>CM062344.1:65980252-67180252 GCA_031216105.1 Dalbergia cultrata
TGCACGGGAGGTTTTTGCCACCAAAATAAACCACATGTGCAGCCAGTACAGGTGTATGTAACTGTAACTAGTGAAAACCATCTTAGAAGGGCAATGCTCAATCCAGAAGAACCCGCTCCAAAAGGTATGTGTGGCTGCAACATCGCCCAACATTGGTCAGACCATAAACTATATACTAGAAGACATGAATAGCACTGTTAGCATGTTTGGGTTGCTGTTAACACCCCTCAAACCAGCCTTTGATCAACAAATAGGGAGTTTGCCTTTGAAATTGATGCACGGATAAACACTGGAATTTATCTCACAAACTTGATTTTGGTCCTAAACCCTCATTTTTGTTTTCTTTTTTTACCCTTGAATTATTTTCTCAACAACTTGAATATTGTACAAGAATTATAAACCCACCATAATTCTTCTCTTTTGTTTTTCAATTAACTAGTATATGCGTTCTTTAAGGTAACTTCCTGTTTTTTCAAAATTATTGTTTCATATAAATATTTCAAATTAATAATTTAAAAAAATTAAAATATCATATACATGTTATATTTTTACAAAAAATATCATATTCTTCTCAGTAATTACACGCCTGAAATCAATTTTAAATACGAATAAACAACCAATCATTTTTACATTAAAAATAATATCAGTAAACACTAACTTACAAATAAATTCTTTACAGAGTCAAGTTTATCCAAAATTAAGTCTGCAAAATATAATCCAACCACACACTATAGCAGTTGTGGTCAATAAGGCAATACTATCTTCTAAAAGCCTAAGCAGGCATAATTGAAGGATCAAAATGGCTATCTTGGGGTGATGTATTGTCAGTTCCCTTTGAGCTGCTGTAGACCTTTATTCTACAATTTTCAGCTTTTCTGATTGCTCTACAGATTTGTACATTCTTTTTATATAGAAAAAGAAATTTATACCTTCCCACCCACCCATGCTAAAGTTCATAAAACTATCATGGTGAGGTCACATAATCTGAAACTGGAAAAGAGGAAACTTAAATTTAACGATCAACGAAAAGCACTGGCAACTGGACGAGAACAATTCACAAATTAACAGGCACAATTCCCCCAACCACAAGAAAATATGGAATGTATTGAGAAAATGGACCATACTGACATTTAGTTGGTCTCCAAAAGATTTAGCCATTGTTTTGGTCCTTAATTTTATTTTTTTATTTTTTATTTTTGTTGCAAGAATTATATTGAGAGTAAGCTGGGAAATTACAAGGAGATAAGAGGACGAGATTCTCTATACAAGAACCAACACTAGCAAGAGAAAAACTATCAACGAAGTATAGCTTTCCAATCTCTCATTGATTTGGCCCGTAATTTTTAAAATTGGGCATCAATTTAATACTCCAATGCACATTTGTACATCAGTTTAGTCATCTAATAAATGAACTAATGACAAGGACCAAATTGATGAAAAAAACAATTGGAGGACCAACTTGATGCCTTGTGTATCTTTTGGAGGCCAATTTGAGCATTTACTCTATACTTGTGTAAACCTATCATGCTATAAGTGCTTGAAGCACCAAATAATTTTTTTATTGCAAATTTAAATATATAAGAATCACCTCAAGAGAAAAAGGAAAAGAATAACTAAGAACAAATTTAAACAGTAGTAAGCAGGGACAAAAGGACCCAGGACCTAAACAAAACATTGGGAAAAGGTAGGCCTCGTAGGACCTAGACTTAAAAACCACAACAGTAACTCCAGCCCCACAACACGAGAAAAATACAGATAAAATGGTCGGGCCATTTTACTGGATAGAAAAGAAACATGATGGAAAGAAAAAAAAAATACAAAAAGAGAGATCAAGATTCTTGAAAAAGGAGGAAAAAATGACGAATTCAAACAGTAATAAAGAATAACGGAAGAAAGGAAAGAAAAGAAGAAAAGAAAGATGGGTAAATTTCTCAAAACCACAAGTCCACCCAGAGAAGCCAAGCATGAATTGAATATTGAGGAAAAAGTGAAAAAACATTAAATACTATTGAGTAAAACACTCTTCATGAACTTACAATCGATCCCAAAGGTATCTCCATGAAGTTTTCTTTAGTTTCTTGCGGACATCTGAAAGGACCGATTCCTGTGCATAGTGCCACCAAAATATTTGCCAACCCTCAAACTTTCTTGCTAGAGCACAATGCCAAGGACGAAAGCGACCATACCTATATAATATCATAAAAAGAATACTTCAGAAAACAAAATATTACACTTTATATATGAAACAATTTCACTAAGTTGAAATTATAAGATTTGAGTACAAGTCAAGGTTCAATAAAAATAATAGCTGTCATGCTGATCCTACCAATGCTTTTTTTTTTCCTCCCAACTTAATGACCATGGGAGAGAAAAGAACAAACCAAATTTTAATACATTTCTTTTTTATCAAAAAAATAAGAACAAACTAAATTACACAAAACATTTACATAATCAACAGAACTGCAGAAGACAAAAGCAATTGATACAAGATTTTTTTCAATGATTCATCGAAGTATTTAAGCTCAATATGATTGGCACAAGTCTTCCCTGATAAGTGTTAAAACAGCATTTAGCTGGTGTACACAACACAAAAACTGTATAAATGGTGGGACTGCAAGTCGTCCTTGATCAACACTCTTGAATCTTATAATAGACATAATACACCAACCAATGATTATTTTGAGTTTGAAACCGGGTGGTGTATTTTCATATTAAAGTAGAATAACTGAGAAGTCAATGACTGGAAGCATCTTTAACTTCACTGGTCTGTTTTAAACCACTGAAATAGGCAAGTGCAACAGGCTCTTATTAGCAGAGTGGGGAATATCTCTGTTAAAGAGTTTTTCTTTCTTTATTTTGATAGAAAAGTGAAATTTATTAGAAGAGAAGAGAATGTAGAAAAGAGGATAAACATAGATACGAAAGATACAGCTCAGACCTAAAGGGATAAACAATATAACAATGTATGCCAATCACTTTAAATGTCAGCCAGAGGAACACTATTAAACACACCATAAACTGAGCACCAAAGGGAAGCCAAATAAATCATCCTATCCCAGATAAAACCAAAAGAGTTTTTTCAATGTGTCATACAAGATTCTTTTGATAAATAATGCACCTTTCATTTTGTATCACTTCAAAGAGAACCACTAATTTATACATCAAGCAAAGGTTCGTCCCAAAGGAAGTGCTTTAACAGTGCAAACACAATAATAGGATGCTTCCAGCAATCAACTTACTTTTCTCTTAATCTACAAATGCAGATATAGTCCCACACGAGAAACATCTGTTGTAACTGAGCCTCATCTAAGGATATAACCTGAAACAAGAGACAATATTAGCATATAAAAGTGATGCAAGATAGGAAAAGAAAAAGTGTGCAGCAATGCACGATTAAATTAGCAAACTCCATAGGAAAGAGTACCAACCAAACCATTCAATTCAGCAGTTATAGAATACTGCGGAGCATTGTCATCAGGCATATGTGATCTGTCAGCCTAGAAGATAGAACAAAAACTAAACTTAAGTAAGAAGGAAAGCCTTTCAAATTATTAATAGTGAATAAAAAGAATAGAGACCCGAAGGTTTGCATTAAAATAATAATCAGAACCCAAATAACCGAGCGGGGAAGGGAATGCAATACACTTCTATTGAGCAATTCAAGGAAATATGCAACAAATACAAAGGGAGGGTTGCAATGTCTGCAATCTATAACTTAAACAAGAAAAAAGTAATTTTTTGGGTGTGAACAACAAATGTATTCTTGAAATAGAGTAGCAGTTACCTTTCAAATAGGGAAGTTACAATTATAACTCAAACGACCATCATTAAGGTGAAAAATTAATGAGAAATAAGAGTTCCATTATGATGTGCATAGCAAACAAAATAAGGTTACCACAAGGTGCCAGTATAGAATTATTATGTTTCCCTTCAGATCTAAATAGAGAAGTTACAACTATAACTAAACTTACTATAATTAAGATGAAAGATGAAATAAAAAATAAGAGTTCCATTAAGATGTCCATACCGAAAGAATTACAGTTACATCACAAGGTGCTAATATAGAATTATGTTTCTCTTCAGATCTTATATCGCTTGCTGTGCAGGAGTTACTCATCCCATTCATAGTTACCAAGTCGAAACCATGAAACATACAGGAGTAAAATTCCAGTCCTTCAATCTCTACAATTTTATGCTCTTGACCAATCCTCACCCTTGCACTACAAGACCTGAAATATTGGACAATGTATAAGCTAAATCTCAATCAACACATAAACTAGCATCTTAAACTTATTGTTTCCTCCTTTAAGAAAATTTTAATCAACCACTTGCTTTGATTTGGATATTTTCACTTACAATCTCCATCAGGGTAGATATAAAATATGAAACAGCACAGGAACAATTCTAACGCAATACCATTACCACCACAGTCAAGCTACAGTCGATTTTTGAACTTCAGCGGAGATTGATAGAAACCACAAGAAAGAACAAGAAACAGGAGAAGTTTATGTATTATCCACACTCTTGGACAGAACAAAGGTGGTACCAGCCAGGGTAAAGAGTAAGTAAAAGTATGAAATAAGCAGAAAAGAGAAAAGCCCTGCAAGCCCTGTCAATATTCTACCAGCCTTTCCTCTCGTTTCCCCCAATACAAATAAGTAATAACCCTCTCCTCAAAACAGAATCGCATGGTATCCCCCTCCCTCCACTATCTTACTTCTGACTCAGCAGGTACTCACACAAGTTCCCCCATTCAATCTCATCTCCCATATCCAACAGCTATAACTAAGGTCCAATTCATAATTATAATTCTCTGTACCTAACAGAGATGCATTACAAAATGCCTACATGGTGAAAAACTTTTTGCTCAGGAACCACTAGTTAAGGAAAAAATGAGAGAGCTAAAAGTTAAGCACCCACAAAAGGGTTAAAAAAAAATTGTATTTCTTGTCCTGCTGGGTTAAGCGAAAAGACGAAATCAATAAGGTAATCATGCCTATATATTTCACAGAGCCCCGAGGGACAATCAATCAACCTCTGTTTCACAAATCTATACAGATTAAAATAAAAAGCAAGATGCAAGTGAGAGAGCATTACCCAGCAACATTTTGTTTCATGGTCAGCTTAGAAAACTTCAAACCAAACATTACATGCGCCTGGAAAATCATAGTAAAAAAATGTCAATCAAAGTTAGTCCTTCAAAATTCAAATCCATGGATTTTAATTCAAGCTTATAACCACCAATTTGAAGAATAAAAATGTATGACATGAAGATAAACTTACCATATCATTCTGCACATCACTGTACACAACATGAAAATTCCGAATGTCTACTTGAATGCTGTCAAGAATCTGACAAAGAAGGATATAGCATCAGGTATTATATAATATCATAAATTCTGATTAAGCATTGGACTTTTCTCTTCTTCATTTCTTTAATAATTTTGAATCAAATGGCCAGAAAACAGGTTTAAATAGGACAGAAAACAATTAAACAGTGGGTATACATCCATATGCGTTACAAATACCCCATTACCTGAATACTCTGTGGAAACCTAAGAGCGTGCTTAGTTTGATCGTTTTCTATTTTCATTTTCAATAAAAATGGAAAATGAACATGAAAATATTTCTTAAACACCCACAAAACTGAAAATGCCAATTTCATGTTTTCTTCATTTCCTTTCTCAATTGTTAGGAAACTGAAAACGGTGAATACGTGGTGGCATCACTATAACATTAATGATATTGCTTTTTTTTATTCTTTTCTCTTGCAACCATCACAAAAACCAATCGCACGCGATGTGCCACCATGGTCTTTGATGTTTTGGGTACCCAACTTTGACACAACCACTAGCACCATTGTCCAATCCACAAGGCCGATTCAATGGAGTCCAAGGGATCACATCCTGTATTCAACTGGGGGTGCACGCATATATATAAATATATACATACATACAAATATATATATATAGGGTCATGCTAATGACCATGGATTATTTGCTCCTGCCAATGGTGGCTTCAACTCCTTTGGTTTTTGGAGATAGAGATGGGAATATTGATTATGGAGAGATCACCAAGCATGGCTGCTGCGAGGCAATGTGTTACTCTATGCAGGTTCTTGAGCTCATAGCTGCGACGGAGATGAAAGTCAAACCAAGAGAGAAGATAGAAGAATGGTAAACAGGGAAAAAGGAGGATGACATGCTAGTGGTAGACGTGCGGTTGTGGGGTGGTGGTCTTGATGGCAGTGGGTGGAGGTGTCCTAGACACAAAACAAAAAGCCATCCTAAAATAATGGTGATTTTGCATCAATCAAACAACAGTTGCATTTTTTTTTTAAAAAAAAAAATCATTATCTCTACAATATTTATATAATTTTAAATTTAATGTTAAATATTTCATTCAGAAATTTTATATGCATAGATATATATATATATAATTTTTATTATTTAATACCAAATATAATTTTAACTTTAATTTTAATACACTAACAATGTAAGAGTTGTGTAAAAGAGTTTTTACACTGTCAACCAATCAAATTTCTTTTTTTTATAACTTTTTACACAGTAGGATAGAAAGTAACCATATGTACTAATGTGTCATTACATGATTGAATGAATTTGTAAAATTTTTTACACTATCAGTGCATTCCAATTAAATCCTAATTTAATTATTTTAAATTTAATTTTTAAAAGCATTTAATTGAAATGCATGACAGTATATAAAAGTTTTACACATTCATCCAATTACGTAATGATACATCAGTAGATATGGTTACTTTCCATCTTCAGTACTTGAAAGTCATATAAAATGAGATTTGATTAGATGACAGTGTACTTTGAGAATTACATTTTGAAAATAGATAAACCAAACATATTTTCATTGTTCTCATTTTCTGAAAACAAAATCTGCTTGTATAAACCAAACACATTTTCACATTTTGAAAATTTGAAAATAGAAATCCTTTTCAGAAATTGAAAACAAAAAATGAAAACAAAAAATATTTTTACAAACCAAACGCACTCTAAACAATCTTATCTACCACAATTATAACAAGTAAATTTTTACCACCTACGAAGCATTCCTAGTCCAGCAACTAACCACATAAGGATATGTTCAGTTTCTGTCTACATTTTCTATTTTTAATTCATATGTATTCTATTTTTAGGATTTTATGAAGAAAATAGTAAAAATAGGAAATGAAATGTTGTTTTCACTGTTTTCCATTATTTCATTCACAAAGTCTATTTGACCAAGTGGCCAAGAGTTTTGATTCTTGCTGCCTCCATTAGCCTTTATCAAGTTTCAGCACAAGATATGACTAACATCATCAGATTGACATGAAGAAACAAACTTAAGCGGAAACAACAATAATATCTATGTAAAATAATCCTACCTTTGCAGTGATATGAGAAGTGAATGAATGCCCAGCATTGCTACCTGCAGATGATAAGCTATTAATAAAGGCCAAATTTAAAAATATTTCAATCCAACAGCAAATAAGATTATTTCAACAAGCACAAATGACATACTACAGATGTGCAGGACCCTAACCCGCTTTCTCCCCAAACATGAGTATAATGTGTGGTTTTAGATTTCACATTGGAGGTCATCTTTATTATATTGTTTTGAGAAGATCCCTTTCAAACGGGCTTTTCCAGATATTTGGAGAGTCGTATCCTATGGATCAACATCATTTTCTCCTCACAAAATTCAGATATTTTGGCTCCCATAAAGAAGCAAAGATCTTGTGGTGGACATCATTCTTTTTTTTGTGGCAGCTGTGTATTTGGCTGGAAAAGATTGCTACAACTTTGAATGGTTCCTTTTTTGGGATAAGATTACTTTTTGGCATCCCTTTCGTGCTATATAGTAATGTTGTTCATTTCACAGACCTAATCAGCGTGCTTTGTTGCATGGATTATCCACATGGGATTCAGTCATTAACTTTTGCTTTCTATGCACAGATGCCTTATCCTCTTTTATAATCTTCCATCCTAATAAAATTTATTTTTCCAATTTTAAAAAAAAATTTCCAGTCCCACCCTCTACTAGGTTGATCAGTGCACAAAATTTGCAGAGATCAAAAGCACAAAATGTGTTCTTGCGAGAGAATATTATTTTCTCATAAATTTCATTTGAAAAAAGAGAAAGAAGAGCAAAACCAGAGCAGAACAATATATAACATCTAGTAAAGGCAAACGAAGCAATAAAGTAAACAAATGTTCTTTTTTCTACAATTAATCATTGTTTTATAGGGTAAAAGCAGAATGAAAAATGAAAAACAAATTATACCTGTGGAGAATAATATTTTCCTCTAGTGAAGGTAACAGATGTGAGTTGTGACCAAGTAACCCAATCTTTTATCTTTTACAATTTTTCAAAACTAGGAATAAACATATTGGAGAGAAAAATGAGGTAGTACCCATTGCAGAAAAGATGGTAAAATCCAGCCGTTGATGATTTAGTTGTGTGATGAGAAAACTAACAGAAACCCAGTAAGAGGAGAAGATTGAATAAGGTAGTCAAATACGTATGGAAATAGGAAAATCAAGAAGAACTACGGACGAGATCATTAAAAGCGATTTAAATTCTAATGGTTTGTCTGTGACATGGTTTATGAGGACACAATGGCATTTTTTTATCCATGTAGCTAACCACACCTAATGTGAAAAGGCTTAATTGTTGTTAAATCATTGTTTAATATAGGAACAATGGACGAATAAAATTGTCAATAAACAATAAAGGGCCTGTTTGGCAAATGTTTTTAAAAATTGTTTTTTATTTTTAAAAGGAAAAAAAAAAACCTGTTTGGTGTTATGATTTCTCAACACGTTTTAAAAACTCAAAAACAGAACTGTGATTTTAAAAATAGAAAACACAAAACAGTTTTGAGATGTTTTCTTTAACTCCTGTTTTTAAACCGAAGAAAAACGTAGTGGCAACTCAATAATATTTGTGTTTTATTGTGTTGCCACCGTTGTGTTTTCATTTCAAAAGAGAACGAGAGCAAGAGAGCAGAGAGCAGATCCACCGCCGCCACGCACGCGCCCTCCGCCTCCTCCACGCACGCAACCTCTGCCTCCGCCACTCACGTGACCAAATCTGTCGGCGCCCGCGACCTCCGCCTCTGCCTCCATGAGCAGTGAGTCCCTCCCTCTCTCTTTCTCTGCTTCTCTCATTCCGATTTTTCCTTTTTGGCTTTGTGGTTGAGAGATGTGCTGGTTAGGGGCTCTGAGTTGGGTTTTGTATCTGTGTTTGATTTTTGTTTGTGATTTTGGGTTTTGTTTTTGGGGTTGGGAGGGAATGGTATGCATGATTTGCCTTGTGTTTTTGATGGGATGAAGATTGGATTGTTATGGTTTCATTGTGGTTGTTGTGTTTGATTTGATTGTTCTATTGTGTTTTGGGGTTGAAGCTCTCTGTGGCTACATTGTGTGCATGGTTGCAGAGGTTTTGGCTATTTATCTATGGAGGTTCAAAGAGGTGCTCCATTGGTTCCTTTTGGCTTGGGTTTCAGAAAAGAGTATGAATGGAATCTCAAAGAGGAGCTACTTTGATTTGGCTTAGGAAGAAGATGAAGATGATGATGGACAATCCCCATTCCCCTTTGCATTTTTCTTTTTTTGCTCTCAAGGGAAATGGCAATTTGTCATAATAGTTACAATTTGTCATTTGTAATAATGCAATTTGTCACATAATTTTTTGTTTTATTAATTTTAAAAGTTGTTTTTTAAAAAAATTATTCAAACAGGCTTTCTGTTTTTCACCATTATAAAACTGTTTTTGAAGTTAAATTGCCAAACAGATTTTATTATTTTTTATTTTTTAACAGTGAACTTAAACTTATTTTCTAAAATAATTTTAAAAAATTTAAGAACAAAAACACTTCCAAACAAGCCCAAAGCTTTCCAGCCGACATTTCTTCTTTGAGGACATATGAATTAACAATTGTTCATCCATCACTTATGTTGAAGATTAGTAGGGTTAGTTTTGGTAGGAAAAAATATATTACTTGATAAGAAAGGGAAAATACGACAGAGGATAGTAAATTATTGAAGTGACAAACAAAGAAAAAATCAGGTTGAAGAAGATCAAATTAAAGAGGAAAGGTGAGAAGTGAGAGAAAACCTCAATGAAATTTTGAGGATTGAGTGTGAATGATGGAATCTGTAATATTTCTGATCTTGTGATACAAGTATAAATAGATAATCTAACCACTTAACTACCACCTACCTTACCAATCCCAACCGAATTTGATCTAGTTTAGGTAGCAACAAGAAACAAGGAAATAAAAAAAACATTCGAACAAGAAAACGGAAAAAGGAATCACCACAACTTCCCCAAAATCCTTCTAGCAAAACCCGCTCAGCATAACACTTGGAACAAAGGGAAAACTAAAGCAAAATAAATACAAAAAATAATTATCCCATTCTCTGTTATAGATGAGTAGGAGGAAACTAGAGATAAGGGTTGCAAAGGTATTACGTCAAAGGAGAATTTGAAATCTCTTGAAATGTCAAAGGAATGGAGCTTGAACTTTTTGAGAACCTAAGTATAGACAAGAGGAGATCTTACAAGAGATTGAGTTCTCTCACATGCTAGAATTGGAGAGGAATCATAAGAAGGCACAAAGGGAAAGGACATCAAGGTTAAGGAATGAACATGAAAATCTTCTTATGCAATAACAAATTTATTAATGATGAGAAAGAAAGAAACCAGTTGCAGACAGAAATCAAGGATTGAATCGGTCAAGCCATCAAGGAAGCGTAGCTACTGGAAGAAGGAGTATCAGCTTTATCAAGGAGTCACAGCATCAGGATGCGAATGGTATAGCAGAAGACTAAAACAGTTACATCTTGAATACAAAGGTAAATCCATCTTGAAGCCTTGATTCCCTGTAATCGAAGCCCTATTTGGAGTTTGATAAGGAAAATCTAGGGAGCCCCATGTTTCCCTTTTGCCTTTTTTCCCCAAGGGAATGACTACGAAAAGTGTGAACATAATGCCCAATGTAGTACTTCAACATGAAGACAAATGGCTTACCACACACACGTCTGGACAATTTTTCCAACTCTGCTGCTGCTAACTTTGCCTTTTTACCAGCGAACTCTCTTTTTTCAACAGCATCAGCACTCCACTATCACAACAAAATAAAATTGCTGAAACTATAATATTTATTTTACATAACAAAATAGTTGAGGTGTAAATGTATGACAGACTGACAGTATCTAAATTTCTTTGTTCGCTGTTATTTTCATTAATTAATTATTCAACTGACACAAATGGTTGTTACAAATGATTTGATATATGTTGCCAAATCTAATAAAACAGATGGTTGTAGATAGAGTGATAGAATTAATAAGAAGTACCTCTTGATCACCTCGCTGGGATGCAGAAATGAAGACATCCTCTAAAATTATTATAATGGGGTCCCAAGGCTTTTTCCATGGAATTTTTATGCTTAACCTCCCAACTCGACCTAGCCAACAATTTCAAGCTTCATTAGATATAAGAAAATAGGAGCACCTTCACACATGCATTGTGCCATCCATGCACTTTATAATCAACTAATTCATCAGGAAAGAGGGGAAAAAAAGGAAAAAGGTACAGTATAATTATAAATGGAAGAACTCACTTAAATTTTTATAGAAGGATAAGATTACTGTACCTTGCTTTAGTGCAAATGGAAGCTGGAGATAATCAAATGCTTCGAGTATCAGCTCTACATTCTCTAATAGTACCTCCTCTATATGACAATAAACATTAAAATCAGTTCACGAACAAGCCACACAGAAACTCTTTCTCTCTCTCTCTCTCTCTCTCTCTCTCTCTCTATATATATATATATATATATATATATAGAGAGAGAGAGAGCTAGAGAGAGAGAAGTTTATTCTAATCCTTAACAAGTTATGATTAATAAGGATTACAATGAAACAGCCAAGTGGGAGAACAACACGTGTATAGTCAAAGTGCACAGGCAATTACTGGGAAGAATGGAACAAACTCTCATACCTCCAGAAATTCAATTATTCATGAAATTGAAAAAACTATAAAAAAAACTTTAAAGAAAAAAAGAGTTGCATATAGTAAACTTTACATTTGCAAGCACGTGGTAGACTACGGGGGTGGATTGTAAGAAAAAATCAGTTAACAAACTAATAAAATGAACTTGAGTAAACATCCATTCCCATTCAGATCCTCCACGATACATATGGGTTAGATCCTCCTATAACAATAGGTAAGTACATAGAATGGCCCTTCAATACTAATTTTTGACATCTAATTGGTCCTTTAATGTCCCTTTTTGTCATAAAAATGGACATTTTAAAATTTGACACTGAAGGGCCATTTTGATCCATCTATCATTAGGGGACCTTATTGATGATGCTTGTATATTTAGAAGGCCAAAATGAGTGTTTACTCAAATTAACTTTTGCAAGAATAAGGGGCAGCAGGAAGGGCATCAATATAAAATACAGTGTGAATGAATGTCGAGGCTCAATTACAAGCAAAAAGTAACAAGAGTTATGATCAAAAGTTTAAAGCCACAATTTAGAGCTTAATGAGCTGTATCACTGGAAGAAAATCAGCCCAAACACTGCAAGGAGGGGAACTGAACCCATGAAACAAAAATTCCTGCCATATTTTCGTGCTCCAAGAAGATAAGCATTAGGACATTAAGCTTCATAACTACTGAAGAAGCACTACTAGTGTATCACTCACCAAGTCTGATCTTCAGCTGCTCTTTCTGGATATCTTTGAAATATCGACCTAGGTAACCCAGAAGCAACTGATGAACCAGTCCTTCAAACATTGCTGAAGTATTATATTCGCAGACACAGCATCAATAATCTCATTGTTCTACAGAAATTAATTACAAGCATGTTAGTGAAATCAAACAAAAAATTAAAACTAAGTCCACCCCCACCAAGAAAAAAGTAAAAGTAAAAGAGGAATAAAGGGAAAAAAAAATTCTAGTAACAATTAACCCTCAATTGGTTAGAGGTGTTCAGAAAGTAGTTAATAAGCAACCCACTCATTTCCTTAAGTGGTGAATATTTTATTGAAATAAAAATATTACCAACTCGGTACTATGGTTTGCCAATTGGTAAGCCCAAAAGTACTTTTAGTCACATTAAAATGAGAATGAGAAGTTTCAAACATGTTTGGGTACTCAATTGGCAAGACGAAAATTACTTTTAATGTGGTGAGAAGTAATTTTGGTGGAAGGAGATCAAACTTACTTTTCTTTCTCATTCTAATAGAATGAAATCCACTTTTACACATCTACCCTCATTATCCAAGTTTTTACTCTCTTCCAACTACCTCTCTTTCACTTTTTGGTAACTATGTTCCTAAGAGTGATTTTGCTTTATCCATTCCAAACAAAAATCATTCTCTAGAACTTATTTCTAAAATATCGAAACCAAACACAAATCAATTCTTTTGAACTTAATTCTTCCAAAAGTAAATCCTTTCAACTTAATTCTTCCAAAAGTAAGTCCTTTCAACTTGATTCTTTCAAAAATACTTCTACAAAAAGATGAACCAAATGGGCCCTCGACTGGGGTAAGATTTGGCGGCTTGCATCTATTTGGTGCAATGTAGTCAGCCTTTTCAAAGGGGTGTTTCTAAATGATGTGTCGATGAATTGAAAAACTTTGTTATTTCCTCTCTTTTTTATTCTTCTTTGTCATTTAGAAGGATTACTTACCCTCCTCACTTTCTTTAATTCTTTCTCGTGTCTCAAAAAAATTGAGAAAATCATTTTCAAGGATTCATTTCTTGTCGGTTTACCAAAAACAATCCCCCACCTCCAATAAAAAAGGAAATCAAAACGTAACCCTTCCAATAACCCAATTCAAGCTTCCTAACCCCATACAACGTATTTGGATCCCCTTCTCATGCACCTGATTTCATTATAAACCACCATGTGTGAGTGTAACTACCATATAAGCTATTTCATCCTTTCAAGTCAAAATTCCACCACCAAACATTCATTCCGCTTTAAGATTTATAAGAATGATTCTTGTATATCCTCCGTTACGCTCCTTCTACAAAACCTCACAGATTCAATCCAAAAAATTTACATATGGAGAAAAACACATCATAATCACTTATACCTATAACCAAACCCAAAAACACTGTGAAAACACACACACATACACATGAAGACAACACTCCACTGGTTCATAGCTCAAATACTATGCAGACATTTCCACAGTCAGCTGCAGTTCACAAGCTCACTACACTGTTCTATCACCTCAAACTACTTCCACGTGAACTACTTAGACTAAGCTTGAAACACCAGAATCAACTCAATTATAAAACCAAACTACTTCAAATTACAACGGAAACGAGAGAGAGAAAGGCAACCAACACGGTAAATCGCACAAGCTTGCGCAACGCAACAACAACGACACAAAGCAATCCAAACGAGGAAAAAAAAAATCAAGCAACCATCGAAAACTCACCTAAATGACGTTGCGGCAAGAAAGGAACCGGTCGAAGAAAGAACAACCCTCCGGTGCAGTTGCGCAATGGCACTACAATCGTTACGATTGAGGAAGAGCGTTAGGGTTTGAACGGAACGGAATTTCAGATGTTATGTGTTGTTTGTTACATGATGCTATATAGTGATAGTGATTGGACTAGGGCTTTGATCATTGATGGAGCAAGTGTAGAAGAGAGCAAAGCGATAGCTACAACGAGTTTCACTAAAGCTACAGCGCCATTGCACAACCGCGCCGGAGGATTGTTCTTCCTCCAACCAGTTCCTGTCTTACTGTAAAATCATTCAAGTGAGTTTCCGAAAGTTACTCAATCTTTTTTCTCTCGTTTGGATTGCTTCGTGTCCTTGTTGTTGCGTTGAGCGAACTTGTGCGATTTACCGTGTTGGTTGCCGCTCTCTTTTGCTTCTGTTGTAATATGAAGTAGTTTAGCTTTATAATTGAGGTGATTTTGGCGTTTCAAGCTTAGTCTAAGTAGTTCATGGTGCGTGGAAGTAGTTTGAGGTGATAGCACAGTGTCTTCATATGTGTGTGTGCTTTCACAGTGTTTTTGGGTTTGGTTATTGGCATGAGTGATTATGCTATGTTTTTTCCGTGCGTAAATTTTTTGGATTGAGTATGTGAGGTTTTGTAAAAGGAGCATAATAGAGGATATACAAGAATCATTCTTATAAATCTTAGAGCAGAATGAATGTCTGGTGGTGGAATTTTGATCAAAAAGGAAGATATAGTTGATATAGCAATTACACTCACGCACGGTGGTTAATAATGAATTTAAGTGCATGAGAAGGGGATTCAAATACGTTGTATGGGGTTAGGAACCTCGAATTGGATTAATGGAAGAGTTACATTTTGACTTCCTTTTTTATTGGAGGCAGGGAGATTTTTTGGTAATGCAACAAGAAACGAATCCTTGAAAATAACATACCATATCCTCACCTTCAAATCTCCCTGTTAACAAGGTATGGCCCTATCCAATTCAAGAACAAACTCTCTTTTGTGGTTAATTGATGAAATTTTGGCAACATTTCCCTTTGGTCTCCAAGCACACAACTTGAACATGGTAAGATTTACCATGAACAAGTATGCACCCGGAGAACGAAAGAAAAGGCAGTGACCAAAATTTTGTCAAGTACAAATAGATTTAAAGAATATACATTAACCAACTAAAGAGAAAATTTGTTCCCAAAGTGTCCCACTTGGACAATTCAAGATTCAATATAGTGAACGGTACAAAAATGTACACATGCTCACTATATTGAATCTCAAACAGGAATCTAAGGTTTCACTCAAACTAATATACAATAACAGAAAAAAGAGGATCATTGCATAACAATCAACAAATATTCAAGCTTCACAGAGAATCAAGTCATATACAAGTTTCATAGGAGGAATTCACATTTTTTATGGTTTTGTTTCTCAAGTCATAACAATCAACAAATATTCAAATTGGGTACCTTTGTCTTTTCTCTGTTCTCTCTTCCATTTTTTGTTATGGTCTTTTCGTTTTAAATAGATAAAATTATGAAATAGCAAAAGGATTAGCTGGGCTTGTGGGATTTGCACATTGCCCAATGTTAAGGAGAAGTTTGCTGATCCAATAAGAGTTTACAGAAGAAAGAAACATAGGGGCAGTCTTGGTAATGGAATGCTAGCTGACTAGGCTAAGGGAAGAATATCTTGTGGGCCTTTTTACTAAATCAGGTATAACAGTTTTAGGGGGGAGAGGAGTGAGGGAACAAGTGGGTTGTAATGGGAAGGAGTATAATTCCCTAGTGAGTCAGAATAGTGAGGTAGGCAAATTCTGTTAGAATTTTGGGTTGGGAGCTGTGAGCTGCTAAAGTGCTCAAGGCCTCTCTCTCTTGTTTGTTCTATTCTATCTTCTACCTTATTCAGTTCATATACAGCCTATTACCTGTGCATTTTGTTATTCTGTGTGTGTGTGTGTGTGTGCTTCTATTACCAGAGACCACAGCTTCAAAATGAGGAATAGCCAGTTGAAGTTTCTGCAGCAAATTCAAATTTCTGCAGTCAGTTGAAGTTTTTGCAGCTTCACTGCTTCATAATGAGGTTTGGCCATCAAACGTGTGGACACATAAATTCTACTTGGTTGCAGCAAGGAAGTACTGATATTTTAGCTTGAAGAGCAGTAAAACCATACAGCCTAGGACTAGACAGTGAGAAATGAAAATTCTGAGGCTTACTACTTATAGTTTTGTTGACCTAGTAGGAATGTCAAAATCTGGGTCTGTCAGTACAGTGCAGATGAGTAAGATAGATGATAAGATGAAGGAAGATTCACTTTATTAGTCTGAGATGTAGATTCCAGAGTACAGTAAAAGATAAGGTGTGGCATGTTGTATTGTTTTTGTGATTTGAGGTATAATTTCAGGCACATTTCAGTTCCTACCGCAATTGGTTTTTCCAATGCTTTTTAACTGTATTAAATACTGAAAACTTATCTCACTTCATAACGTTAATTGTTAATTTGCAGAGCTTTTTTCTGGGATCAAGAAGGAAATAGAAGCTTAAGGATTATGGATTTATGACCTTCTCTACATATGTAATTGTGTCTAAAATTGTGGCAAAGGCTAACAGACTTACAGTTTCTGAGAACATAAATCGCTTTAACTCTCAACAAGTATCAAATCACTACATTTTAACTAATTACACAAAAAACTAACAGAGAAACACGTACCAAATCATGTCACAACAAACTATTTGCACCTAATAGCATTTCTACCAATAACAAAAGTTAAAAAATGGGAATTTCTGGTTTAGTGTTTACTCACTGAAGAATTGAAGATAGGACAATTGGACAAGAAGTCTCTCTATTACTCAAATAGAAATCCAACGCTAGATTAAACAATGAAGAGGCCCGTGCTCACCTATAAAACCAACAAAAAAATGAAATAGATTAAATTGAAAGGTACAGGCTGAGAGTTTATAGTTTAAACTATACACTCAAATAGAAGAATGAAACATGAAGCAAAAGCTTTAACAGTACACCAGCAATTCCCTGTCCTCCCAAAAAGAAGTCCTCCCCTGCCACAATCGTACTTCCACCAGCAATCCTTCCAGTCCCTATCACCCTTGCAGGCTGCAACAAAATAAAAAAAAAGTGAACAATTTTGATGCATACCCATCAACCCAATGAATAAATTAAGAAATCTTTTAGAACTCAGCCAACATACTATCTATTAACATAAGTAGAAATAATCAAATACGTTAACTTTTAATAGAAGAATGCAACTAAACTAAACTTCAAATATAAAACCTAGTTTCTACACATTGAATTGGTACGATTATATCTAATTAAAAGTAGAAACAAAACATAAAGATAAAAACCAGAGTCAGACTAGCCCATTAATACCTAAACCTTTGTTAGCTACAGTTAGAGGAAACAATACATTAGTTGTTGCTGGTGATATAACAAATTAACAATATACAAATAACTCGCTTTAGTGGCCTATGAAAATTATCGAAAAACTCACCAAACCAGCTACTTAATTATTAGTGGCCTCTGAGACGTGTCCTATGCATGAAGCAATGGAATGAGCTCCCTCAAGGGGAGGCGTGTCCCATTCATGGAAAGAGTCTATTAGCAATTTAGCACGTTAGTTGCAGCGAAGCCTAAGTGAGTAGTGCAGTTCGAATTGGAAAAATAAAAATCGGTGGAAATCAAAAGCGAAACAAAAAATCCCAAATTGAATATTGAGATCTATGACGAGACCTGCCTAGCTAGCTGGGATAGTTGAAGGAAGCAGAGTGAGACGTTAATGGCAGCGTAACAATGGAAGAGAAGTCACGATATCAAAGAGCAAACTCGTAATTGAAGTTGAATCTTAGTAGGTAGGGTTCACCAGAGGGAGACAATTTGGGGATCAGGGTTTATCAAATGCTCGAGAAGTGTGTTTCAAATGCTGAATGAGTCATGCATCAGGCGTTCAGCTACTTTTTATTTTCTAGCGGGATGACCCACTGTTTTAATGAGTTTAGTGGGTCAGGGACTTAAAATTTTACTCTAGGGATCTAAGGCCAATTTGACAACTCTAGTTAAAAGGCACACGATTGTTGGGAGCTTGGACAAGCAAATATTTTGAAATTTAAATAGAATACAATAAAATGTCAAATAATTAACAATTTGACACTTAGGGTCTATATATAAAAACATAAATAAATAACATAAAGTCCTACGTATTATTCACATCTCACAACCAAGAATCACAATTACACAAACAAACTCATAAAATTTTACATCACAAACTCATAAGTCATAACAACATTTTTCCATATTTTTTATCTATATTTTGATGAATTATTCTCTTACAAAAACTCATCTATATATACCATCAGCTTAACACTCAGCTATATACCCCCACCCACAAGGCTACAGCTAAACGCTTTCCTTTTTTTTTTTTTTCAAAATTTGCCTGTTCCTCTGCATAATACCAAGTTACCAACCATGCTTACATTTCAGATCAAAGTGTGAAACTCTAACAACAATCAAAGAAGATTAATCAAACGATGGCAGCAGAACTTACCTTTCAGGGAGCACGATGGCGGCGGCAGCAG
This sequence comes from Dalbergia cultrata, assembly GCA_031216105.1. Lineage (NCBI taxonomy): Eukaryota > Viridiplantae > Streptophyta > Magnoliopsida > Fabales > Fabaceae > Dalbergia > Dalbergia cultrata. The sequence goes on from CM062344.1 coordinate 65,999,344, forward strand.
GCGCTGCGCGATGAGGAGAGCGGTGAGACGGCAGCAGAGGCGCGGCCCGACCTGGCGAGCAGTGATGCGGCAGCAGCGGTGCGGCGGTCCTCGGCGGTTCTTCTTCCCTTTTGATGTGCTGTTGCTTGTCTGTCCTTTGTAAATTGGGAACACGATAGTGTTTTAGGTAGCTGCGATAGTTAAAGGAAGCAGAGTGAGATGTTAATGGCAGCGTAACAATGGAAGGGAAGTCGCGATATCGAAGAGAGAACACGCAATTGTAGTTGAATCTTAGTAGGTAGGGTTCATCAGAGGGAGAAAATTTGGGGATTAGGGTTTATCAAATGCTCGAGGAGTGTGTTTCAGATTTGAAGCTGAATGGCGAAGCTAGAAATGAGTCATGCATCAGGCGTTCAGCTCACTTTTTATTTTTCAGGTGTGCTGACCGACTATTTTAATGGATTTAGTGGGCAGGAACTTAATTTTAAGCCAGGGATCTATGGCCACTTTGACAGCTCTAGTTAAAAGGGACACAAATGTTGGGAGCTTGGACAAGCAAATATTTTGAAAATAACTATACCTCTTTTATTTATTTTCTCACATTTTCGTATCTCTCATGTTTTCTAGAGAGCATTTATTTCAAGATTGGAAATTATTATGTTTTCATGAATCACATTTTTAAAAATATTATTCATGAGTATTTATAAAAAATTATTTATTTAGTATTAAACATTCTTAAAATTATTTGTTAAAATTCCCGAAAATAAATTTAAAACTTGTTTATTTTGTAATTTATATTCCTGAGAATATATATCATAATTTTTAAAATACCCTTAACACATTAACTTCTAGAAAAAAAATATATAAAAAAAAATTTAGAAATGCTACCCGATCAATGTAAAATTAAAAATTAATTTTTCAAATTTATTCATCTCATCCAGATCAAATAATTAAATAAATGCTAAAAAACATAATTATGTTAGATGAAAATTACACTTCCAACAAAAAAAAATCATAAAGAGAGAAAAAGTCAAATAATTGAGCTATAATTTAACAATTATGTTTAATAATTGTGATTCCCAAGTCATGGAAAATTTTTTCCCAACCCTTCAATTTAGAAATGAAATTTCACTAAATCATAAAAAATCTTTTTCCATAGAATAATTAATACCCATGACAAAATTTGTAAAATTTTTAACAAATATAGGAATATATCATTTCCAACTATCTATTCGTGAAAATAATTAAATATATCCTAAAACAAATGTTATGTTAATGTTTTTGAATTCTACTAGAAAAGAGTAATTCTTCCTCTCAAGAATTCAAAATTATGTTTGGTTGCTCAAAACATGAGTCATAATGATTTTTGAAATTACATTTTTCTTCAACTAAACTGAAGTAGGCAATTCTTAAATGTTATTGTTCTCCCTACTTTTTATCTCCTTCATCACTTCAATCTTTGCTTACAATAAAGCTTGAGGATTGAAACACAAATCCTAATTTCATAATTTCTAAACATCATGTATCTATGTCCAAAGAAAAGGATTCAAAAACAATAACAAAGCCTAAGCTACTACAGAAAAAACTATTGTTCATGGAGAAAATGAAAGCACTTAAGTTATAATAACAAAATGGTAGGCAGATAGATTTAAGAGATGGAACAATTATACACAATTTATTATATAGTGAATAACAAGAACACCAATTGTCAAATACAACAATTGAAGTGTACAAATCCAACATTCAAAAAGGAGACAGAGACATATAGGATAAAAACTTGTTCTTATTTAGGATAAAATGTGTTTGAAGAAGGAATAGAGTCAAAAACCTCAAAATTGCTTTCGTCCTAGGACAAATTTTAAGTTAATTTCTGTACTTTAAAAAAGAAGAGACACTTTAGACATTTCTTGGACAAAAGTTTAAAATTTTATTTTTCAAGAATATCCTTTTAAACATTTCATATTCAATCTTTATCCTTTTCATTTTTCAATTTTTTATCAAGTTATAACTTAATCTTCTTCATATTTTTCATCAATCATTATATCTAGTGCATCACTACCAAACAGTTCAGTCACCATCTCCAATATCGTCACTTCTCTTTACTATCTCACTGTCTCTTTCTGTCTCAAGATAATTACCAAACACAGCATAACGGAATATGAAAATCAAAATGTCAACTATAATAATAAAAGTGAGACTCACTAATCAAAATGCACCTTGCATGCTCTAAGAGCGCATTTGATGTGTTGATGTGATTTGCGAAATCTTTTAACATTTATTGGATTATGAACTTAAAAATATATTATCCTCATGTTGGGTTTGCAATTAAAATATTTTTAGGCAAGTTATTTGTAGTGAAAAAAATGTCCAAATTTTGTTCCTGTTCTCCTCATGAGAATGTTGGACTTCCTTAGGAAATGAATATTTTTGAAAATGAAAAGACTAAATTAACTCATTTACGCTAAATCTTGAACAACCATCACAATTACTAAATCGTTGCATGACCATCTCAACTGCCGCAAACTACTGTTAACTACTGACCACCATCGAATTACCTTCACTAGCTGTCAAAACCATTTTGTGATGAGTATTTTGGGAAAAATATACCCTATCCTTTTTGCTAAGAACAACTTTGACGAGGATAGCATTTCAAACAATGAATAATCATTTAGAAAACCTCAAACTCCCCTTAGAGGATCGCATGAAAGTAATATTAGTGACATTTGTGAGTGATTGAATATCAATGATGATATTTAAGAAAAGAAAAGGCGATGCCAAGCACACTGCATTGGAAAGTATGGTAAAAAGAATAGACGGTTTAAATAGACTACAGCTGAGTCTTACCCAAAGGAAAAAAAAGACTCCAATAGAGACATAATTTTTCTTTTGTTCCATTAACGTAAGACATTAGCTAATAATGAGAAAATAATGGAGAATGGTACTTGTGTTTTGCATATTTTAGGGTGTGTTTGGTAGGAAGATAAAAGTGGGGTAAAATTTATATTAATGAATTTTATGTGTAAATTTACACATAAAGCTCATTCATGTAAAATAATAACAAAATATTTTTTAGAGTTTAATTTTAATATATTGATAGTATAGAATATTTTTACATATTTATTCAATGTACTTATTATTAGTTAGCCTAACAAATTTGACTCTGACCTCATTATTTCAAAAGCTATATACATGCCAGGGTGTAAGTGAACCGAACCTACCTGACAAATCTGAATAAATTTGATTAAATTAAATCGGTTAAGATCGAGTATTATGCCAATCAGTTTGAATTCAATTAGAAGCGATTACACATTAGTTTTCAATCATTGGATTTCCATCCCCAACTCATGACCTGATCCGAACTAACTCAAATTTAGGATTTATGGACAAATAATATGAATTGTATTATTTAATTTTCTGAATTTGGAATTGTTGTGACATTAGAATTGTGTTTTTTTGGTACTATTTTATGATATTTCAAAAATTTCAAGTTTAAATATTGTTATATTAGAATTGTGCTATTTGGGTATAACTATGTTCTAGGGTTTTAGTCTCCGTTTATTAAAATAGCATATTAGCAAATAAAAATTTGTTTATATAAACTTTTATGTTTTATGGAATTTTTTAACTATTTTCTTTGGATAAAAATTGAAAAGAAGAAACAAATAAACCCAAAACTGAACCAACCGAATTCAATCAGATCGATTTGGTTTAGATTTTGCAAAAAAGATCATAAATCCAAAACAATTAAAAATTAATCGTTCATATTCACTTTCAAACCAATTAAAAAGTGATCGTTCATATTCATTTTTCTCTCAGATATGATCCGCATCAACCCATTTACACCTTTATATACATCAAAGAGTTTGATTGGATAACAAATTTATGTCCAAAGAAAAATTGTAAATACATTTAACTTAAATATAATTTCTTATGAAAAATTGTATAATATTATATTAGATTTCATCTAACTAAAAGTCCTTAGATAGAAATTATTTTCAAATAAGAAAAGAAATCAAATTTTATATATATGTATATATGATCAGGGTAAATTTTCCCTATTTTTACAATAAGCTGAAAACAATTGCAAATTCAATCCCCTCGTCTATTTCTGTACAAAAGCTATATTCTTAACATTTATTATCCTTCTCATATTCGCCTCGTCTTTATATCAAACAAAAAATGTCCTTCTCACAATCCAAACCCAAGAGCATAGAAAAGCCAGAACCCAGAGGCAAATCTCTTCCCTTTTCACGCTAATCATCGTCAGGAAACAAAAAAAAAGCCTGTCTTCCAACTAACTTACTCTAGACTCAAATTTGGTGCTTCAAATCGTAAAGGTTTACTTTAGTTTATAAACCTCTTTTTGCAATGTAGCATATCTTCTATTTATCTATTTATTTATTTATTTTTGTGTAAGAATTCATTTTTTCGTCATTGTCAAATGGTTTTTTTTTTGTGGGTCTTTGTTATGCAATTTTGTTTGATGGTATTAGAGAAAAGGAAACAATGCTTTGTTTTTTATTTGTTATGAGACCCTATGGTTTGGGCAAAACATAATTCCTTCATTTCAATATTCGAGTATTACCCCTTTAAAGTTTGAATTCACTATATGTCGATGAAATCTATTTATGAGAAAATGTAATATGAGTTTGGATGTAGGTCTTCCTTTTTTAATGATTTGGTGCACTTGCCTTGTGCTAATTCAGCTGAATGTATTTGGAGGCCTTATGGGGCTATTTTTTGATGTCATAATAGTGTGTGTCTTAAGAGGTTTGTGTTTAATGGTGCATTTTGTTTGGTTGCTATTTTCCATTTTGATTGATGTCTATTTTGATCTTTTTATAGGCTTATATTGGGCATGTTTTATGTTGTCTTTCAAGGTGTGAAGATGGTTATATTATTTCAGTTTTTATGAAAATTGGAACTTTTGTCCATCATCTTAACAATGCTATGTTCCTTTTGAAAAGAAAAAAGAAATGTATCTGCTTCAATATTTGAGCTGAAAATAATTTCCTTTGGTTGCTAAATATTTGTTTCTAGTTGAATATAAGTAGTTTTTCAAAGATAGTTGCAGCATGCATGTTGACCACTAATGGTGAGGAGTATTAGAGGTTAGGGTCAATGTGAACCACAAAGGTCCCTTGTGAATTCATAACTATATTCATTGGTCAATTGATCACTACATGCTTGCTATCACCAACAAGTATGTGATTTGTAGATTGATTTTTTTATACTTTTTGAGGTGAATGTGTTAGGGGGCCAAGTTCAAGCTAAGAATATGATTTGTTCTAAGTTTGTCTATTGGGCCTTTGTGAGTTAGCTAGATATTGGTATTGCATGTGAATGTACTTCCTTTTGGTGTAAATGTGATGGACACTTTTTATTATCTTTCCTTTTTTTTTTTACTTTTTTTCATTTTCTTTTATGCCTATAACATCAAAGAGCTTTCCATTCTGCATTTTTGGTCAATATCCATTAATTTTGTTCGTTGGTATTTGATTACTAGGTAGGTAATAAGATGCATTCTTTTGAAACTAAACTTGAAGTGGGAAAAATGTAGGAAACACAGTTTCTTATCTAGGTTGTTTTTGATGAACAATGTATGGATCAATGATGCCCTTCATAGATACATTATCTTCGAGTAGTACATGTGCTTACTTTGTATGAAATGGGCGATTACCTTAATAAGCTGAGTTGATGTGATTATTGCTCTTTAATCTTCATATATTTCCATTTCACTTGTGGAATGTAAGAGTAACATATGGAGTGCCCTTTGGATGTATATATACTAGGGTGTTTAACTATTGTTGGTTAGATTATCTAATGATGCTTTTTGTTCTATTTCGTGTTTTCATTTAGTAATTTGTGCATGTTCAATTATGATTTTTGCTTAATAACATTAATCAGTTGGTGTTATAATTTGTAGGTTCTTATATTTATCCTTTTCAAATTTCTTTTTTGAGATTATAGTATCTTAAATAATAAATATGACTAGTTCAATTTTGGCAATAATGGCTAGACGACGCATGACTGCCACCAGACCAGTTGCCTTTTCATCCCCTTCTGTCACTGCCACCACCACCACCACTATAACCATTCAAAACTCTGAACCATCATCCTCTTCTTCTTAGCAAGAACAACAGCAACTATAAGTCCTTTTCCTCCCCCTAAATCACAAGAAGGTCTCTTGGAAAGAGGGCATGGTAGACAATGAGTTTATACAGAAGAAGAGCTCTAAGAAGTGTTGTATCTTTTGTAAAGAAAAGCCATTTGATGAGGATGACAGTGATGCATATGACAATCCATATCACTTTGATAAACATGGCCACAATCACAATGACGATGGGTATTTTTCTAAGAATAATAATGAAGCTGGTCCAAACAATTTAGGTTCTGATCAATCAGAGCAAAGATAGATGAAAAAAATAAAAAGAGGCAAATTTTCTATAATTGTATACTATTTCTAGCTATGGTTGAAGCAGGAATTTTAAGTTGATTGATCTATGGAATTATAGAATTTTTGCTTGGAAGGAAAGTATCATGGCATGGAAATAGTAGCAATGGTTTTGTTTATAATTTTTGCTTTAAAACTTTACTATTGATCACAACTACCGTATCCACTATAGTAGAGAGGGTTTCATGTCTATTGAACTCGAACATCAAACTATACTGTCGAGTCTCTTTGACAACAAATTGTAAGATCTTCCTTTGTTCTATATGCTTATGTTTTATGTGATTTAAAGATGGTTTTTATTTGCTAATTGTTGTTTGTTTTTTCTTTTTCTTAGTTGTTTTTTATGAACCAATGTTTTGTTGCCTTGGACTTTTATTGATGTAGCCATTGTAATCGTGGACTTTTTCTTTCTCGGTCAAATGTAGTCTTGGGCTAAAATGACTCCATAGATTTGTTCACAAAAAAAGAAAAAAAACCAATTCCATAGACAAATTGTGTAGATGGTGAATGCTATGGTGTTGATGCCAATTAATGCCTATGGTGTTGATGGCTCATTCTTCAATTGTGAGATACATGTGGTGTTGTGGGCTGGGTGATGTTGAATGTTGATTTTGGGCCTTGGCCTTTAACAAGTGGCTAATTAGTTTGTTGAAAGTAATAGTAATATTTTTCTCAGCAAAATACTAGAGTCTATGGAGAATTAATTGTGTTGATTACAATTAAATAAATGAATTTACCTTTAAAACTTTTAAAAAATTATTTGCCAAACTTATTCTCCTCTCTCTCTCCCCCTTTCTCTTTGCATCCATCCACCTCCACTAGGATCAACAGCACCAGCACTAACATCCATATAGGTAGCAACAAAAGCCCAAATGTTGCCAAATTGCTCTCAGTAGTCCACACACTAAGTGTTGGTGCTGGTGCCTTCAATGAAGGTGATGGTTGAATTCGCCATAGGGATTATTCGTTTCACCAAAACACCAAGTGTTTGTAAATTTCCCATCCAACAGCCTTCATCGAATTCATCAGCACACTCCTAGCAAAACCCCACATTGCTTCATTTCCGTCAAGGTGACGATTGCAATCATTGCGCGAGCCCAGCAATCATGCATAACTCCACCCTCTATCGTTTCACCAACATCTTAGCCCCAACGGCACTGCCTTGTCCTATCAACACTGCGAGCACCGCCAACTCGCTTCCCTCACTATCCTGTTATCGATGTCCCAAATTATATTCACAAATAGATTTAATCATATTGCTTACTGGTATGAGATTGGGTTAATGTGTTTCCTTATACTAGTATAGTTGCCACATGTCATTCCCACATCATTCCACACTGCCATCAACATCATAGCATTCCCCTGTATAGATAGCTTACCATTAACTAGAAAAACATGTAGTTACTGTAAACACTGAAATCATAACTAAAATTCTTGATAAAAACCAAAAATAAAAAATAAAAAAATAATCTTGACATGATCAAAAAGAAAACACCAAAAAAACTTGAAAGAACAAACCAAAGATTAAAAACTTTAAATCTTAAGAATACATGTTCGAAGGCAATAGATTCATTCATTCAACCCTTGTTGTGGATAGGATCAATGATGGAGCACCATTTTTGGTTGCATAAGTGAAAGTTAATGTATAAGTGATATTTTATAAAAATTAATAATAAGTGTGTTATTGTTTATGTATTTGTAGAAGAGTCCTTATTTCCTTTCACTCCTAAATTGAATGTCATTGAGCACCTATTCCCCTTCCACGTCTCCCCAACCCCTCCATTTCTCTCCATTCACCCTTTTCTGTTTCCATCATCTCCACCACCATTATTATGGTATCATCAGAGTTGGGTAACCCCAAGTGTAATAAACACTTTATAGATGTAAGCGAAAGCGTGCTCAAAATTTTTGGAGGGTAATAGATAAAATAAAGCACGTGAATTATACTTCATAGTGGGACCTACTTTTCACTATTCACATCAACAAGAATAAATTAAGAGAACTTCACACCAATATTTTAATGTGAAAAATCCTCCAGTAATTTTGAGGGAAAAACCACGGACCAAATTTTGAAAAATATTCCACTATATTTAAAGAATAATTACAATGTAGTGTATCCCTAGTGAGACTCTCTTCTACTGCAATTTGTAATATTATAGAGATATAGAGAATATACACAAAACCCCCAGTGTATACTTATACATACTCTCTATTTTTCTCACACTACAAGAAGCTTATTTTGCTTCTTCCTAATACTACTGAGGAACTGCTTCTAAGCATTGGATGCTCAGCTTAGGATGATTTTCTCAATTGGATTTGTACTCTATTTATAGAGTCTGAAAGCAATGCGCAGTGCACATTTCCAAGCACATCCAACTAAGAAGAACACTTTCGGTGAGTCTCCTTTTAATTATTATATGCTTGCTTTCAGTGTTATCATGCTCCACATGCATTTGTTGTGGAGTAGGTAAGTCTTCATTTGCTTTTTGACTTTTCAAATGCAAACCACTCACTGTTTCTGACAATTCTCCACATTGGCTTGCATTTTGTAACAGTCTTTAACTTCTGCAACTATTAACCAAGCCTAAGCAATGCTTAAACTTATCAATCGGCAATGGTTTCATCATCATGTCTGCTGGGTTTTCAGTTGTGGCTATCTTTTGAATTGCAACAGTACCACTGCTAATAATTTCTCTAACAAAATGAAGTCTAACATCAATGTGCTTAGTGCTTTCATGATAGACTGGGTTTTTAGCCAGATGAATGGCGCTTTAACTATCACAATATACAACTGATATATGTTGATTTAACCCAAAACTGTCCAAAAGATGGTGCACCCAAATGCTCTATTTAATAGCCTCAGTCGATGCCATATACTCAATTTCAGTAATTGACAATGTCACTGTAGATTGCAGTGTCGCCTTCAATCTAATAGTACATCCAAAGACTGTAAAGATAGAGCCTATCAATGAACTCCTTTTATTCAAGTCACTTGCATACTCAGAATCTACATATCCCACAACTCCATGATTGTTCTGACCTTCAAACATCAAACAGACATCAGTGGAACCTCTCAAGTACCGCATGATCCATTTCACGGCTTTCCAGTGTGCCTTTCCAGGTTTGCTCATAAATTTGCTTATCACACTCATTGCATGTGAAATATCCGGTCTAGTGCACACCATGACATACATAAGACTACTAATTGCACTGGAGTAAGATATACGAGACATGTGCTCCATCTCCTCCTCAGTTCTCGGACATTCCTTCAAAGATAACTTAAAAATGTGTATCTAACGGAGTGCCAACTGGTTTTCACCGATCCATATTGAAGCGTTATAGCACTTTCATAATATAATTTTATTGTGTCAAGCACAACCTGCCACTACTCTGCTTCCTATGAATCTCCATTCCAAGAATTTTTCGTGCTACACCTAAGTCCTTCATTTCAAACTCTTTTCCCAATTGAGTTTTCAACATACTAATTTTATCCTTATTGCGAGTTGCAATTAGCATATCATCTACATACAACAATAGATAAATTTGGGAACCGTCTTGAAGATCTTTAGAGTAGATGCAATTATCATATTGGTTTCTACTATATCCAGTACCAATCATAAATGCATCAAATCTTTTGTACCACTGCATCGGGGACTGTTTCAAGCCATAAAATGACTTCTTCAATAGGAAAACATGGTTATCTTTACCAAGAACTGGGAACCCCTCTGGCTGACTCATGTAGGTTTGCTCCTCTAGCTTACCATGTAAGAATGTTGTCTTCACATCAAGCTGTTATAGTTCCAAGTCAAACGTACTCACAATAGCTAATAGGATTCGAATAAAGCTATGCTTCACCACATGAAAGAATACTTCATAGAAGTCACACACCCTTCTTCTGAGTATAACCTTTTGCTATAGTCTCGCCTTGAACCTTGGAGGTTCAATGTCAGGGATTACTTCTTTTCTTTTGTAGAACCATTTACAACCAACTACTCCTTTCCCCTTTGGAAGTTGTACTAGCTCCCACGTTTGATTTTTCTGAAGAGACTCAATCTCCTCGTTCATTACTATCAGCCATTGCTTCAACTCCTTACTTTCTACTACATCACGATAGGTATATGGTTTATTTCCAACTGCACAATCCGCCATAGCCAAAGCAAAGGCTGTAGGATCTGCATCTAATGAGTCAAGTGCATAGGTAGTAGAATCTAGATACTTTTTGGTTTCTTGATTTCTCGCCTTGTTCTGCCAGTAGCAATACTGTATGGTTCTGCTTTTCTGCTTGGTTCACCAATCTCCTCATAGCTAGGTTCATCTTGTTGTTCTACTTCAGGTTGAACAATCCCTAAAATACTTGGATGGTCTTCTTGCTTCATCTTCCCACAGTCAATCTCTAGCTCCACCTACTTCTTAGCACCATGATATGTCTCTACCTCATATAAGTTAGACTCCTTCTTCTGATTTAGCATTGCTGCCTTGTCAAAAGTGACATCTCTGCTGACAATGATTTTGGGTGAACTTTACTTTTTTGTACACCACAGTCTGTAGCCTTTCACCCCTCATGCATATCCTAGAAATATACACTTTCTTGCCCTCACCTCAAGTTTACCATGACTCACATGGGCATATGCTGGACAACCAAATATCTTCAAATCAGAATAGTTTACGGGTCGATCGAACCATACCTCTTGTGGAATCTTCAGATCAATAACAGTTGATGGAAATTTGTTTACCAAGTATACAATTGTATTGACTGCCTCAGCCCAAAATGATTTTGGAAGTGCTGCATTGATTCGCATGCATCTTGCATGCTCTAGAAATATTCTGTTCATGCGTTTTGCAACTCCATTTTACTATGGTGTTCCTGATACAATGTGGTGCCTCACTACACCAGCATTTCTATAGAACTCTGCAAATTCTTTGATACAAAATTCTCCACCATTTTTAGTTCTTAGTCTCTTAACTGACAGCTCGGTTTACTTCCCAACCATGGCCTTCCATTGCTTGAATTTGTCGAGCACCTCTTCTTTTTTCTTCAGGAAATAAATCCAAACTTTTCTGGAATAATCATCTATTAGAGTAAGAAAATAGCGAGCTCTATCTAAGGAGTTAATAGGGGCTGGACCCCAAACATCTGAGTGGACATACTCCAATATCCCCCTGCTGTTGTTTTTGCCATAATTGAACTTTACTCATTTCTGCTTTCCAAATACATAGTTTTTCACATAAACAAAGTTTGTAATTCTTCAAGCCTTTCAATAGGCTTCTGCCAGCAAGTATGGTCATTCCTTTCTCACTGATATGACCAAGCCGCATATTCCACAATCGTGTAGCATCATCGTTTCTTTCAGAGGATAGAATAATAACAGTTCCATCGACTGTGCTTCCCAGCAAGAGATAGATCCTGCCCTGTAACTTTTCTTTCAATACCACCATTGAGCCTTTGAATACCTTCAAGAAACCATCCTCTCCAGTGAGCTTGTACCCTTGATTGTCAAGGGCACTTAACGAGATTAGATTTCTACCCCGTTCTAGTGCATGTCATGCTTGAAACGTCCTTTTAGTACCATCATCCAATATGACCTATACATCTCCCTCACCAGCAATTGAAATAATTCTGTTATCTCTTAATCTAACTTTTCCTTCCCACTTTTTATAGGATGAGAAAAAGTTTTGATTAGGCGTCATGTGAAAAGATGCGCTAGAATCTAGGATCCACTCATTTCTGGTGTCCCCTGTGATACTGTCAAGGCCAAACCAGTATCAGCATCACTATCTTTAAAACTTTTAATTGTTATGTTGGAAGAATCTCCTGATTTCTCCTTTCTCTATGGGAAATTTCCTCTAATATGTCCCGTCTGGTGACAATAAAAACACTTTACAGATTTGTGCTTTTTAGGCTTTGATCTTCTCTTGCTTTTGCTTCCAGATCCTCTTCCTTGACTACTCCCTCTCATCATGAACAATCCATCTGTAGGACCTTAAGCATTGGATCTGGATACTAACTTCTAATGTTCCTTTATCATCAATGATTCTTTGACATTTTTCACTCAGATATCTGATCTACCATAAAATATGGTATCACATAAATTACATAAGACGGAGGTAGTGAAGTCAATAAGATCATAGCCCGATCAACATCTTCAACTTTATTTTCAGTTGCTCCAACATCGGAGATCATCCGATTGAAATCGTCTATATGCTATTGCATTGATTTTCTTCCTGAATATTTGAACATGTATAGTCTCTTCCTCTAATAAAGCTCATCAGACAAGGTTTTTACGGAATATTTTTCTTCCAAAGTCTTACATAGTGAATCAGCGGTTTCTTCTTCCATGACTTCTCGGAAAACATTGTCTGCAAGACTCAACTGTATTGTACTTAGTGCTCTGACCATCATTTCCTCCTTCTTGTCATCAGGTAATGATGCTGGGTCCTGCACTGCCTTTGCAAGGCCTTGATGACCTAACACTGCCTGCACTTTCAGCTTCCATAGCCTGAAGTTGTTGGACCCGTCAAATTTCTCGATTTCAAATTTTGGCACTGATATTTTGAATCTTAGTCAAAACCTTATACTAGTAACCGTATACTAGAATAGTGCAAATCAACTGTAAACCGTGCACCAAGAGGCTTCCCAGGAAAGAGAGGTGGGTCACAATGGACATGCTCAAATACCAAGTCCTTTCTTAGCTAGAACCTCTTCAAACTGCACTCTCACAATATCACGCTGTCTTTTAGCAACAGCAACTAAAAGGATGATCCTCAAGTATTAGGGAGAAATTCTTTTCTGATGTAGAAGATCAGACTAAGCTGTAACCACAGAGCATACTAAGAATAAATCCCATTAAACCAAAGCTCGGATACCACTTGTTATGGTATCATCAAAGTTAGGTGTATCCCAAGTGTAATAAATACTTTATGGATGTACGCGGAAGCATGTCCAAAGTTTGTGGAGAGTAATAGATAAAATAAAGCATGAGAATTGTACTTCGTAGTGGGACCCACTTTTCACTATGCACACCTTTGAGAGAACTGCACACCAATATTTTAACGTTGAAAATCGTCCAGTAATTTTGAGGGAAAAACCACATGCCAAATCCGAAAAATATTCCACTATATTTAAAGAGTAATTACAATATAGTGTATCCCCAGTGAGACTCTTTTCTATTACAATTTGTAGTATTATAGAGATATAGAGAATATACCCAAAATTCCCAGTGTATACTCACACTACACTCTTGGAATTTTCTTACATACACTCTCTATTTTTCTCACACTTCAAGAAGCTTATTTTGCTTCTTCCTAATAATATTGTTGAGGAATTGCTTCTCAGCTTTGGATGCTCAGCTTGGGATGATTTTCTTGGTTGGATTTGTGCTCTATTTATAGAGCCTGAAAGCAATGCGCAGTGCGTATTTCCAACCACATCCAGCTACGAGGAACACTTTCGGTGAGTCTCCTTTTAATTATTATATGCTTGCTTTCAGTGTTATAATGCTCTACATGGATTTGTTGGTGGAGTAGGTAAGCCTTCATTCGCTTTTTGACTTTTCAAATGCAAACCACCCACTACTTCTGACAACCATCACTACCACTGTCCCTTTGTTACCATGCTGAAGACAATGCCGAGATCGACAGGGACTTCGATGATAAAGATGACTTCTTTGCCGGTGATGCCAACGCTGATTTTGGCGAACATGACAAACAAGACAAAAAAGGAGAATAAGAAACTAGAGCTGAAGCAAGGAAAAGAATCGCTCAGCACTACTTGCGAATGGTCCGCAAAATCGCAAAGAAAGACAAGGAACAAGGAGAAGAAGAAGAAGAAAGTGAAGGTGATGAAGGAGCAACAAGAGGCGAATGAGAGATTTAGAAGAGCCATTGCTTCAAGGTGAAACAAATCCAATCGTGACTTCAGTTTTTCAACTTTGTCATGATTCTATATATATATGTAATGTGACTGGAAACAGGAAGGGGTGAATGGAGGAGAGAAATGCATGGGCTGGGGAGAGGTGGAATGGGGGCTCAATGGCATTGAAATGATGTCATGAAGTGTAAAAGGTCACAAAAAAATAACTTATATATTTGAATTAAATGAAACACACATTGATAAAATATTATTGACGATTAATGTTAAAAACACTCATCCCTAATACTTTGTGGGCCTATGCAGCTATGAATATTCAATTATTCATTGCCCCTTTACAGTACTATTCATTGTTCTTGTCAATATTGGCATGGCTTGGTTTCACAAATTCTATTTTACACCGTTAGTCTTCGTCTTTCATTATTGAAACCAAAGCGCAAGTTAAGAAACCCCCTATATACGATGACCATAAGGCGATTTGAAGACAAAGCTATTGTCATAGACCATTGAAGAAGATGATTATGTGGTTATCAGGAATGCTGATTCCATGAAGTTGCGGAAAACCAGGATGTGGCACATTATGAGCCACAACGGACTAATTAACCAATATCATTACAAGTCCTAGTAGCGTGTTCTTTGGCCTATAAGAAATGGTATTATGTACATCACATATATTTTCAACATCAAGTTTTTGACTTAACGTAATAATGCTAAGTTGCCTATTCCCAAGTATTTGAAGGCTCTATTCATAGTTGAAAGTAATATTTTGATTTTAGAGTAATTATTAGTTTAACAATATTTGGTGTAGTGGAGTGCCAAAATTTGATCCCTCCTAAGAGAGTATTTTAATTCTAATCGAGATTAACTTTTCGATTTACTTAACAGTTTATTTTGACTGAAAATCAATGCCTGAGTTCCGATATAAATGACAAGGTGAAGAGGTCAAGCCTCTTGGCAACTTGAGCTCTAAAAAGTAAAAAAAATTCCCAGCCCCTTTTTATTTTAGTGGTGTGGTAGAGTCGATAAGACAAATGATGCAACCTCTGAAAATCTGGGCTGCAAGGTGGACTACATGTCCGAATGCGTGGTTTGGTGAGTTATGTTGGCTTCTTTCGTTGATTCTTGTCCTTATCTTCACAAGTCTTCCGTTGCCCCTCTTGGAAAGAACCCGAGTCTCCCTAAAGTCCCCACCCATTGCAGAGACACTAGGTCTTATCTCTGATTGAACCAACCAAAGTTCTAGAGAAACTTGCTTCGTGACTTTATAAGATGGGAAATAATGTAGTGTTTGTTTGATACTTTGTTCAAACAAATTAAAAAATTGTAACAAAAAAAAAAAAACAAATTTTGATTAATAAAATATGCATACAAAATTTAAAATAATTTAGACAAAATTTTTAAAGAGTTAAAATCCAAAAAATTTATTTGACATTTTTTAGTAGAGCTTAATTTATATGCAACACTGTTAATCAATTATATACTATCACATTAAAAAATATGATTGTGTTGTCTTATATTCACTATTGGAGAAATTATGTAAATTAGAGGCTCTGGATAATAGAGTAAAAAAAATTTTACACTAACAATACATAAAAATTAATTTTTTTTTTCATATGTTAAATTATTTTTTAAAAAATTACATTATTGTAAGGATATGTTTGGGTGTAAAAATAAAATAAAGAGAAAATTTTCATACACATGCTTTACATGTAAAAATATATGCAAACGTAGCTAAGGCTATTTTCTTAAATTTAAACATATGCATAATGTATTAATAGATAGTATGATTTGTTCAAAACTGAAAGCAGAACCAAAATGATTCAGACCTACGTCAAAAAAATTCTACTAGGCCAACAGTTATTTAGATTTCGGCGGCTTCATTCACGCAGCACAAATTTCTTTTTGTTGACTTCACCAACCAGTTTCCTTCCACATCAAAACAAAATTTCCCAATAAAATATTAACGGGATTTTAGCTTCTCACAACCCTCTAATGAATTTAAACTTGAGACATACGCTTCACTTATAGAACCACAGCTTACTAGTTTCTTCTTACTACCATACCCTATATTAAGCACTAAAAGCCCGAATATTGTTCCACATAGCTTATGATTTATATCTACTACTTTATTCATCACCAATGAAAATGGCTCTAACATCACTGATGCTTTTGTTAGTAGCATTGGTGTTGATCAGCCATGCAATGGGGGATTCAGCTCAAGAGAAGCAGAAATGTGTACAACAATTGACTGTTATGGCAACATGTCTTCCATATCTTGATGGTGATGAGAAAGCTCCCACACCAGATTGTTGCAGTGGTCTCATACAAGCCATCAAGAACAATAAAAAGTGCATCTGTCTTATTATCAAAGACAGGGATGATCCTGACCTTGCCTTAAAGGTTAACATCACACTTGCTCTTGGCCTTCCTTCTCTTTGCAAAGCCCCTGATAATCTCTCACAGTGTCCAGGTAAGTTTTATGGATTAATTCAATTTTAATTTTGAATCTTATATTTTTCTATACCGACATGACAGTACACAGTTTTGTATGAGAGAAACACAAACATGTGATATGGTTTTCAAGTCCCATAAAGAAATAATAAGCAGTACATTGTTTTGCTAGAGAAAAAAAATTAGAATAAAGTGATATTACTTATTTACCCATCTAGGGATCAGCATGCGGGTTACATTATTTTGACAAATAGATTCGCTTCGCTGAAAAATTATGGCTCTCTAGCATTTCTTAGAAACAATTTATGCTTTTCTATATCGGAATATGGAATATATTGTCATGTTTTTGAGGAAAAGAAAATGATACAAATCCATTACTATCAGTCCATGTTGCTTAAGCTATATATCTCACAACTTTCAACTCTGCAAGATTTCAAACTACTTCTGAATCTCTATTTGAGATGATTTGAATTTTGAGCAGCCCTTCTTCATTTGGATCCTAAATCACCTGAAGCTCAAGCTTTTAATCAACTGGGTCTGAACTCCAACAACGGATCCTCTCGTCCTTCTCCTCGTGCTCCTGGTAATGATCCTTTCAAGAACATGCCTTTTTTCCTTCTGTAGTTTTTTTTTTTTTTTTCACTCTCACTTTGGCTTTAATGGGATGATAAGCGCTTTGAGTTTCAATGTATGTATTTGGCAGTTCAACAGCCCGCAGCAACTAGTACCCCAACAAAGAACGATGCCTCTTCCAAGGGAAAGACATTGTTAGAAAGTTTGGTTGCAGGAATTCTAGTTTGGATTTTTGGAGCCTAAGTACTAAGGTAGCATTGTACCGTGTTGAAATGTGGACCCTTGAGAGTTATCACATCCAAAATATGTAAATCTGTTACAGCATGTGCTTTTTGGGTTGTTCACGCACCTTGGTCCTTTGCAGTTTCTGAATGCTATTGCGCTTTCGAAAAACTACATATCTGCTTAAGTTGCTGTACTCAGTGCTCATATGCTTCTTTAATTCTTTTGCCACTATTTCTAATAATCACTAGACGGCTGCTTAGTCATGAAATATAAAAACTTAAATTTTCATCTGCAAGGTGTATATGATTAATAGTGAATAAAATCGAAGATAAAACAGAATACACGAAAAATGTTGAAATTTGATACATTATTACAATATATAATTAAGAAAAACGCATCTCTAAAATAAATTTTTATTTGAAGCAAGTTAATAAAGATGTAGACGTTCTTGAATCAATTACTAGGTTAAGAAAGTGTCACATTATTACTAATTTAAATAAGGTATTTCATTTTCAGATACTATAAAATTGCATTCAATAATCAAAATCAAATCCATAGAAAGCTTAGATAAGACAAGAATTGAGTACTTAACTACGTATACATAAAAAAGAAAAAAAGAGAATTGACTATTTACCCTATCAAAAAGGAAATACTATACAACCCGAAATGTTTTCCAAAATCAACTGAGTTGTCAATCCATTATCTATTATCAATTACACTTGCACCCATCTTTGAATAGCTTTGTTTTTTTCCTCTAATAATGTTTATACAAATCAGCCGACCAAGTCAAAATCAGGCCATTCTTCGGACTGCATAGGATCTCTCCATTGAAAATAGCAGTGTACAGTAAATTCTTACTTCTTACCTATATCTTTGGATGTCAAGAAGTTAATACATATTCGTAGATCGTTATGTAAGATTACACCCACTTCCATTCGCAACTTAAAATTTCAGCTTTAGCTAATGATGATAGACAATTCAAAACAAAATTTTCACTATCGATCTATATTCTGAGTCTTCCTCACGTCAAGAACTTCTATTACAATTGAAAGGAGTCAAAGCAGAAATTACACACTACATCACAAATAACAAGGCAACATTTCCTAACCAGCTTGTGTATAGTACTGGTGCTTGCTTAACACAGCTTGTGAGGACTAAGTGATGAATCTGTGAGTAAATATCATTGTAGTCATTAATGTGATACGTCATTTATACTAACACAACACTCAACACTAAGCCTTTATGTGAAATTTGAAAAAATTCATCACTGTTCCAGTCAATGGTAGCGTGCATGACCCGGTTCCACACCTTTAATTTTACGGGCCACAGTTTTATGTCTTGTGTTTTAGTTTATTTTGGTGGGGGACAAACCAGATTTCAAGTTATGATTAGGACGCCGGACACTGGCTGCAACTACTACCACTTGGTGACTTGAAGAAAAACGATTCAACGGCTATGTGGCACAGAGTGTAAGGTGGCTGCGGTAGGGCCCTTACCAACCCATTAGTGCAACTAGCTTTTTCTGTGGGCAATGAGAAACAAGATTAATTCTGCAAAGAATTCCACATTTAGTTTTCAATTTATTTTAATGATGCATGGCTGATTGCATTGACAGAAGTACTTTGAAGACCAATACCATCCTCCAACTGATGCTCTTTTCACACAGCTTTTCTCCATAAAGCTTAAACCATTTGTCAGAACGTGTTTTCTTTTAGGAAGGGAGATGGAAAAACAATTTTAAGTGAGGGCAGTTTTGAAATTTTATTTTCAATCTTTTTAAAATAAAAAAAAAAATAAAAAAGGGGGAGGTGACTTAAGTTGCCCTAACCCCTGCCCCACAAAAGAAAACAAAAAAACTCTCTCATGCTCTCTCCCCCTCTGTACGTCTTCTTCTTCGTTCTTCCTCTTCTTTTTCTTTTTTTTATTTTTCTCCCTCCATTTCAACCATAAATCACATACTTGCTAATTTCTATCATCAAAATTTAATACCCTCTAGCTCCCAAGATTTAAGGTAAGTTTCCAATCTCAATTTTATCTTTTTTTTTTTTGTTACTCTTAGGTATGCTTTAAGAACTAGTGAGCTTTCAAAAATGGTAGATAAGTATATGTTTGATATTTTAAGTACCAATCTAGTGAGTTAAAAGCTCTAATATCAATAGGTTGTAATGGATAGTGTCAAGAGTTGATTTTTCTCTAATCCTTAGGAACCCTAGGTTCTATAAATTGGGGGTTTTGTTCAATGGCCTCTCTAATTGATAAATTGTTTGAAATAAATTATTTAAACCCTTCAAAATACTTATATTTGCTAGATTTTGTTGACGTGGAGCGAGCTACTCCCTCTGGAGCTGTCAGGGAGAGGCCCAGTTGATTCCGTTGTACTGTGAGTGGCTATTTACATAGTGACACTGTTTCAAATTAGTTTTATAGGAGAAACTATATTAATATATTTGATAAAAATTTTATTCTAAACTACTTGGATTATTTGGTTAGCTTGATTTGGATGATTTCCTTAAATGCAATGGTTATTAAATATGATTTGATGACTTGGTTGAGATTATTACTAACTCTCTTTGTTGATTTTATTAATGCCATAATTTTTGCTATATATATATTGTTTCAATGTGCATTGGAAAAATTTATTATGTTGATACTTACAAGATTGAATTAATATGATGATTGAATTTTAGATTTATAAATTGTATTTAATAAAACTCTATTTAAGAAAAATCATGATGGGTTCTAAGATGGAATTACCGCTTGCCATAGCGAAGAGAAGTAATGGCTATACTGCTCGCCATAGCGAAGAGATATAATGACTTTACCGTTTGCCGTAACAAAGAGATATAACGGCCTATGTGCACATAGATTCTCTTAGTGAGATATTTGAGAAATGATAAATCTTATGATTGATGGGTTGAGATTACTCCCCGAATAAAATTTATGCTTCTTATGTAAGCCTCATGAGAAATGAAGTATTGGATGTTGAAGTTAATTCTTATTGGACAAATGAGCAATTGACAAGAATAGTGAGAAAGTGTATTTAGTAACTATTTTGAGATTTTACTTAGAAATGAAAATTCGAAAGGTACTTCTATTAAAATTATAGAGGAAATATGGAAATTGTGAACTATTATTCTTATTCATGAGTTTTAGAAATTGTATGATTTACTAGCTACTTCGTCTCATTTTAAATGCTTGTGCGTTAATTGGTTTCTCCTTCTTGTCCACTTTGTTTATAGTCCTCACTGGGTCTGTTTGACTCACCCCTCCTTTTTCCTCCAGATTTTCAAGTAGTTGAGTAGCAGGTCCTGGGATTGCTGTTGGCCTAGGATATTCATTTTGGTAGGCCTCTATGATTAGTTGAGGCTTTTTGACTGATGACTCTAGTATATTTTGCAGTTATAGGACCTAGGTTAGGTATTTTGATTATGTGTATGAACTAGAGCTAAGCATGATTATTTTGTATAACTGGTGCTTATTGTGTCATTAACTGAAAATACTGGAATGTACTGGCTGTTGAAATTGGATTATGATATTACATTGTTTAATAGGTTAGATTTGATTTATGGATTGTTCAATTTTTAGGGGATATGCTGCCGAATTTTCGGTAACCAAATTAGTTAATTTTGAGATTTATTTTAGTGAACTCATGTCTTTAGGCTTGTTGGGTTAGGTGGGTTCATCTAGCCTGTGCGCCGATCACATCTTAAGATTGGGTCGTGACACCATCATTTCTCTATTCATTTATAGTCGTGCATATCTAGAAGTTATATATAAATTACAGAGTTTGTTTTGATGAAAGCATGAAGTGGACTATCTGGCACTGTAAAATATTCTGATTTCATAAATCATCATGGCTGAACCTTAAAACAGAATGAATTTACGTTGACATCAACATTGTCGATATACTTGATTGATTGTTTTATTAATTGAACATTAATCAAAATGTGAACTACAATATGAATCCAATGGTAAAAAAGTTGGGCCTATTAGAAACTAGACATACTGTTCAAGTACTTTCCTCTTAGCAGCACAATGCTTTGCACTCTATTCTAAGGTTAATGATATTTTAACAGTCAAAAAGTAATAGACACCCACTTTATAAACTTTAAAAGTGGGAATATTTATTACATCCAATAATTATAAAATGGGTATCTAAATAGACACCCACTATTTTGGTGTTAAAATATTTACACTCTCCAATGATTGTTGGAAATAATTCTTAATTTATTTGATGATTTTCTATGAAAAAAAAAACTTTTTGGTGGTTGTGTGAAAGAGACAAATGGTGTGTAAGGTCCACTTTCTCTATTTTTGGGAAGTTGTTAAGAGGAATTGTGCAGAATACATAACAAAGAACACATGGGCTGCGCTGCCTTACTAATGTCTTTATGCATGATTAATCATCTAATTGTTACCTATAGGCCTAAATGGGTTCGTTTTAAGTGGTTTTTGATCTATGTTGGCATCATTTGTTGGTATAGGCTCTTGTTCACATTTGTACTTGACTTGCCAAGTTGCCATTTTAGGGAAGAACCAGAGTCTTTGAATAATGTCCCACTTGTTCAGAAACACGCAATATTTACTAGTAACTAATAACAGGATCTGGATTTAAATCAGTAATTTCTCAGGATTTGCATGCTTTGAAAAAAGCAAATAGAGTAGTACGTATTGTTTTAGACTTTTAGTACCTTGCTGTTGAACATAATGTAATTTTGGACTATCATATATGTCCTCATTTCATTTTAAGACTTGTCTCTCAACTCTACTTGCGCAGCTTATAAATTATAATCTATCTCGACTCATCCATTCATTACAACTGAATATGGCTTCTTGTAAGTTCCAATACCCCGGTGCTAGTCTACCACACATGCTAGTGTTAACGATAGCATTGATGTTATTATCCGGCCATGCAATGGGGGATTCAGCTCTAGAGAAACAGAAATGTGCAGAACAATTGACTGGCATTGCAACATGTCTGCCATATGTTGGTGGTGATGCCAAAGCTCCCACACAAGATTGTTGCAGTGGTCTCTTACAAGCCATCAAGAACAATAAGAAGTGCATCTGTCTTATGATCAAAGACAGGGATGATCCTGACTGGCAACAATACTCTCCTCCTCCTCATCCTCATCCTTGTTATTATCATCAGTATTTTGGGATTCAAATGATTGAAAACCAAGTGAGGAGGACTTCACAGGCACCATCACATAGCTAAGCTTCATGAACCTCATGATTGAAATCATCTCTCATCCAAATTCACTTGCTTTTGATGAGTCAATTGACCAAAATGAACAATAGAAACTGAAGCAATAGAAAGTTATCCACTACTCACATATATGTAAAAAGAAAAACTACTAAACAGAGGGAATTTTGTTGCCAGAATTAATTTTTCACGAGAGTGACGCGTCATCATCTCTAACCTTACAAAATATGCGCGAGTAATCTTCACTCCTTTGACTTATTCAACCACCTTTCTTAAATTCTAGTAAATTCTAGCAAAACTTCTGGTAAATAAATCTGGCTATACTTAACATGACTCTTCACATTTATTTATACGATACACCGAGTGAGGCTTGTGAATGCAAAAACAATTTTTTTTCTTCCTTGATGTGAAGGGGTTTTGGAGCACACTGTTAATAATGGTGGAAGAATCCAAGGGTGTAAAGTACAACTAAACTATTTTTCTGTGTTTTTCGCTAAGACACTTTTCTTGAAACTTGCATGCAATAGCATGTATGTATTCAGCTGTTGTCACCGCTGAGCTCCAGAGCCCAGACGGACCTTTCTATTCTATGCTTTCACGTGGATGCATGCAACCCTTCAACCCCTTTTGGAGCTTTCTCCACCGCTCTGGCCAAAAAAGAGGGAAGCCAAGGGACTGTGAAAGGCAGCAAGGAGCCAGAGAGGCTTTTAAGGGGTTTTGTCTTTGCCGGCTAGAATGGCAAGTTGAGAGATTTCGATATGAAAGTGATGTGTTATATTCACTCTAAGAGAGAGAGGGAGAGAGAAAGAACAGGAGTGTGCTGTGTGAAACTTTGAATCCTTAATCATGGGAAGAGCGCACACTGCGAAAAAACACAGAATCCCAAGTTGTGTCCGTGAAATGAGAATCCATATTGGCAACGGTGGTACATAGACAAAATCTTTAGGAAATGATTTGATTTGATTTGGAATAATTTGAATTAATTTATTTAATTTGCAAGTTATATCTTATGTTTAGAATTATTAAATAGGAAATAGAATTAAATTAATTTGGAAATTAATTTTTATATTTAAAATACAATAGATTGTTTTTTAAATGATTAAAAAAAAAGTGAATTGATTTGATTTGTGGTTAAGCTTTAAAATCAATTCATTTCCATCCAAATCAAATTTTTTTTTTTAAAAAAATCAATTTTAAACAAATAATTTGATTTACAAATTAAATTATTTTATTTTTGCGTAATTTCAAATACACTCAAAGACAATATCTATATACATGCATGATTGATGCATATGTTGCCCCAAAAAAAGCACAATATTTATTCTCAACCTCGATATCATTTCAAAACAATCAAGTATTCTTCTGTAATTTCTTATATTTTCTTCATTCATTGGACAAAACAAATATAGTATCTGCAAAGTGAAGATGGAACAACTCTATCTTCAAGTTTTCCATCTTCAATGGTATGAGATAAAACAATGGTGGATTTTATGATGAAACTTTTATCTTTATGTCTATCATAGACCCTCTATTATTAGTCATTGAATCAAAACATTTAATAAAAATGATAATCATATAATGGTTAATAATAAAAGATATATGATGAACCTAAAAATTTAATATCCACCTTATAATTTGCTTGTGCAATATAATATCAAGAAAATAAAAATTGAAAGTTTTTTCTTATTAACTTCTTTTGGATTAGGAGAACCACTGATTTTTTTTTTTGGTCTCAAGGGGTGGGGGATTGGGTTCCTTCTCCATTGTCAGCTCTGATGGCTCGAACCCGGTGCAGTTAATAAGAGGCAGTGCCATCTTACCATGTGAGCTGGCCTCCAACTGCTAACCACTTAACCTTTTCAACTAGTTCTTTTTTCCTTTTTTTTCGGTCTCCCAAGGGTATCTACTGTTGACAACGGTGACTAATCTCTTTGCCAGTTTGTGCGGACACCTCAAGGGTGGGATGGTTGGCTCGGAGAAGCTTTTCCATTCCCAAAGACAGGGATCGAACCCCTGACCTTTGGTTAAGGGTGAACAAGCCCCTACCGCTCGACCACACCCCCCAAGTTCCTTTTCAACTAGTTCTATTCACCAATTTTCCATATTTGGGCCAATTCAACTAATTTTTGGGCAGTTTTGACTCTTCCGGTTTTTATTCATGTTTGGATCGATAATTGGACCGAACATTGGATGGACTCTCGATTCAACTTGTTGGATCAACCACTTCAGTCTGATTTTCAGAACATGTGCTTAATACTTACACAAAAGAAAGCAAGTAACAATGTTTTTATTTTAAGCTAGCAATATGTAAAATTCACTAGACTTCAATTGTTCTAGCCTAAGTAAGGTAGTGAGGCTCCCACAATGCTAGTTTCTTCATACAAGACTTGAACTCAAAACATTGTTCAAGAAGAAACAGATGTCAACCTACTTAAAACAACGAAATATTGATAAGTTGTTTATTGAAACATAATAGTTCTAAGATGTGTACTGTGTGTGGAGCCATATCTTACAGTCAGTTATTTTTTCTGAAAAAAAGAGAGTTTTATTAACAAATTTTTTTTTTTGGTTTATTTGGTTATTCTCATATGCTCGAAATTTAGAGTTATAGGTTACTTAATATGCTATCAAATTGAAGATAGACTTAAAGTAGTTAACTACATAATAAAAAGTCTTCACCTGGTGAAATTTGGAGACTAACTAATTTTCAGACCTGAAATCTCAAAATTACAAAAACAGCATCCTTACCATTACATCAACACAAGATAAAGGTATAAAAAAAAATGGACGAAAGAGCTAGCTAAGAATAATAACAATAATAACAATAAAAAGCAACAAGGAGTAGCAATATAAACGCTCCCCATAGGCAAGTATAACATTAAAACCTATTGATATGTTGTCCAGTTATTTCCATTTCGTTTAGAAAGCATTTATAGGCACAAGATTCAGGAACTTAGCATTATCAAAACTGAAGAACCCATGATAACACTGCACCAACAAGGCAACAAACAATAACTATGGAATAAAACTGATACACAACTATGAAGCTGCTCTCCAGTATTTATGTGCCCACATCTATGAGACAGCCCTCAGTAATCTGCTTTTTCGTGTGAAATCGCATTACAAGCAACCGCCATGAGATCAATGGAACTCAGCTCAACCCACAAACTTAATATTGCCTTGCCTTTGATCATTTACTGGGATAGCCATGTGGAAAATAACAACAGAGGAAGCATTAAAAGCAGGCCATAGCACACAAAAGCATCAACGCTTTCAAAAGTATTCACATTGCCCAGAATAGTATTCCATAGATTCTCAACACTATCTGGTAGATATTCCTGCCAGGGTAAATCCACAATATTCATGAATTACACGTCACAGCAAGACATGAAGTAGTGTAAAAATAACCCTAATAGAGAATATACTGAGTTCTGAATTCTCCTTTGATAAAAACAAGGGGGAAAAGGTCACCTCTGCAGTTAAGTTATTAAATTGATCCTCATCATTAGAGATTCTCAAAGGTTTTATGTCACTGTTGGAGAGAGATTGATCCGAAAATATCTTGATTTTAGGTCCCCCAAAATTTTTATTTGTCTGGGGTCTGTATGCTGAATCAGTGTGTATTGTTTCCATTACAGAGCCAAAGAAGTTTGTCACAGGTACCTAGAAAGAAGTACAGTAAAAGTGTAAAACAACTGATCACTTCAATGTAACAAAGCATTCAAGGTGGTAGGTGCTGCATCAGTAAAAAAATAAACCATTCAAGTGTGAAGCTTATAGGCACTGAACTTGAACTATCATCCCAAGGAAAGATACAGATATTGCCAGAACTTTTGAACCGATATCAGCACAATTAATTACCTGCAGTGCATAATCACCTCCCAGCCCTCGTGTAACATGCAAAACACCCAACTTTGTTATGATGTCTCAAACCACTAAACCTACCATGAACGTTAATACAACTTGGTGGTTTTACTATACCATCTAGTGAGTTAGGTAGTAATTTAATCAAGTGATCTATAATCTATATAATAAATATTATACATGAATGGACTTGAATTGAGAAACACTAGAAATATCACTGAATTTCAAGACAGGAATCCAGTTGGCACATGATACTTGAATGGAGCTCAATAAGTATATGCAAGAAAGTGAATTTGAAGACAGGAAACAAGTTTGCACATGATGAAACATCAAAAACAGCGCCAGGTAAAAGCAATTTGTGAAAAGCAAGTGATCCCTCATCTCTCATTATATCAATGGTAAGGAATAACTTACTCCAACAGGAAGAGTGCACTTGTTTTCGATTTGTTTTGGACAGAAAAGTGATTTTTTTTACTTCATAGAACCTATTCATATTAGCATTTACTCAAAGTCAAAAATAGATTATTTTAAGCAGTTTTTAACTTTTGTGTATAAACTAACATGAATAACTGATACAAAATGTGCTTTTTTTTAACCCTGAAAATTAGAAACCAACGCATCCCAAGTCTTGGCATACTCCATGCAAAAACTTTTTATAGATATTGAATTTCATCAATCTAACCGTTGTATTGAAAGTTCTCACTATGTAGATCAAGTATATAAAATTTCATTTAATTTAAAATCAAATTGATATTTCATTATCCCACTTTACTTTGACTGATAAACTAGTTTTAAAAATATCACAAAATATAGAATCCTAGATTACGTAGGTATTAATGTCTATTTATTTATTTTTTTCTAAGAGTTGGTATGCTTAATTGTCAAGGTAATATCACATGAATCAATGCTTGAATCGATGAAATTCAATGTTTATATAAAGTTATTGAAAGATTAATTACTCCTAAAGTAAACTAGATTACAAGATCCAATGGATCATATATATAAAAGATACCTCAACTGATCACAGGGAAAACTAGATCCGCTACCAAATAAACCATCCAGAGAAATTTGCTAATCATGAGCAAAGGAATCGAATTATGTCCAAAATGTTTATTACCTCCTCCAAATTGCGTTGATATAGGTCCATTCTGTAATATGCAGTTGACATCAACAGATTTGGATTATATGAATTGAAAAGACTGCACACAAAGCACAAAATTCCCAGAGTAAACAATCCAGCCTTCAAAAAGAATAGTAAGCCTCATTGCTTGACATGCTGCAAACATATAACTTTGATGCCGTGTATTTAAGCTGCTCCTAACAAACAACTTTCTCAACAAATACAGGAGGGATAAGGGTCTTGAGCATTCACATAGAAAGGACATAGGAAAACTGTTTCACCAAAACAGGCCACTTATATTTTAATCAGCAAAGATCAGCCGACTTTATAGAGAAATGTTGAAAGCAATGACAAGGAAACAAACCAGCAACAAAATGTTTAGGAAGTAAAACTCAATTAAAAGAACATGTAAGAAAAGAACACGCATACTTTAGAGACACATGATAGCAAGTATAAGATACTGAACCTGCCAAAATTTGAAAAACAATTTACCTGCTCAATGAGGCATTGTCATACATATTCAGCCTCTCAAAGAAGGCAAGAGTGTAGAACGTAAAACGGTCAACAACTGAAACACCAACCTGCATTAAAAAAGAGTAAGCACAAAGGGAAGTTTTAATATGCAGAATCTACAGCTAAACAAGAAGGAACCCAATGAATAAACTGTAGCAAATTATGTCAAATACTTTGAAGAACAATGCCCAAGTTGGTTAACAGAATCAAATTCATACATACATCTGAGTCCAGGTGATGTGAATATGAATTCTCTCCTTTCATGCTACTTCCAATTGCCAAAACACCAGGTGAATGAAGCTGCCAAGCTCAGAAACAGGAGAGCCCAGTCAGCAACAAAACCTAGGGAGAATAATTAGTTAAACCAAAAACATATTTTTCTTATTATCACATAATAAGAAAATATAAATTTTAGGAGGAAACTTGTGAAACAAACTGACTTGCGTGAACATAAACATGTTAATAATGCATAGACACTAAATGTTAAGAGTATCAATTTAATCCAGGCAGACAGCAAAACTAGATTAGGAGAAGAAAAATAACAAGCGACATACAATTAGTGATACAGGTATAGATTAGATATAGATAGACACAGATGAATTTTAAACCTCAACTTCAAAACAGGATATTTGTGATTGCTATAGGGATGCTCACGACAGAAAGCAAAGTAACCATCATTTATACAGCAAGCAAATATTTGGGCAGACTCTTGCACATCCTTAACCATCAAATTATAAGCCATTTAAAAGCAGCTAAATGGCCTAATAACAACAAATGAATATAGCAACTCGAAGATTTAGAATTCCTTATACCTGAATACCCGCAATGTTTTACCAATTATTGAATGTATGACACTTCCACCAGTTGCAAGGACATCACTCAACAACAGTATGAAATATATTGAGGAACACAAGGGCTCCATTTAACTTAGGTATATATCGACTGTAAAACCGATATTTTTCCCTTCAATAGCAGTGTTAACTGAACCTGGGGAATGAATGAATACTCAAGACCACTGCACTGTCATTCCATCAGAATTGGCATAGGGCAGATAGGAGTTTCTAGAAACCAAAACAACCAGTCCAAAATCAATGTCAGACCTGAGAGAAGAGAGTAGAAGCCTGGCAGGTGTCCACCATTATCAGCAGCTCCTTAAACCTAATAAATCCCAAGTGGTCATAAAATAAGCTCTTTGTTCAATAGTGATTACAATCTGATAAATACAAAGCCAAGTGTTAAAAATAAGACTTCGTCCATAATTTTACCCTGAAAAAAAAAAGGACAACATTCATACAAGGTTGTCAGGAGCGAGCTCCTACACAGGAGCGGAAGGAGGAAGTAGGAGCGTAAAGCGTAGGAGCGTAGCACGGAGCGTAAGCTCCTACCAGAATGGACAATTATATTCATACAAAAATATATATGCATATACCAACACAAATAAGCAAAACTAATCACAATTGACATGAAAAAACTCCAATTAAAAATGCATAAAATCACAACCCATAAGTTTTTGATATGATTTAAAACTAAAATATTAAAAAACACAACTCAAGTATTCAAGTACTAGAATTAAAAGATATCTAAAGTAAATCCATCAAGTTATGATCATCATATTCCTCATCTTCTATTTGATCTCCTCCATCTTCATTGCCTTCTCTTTGAAGGAGATGGTCAAAATCATCATCATCAAGATCAGGAATTTCTAGATCATTTGAATGGCCAACTCTACCACCATCTTGTTAGGGGCCAAGTTAAGTTCATCGGGAATCTCAAATCCTCAATACCGTCTAATCCTTCATCTTCTTCCACAATCCATTCTTAAATGCGAATCCAAATCATCAATGTTGTACTCAACATGTTTCCTAGATTCCTTCTTCTTGGCTAATCTAGAATTAGCCATCACAAATACAACATCATTCATGGTTTTTTGTTTCAAACGATTTCTCCTCTTTGTGTGGACCTAAACAAATGCAAAGAATTCATCTTATAGCAATTGGAAAAATAATTCTAAAATGAAATATAAATTATATTAGAGATAAGTTAAAAATTTACCATCTCAAATGCACTCCAATTACGCTCACATCCTGATGAGTGCATGTCAAGCTTAACACTTGCGAATGGCAAATCTTTGGAGCTCGGGTGCTCATCTCCATAAGAATCCCACCATTGTGCGGGAGTTTTGGTCTTAAGGCACCCTTTAGCCACTTCCCTCCCAAAAAACTTTGCTCGACTCTTGAAATCTTCAAGTTGAGCATCAATCTTGGTTATTTCCTCTGTGCTCCCCACAATTCTTTCCATACAATCATAAAGTCCTCTCTTGACTTCATAATCAATCTTGAATCCATCACTATAATGCAATTGAGGGTTTAAGTAATAGCCAGTGACATGTAAAGGCCTATGAAGTTGCTTATCCCATCTTTCATCAATAATTTCCCACAATGGCATATAACTAGAGAATAGAAAAAGTGGATCAGCCATTAAACAAACATAATAATATTCTAATTTAAACTAAACTAAAGAATGCAAAACTATTTTAGTTTACCTCTTTTGAACACCTTGAAAAGGTTTTTGAATTTTCTCTTTAGCTCTATCCATTTCTTCATAGATGTACCCCATGGCTGGCTTCTCATCTGAATCCACTAAGCGAAGCACATGGATAAGGGATAAGCAGCCCTCAAGCAAATAACAATGTCTCTCCAAAATATCCTATCCAAAATAACATTTTCAACAAACTTTCCATCCCTTGTCTTTGCAAACTTGCTTGGTTTCCATTCATCGGAAGTAAACATTCTCAACAATGCAGCTTTCTTCTCATGGAGACAACCCAAGGTGAGGTAAGATGTAGCAAAGCGAGTCATACAGCCTCACCAAATCTGCTCCTTTGGTATGGTATTGTAATAAGGAAATGAGAAGAGTTCTTGAATAAACATAAGTTGTAATTCTTCTTCCCCTAGAAATTGTCTCCTTGTGAAGCTCCAACTTCTTCTCAAAGTCCTCCAACATTAAGTCAATACAATGGGCACAAGGTGTCCAATAAAGGTTTTTTCTTTTTGCCATCAACATCTCTCCAGTGACTTTATAGTTAGCATTATGCTGTGACAACCTGCACAACATTCTCTTCACCAATCTCCTCAACAATATTGTCTATCATCTAAAATATTCTATCGTAGTTTTAGAAATATGGGAGGCATCCACAGACTTCAAAAAAACAGTCCCCTTGGACTATTCACCAAGAAGTTCAATATAGTTAGCCTTCTCTTGTCAGTCCACCCATCAGTCCATAATAGTACAACCCATCTTCTTCCAAACAGACTTTGTGTTCTGCCAATGATTCTATTGTAAAATCCACTTTTTGCTTCAAATATTTAACTCTTAATTCATGATAAGAAGGTGGCTTAAATCCTAAGCCATGCCTAGCAACCTTTTCAAACATCTTGCCAAATTCTTCACTCTTTGCCACATTAAAAGGTATGGCATTATTATAGTAAAAAGAAGCAATTTCTAAACATGCTTCTTCCCTCAAATTCTTCTTGAATATAGTATTGATGGTAGCTTGAGTGCTAACACTCTTTTTCTTGAAAAGATTTCAGTGTTTCCACTTCCTTCCCTTTTCTTTTTCACCATGAAGAATCATCCTCACCACTATCTCTACTAGTTGCTACTCCTTCTTCAAAATCTCTTGTTTTTGTCCAATTTTGTTGCAACCCAAGAACAATATTGAACATTTGTTTTTTTATCTCATCAGAAACTACTAAGCAAGCTGAAGCATCTTTCTGTGTTCCAGCCAAATGATGCTTCAATCATAAATACTTCCATGAAACACCTTTCCACAATAATTACATTTTATTCTCCTTGAATCTCCATCAATACAAGTCCCATGACTCCAAGCTACATCACTCTTATTTCCTGGAGCATTCTTATTAATTTTTCTACCTACATTTCCACTCCCAAGAATACTCCTAACCAGCTTGATTCAGCAGGACTTCTACTCTCCTATTAGCCCCTTCATTTGATGACATTTTCCTTAACCAAATAATACTTGATCAGTCCCAACACTACTTCATAATCAAACAACCACATTTTTTCAATTACCCACACCAAAAAAAAAATTATGAATTGAAATTAAAAAAAAAAAGCAAAGAAAATAATATATAATAACAAACCCAAACTCTACAGCACACTTTTAACACAAAGTCCAAACTCACCTCTTCTCTCTCTGTCTCTCATCGAAGATCACGTTTGGAAGGCGAAGCAGGCAGTATGAAGCGGTCGGAGCGGTAGAGGCGATGGTGGCTGTGGCAAGCGCGGTGTGGCCTTATTTGGAGCGGGAAAGGCGCAGACGGCTGAGGTGATCAAGTGAGCCCAGCGGTGAGCAACAGCCTGTCGTTCTGGGGAGAACCGAGTTGAAGAAATGCGAAACACCTTCCCCAAGCCAGCAGACAAAGGGATGCGTGTCGGCTGGGCAGTTACTGCGTCGGCGGCAGCGCGATGTAGGCTGCGAGCACGCCCGGGCAGTGCGATGAGCAATGGGCAGTGGCGCGGTCCAAGCCTGATGAGCAACACTGGTAAAAGCTTAATCTAGGTTATTTTCCTTCTAATTTGGGCCAGGTCAAGCCCAAATTTTTTGAGCCAACCGGCGCGGAGCGTGGGAAGCGGCCGCTCCTACCGCTCTTACGCTCCAGCTCGTCGCTCCTCCCGCTCAGGCAACGCGCCCAAGAGCAGGAGCGAGCACGGTGGCCCCTCCTAGGTGCGTAAGAGCGTGCGCTCCTACGCTCCGGTGCGCGCTCTTGACAACCTTGCATTCATACAATATTTTCCAAGTAAAAAAAAAAAAATGAAAATTATCTTGAACTCAGGGAACTATATTAGTAGAGTCACCATCATTATAGGTAGCCATCCTTATTTTCAATAAAAAATGATAGGTACAGGTACCCAAAGTCCGTACTCAACAGATATGTGCTGAGGGATTGGGGATTGGGAAGCTTTGTTTCATTGGTTTTTTTCCTGTTCTTTTTTAATTTCGTGCTTTCTATTATGTTTATTCCATATTCTCCCTTCTCTTCATAATGTTTCCCTTCGACCAATAGATCTTATTTTATCAACCAGAATGTGCATATATATATATATATATATATATTGAATTTAAATTTCATGTATAGTATACATAGTACTATTCAAAGGTTATAGATAATAAGTTGAATAGGAATCCAGACCTGCGCTTCTCTTTCATTTGCTTCACAGCATCAGCCAAATCATGACTCTGAAGTTCTTCGGAGTCCTGAAACTTCAAAAACTCATCACCACCATGCCCTGTCATATAGAGAAGAATATGACTTCCTTCATCACTAAGAAGTCGCTTGGACCTTGGAACAGCAGTCTCATGACGACCCATTAGTACACGTATAAAGTTTTCCACTGTCACTTCATAGCCACGATAATCTACCTAAGGGATTGCAGGAAAAAGAATCATCCTGTTAAAGATACTAAATTTCAGGAGCCTTCAAACTAGAAAGACACAAATATTTCATCTTCTAGATACTATGAGAGATAGTGCTACAATTAAAATGAGAAAATAAAATTACGCATGGGCCTTTATCAAAAAATAACCATTGCACATTATAAAACTAGCACCTCCTCTACTAAGGCTTTGTTTGGGAGTTCAATTTAGAATGGGAGGGGAACGAAAGGGAAGGCATTGGGAGGTTTTAACATGTTTGGGAGTATTAATTTAAATGGTGAAAAATGTTGAGAGTGTTTTTAAACACCCAAAGCACTCCATAATCCCCCCGTTTTTAGTTCCCCCATTTTGGAGGTGTTTAAGTGGAATATAATTTAAAATTACTATAATTCCCTTTCTAAGTTCAAACAAATCTCCATTTTGCATTTCAAGTGAGAGGCTCCATAACCATAAACCCCTGAAATTAAAAACTTTTCCAAATCCAATCCACATGTTTCTCAGAGCACTTGCTAAGCGCATGGTTAGAGCATTCACAACAGCTGTCACCACTGCCGCCAATGCCAGCCTCAGTCATCATCATGCCCTCCAAGACATTGCACCTCTCACTAGTCTCAAACCTTAGTGTCTCCATCGCTTGCACCCGAGGTTGGGTCCCACATGTGAGGCTCCTTTTGCCATGTGCATAGCAGCACGCACCGCCATGGCTCCAAGAGTTGCCTTAGCACCTAAGGTACAAGCAGAAGGCGGTCTTCCATAGCGGATGGACAAAATGATCAGCACAGTCATCACCTCCATCGCCATGGCTGTCCCTCTTGCATTTCTCAGCTGTTTTGACATCGTTTTGAGGTGCATAGGTTTGACTATTTGAGTCATCTGAAGTCATTTGATGTAATTTGAGCATGGAATTGTGATTGTTGATTGGGCGTAGGGTCTTAGAGAGCAAGAGCTCAATGTTGTGAAGAGGATCCGCAATAATTAAAAATGCATCAGAAGCCCTCTATTTCCTTTTCTTTATTTATCTTACACTCCCAAGCAAGAGGAAGAGCCTCCAAACCTCCCCCGTACATTTTCCTCCCCGTCAATTTCTTCCCTTTCCCTTCCTTCCTAACTCCCAAACAAAGCCTAATAGAACATAGCATTCAGTGTGATGATGAACATAAAAACATTATGCACGACTAAAGTATATTTTCTGATAAACTAAAATACTTTATGGTAGATGCAGGCCGAACTCAGCGAGTTGTCCACCGGGACCATGCTATCTTAAGAAGGCTCATTATGAAGCAAGCCCCTCACATCTATAATTGTATAAACAATTCACCAATTACAAGATCGTACTTTCTTAACATTGCAATGAGACAGAGGCATAGCTAACAATAATGATTGCTCTATAGCTAACAATATAAAAGAGTTGAACCAAAAAATGTGTGCCCAAAAACTCACCTCAACATTATCCCCATACAGGTTAAGCCTATGATTTTCATTATTAAAAACTTGGGCAGGGTACTTGTTTCTTGCATTACATGCCATGTCATCTGCCAGCATGAGTATAATCCTCTCATCAGGTATTCCTAGCCGCTTAACTGTCCTGAATGAGAAAGAATTTATAATGAACAATTGGTTATTTCCAAACATAGTTCAAAAAATTAAAAACAAGGCTAAAGTTGGATACTCACCTATACAAGGACAAAGTATTGGCCATATGACGATAATTAAACCTGAACAAGGGAAGCACCATGCTTAGACCAGACAATCACAAGTTAAAGGTAAAATATTATTCAAATTTTCTCTATAAGCCATTGTAATGAGCTGCCAAAGTGCTCCGTGAACAATTGGAAAAATTGCATTTTCACTAAGTACCCTCTTTACCATTCACATTCATTGTTGCCAAAGAGCCCAAAGGTTCCCGCAAAAAACTAGAAACTACAGCCTAAAAACTTAAAACACTAAGTAGCTCTATTCATGTACTCAGAATAAAGAAATATATAAAAAGTAAGATATTGTAGTTCAAAAGGAATTCTTATATACTAGAGAGGAAATCTTGATTTACCAGAAGCGTGATGTGCAGACCAAAACAGCCCAATTATTAGTGTGCATGGTAACCTCAGAAGAATATGATGGATACGCTACAGAGTTCTCGATATTGCTCAGAACTATCAACAATATCACCAGTGCTTTCATAAGGAGCATAAAAAATCTTGAGATGAGGAATTCCATCCTTCTATCTGAGTTATTCTTGCATCAATCAAATTTACCAAATTTGCCGTTCTTGTAGATGTGGAATTGATAGCCAGTTGCTTGTTTCTTTCCAGTACCAAGGAAGTGTTCCACAACTGCAAACACAATTCAGCCACCACAAATCAATCCCACTAACAGAGAAACACCTACCAAATCATGACACAACAAATATTTAGCACCTAATAGCATTTCTACCAATAACAAAAGTTAAGAAATGGGAATTTCTGTTTTAGTGTTTACCCACTGAAGAATTGGAGATAGGACAATTGGACAAAAGTCTCTCTGTTCCTCAAATAGAAATCTACTTGAGGCATGTGCTGATAGTTTGAACTATGAGGAGGCACGTGCTGACCTATAAAACCAACACAAAATTGAAATAGATTAAATTGAAAGGTATTGGTTGAGAGTTGATAGTTTAAACTATACGCTCAAATAGAAGAATGAAACATGAAGCAAAAGCTTTAACAGTCCACCAGCAATTCCCTGTCCTCCCAAAAGGAAGTCCTCCACTTCCCCAATGGTACTTCCATACCCAATCGTTCCAGTCCCTATCACCCTTGCAGGCTGCAACAAAATAAAAAAAGTGAACAATTTTGATACATACCCATCAACCCAATGAATAAATTAAGAAATCTTTTAGAACTCAGCCAACATACGATCTATTAACATAAGTAGAAATAATTAAATACGTTAACTTCTAATAGAAGAATGCAACTAACCTAAACTTCAAATATAAAACCTAGTTTCTACACATTGAATTGGTACGATTATATCTAATTAAAACTACAAATAAAACACAAAGATAGAAATCAGAGTCAGACTTCGATACTCTCTGAGTCAGCCCATTAATACCAAAACCTTTGTTAGCTACAGTTAGAGTAAACAATACATTAGTTGTTGCTGGCGCTATAACAAATTAACAATACACAAATAACTCTTTTTAGTGGCCTATGAAAATTATAGAAATACTCGCCCAACCAGCTACTTAATTATTAGTAGCCTCTGAGACGTGTCCTATGCATGAAGCAATGGAATGAGCTCCCTCAGGAGAAGGCGTGCCCCATTCATGGAAAGAGTCTATTAGCAATTTAGCACGTTAGTTGCAGCGAATTCGAAGCCTAAGCGAGTAATGCAGCTCGAATTGGAAAAATAAAAATCGGTGGAAATCAAAAGCGAAACAAAAAATCCCAAATCGAATATTGAGACGTACGATGAGACCTGCCTAGCTAGCTGGGATGGTTGAAGGAAGCAGAGTGAGATGTTAATGGCAGCGTAACAATGGAAGAGAAATCGCGAAATCGAAGAGAGAACTTGCAATTGGAGTTGAATCTTATTAGTTAGGGTTCATCAGAGGGAGACAATTTGGGGATTAGGGTTTATCAAATGCTCAAGGAGTGTGTTTCAGATTTGATTGAAGTTGAATGGAGAAGCAAGAAATGAGTCATGCATGATGCATCAGGCATTCAGCTATTTTTTACTTTTAAGATAGGCTGAGCTAAGACGCATGTGGCTGATATACTATTTTAATGGGTTTTGTGGGCCAGAAACTTATTAAATACCTTTAATTGTGTGACTGAAATTTTATTAGGGTTGAAATGGTGAGCTTGGGATCAGCACAAACGCCAAGACCCACAAAAAACACACAATCGTTGGGAGCATGGAGAAGCAAATACGTTGAAAAAACTATCATATCTTTTATTTTCTTTTTCATATTTCCATATTTCTCATATCTCTTCGATAGCATTTGTTTATTGTCTCCAAAACAATGATATATAGACATTTGAGACACAAATCTGATTGATAGTGGAGATAGAAACATGGTACAGAAAATGGATAGAAAAACATAAAATTTCTGTATGTTTAAAATATGAAGACAGTGTGGATAGGAAGCAGAGACAGAAATTTAATATTTTTTCTTCCAGTAATACTCATATACATATTTATTATTTATGTTTATGTCTCCACTGTTTTCAGTGTCACGATATTTTTGTTTTTGAGACAGTAAACAAACATTAAAATAGTGTGATAGCATTTGTTTACTGCCTCTAAGATGGAAAAGTAGAGACACTGAAGACAAAAATCTGTGTGGTGGTGGAGATAGTAACAGGGGATAAAAAAAATTTCTATTTTTGGGACAGAAAAATACAAAATTTTTATACCTAAAAAATATGGGGATAGCGGAGACAGGATATAGAAACAGAAATTTAATATTTTTTTCTTCCAATAATACCTCAATATATATTTATTATTTATGTCTCTATCTCCACTGTCTCAAGTGTCACTATATTTCTATCTTGAAGATAGTAAACAAACACTAGCTTAGTGTTTCTGATCCTTCCTCTCAAAAATTCAAAATTATGTTTGGTTGCTCAAAATGTAAGTCATAATGATTTTTGAAATTACATTTTTCTTCAACTAAATTGAAGTAGGCAATTCTTAAACATTATGGTTCTCCCTAATTTTTGCCTCCATCATCATTTCAATCTTTGCTTACAATAAAGCTTGAGGGTTGAAACTCAAATCCTAATATTTCATAATTCCTAAATATCATGTATCTATGTCCAAAGAAAAGGATTAAAAAAACAATAACATAGCCCAAACTACTAAAGAAAAAACTATTGTTCATGAAGAAAATGAAAGCACTTAAGGTATAATAACAAAATGGTAGGTAGATAGATTTAAGAGATGGAACAATTATATACAATTGATTATACAGTGATAATAAGAACGCCATTTGTCAAATACAACAATTGATGTGTATGAATCCAATTCAAAAAGGAGACAGAGACGTATAGAATAAGAATGTGTTCTTATTTAGGATAAAAACGTGTTTGAAGAAGGGGATAGAGTCAAAAACTTTAAAATTGTTTTCATCCTAGGACAAATTTTAAGCCAATTTATGTACTTTCAAAAAGAAGATATGCATAAGACATATTTTTGGGACAAAAATTTAAAATATTTTTTTTAAGAATATCTCTTTAAATATTTCATATTCAATATTTATCTTTTTCACTTTTAAATTTTCATCAAATTATAACTTAATCTTCTTTATCTTTTTCATATCATTATGTATAGTACATCACTGTCAAACAGTTATATCACTATCTCCAATATCATCTCTTCTCTACTATCTTATTGTCTCCATCATTTTCGTCTCAGGATAATTACCAAACACAGTCTAAGGGAAAGTGAAAATCAAAATGTCAACTATAATAATATAAGTGAGACTCACTAATTGAAATGCACCATGCATGCTCTAAGAGCACATTTGATGTGTGGATATGCTTTGTGAAATCTTTTAACATTTATAGGATTATAAACTTGAAAATATACCATCCTCATGTTTGGTTTGCAATAATAAAAAAAAATAATGTTCAAACAAGTTATTTGTAGTGAAAAAATGTCCAAATTTTATTCTTGTTCTCCTCATGAGAATGTTGGATTTCCATACGAAATGAATTTTTTTGAAAATGAAAATACTAAATTAACTCATCCATGCTAAATCTTGAACAACCATAACAATTACCAAATCATTGCAAGACCATCTCAACTGCCGCAGAGCCCTATTAACTATTGACCACCATCGAACTACCTTCACCCGCTGTCAAAGCCATTTTGTGACGAATATTTTGGGAAAAATATACTCAATCCTTTTTTGCTAAGAATAACTTTGATGAGGATAGCATTTCAAACAACAAAGAATAAGTTAGAAAACCACAAACTCCATTTAGAGGATTGAATGAAAGTAATATAAGTGACATTAGCGAGTGATTGAGTATCAATGATGATATTTAAGAAAAGAAAAGATGGTCCAAGCATACTACATCGGATAATATGGTAAAAAGAATAGATGGTTTAAACAGACTACAACTGAGTCTTACCCCCAAAGATTAAAAAAAGACTCC
Source organism: Dalbergia cultrata (assembly GCA_031216105.1). Taxonomy (NCBI): domain Eukaryota; kingdom Viridiplantae; phylum Streptophyta; class Magnoliopsida; order Fabales; family Fabaceae; genus Dalbergia; species Dalbergia cultrata. Next base: position 66,039,194 of record CM062344.1, read on the forward strand.
AATAGAGGCATAACCTTTTTTTACCATAAACATAAGACATTATTTAATAATGAGAAAATAATGGATGATGATACTTATGTTTTGCATACTTTAGGGTGTGTTGGGTAGGAAGATAAAAGTGGGGTAAAATTTATATGAATGAATTTTATGTGTAAATTTACACATAAAGGTTATTCATGTAAAATAATAACAAAATATTTTTTAGAGTTTAATTTTAATATATTGATAGTGTAGAATATTTTTACATATTTATTCAATTACATATTATCAGTTAGCCTAACAAGTTTGACTTTGACCTCAATATTTCAAAATCTATATGCATGCAAGGGTGTAAGTGAACCGGACGGACTCGATGAATCTGAATCAATTTGATTGAATTGATTCGGTTAAGATCAGATATTATGTCAATCGATTCAGATTTGATTAGAATCAATGACACATTGGTTCGATCATTGGATTTCCATCCCCAACGCATGACGTGATCCGGCCAAACTCGAATTTAGGATTTATTGACAAATAATATGAATTGTATTATTTAATTTTTTGAAGTTGGAATTGTTGTGATATTAGAATTGTGTTTTTTTTTTTTTGTACTATGTTATGATATTCAAAAACTTCAAGTTTAAATGTTGTTATATTAGAATTGTGCCATTTGGGTATAACTATATGTTCTAGGATTTTAGCCCTTGTTTATTAAAATAGCATATTAGCAAATAAAAATTTGTTTATACAAAATTTTATGTTTTATGGCATGTTTAATTATTTTTTGGACAGAAATTGAAAAGAAGAAACAAATAAACCCAAATCTAAACCAATTATATTGATTTGGTTCAAATTTTGCAAAAGAGATCATAAAACTGAATCAATTAAAAATTGATCATTCATATTCATCCCGCTCTCTAATCTGATCCGCATCAACCTGTTTACACCCTTATATCCATCAAAGAGTCTGATTGAACAACAAATTTATGTTGTAAATACATTTAAATTAAATATAATTTCTTATGAAAAATTGTATAAAATCAAATTTCATCTAACTAAAAGTCCTTGGATAGAAATTATTTTCAAATAAGAAAAAAATTGAAATACATATATATGATTGGGGTAAAATTTCTCCATTTTTACAATCAGTTAAACACAACATTGAGAATTTAACCCCCTCTATCTTTTTCTATACGAAAGCTATGTTCTTAACATTTATTGTCCTTCTCACAATCACCCCGTCTTTGTACCAAAAAAAAAATGTCCCTTTCACAATCTAAACCCAAGAGCATAGAATAGCCACAGCCTGGAGGCAAATCTTTTCCCATTTCATGTTGATCATCGTCAGTGAAAAAAAAAAACTTGTCTTCCAACCAACTTACTCTAGACCCTAATTTGGTGCTTCAAATCATAAAGATTCTTTTTTTTTCTTTAGTTTATGAACATCTGTTTGCAATGTAGTATATCTTCTATTTGTCTATTTATTTATTTTTGTGTAAGAATTAGCTTTTTCACGGTTGCCAGATGATTTTTCCTTCTTTTGTGCATCCTTTTTTATGCATAATTGTTTGATGGTATAAGAGAAAAGGAAACATTGTTTTCTTGTTTTTTTTCCTATGGTTTAAGTAAAACAGAATTCATTAATTTCAATATTTGAATATTACCCTTTTAAAGTTTGAATTCACTATATGTTGGTGAAATCTGTTTATGAGAAAATGTAATATGAATTTGAATGTGGGTCTTCCTTTTTCATGATTTGGTGCACTTGCCTTGTGCTAATTTGTTGAATGCATTTACAAGGCCTTAGGAGGCTATTTTTTAATGTCACAAGAAGGTGTGTCTTATGAGATTTGTGATCAATGGTGCATTTTGTTAGGTTGCTGTTTTCCATTTTGATCAATGTTTGTTTTGATATTTTTATAGGCTTAGATTGGGTATGTTGTATGTTGTTTTTCAAGATGTGAAGATGGTTATATTATTTCAGTCTTTATGAAAATTAAAAATTTTGCCCATCATCTTAACAATGCTATGTTCCCTTTGAAAAGGAAAAAGAAATATATCTGCTTCAATATTTGAGTTGAAAATAATTTCTTTTGATTGTTGAATATTTGTTTCTAGTTAAATATACAATAGCTTTTCAAAGATAGTTGCAACATGCATGTTGACCTCAAATGGTGAGGAGGAGTATCAGGCATTGGGGTCGGTGTGAATTGTGAAGGTCCTTTGTGAATTCATAATTCATTCATTGGTCAATTGATCATTACATGCTTGCTATCATGAACAAGTATGTGATTTGTAGATTGATCTTTTTATACTTTTGGAGGTGAATGTGTTGGAGGGCCAAGTTCATGCTAAGAATATGATTTGTTCTGAGTTTGTCTATTAGGCCTTTGTGAGTTAGCTAGATATTGATACTGCATGTGAATCTAATTTTTTTTTGGTGTAAATGTGATGAACACTTTTTATTATCTTTCTTTTCTTTTCTTTTTTTCACTTTTTCATTTTCTTTTATGCCTATAGCATCAAATCGCTTTCCATTATGCATTTTTGGTCAATATCCATTAATTTTGTTATTTGATATTTGATTGGTAGGTAGGTAAGATGTTTTCTTTTGAAACTGAACTTGAAGTGGGAAAAATGTAGGAAACATGATTTCTTGTCCAGGTTGTTTTTTATGAACAATGTATGGGTTGATGATGCCCATCATAGATACACTATGTTCGAGTAGTATATGTGATTACTTTGTATGAAATGGGTGTTTACCTTAATGAGTTAAGGTGATTATTACTCTTTAATCTTCATATATTTCCATTTCGCTTGTGGAATGTAAGAATAACAAATTGAGTGCCCTTTGGATGTATATATACTAGAATATTTAACTAATTTGGTTAGATTATATAATGATGCTTTTTGTTCTTTTTTGTGTTTTTATTTACTAATTTATGCATGTTCAATTCTGATTTTTTCTTAATAATATTAATCATTTGTAGGTTCTTATATTTATCCTTTTCAAAAACTTTTTTGACATTATTGTTATGAACACCCAATTTTGTTCGGCCCAAAATAAAAATTTCCAACATATTTTATCTTATTTTTCTTTATGCTATTTTAAGCCCACTTTGTATATAAAAAAAAAGAATTAAAAAAAATATATTGTTATCAGCCCATGTCATTATTGGCCATTATTATTATTATTTATTTATTTTTTTAAAAAAACAAAAATTGTTTTCAGCCCATGTTGTTAGCCAAAAAAAAATATTTAATCTCCGTGCCTGATCAAGTTAAAGAAAAGCAAAATAAAAAATAATAAAAATAAATAAAAAGGTCAAAAGATGCACAGGAATGCATTTAATTTTCTAACGGTGCATTTAATTATCAGAGTTGACAATTGCAGTGCAAAGAATCACATTCAATGCTCTGTCGGGATCAACACATTTAATTTTCTAGCTGTCAGGATCAATGCATTTAATGCACGGTGTATAAATAAAATTTTTTGAAAGAAAGCAAAGGGGCATGAGATTTCACTAGATATTGCCACTAAAAAGGGTTGTTGTCGTTTGAGAGAGAGGGATTTTTCAGAAGATACACATTGATCATCAGCATCAATACTTGCTCCCTGTTGTTATTTTCATCTACAAGAGTGATACAACCTTCACTTTTAAAATAAGAAAACAGAGAGAGCTTTTTTGATGCAAGATTTCAACCGAGTCAAAAGGAGGTATCAAAAACGGAAAGGAAGACAACAAGAGTGATCTAATTCTTAGAGACTCTAATAGACGCAAAAGGTGATCACCATCATCACGACTAGATTCTTAGTTGCTATTTTGATAAAAAAAAAGAGTGATCTAATTTTATAGACTCTTGAGAGAAATAACAACGAAAATCAAAAGGCTGAAGGACTTTCAAAACAAAAGGAGAACGGATTTGTTGGTACATTTTACTTCTTTTATTTACTGGTTTTGTTTTATTTTTCATCTTCGGCCAAATCATAAATCATACATATGCACATAGCAAATTACTTGACAGCATCAAACACAACCTCATTATTACCATCCTTAATAACCCATCCAAAGTAAAAAACAAACCCCTATCCTAAACATTCTTTAGCCAGATCTCAAACAAAAGGCAATTTATTAACCAAATCCTAAGCCTTCACACACTGACAACAAATACTAACCAAGCCAGTACAATGAAAATTTTCTAATATTTCTAAGGCTAGATCTAATAATAAAAAATGAAAACAAATTTAATCCTTTGAGCTTAGGAAGAATCTGAAGCAGGAATAGAAGAAAAGAAAAAGAAAGGAGCCGCGACTGGCTCCTTCTCCGTCGCCACCCTTCACGGCGCTGCTGTGGCCAGGCTAGCCCTTCACTACACGGCGGTGCCTGGCCGAGATCCTCGCCAGCACCTCCTTCTCCTCCCCTCACATGCAAATCTCTCTCTCTCTCTCTTATTCTTTCAGTATTGCGTTTGTGATTTAACTCCATATAAGAAAATGAAACCCATATTCCGGACCCTTCTTTATTTGCTTTGCTGTCTTTAGTCAAATGCTATTATTTCATGTGTTGAATTTGTGTTCAGTAGTGTGGGCCATGTTGTTTGGACTTGTGAACTCCTGGTTGTTATTTTATTATGTTGATTGCTTTTGTTTAAATATTTTATTTGATCTCTTTTTCAAACTTTTTGACCTCACTAATCTCTACCCTTTTACGTTGTCATATGGTCATCAGGATATGTAGATGTAGGAACTCTTAGTGGTGTTATTTTATTATATTGATTGCTTATGTTTGAATTTTTTATTTGATATCTTTTTGCAAACTTTTTGACTCCACCAAATTTTGTTCCCATTTCGTGTTAAACTATGGAGATTTCAAGAAAACTCTTGTATTTGGATTGGATTCCATTTCGTTATGTTTGGATTGCAATGTCATTTTTGTATATTATTAGGAACTCTCTTTTGGGTTGTCTTACTAAAAAAAAAACAAAATAATGAGGGTTTAGGCTGTTCCATTTTTTATGTGCTCTAGATAGTTAGGCCATTTCATTTTTGTCCGAATCATTCTCTTTGTTGGGTAGTTTATGCGGGATTGTTTGTTTATTGGAAAATTTGTCTTGGATTTATTCTTTTCTTGAACATGTTTGTATCTTTCAAAAAAAAAAACTCTAATTTGTGTTGTACTTTTTATATATTCCTTTTTTTTAAAAAAAGAGCTTGCAATATATTCTTTAGCAATTTGTTTTAATCATTTGAAGAGTATTAAATAATTTAGGGAATGTTTTAGTTATTTATTTGGTGTTTATTGAATTTTGTTCTAAAGGCTTGTGAAAAATAAATAAATAATAATAATACCAAAAAAAAATTTGAAAAGGTTGAAAAGAAATGAAAATAGTAATTAGGGCCCTTATATTTTTTTAATTATCTCAATATTTTAGCAAAGGTTAATCGCATGCTTGTCTTTTGTTTATGAAATCATGTTGAGATTAGTGTCAAAAAAAAAAAGTCCTTCTTTTATAAATAAAATATTTTTAGAAAACTATAAATTCATGTGATGGTCAATAAGGGTGATTGAGTAGCAAATGTTATCTTCACCAATATTGAACCATAAGGGTTTATTGAATAGCCAAGTGCTAACTTGAATCCTATAATGAATTTATCACAAAAAAAAATCTCATTAATTAAAATTGACCAACACACAAACATTTTCTACAGAACTACGTGACTTTGAGTTCCTCATTGCACGGAGAGGATTAGGAAGCGAGCAACACCTGTCAAGGCAAAATTAATTTTTCTTAATTTATTCGTCAAGTTGTAAATATTTGTGTAGATTATTTATTAGTTGTTAAGATTGTAAATATATTTTCTAAAACTAATTTTTCTTGATGTATTTGTTTAAATTTTGAATATACTTGCCAAAATTGATTTTCTTAATTTATTTGTTAAATCGTAAATATTTTGTGTAAATCATTTTTTAATTTATGTATTAAAATTGTAAACATATTTGTCAAAATTAATTTTTCTTAATTAATGTGTTTAAATTGTAAATATTTTGCTAAATTAATTTTCCTTGATTTATGTGTTTAAATTATAATTTTTATCTTCCTTATTTGAAATTTTTAAAGGGTTATTATTTAATTTGCACAATTCACTAAAGGTACCGTTTAAATACGGGTGTACTAGGGGTGCTATAGGATTAAGTTCCTATCCTTCCCTATGCATAACCGACTCCCGAATCCATATCTGGTTTATGAAGACTATTTTCTAAAATAAAATGGGTTTTTCCATGTTTTCCCAATTCAAATAAACTTGGTGGCGACTCCTAATTTTCAAAAACTTATTTCTCGCCGTCCCGTCGTGATCTCAGTTGCGACAATTGTCTCTTAAATCGTAAACAAGACTAGTTCAATTTTGCCAATCATGGATAGACGACGCATGATTGCCACAAGGCTAGTTGCCTTGTCTTCCCCTTCAGTCACTGCCAGCACGACTACCACTATAACCATTGAAAACTCTGAGCCATCATCCTTTTCCTATTAGGAAGAACAACAGCAACCAGAAGTCTTTTTCCTCCCCCTAAATCGCAAGAAGAAGGTCTCTTGGAAAGAGGGCACGGTAGACAATGAGTTTATGCAGAAGAAGAGCTCCAAGAAATGTTGTATCTTTCATAAAAAGAAGCGATTTAATGAGGATGATAGTGATGAAGATGACAATCTAGATCACTCTGATAAACATGGCCATGATCACAATGACGATGGGTGTTGTTCTAAGAATAATAATGAAGCTAGTCTAAGTAATTAAGGTTCTAATCAATCAGAGTAGTGATAGATGAAAAGATAAAAAAAGGCATATTTTTTGTAATTGTATACTATTTCTAATAGTGGTTGAATCAGGAGTTTTAAGTTGATTGATCTGTGAAATTATAGAATTTTTGCTTGGAAGGAAAGTGTAATGGCATTGAATGGAGCAATGCTTTCACTTATAGTTTTTGCTTTAAAACTTTACTATTGATCACAGCTACCTTATCTGCTCTAGTAGAGAGGGTTTCTTGTCTATTGAACTGGAATATTAGACTATATTGTCAAATCTTTTTGACATCAAATTGTAAGATCTTCTTTTGTTCTATATGGTTATGTTTTCTGTGATTTAAAAATGGTTTTATTTGCTAATTGTTGTTTGTTTTTTTCTTTTTCTCTTTTCTTGTTTTTGATGAACCCAATGTTTTGTTGCCTTGGACTTTTATTGATGAAGCCATTGTAATCCTAGACTTTTTCTATCTTGATCAAATGTAATCCTTGACTAAAACGATTCCATAGATTTGTCACTAAAAAAGAAAAAGAAAAAATTGATTCTATAGACAAATTGTATAAATGGTGAATGCTATGGTGTTGATGGCTCATTTTTCAATAGTGAGATGACATGTGGTATTGTGGGCTCGGTGGTGTGAATGTTGACTTTGAGCCGTGGCCTTTAACAAGTGGTTAATTAGTTTGATGATGGTGTTTAGTAGCAGTAATATTTTCTCAGCAAAATACTAGACTATGGAGATAATTAATTGTGTTGATTACAATTAAAATAAATGAATTTACTTTTAAAAATTTTAAAAAATTATCTGCTAAACTTACCCCAATTTTCCTTTCTCTCTCTCTTTCTTCCTTTCTCTCTTTGCATCCACTCACCTCCATTGGGATCAACAACACCAGCACTCACATCCATATAGGATGGAACAAAACCCCAGATGTTGCTAAATTGCTCTCGGCAGTTAGCACACTAAGGTAGCATTTGGTAAGGGAATAGGGACAGAAATACAGAGACAATAAAGACAGTGGAGACGGATAAATAAATATTAAATATATATGAGAGTATTATTAGAAGAAAAAAATATTAAATTTCTGTCTCTATATCCTATTCTCAGATTTTAGAAGTATAAAAATTTTGTATTTTTCTATCCTAGGAACCGAAATTTCCTGTTTCCTATTTCTGTCTCCATTATCAAACAGATTTTTGTCTCCAATGCCTCTGTTTTTCTGTCCCGAGAATAATAAACAAATGCTACCTAAGTGATGTTTGAATTCACCACAGGGATTAATCATTTCACCAATACACCAAGTGTTTGTTTAAATTTCCCATCCAACGACCTTCATCGAATTCACTGGCACGCTCCCAGCAAAACCACACACTGCTTCCTTCTCCATCAAGGTGATAATTGCAATCGTCGTGTGAGCCTAGCAATCACGCACGACTCCACCCTCCATCGCGTCACCAACATCTTAGCGCCAACTATGCTGCCCCGTCGCGCGCATTGCTGAGCTGTTTCCCTTGCTACCCTGCTAGCGATGTCCCAAATTATATTCACAAACAGATTTAATCACAATGCTTAATGTTATGAGATTGGGTTAGTGTGTTTCGTTGCATTAAAGTAGAGCTGTCACATGTCATCCCCACATCATTCCACATTGCCATCAATACCATAGGCATTGATTGGCATCAACATTGCAGCATTCCCCTGCATAGATGGCTGACCATTAACCAGAAAAACATGTGGTTACGGTAAACATTGAAATCGTAGAGCCCAATACGTGTGACTAATCTCTTGGAACCAATAGGCTTACCATAAACACTGAAATCATAACTAGAATTCTTGATAACTAAAACCAATATTTTTATACAATGTAACTGGAAACAGAAAGGGGTGGGTGAATGGAGGAGAGAAATGCAGGGGCTGGGGATGAGGGGTGGAATGGGGGCTCAATGGCATTGAAGTTGGGAGGTAAAGAGGAGAATAGGAACTCTTCTACAGATACCTAAAATCAAATATCACTTATACATTAACTCTCACTCACATTGATCAAACATTATTGACGATTAATGTTGAAAACGCTCGTCCCTGATCCTTTTTGGGCACTATGCAGCTGTGAATATTCAATTATTCATTGCCCCTTCCAAGTACTTTTCACTGTTCGTGTCAATATTGGCATGGCTTGGTTTCACAAACTCTATTTTACATCTCAGGTCTTCGTCTTTCATTATTGAAACCAAAGTGCAAGTTAAGAAACTCCCTATATACTATGAACGTAAGGCGATTTGAACATAAAACATGAAAGGCGATTTGAACCAAAGTGCAAGTATTTTCAGTTCTTTTGCCTATTCCCAAGTATTTGAAGGCTCTTTTCATAGTTGAAAGTAATATTATGACTTTAGAGTAATTACTTTAACAATATTTGGTGCAGTGGAGTGCCAAAATTTGATCACTCCTAAGAGACTATTTTATTTCTAATCGAGATTAACTTTTCTATTTACTTAACAGTTCATTTTGACTAAAAATTAATGTCTGAGTTCCAATATGGATGACAAGGTGAAGAGGTCAAGCCTCTCGGCAACTTGAGCTCTAAAAAAATAAAGAAGAAAAAATCCCTACCCATTTTCGGGTTAGCGGTGTGGCAGAGTCAATGAGACAAATGATGCAACCTCTGAAAATCTGGGCTACAAGTTGGACTACATGTCTTGACGCGTGGTTTGGTGAGTTATGTTGGTTTCTTTCGTTGACTCTTGTCCTTATCTTCACAAGTCTTCCGTCGCCTTGGAAAGAACCCGAGTCTCCCTACAGTCCCCACCCATTGCAGAGACACTGAGTCTTATCTTTGATTGAACCAACCAATGTTCTAGAGAGACTTGCTTTTCGAATTTATAAGATAGGAACTAACATAGTGTTTGTTTGATATTTTGTTAAAATAAATTAAAATTTTGATTAATAAAATATGCATACAAAATTTAAAATAATTTAGATAAATATTTTTAAGGAGTTAAATCCAAAAAAATTATTTGACATTCTTTAGTAGAGGTTAATTTCTTTGCATTATGATTGTATAATTTTTTATACTGTTAATTAATTATGCATTGTCACATAAGAAAATATGGTTGTGTTTCATATTTATCATTGGAAAAGTTATGTAAATTAGAGGTGTTGATTGGATATAGAGTAAAAAAAAATTACATTGAAAGTACATAAAAAATAAATTTTTTTCATATGTTAAATTTTTTTTAAAAAAATTACATTAAAATAGGGATACGTTTGGGTATAAAAATAAAAATAAATAGAAATTTTTCATACAAGAGCTTTTTGTATAAAATTATATTCGAAAGTAGCAAAGACTATTCTCTTAAATTTAAACATATGCATAATGTATTAATAGATAGTATGATTTGTTCAAAACTGAAAGCAGAACCAAAATAATTCAGACCTACGTCAAAAAAATTCTACTAGGCCAACAGCTATTTAGATTTCAGTGGCATCATTGACACAGCACCAATTTATTTTTTGTTGACTTCACCAACCAGTTTCCTTCCAAATCAAAACAAAATTTCCTAATAAAATATTTTAATGGGATTTTAGGACCGGTTTGATTTGCTATTTTCAGTTTTTAATTTTTTTAATTTTTTTTTCACAAAAATTGAAAACTAAAAACTAAAAACAGCAGACCAAACAGTTCTTTAGCCGCTCACAACCCTCTAATGAATTTAAACTTGAGACATTCGCATCACTTATAGAACCACTACTTACTAGTTTCTTCTTGCTACCATACCCTATATTAAGTACTAAAAGCCCAGATATTGTTCCACATAGCTTATGATTTATATCTACTACTTTATTCATCACCAATGAAAATGGCTCCAACATCACTGATGCTTTTGTTAGTAGCATTGGTGTTGATCAGCCATGCAATGGGGGATTCAGCTCAAGAGAAGCAGAAATGTGTACAACAATTGACTGTTATTGCAACATGTCTTCCATATGTTGGTGGTGAAGCCAAAGCTCCCACACCAGATTGTTGCAGTGGTCTCATACAAGCCATCAAGAACAATAAGAAGTGCATCTGTCTCATTATCAAAGACAGGGATGATCCGGACCTTTCCTTAAAGGTTAACATCACACTTGCTCTTGGCCTTCCTTCTCTTTGCAAAGCCCCTGATAATCTCTCACAGTGTCCAGGTAAGTTTTATGGATTAATTCAATTTTAATTTTGCATCTTATATTTTTCAAATTAAAATCTTATATTTTTCTATAATGACATGACAGTACATAGTTTTGTATGAGAGAAACACAAACATGTGATATGGTTTTCAAGTCCCATAAAGAAATAATAAGCAGTACATTGTTTTGCTGGAGAAAAAAATACTGATTGTTGGATAGAATAAACTGATATTACTCATTTATCCATCTAAGGATCAACATTGCGGGTTACATTATTCTGACAAATAGATTTGCTTCGCTGAAAAATTATGGCTCTCTAGCATTTCTAAGAAACAATTTATGCTTTTCTATATTGGAATATGGAATATATTATCATGGTTTTGAGGAAAAGCAAATGAACAAATCCACTACTATTAATTCATTTTGCTCAAGCTATATATCTCACAACTTTCAACGCTGCAAGATTTCAAACTACTTCTGAATCTGTATTTGCGATTATTTGAATTTTGAGCAGCCCTTCTTCACTTGGATCCTAAATCACCTGAAGCTCAAGCTTTTAATCAACTGGGTCAGAACTCCAACAACGGATCCATTAGTCCTTCTCCTCGTGCTTCTGGTAATGATCCTTTCAAGAACATGCCTTTGTTTATTTTGTAGTTTTTTTTTAACTCTCACTCTGGCTTTAATGGGGTGAGAAGCGCTTTGAGTTTCAATGTGTGTACTTCGCAGTTCAACAGGCCGCAGCAACAAGTCCCCCAACAAAGAACGATGCCTCTTACAAGGGAAAGACATTGTTAGAAAGTTTGGTTGCAGGGATTCTAGTTTGGATTTTTGGAGCCTAACTCAAATAGTGCTAATGTAGCGTTATACCATGCTGAAATGTTGACCCTTAAGAGTTATCACATCCAAAATATGCAAATCTGTCATAGCATATGCTTTTTGGGTTGTTGATGTACCTTGGTCCTTTGAAGTTTCTGAAAGTTATTGCTCTTCCGAAAAAATATGTATCTGCTTAAGTTGGTGTAGTAAGTGCTCCTATGCTGCTTTAATTCTTTTGCCACTATTTCTAATAATCAGTAGGCGGCTGCTTAGTCATAAAATATAAAATTCTAAATTTTCTTCTGTACGGTGTATATGATTAATAGTGAATCAAATCGAAGATAAAACAGAATATACTAAAAATATTGAAATTTATTACATCATTACTATATAAAATTAAGAGAAATGCATCTCTAAAATAAATTTGAATTTGAAGTAAGAGGGTAAAGATGTAGACATTCTTGAATCAGTTACTAGATTAAGAAAGTGTCACATTATTACTAAGGTATTTCGTTTTCAGAAAAAAAAAATAATCTTTTACCGTTTTTTTTAATATATATATTCTCAACCAATACTATAAAATTGTATTCAATATCAAAATCCAATCCATAGAAAGCTTAGATGAGATAAGAATTGAATACTTTCAATAAAAAAATAAAAAATAGAATTGATTATTTACCGCATCGAAAAGAAAAGTACTGTACAGCCCGAAATGTTTTCCTAATCCAACTAGGTTGTCAACCCATTATCTATTATCGCTTACACTTGCACCCATCTTTACATGACTTTGTTTTTTTTCCCTCCAATAATGTTTATACAAATCACCCAAGCAAATCAAAATCAAGCCATTCTTCGGACTGCGTAGCATCTCTCCATTGAAAATATATAATACTATACAGATAAATTCTTACTTCTTACCTCTTTGGAAATCAAGAAATTAATGCATATTCGTAGAATGTTAAGAAAGATTACACTCACTTACTTTCACGACTTAAAATTTCAGCTTTAGCTAATGATGATAGACTATTCAAAACAAAATTTTCATTATCGATCAATATTCTCTGTCTTCCTCACATCAAGAACTTCTATTACAAATGAAAGCAACCAAAACAGAAATTACACACTACATCTACAAATAACAAGGCAACATACTTGCTGTGTCTACAATAGCACCTTGTGATGATGCCTTCGCTCCTTAGCAGGTAAACTCATAGTTTAGCAAGCATCCTTCTTACCTTCAAGACTATGGTCACATAAATCAGGTCTCCCAAGTGATTAAGAAAATGGAAATAAGCATGCCTACAAGTTTTGTTGAAGAAAATAACACTGCAAACTCCCCAAAACCCTGCAGCAAATCCAACTCCCATTCCTATGTAAAAATCTGATGTGTCAAAGAAACTGTCATCAGCATGTCCAACAGAAGAACTCCCCAACAAGTATTCCTCACCTGTGCAGTTATTTGTCAGAGGAGGACCACAAAGTCCAGGATTACCTGTGTAGCTAAGTGCCTCAAAGCTCTGAAGTTGAGTGCTCGTAGGGATCATACCTGATAAGTTGTTGTATGATAGGTTCAGGAAGCTTAGAAAGGACAAACCAGACAAGCTTTGAGGGATTTCACCTGAAATGTAGTTTAATGAGAGATCAAGGGACTCTAGCAACTTCATGCCCCCCATGTCTTTTGGTATTTCTCCAGCTAAATGGTTTTTAGACAAGTTCAAAAATCTCAAAGCAGATAGCTTGGAAATTTCAGGAGGAATAGCCCCAGACAGCTTGTTACTTGAAAGGTCAATCATTCTCACAAGGATCAGGTTGTCTCTGTACTCTAATTCATCTCCTTTGGGAACCAAAACAAGACTTTCTCTGTAGTTGTCATAGTTCAAGTCATAGCCGTAGAAATACTTTAAAGGGTTGGCAAAGAAGTCATCTTCACCAGCCATTGCTTTCAGGTTATCCAAACAATTTGGAATGATTCCTGAAAGGCTGTTGTTGGCTAGGTCCAGCACAATTAGGGAAGAAAGTTGACACATCTGTGGAGTAATGATGCCTTTGAACTTGTTGGATCTTAATCGAAGAACCATTAGACTTTGCATTTCCCACATCCAAGCTGGTAACGCATCAGAAAGTTGGTTGTTACCCATGTCAATGAACTTCAACATAGAGCAGTTTTGCATAGTTGAAGGAACAGATCCAGAAAAGGCATTGTCATCCAGCAGCAATGACTCAAGTCCAGACAAGTACCCTATGGAGTTTGGAATTTCTCCAGAAAAGTTGTTTCTACCCAAGTTCAAATGCATCAAAGCTTGCCAATGCATCCAACAGTGACCAAGATCACCGGACAAGTGATTATTTGAAACATCAAGCACGGTTAACTTATTAGTATCATTCACCCTTTGACAGAAAAAGGGAGAAATTGGTCCAGAAATTGAGTTGTTAGCAATATTCAGCACTTCAACATTTGCAGACACACTTGGCAATCCACCCTCGAATAGATTAGAACTCAAATTTATGATGCTGGTATTCAAGAAGACATTAGCTAGGTCCCCACTTATCAGATTGTTTGATAGATCCAGGAAATCAAGTTGCAAAGTCCAGTTCCAAAACCAATTTGGAGCCATGTCTGAGATGCCTGACTTGGATATTGTCAATACCTTGAGGGAACTCTGCGTTTTTAGCCATGCTGGAAACTTAGGCCCTACTCCACAGGAGCTCATTAAAAAATATTCAAGTTGAAATGGGGGCACCCACCTGGAGTTGACAGTGAGAAATAGTTTTGTTGAGGACATGTGTAGTTCCTTTAATTTGGAGAATTTGAGAAAATGTAACTCTTTTATTGGTCCTTCCAACAAATTTGATGAAAGATCTAATGTCACCAAATTTGAGAGAACTCCTAGAGTTACAGGCATACCACCTGTCAGGGAATTTGCTGCAAGATTTAATACCTGCAGGTTTCTCAAGAACCCAAAACTCTTGGGAATAGTCCCATTGAGTTGGTTGTGACCAAGATTTAATGTCCTCAAGGATGATAAATTTGCAAATGATGAGGGAATTGGACCTGTGATGGTATTGTTACTGAGATCTAGGATCTCAAGGTGCTTAAGCTTGCCTAATGAATCCGGAAGTGCCCCACTGAGTTGGTTGGCTTGTAGGTCTAGAGCTTTTAAGTTCTGAAGGCTTGATATCATCTCAGGGATTTCACCCTGTAGAAAGTTGCTGCTAAAATCTAGTTGTACTAGAGTTGTACTGAGATTGGAGAGCCACGAAGGGATTCCTTGATTCAGATTGTTATTTGAAAGGTCAAGGACTTGGATATATGTGAAGTTGGCTTTCCTTTTTGGTGGTGCTAGGTTGTCAATTTGACAGTTCTCCAAGTGCAATTCTAAAAGAGAAGGAAGTGTACCAAACACCTGGAGCCAATCAACTTCTTTATGGAGGTCTACACCACTCAAATCAAGGTATTCTAAAGAAGGAAGTGTTGATATCCAATTAAGGTTATCCACCTGCAGAGCATAATTGTATGCAAGATTAAGGTGCTGCAGGTTTGAGAGATTTCCTAGGTGATGAGGGATTAGTCCCATGAACCCACTTAATCTAAGGTCCAGGTACCTTAGTCCCTCCATTGAACCAAGGAAGCTTGGTATTTGAGTATGTACAAAATAATTCAAACTCAAGTCCAAACTAATCAAAGACTCAAGTTCCAGCAAGGAAGGACTAATCTCACCACTCAACTCCATGTAAGGGGAGTCCAGAGGTGTGCTAAGATTGAGTTCCACGACGCGACCTGTGATGTTGTTGCAGCGAACTCCAAGCCATCCACAGCAATCATCCTCACTAGACCATGAAGAGAGCCTGTTTGAAGGGTCTGATAGTCCATGCTTGAAGCTGAGGAGTGCATTCCTTTCTTTCTCACTGCAAGTCATATTGAGCCCTTTGGCCATGCAAGAACTGAAGTAAAGGGTTGCTACAAAAATGGACAAAATCAAGAGAAGAGCTTGAGTTCTATATGGTGATGCCATGATCAAGTACTAAACCAGGAGAGGGAAAAAAAAAAAGAAGATGAAGTTCACAGTTGGCTATTGCACAGTTTGTGTATAGTACTAGTGCTTGCTTAGCACAGCTTGTGAGGTCTAAGTAATGAATCTGTGAGTAAATATCAGTGTAGTCATTAATGTGATATGTCATTTATACTAACACAACTCTCAACACTAAGCCTTTGTGTGAAATATGAAGGAACTCATCACTGTTCCAGTCAATGGTAATGTGCACGACCGGGTTTCACACCTTTAATTTTACGGTCCACAGTTTTATGTCTTGTGATTTAGATTATTTCGGTGGGGAGCAAACCAGATTTCAAGTTATGATTAGGACTGGCTAAAACTACTACTACTTGGTGACTTGAATATAGCATTTTTTTGGCAAATGTTTTTTGACGAAAAATGATTCAATGGCTATGTGGCACAGGGTGCAAGGTGGCTGCGGTAGGGCCCCTACCAAACCATTAGTGCAACTAGCGTTTTCTGTGGGCAATGAGAAACAAGATTAATTCTACAAAGACTTCCACATTTAGTTTTCAATTTATTTTAATAATGCATGGCTGATTGCATTAACAGAAGTACTTTGAAGACCAACAATACCATCCTCAACTGATGCTCTTTTCACACAGCTTTTCTCTATAAAGCTTAAACCATCGTTTCTCAATTCATTTATTGGTGCATATCTAGAAGTTATATATAAATTACAGAGTTTGTTTTTGATGAAAGCATGAAGTGGACTAGCGGGCACTGTAAAAATATTCTGATTTCATAAAATCATCATGGCTGAACCTTAAAAAAGAATGAATTTACGTTGACATCAACATTTTCAATAAACTTGATTGCTTTATTAATTGAACATTAATCAAAATGTGAACTACAATATGAATCCGATGGTAAAAAAGTTGAGCCTCTTAGAAACGAGACATGTTGTTCAAGTACTTTCCTCTTAGCAGCACAATGCTTTGCTCTCTATTATAATTACACTTTCCAATGATTGTTGGAAATAATTCTTAATTTATTTTATGGTTTTCTATGAAAAAAAAAGAAAGTTAAATCAACTTTTTGGTGGTAGTGTGAAAGAGTCATGGAGACAAATGGTGTGTAGTCTGTATTTTTGGCAAGTTGTAAGAGGAATTGTGCAGAATAATAATAAATAACACATGGGCTGCGCTGCCTTGCTAATGTCTTTATGCATGATTAATCATCTAGTTGTTGCCTATCGGCCTAAATGGGTTCGTTTTAAGTGGTTTGTGATCTATATTGGCATCATTTGTTGGTGTAGGCTCTTGTTCACATTTGTACTAGACTTGTCAAGTTGCCATTTTAGGGAAGAACCACAGTCTTTGAATAATGTCCCACTTGTTTAGAAACATTCAATATTTACTAGTAACTGATAACAGGATCAAGATTTAAATTAGTAATTTCTCAAGATGCATGCTTTGAACAAAGGAAAAAGAGTAGTACATATTGTTTTAGACTTTCAGTACCTTGCTGTTGAACATAATGTAATTTTGGAGTATCATATATGTCCTCATTTCATTTTAAGACTTGTCTCTCAATTCTACTTTCACAGCTTATAAATTATAATCTATCTCCACTCATCCATTCATTACAACTGAGTATGTCTTCTTCTAAGTTCCAATACCCCGGTGCTATTCTACCACACCTGCTAGTATTAACGATAGCATTGATGTTATTATTGAGCCATGCAATGGGGGATTCAGCTCTAGAGAAACAGAAATGTGCAGAACAATTGACTGGCATTGCGACATGTCTGCCATATGTTGGTGGTGAAGCCAGAGCTCCCACACCAGATTGTTGCAGTGGTCTCATACAAGCCATCAAGAACAATAAGAAGTGCATCTGTCTTATTATCAAAGACAGGGATGATCCTGACCTTGCCTTAAAGGTTAACATCACACTTGCTCTTGGCCTTCCTTCACTTTGCAAAGCTCCTGATAATTTCTCCCAGTGTCCTGGTAAGTTTAATCAAGCCCATCTTTTATTTGGATCGTATCATTTACCTTGAAGAACTAATTAAGTGTTATGTTTTATTGTCTGTGCTGCTATGCAGTGGTCTGCAAGTCCTATGCAGAAACCACTTTCGTTTCTCTCTTTTGTTACTTGGCACTACCATATTTTAAAGGGTTCAAAGAAAGTAGTATCCAAGTCTTCCTAGTTTAGTCTATTTCTGAAGCTATCTCTGAGCCATAATTGTAAGTTCTGAAAGTTGCAACTATTTGAGGTCTTATTGTATTTTGAGAATTGCTATGTTAAATGATTTGTGCAGCACTTCTTCACTTGGATCCTAAATCAGCTGAAGCTCAAGCTTTTAATCAAGTGGTTCAGAACTCAAATGGTGGCTCTATCAGTCCTTCTCCCAACCCTTCTGGTAATGGTCATGTCATAGTGCATATTCTTTTTTAATTTGTTCTTTTTTTTAAAAAAAAATTAGTTTTGCACTTTGACTCAGGCTTTACTGTGATGCACCAATGATATTTATGATGTGTGTCTCTTTTGTGTATTCAGCTGAAGGAAGATCCCAGAATGGGAAAAAGCAGGGTACAAATGAAACGGCCACTGCAAAGAACTGTGCCTCTTACAAGGGAAAGAGATTGCTACAAAGTTTGGTTGCATGGCTTCTGCTTTGGTTTTCTGTAGCTTAGCTCAAGTGGCACCAAAGTACCAATCATGCTATACCT
Organism: Dalbergia cultrata; assembly: GCA_031216105.1. Lineage (NCBI taxonomy): Eukaryota > Viridiplantae > Streptophyta > Magnoliopsida > Fabales > Fabaceae > Dalbergia > Dalbergia cultrata. The sequence continues at coordinate 66,057,695 of CM062344.1, forward strand.
TTTCATATCATGTGGAAATGTAATGATTGTTTGCTTTTAATTTTTTAATTTTCAGTTTTTTCAGTTTTTCAGAATTTGTGAAGGAAAAATCAAAAAAATTGAAAAGTGAAATTTATAGTTTTCAGAATATTTAACTTTTTCTTTACAAATTCTGAAAAAATGAAAATAAAAAATGAAAACCAAAAGCAAATGACTTACCATTTGATACCCAAACCTTAAACCGTTTGTAGTATTGGTTATTTATCCCCGTTTTGTGAGCATTTTGTGTGGTTGTCTCACAAAAATACGTGTGCCTATTTATTGGATGTTCTCCTATGTTTCTGTTGCATGTATTAAATGACATGGCCGCTTAGTACTAATCTTTTTAATATCTTAGCTATGATTAATCATGTACCAGAACGAAGAGAAAATGGAATCATAAAGAAGAAATGAAAAAAATGCTTTAAATTTAATTTATTTTGATAAGGAAGTTGCCAAACAGGTAGGATCAAATATCTTATCATATACCTATATATAAAAAAAACATGCTATAAAAAATTATTGAATGAAGCCTAAAATTATTCAACTTCCTAAATCACTCTACTTTTTTTTGTTTTACCTACAATGAAATTTAAATTAAAAAAATTTATGCCTATCCATTTATGTACCAAAAGTATATATTTTTGCCCCTAAAATCATTCCACTTTCTCTTTCTTCTCTATTTGCAATAAAATTTAAAATGTTTCACTATTAAATTATCTTATTCAATTTATTAATTTAATAATTTATTAATTGAGCATACTATTATAGCTTCTTATTTATATACAAAAGCCTGTACTTATATAATTAGATATTTTATTTTGTACAGAGATATTTTTCATTTAAATATTAATTTTTATATACTAATTTACAGTGTTAGTCAATTATTTTTTAATCCACAAACTCAAATTCAAGTGAATAAAAAAAAATATTGCTGCATTTTTAGGATGTTGAATAAAATGTTTATATACTTCATATTTATAAGACTTTGAAGATAGTTAGTAAGTAATTAAATCTAATTATTTTGTAACGTGAAAATACATGGTTGAATATTTACCTAAATTTTTAATATTGACACTGTATATAAATTAATAATGAAAAAAATCTTAGAATAATTTAGTTAGTGTAAATCGCAAACAAAACATACAATTAAGTGATTTTTTAATTAAAAATAATCATTTTTCATATAAACAATTTGTATAAACTTGTACTCAAAATTTAAAAGTAAATATTAGTCTTTACTCAAAAGTTAAATGTGTGTGTGCGTGTGTGTGTCTATATATATATATATATATATATATATATAATTTATCAAATTTAATTAAAAATATTATAAATAAAAATATTAAAAATGTTAACAAATTTAAATTAAATAATATTTTACAAATTAATTTTTCAAACAGTGCATGGGTACTATCTAGTTGTGTTTAAGATTTAGACTTCGATTTTTGCATGCGTTCATTTGATAATAGGTTATTACATGTATTAACTATTAAGACATCGTCAAAGTTTAGAGCGTGTCATCATCTTCAAATGTGACAACCTTCTGCTTATCCTAAATTTTTAAGTGAAAAAGTGTTAAATATTACAATATCAATAAGAATGGGTAAAAAAAAAGTGAGAGTAGTAAATAAGAACACTCAAAATGAAATGAAAACAACACTTTCATAACATTTCTTCTATTTAATGAAAACAAAATCTTCGAATGAAAACATTAATAAAACAATTAAGTAATAGTAGAGATTTGATAAATTTTTGTTTATCAATAGCCTTTCAACCTTTTAACATTTTTATTAGAACTTTTATAAGTTCAAAGTGAACTAATCCAAAGTAATATATTCTATATATTTCCCGAAAAAATTTATTATTGTTATGAAATATTATTCATTCATGGATGTCCATATATTTAGGTGATTCAATTAAGATTTGATTAAATTAGATAGAATCTGTTATGATTTAATTAGATATTATATATTTCTTCCTTTGGCTATAAATAGCCCTTTAGATGCTCCATATAGAGCACCTTTCAGATTATCAATGAAATATTATTTCTCCTCTTTTTCATTATTCTCTTTATTCTTATTTTTTATAACACGTTATCAGCACGACTTTACTCTCAAAATGAAGAAGCTCGCGTTAATACAGTGCATGCAATATTCTTTCTTCTAGGATTCTTGGTTTATGGTGGAAATTGGGAAAGCATTTGATACAAGCTACAATTCTTTTCTTAGTGCCATTTACACTTACGGAGGCACTTGTTCTTGGTTAGTTCTTGTTTTCCCCCTATATTATTATTATTATAGCATCGGTATATGATGGTGAATAGGAAGCTTGAGGTAAAATATCCTAACCACATTTTTCTTGAATATTATGTATTGACTTAATGGGTCTTGAGACTAATAAACAAGAAAGTACTGTATTCCAAAAGAATTGCACAAACCAATTTTTATTAATTGCTTTAATTTTGAACTTCTTTTATTTGAATATATGAAGATATACTCCTTCTACTTTATTCTATTCTTATACCATTCCCAGAAGTGAATGGCAATCATTCCCAGAAGTGAATGAGAATTGTACAAAAAAACGGATAATCATTCCTTGAAGTGAATGTATCCTAATTATTCAAAATTATTTGAGGAAAATATATAGATTTATTTATCTATTTAATGAGATTTACATATCCCATGAGTGAATATGTCAAAAGATTATTCTTCGAAATGAGTGAATCTATTATTCACACCACCTAAAGTGTGTGACATTCTTAAATAAGCTTGTATATTTCCTACAAGGAACATTTTCATATTCACATTCCCTAAAGTGAAAGTATCTCCAAGAATAATTTTGAGTATCTGCAATATATATATTTTTTTAATTTTGAGCATTAAACACTCATATTCTCCTGAAGAGAATAATATAATGGATTTATTTATTTTCCTTCTTTGCTACCTATATAAAAGATTATGTCTAAATATTTTAAAAAGATCTTATTGATCTCTTTGATAAAGTACAAAGAAGAACTGTGAGCCCAATACGATAGCACTTATAGTTGTATTATTGATAAATATATGTTAAAAAATATTCTTGACTTTAATGTATCAAATGTGATCCTGAAGTAGCACTGTCAAGAAAAGAGCTTTACAAGATATTAAATAATGAATTTTCATTAAAAAAAAATTCATGAAATTTGCTTAGTTGGCCCTTGTCCATTCCTTGAAGTGAATGTGACAAAAATATTACGACCCTAGAAGTGGTTTCAAAGCTGATGGTTTGGCTAGGCATGATTGTTTGTTTGTGCTCAGGTGTGGTATCAACCCTTGGTTAAAGCACAAGGCCAAGATTTTGTATTTAGTTTTTCCATGAAAGCTTCTATTAAGGGGGGAGCACACCATGTTGGACCTCACACTTTAGGGGGAGATTGTTGATTTCAAGTGTGATAACTATGATGAATGTTATTGCTATGACATCAAAGTAAATTTAGCATGTACCTTTTGTACATTGAGATATTTGTTTGATCTTTATTAAGTATCATTAAAGGAGAATGAGAAAATGCAAAAGCGATTATTTTTCAAGATATATTATAAAATCGTTTCATGATTAATATGAGCCATTTAGATGTATCTTTTTATCTTTTATATAAATATTGATTATTGGATTTAATAATGAAATTTTTTATTAGATGTATTACTTGATACTATTTTAAGGAATATTTTAGAATATTTTATTTCAAAACTTTTAGTACTGATTGTTCTCAATATTGAATAAAATAGCTATGCTATTCGTTGCATATTTCATAATTATTAATTATATTTTTATGTGATGTTGTTGATATTTAACATATCATTTACTTATTAATTTATGTCACATGATAATCTTATCATGATTAATATATCATGAAATAATAATATATGATACTAATATTTTCGAGGTAATTGTGATACATGAATTTATATCACCATCATGTCATGACAAATTTCTTTTCACTTACATGATATGTTAATGCTTTGATGACATATTTTGATATTTTCATCTTGTAATAAGATAATAAAATCTTAACTCGAATATTAGTTTTGTGAGTATGATTGAAAGCTTCCGAAGAGCTACTATTATGTTTTTCGAAGAAACAAAATTATTTAAAAATATTGAAATCATTCTTGGTAGCAAGATATGAATAAAGGCTCCAAAAGAGCTACTATTTTGTTTCTTGAAGAAACAAAAATAATTCTCTACTAGATACAAAATTAATAAAGAAACTTGGTGAGTCTCAAAGATATTCATTGAAATGGATATCATATTTTGATAGTAAGTGAGGAAAATAATGAGTACCTCTATATTAAAACTTATGCTTCAGATAAGAAAGTTGCTTTAGAAAATTTTGTTTGCACTTTCTTCTGGTCTATAGTACTAATATGAGTACAATTGAATCATCATATGCTATTGTAAACCTGATGTTTACTAGGTTGGATGATTTTCTTTTGGCATGATCGGTTAGGACATCCTGAAGCAATAATGATGTAAGAAATTACTGAAAACTCATATGAGCATTTGTTGAAGAACCAAAAGATTCTTCATTTTAATGAGTTTTCTTGTGCTATGTGTTCTCAAAGTAAATTAATTATATAGCCTTCACCAGCAAAGATTGGATTTAAATCTCTTAAATTCCCAGAAGAAATTTAAGTCGATATACGTGGATCAATTCATCCACTATATGGACCTTTCAAATATTTTATGATTTTAATAGATGCATCTATGAAATGGTCATATATGTGCTCATTATAATTTCGCAACCTGAAGCTTGCGATATTAATTGTGAAAATTATTAAGAGCCCAATTTCCTGATAATCCAATCAAAACAGTTGATCTTGATGATTTTGGTGAATTTATTTCTCATGCTTTTGGTGCTTGTAGGCCAATGTTATAAATGTTGAACATCTAATTATTTATGTTCATATATAAAAAACGTTGGCTAGCATAATTAACTTATGAAAGGCCTCCAATTAATTGCTAGACCACTTGGTCATGTGAACAAATCTCCCAATTTCTAGTTGGGCATGTATTATTTTACAGCATTTGTTTTTATAAGGCTAACAAATTGCCAATAATTCTCTCCCCTACAATTATTTTGGCCTGCAGCCAAAAGGTTCTGGTTTAAGAACTTCAAAACTGTAGTATATGTCCTAACTGCATTTCTTTTTAAAATGGAACTCCAAAGAAAATTAGAGATATATGTTGGATATGATTCTCCCTTTATGGTCAAATACATTGAAATACAAATGGGAGATGCTTTAAGGCTCAGTTTGTGAGAAATAACATTTCCAACATCAGGGAAGAGAGTAGACACAGCTGGAAAAGAAAAAACAAATTCTAATGCATCAATATTCTATTTAGATCCTCACACAAGGCAATGTGAACTAGAAGTTTAAACGATTATACATTTGTAAATAATAGCAAATGAATTGCCAGGTGCATTTTTTTGTGATAGAAAAGGATAATTAAATCCTATATGCCAGCTAGAAATGCCCTAATCTGAATTGATGTCCTTGTTGGATAATTGGTCAATGTAAAAATCACACACCAAAAGTGTGGAAGACCAGTCGATTCCAAAAATAAAAATTCTCGAAAAAGAAGAGGGGCAAAGAGGCCAAATGATATTATGGAGGCAAATGATACTCTTCATGTTGAAGACAATAGAGGCATAGTATGAACATTGTTGCAGTCCAAAATTTTGATATATTTGGAACACCAGAAGATGTTCAGGTACCTGAAAATAATCATTGAAAATGATGAGATCTCAATATACTATGTCTCTACAGGAAAATGGTGGAATCGATGAGTAATTATTGTCGACAACATATTTGCATATGATGTAGCGCTAAATATTATGGAAGAAAATGAGAATCTTGAGCCAATAATCGTTGAAAGATGTCTACGTAGAAATGATTGGCTAAAAATGGAAAGAAGCCATGCGGGTTGAATTAGACTCACTTGAAAAACGTGAAGTCTTTGGACATGTAGTCCAAACACCAAAAAGTGTGAAACCCATGGGATACAAATTGGCGTATTTGTGAGAAAATGAAATGAGAAAAATGAAATTATATGATATAAGGCTCTATTTGTAGTACAAAGACATGGTATAGATTATGGCAAAATGTATTCTCCAGTAGTGGATGCATCAATGTTTTGATATTTAATTAGCTTATCTACGCACATTAAGCTAAATATGCATTTGATAGATATTGTCACAGCCTTTCTATACAGTTCATTAGATAATAATATTTACATGAAAAGTTCCTAAAGGATTGAAAATACCAATATCATCTAATGAACATACCCAGGGTATGTGCTAATCAAGTTACAAAGATCTATATATGGTCTAAAGCAATCTGGACGGATGTGGTATAGCCGTCTCAATGAGTATTTGATAAAGAAGGGGTTTGCACATGATGTCATTTGCCCTATGTTTGTATTTGGATTCATAGTAGCTGTGTGCATTGATGGCTTGAATATCAATGGAACTTTTGTAGAATTTTCCGTAGTCATAAAAGATCTAAAAAAAGAATTTGAGATGAAAGATCTTAGAAAGACAAAATTCTGTCTAGACTTGCAGATCTAGCGTTTTTAATCAATTTACATAGAGATAACTCTATGAAGTTTTATATGGATAAATTGCATATATTTTCTTTAGGTGTATTAGTATGCATGATATTTATCAAATATGCATAAAGGTAGATATCAAACAGGTTTCTTTCACTTATGAAGACATGATCATATCCTAGAGATACACAAGATGGACTATGGCCATTATTTCTTCAAATCACATAAATTAGTGCAATACATGAAGCTCGCGAATCTTTCTAGCTAAACGCAATAGATCAACATGTTCAAACTGTTATGTAGATTCTCTTTGAAGAAAATTGCACAACTTTATATGAGGACAACATGGCTTAGATAGTTCAATGTAACTAAAGAGAGGAACTGATGTCAAATTTGTTCAAGTGATAGAGTTATTACCTATTTCTTCTTTGTAAAAGTGGTTCACAAAATTAGAATACACCATTATGATTAAGTGATATTTTAAAGAGGGGGAGAAATAATATACTCTTTTTTTCCTTGATTAAGGTTTTTATCCCACTAGGTTTTTCCTTGATAAGGTTTTTAATGAGGCAGTTCTATATTCCCACGATGAGGATATTGTACTCTTTTTCCTTCACTAAGATTTTTTCCCACTGGGTTTTTCTTAGTAAGGTTTTAATGAGGCATATCCCTGATGGACATCCAAGGGGCAGTGTTATGAAATATTATTCATTTATGGATGTCTATATATTTAGGTGATTCAGTTAAGATTTGATTAGATATTATATCTCTCTTCTTTTGGTTATAAATAGCCTTTTAGATGCTCAATATAGAGCACCTTGCAGATTATCAATCAAACTATTATTTCTCCTCTTGTCCATTATTCTCTTTATTCTTATTTTTTATAACAATTATGTTAATGTTTGAAAATAAGAAATCCATGCGCGAAAAAAAAATTCGGTGAAATTTTTTTAAAAAGAATACACTTTGCAGTATGCAACTGTCATTGCAGTTTTGGTCATAATTCCCCTGCCCCATACCTTGGTCCAAATTGATATTGGGCTTATTACGCATATTGAATCATTTGGGCCATTATATTCGTAGTAATTGCACTTTCAAACAAAAAAAGACTTATGACCAGAAAAAGAGACCACAACTCTATGATGACTTTATAATTTGGCTTCCTAGTTGAGTGTTAGAGAAGAGTCACCACAAAGACAAGTCCATTGCAGATCAGGCATGGCTTTTTTTTTTTGGTCTTTTTTTTGGAGGGGGGTTGGGTCTCACGGCTCTCGGTGTCGAACCCAGTGCACTTCCTAAGAGGCAAGTAGTTTTTTGCCATTTGATCCACTCCTCCAAGTGCGAGGCATAGCTCAAATGCTAGAACTTTGCGTCTCCTCTAGTACTACACCCGGGTTTTCGAGAAACCCACCCCAACCCCCTGTGCTCCCGCAACCAAAAAAATGACAAGTGGGTTCATCACAAATTTAAAAAAAAAAATGACAAGTGGGTTGTCTTTAAACTAGTTTTATTCAGGGAGCAGTTGATATGTTAGGTGAATAAATATTACCTAATTTTTTTAGCACAAAAAAGAATAAAACAAAAGAGAATGGCATGGAGCAGGCGAGCAGCAACACTTGTTCCAATTTTTTTGGGCAAGTTCCAAGTTGAATTAGGCATAACCCTAATAAACAGGCACTATCGACGTTAAAAAATATATACACAAACACATTAATCTCGGCTTTTTGACGAAAAAAAAATTCTTGGCTTTGTTTGGATGTGGAATTGAAATTTAAAATTTTTATTTTATTTATTTTTAGAATTCAATTTAGTTTAGAATTTTAAGCTTTATGTTTGGGTTTATTAAAAATTAGAACATATTGTTATTGTAAAATTTAATTTTATTATATAAATTTGTGATTCAAAATTTAAAAATAATAAAAATAGTAATACAATAATTGGTTTTTGTATGAAAATGATCTATGTATAAAATATTAAACTTGGAAGCTTTTTTATGTTGTTTTATAGAATATTTAATTCCAGTCAACATGGGTTCACAAATAAATCAGATAAATAATCAAATAAATTTTAATGAGAAGAGAGACATTTAATAAATTTTGAAATTGGTATGCGGTGGATTAAGAATAAAAATATATATCTTATTTGTTTTTCAATTTCATAAAATTAGTTTATGAAATCATAATTATAATTTTTTTAATTGTATTATTTAATTTTTTTGAATTTGGAATTGTTGTGATATTAGAATTGTGTTTTTTGGGTACTATGTTATGATATTCAAAAACTTCAAATTTAAATGTTGTTATATTAGAATTGTGCTATTTGGGTATAACTATGTTCAAGGATTTTAGGCCCTGTCTATCATAATAGCATATTGGCAAATAAAAATTTCTTTATACAAAATTTCATGTTTTATGGTATGTTTAATTATATTCTTTGGACAAAAATTAAAAAGAAGAAAAAAATAAACCTAAATCTGAACCAATCGAATTCAATCAGATCGGTTTGGTTCAAATTTTGCAAAAAAGATCATAAATCCAAACCAATTAAAAATTTATCGTTCATGTTCATATTTGTCTAAAATCTTATCCACATCAACCTGTTTATACCTTTATATACATCAACAAGTTTGATTGGACAACCAATTTATGTTGTAAACACATTTAAATTAAATCCAATTTCTTATGAAAAATTGTATAAAATTAGATTTCATTTGACTAAAAATCCTTGGATATAAATTATTTTCAAATAAGAAAAAAAATCAAAGTTTATATATATGTGATTAGGGTTAAATTTCCCCATTTTTACAATAAGCCAAACGCAATCTTGTGAATTCAATCCCCCAGTCTCTTTCTGTACGAAAGCTGTGTTCTTAACATTTATTGTCCTTCTCACAATCGCCCCGTCTTTGTACACAAAAAAATGTCCTTCTCACAATCCAAAACCAAGAGCATAGAATAGCTAGAGCCCAGAGGCAAATCTCTACCCTTTCCATGTTGATCATCGTCGGAAAAAAAGAGAGCTTGTATTCCAACCAACTTACTCTAGACCCCAATTTGGTGCCTCAAATTGTAAAGGTTCGTTTTTTGTTTCCTTAGTTTATGAACCTCTTTTTGCAATGTAGCATATCTTCTATTTGGCCATTTATTTATGTATATTTGTGTAAGAATTAGCTTTTTCATCGTTGCCAGATGATTTTTTTTTGTGCGCCCTTTTTATGCAAAATTGTTTGATGGTATAAGAGAAAAGGAAAAAGTGTTTTTTCCCCCTAATTAGGGGGTATGTTGACCCTATGGTTTCGGTAAACGGAATTCATTCATTTCAATATTCTAGCATTACGCCTTCAACGTTTGAATTCACTATATGTTGGTGAAATCTATTTATGAGAAAATGTAATATGAATTTGGACGTGGTTTCCTTTTTTCATGATTTGGTGCACTTGCCTTGTGGTAATTCAGCTGAATGCATTTGGAGGGCCTTAGGGGGCTATTTTTTGATGTCACAAGAGGGTGTATCCTTCGAGGTTTGCGTTCAACGGTGCATTTTGTTAGGTTGTTGTTTTCCATTTTGGTCAATGTTGTTTTGATCTTTTAATAGGCTTAGATTAGGCATGTTTTATGTTGTTATATTATTTCACTCTTTATTCAAATTAAAACTTTTGTCCATCATTTTAACAATGCTATGTTCCCTTTGAAAAGAAAAAAGAAATGTATCTGCTTCAGTATTTGAGTTGAAAATAATTTCTTTTGATTGTTGAATATTTGTTTCTAGTTGAATATACAATAGTTTTTCAAATATAGTTGCAACATGCATGTTGACCTGAAAATGGTGAGGAGAAGTATCAGGCATTAGGGTCACGGTAAACTGTGATGGTCCTTTGTGAATTCATAACTTCGTTCATTGGTTAGTTGATCACTGCATGCTTGCTATCGCAAATAAGTATGTGATTTGTAGATTGATCTTTTTATACTTTTTGAGGTGAATGTGTTGGGGGTCGAGTTCAAGCTAAGAATATGATTTGTTCTGAGTTTGTCTATTGGGCCTTTGTGAGTTAGCTAGATATTGCTACTACATGTGAATTTACTTCCTTTTGGGGTAAATGTGATGGACACATTTTATTATCTCTCTTTTCTTTTTCTTTTCTTTTTTTTACTTTTTTCTTTTATGGCTATAGCATCAAATCGCTTTTCATTATGCATTTTTGGTCAATATCCATTAATTTTGTTCTTTGATATGTGATTATTAGGTAGGTAAGATATTTTCTTTTGATACTAAACTTGGAGTGGAAAAAATATAGAAAACACAATTTCTTGTCTAGATTGTTTTTTATGAACAATGTATGGATTGATGATGCCCTTCATAGATACACTCTCTTTGAGTAGTATATGTGATTACTTTGTATGAAATGGGTGTTTACTTAAATAAGTTATGAGTTAAGGTGATTATTGCTCTTTAATTTTCATATGTTTCCATTTCACTTGTGCAGTGTAATAATAACATATGGAGTGCGCTTTGGATGTATATATACTAGAATATTTAACGATTTTGGTTAGATAATCCAACGATGCTTTTTGTTCTTTTTTATATTTTCATTTACTAAACAGTTTTGATTTTTTTCTAAATAACATTAACCAATTGGTGTTATAATTTGTAGGTTCTTATATTTATCCTTTTTAAAATCTTTTTTGACATTATAGTCCCTTAAATCGTAAACAAGACTAGTTCAATTTTGCCAATCATGGATAGACAACGCATGACTCCCACCAAGCTAGTTGCCTTATCTTCCCCTTCAGTTATTGCCACCACCATTACCACTATAACCATTGAAAACTTTGAACCATCATTCTCTTCCTATCAACAAGAATAACAGCAACTAGAAGTCCTTTTCCTCCCCCTAAATCGCAAGAAGAAGGTCTCTTGAAAAAAGGGCATAGTAGACAATGAGTTTATGTAGAAGAACAGCTACAAGAAATGTTGTATCTTTCATAAAGAGAAGTCATTTGATGAGGATGATAGTGATGAATGTAACATCCCCAATTTTTCTTAATATAGTGTTGCTTTATTATAGGTTTTTTTTATTTTATTTAGAAAGTATGAGGATTTTGTTTATGCAAGAAATATTTAGAGATAGTCATTAAAAAAATGTCTAATTAAAATATACAAGACTTAGCATCAAAATGAAAAATATTTAATTATTTCCTTGGATTTTATTAAAAATAAGAAAATGCCACTAAATAATAAAAAATAAGCTTATAACGTACTTAGCTATAAAAAAATCCAATATAAATTTTAGAAAAGCTTAAAGAGTATAAAAAATTATGATGAAAAATTGTAAATACACTTTAAACATAATTTTGATGATAAATACCAATATTAAGTAAATTTGTATAATATTAGTATAGTTACACAAAAATAACCTAACCTAGAGTATAAAATATATACTGAAAAATCCTAGAAAATAACTCTAGATCACATTAAATTTTTTTTTTAAGTAACTTATAATATTAGACAAAGAGGACCACGAAATGGGACTCTCCAATAGACCATGGATAGTGTTAAAAATCATTTTTTGATATTTAATTAATTAATTTTAATTTAATTAAAGCTTAAATAATCACTTAAGCTTTAAGATAATGTTCCTAAACCTTGATTAATCTAACTAATAATCTCATATTAGTTAATCAACACTTAGAACAGCCACTTGGAATAAAAAGAAAAATATATTTGAAAAATAAATTAAATTGTCAAATTTTCATGTCATAATTATTCAAAAAACCCACCAAACTTTGACTAAAAATTTCAATAATGGTAAATTTGTCTCCCTATCTTGTTGGACAGCTCAAAATTCACATGGGATATTATAAAAAAATATATTTTATTTATAGATAATTAATTATTTTAATTAACTCAAAATAGACCTAATTAAGGTAAAAATATATTAAAATTACTTAAAATTATAGAAAATTGGTCAAAAAATTATAGATAACATATAAATAAATTAGAAACATGTTTTTGATGGTAGATTAAGGAAATTAAAATTTTTATATGATTATTTAATTAATTACCTAGTATATGTAACTTTAAGATAAAATTTAAATATATAAAATTTGTCATTTTCATATATTAATCATTTAAGACAAGTTGCCACCTACTACAACTTTAATAGAGATAAGATTCAGACCTATAGGCTACCAAGATAAGATAATAATAATTTAAAAATATTGAAATAAATAAATTAATTACTTCCTAATAACACTAGTAATAATGTAAAATACCAAATAAAATGTAAATAACTATACAAAATTATATAAATTTCGTGAATCCTTGTATTATATCCGTAATAATCTAAGGAATATGTTTAAAAATAAATTAAGTCATTAACTAATTAATTAGCCTAATTAAGATTGACTAGTTTAGGTAATTTTGCCTTATTTTGAAAAATTCATTATTAAATTATATGTAAATATATTAAAATTTGCTAAATATATTTAAATCATGTCATTAAAATTTTAGTATATCTTTAAGTGATAATTGAGAATTTATTAAATTATTTAATATTAGTTTTAATATTTTACTGATGAAACTAACTAAATATGACAAATAAATTATAAAATTAATAATATTTTAATCCTAGACTTTTTCTATAAATAGCACACCTCTAAACACAACTTCACACTTCATTTTTTTGCCCAAAAACTATCAAAAATGTGTAGCCATCATTTACTTCATTTTCACACCAAAAACACTTACAAAATTTTAGCAAAACACCCCCAAATTATCATCTCTTCTTATCACCATCTACCACCAATAGTTCCCAACCTTTATACATGAATTTTAGCCCTTAGAAAAGGTTTAGAAAAGTTGAAGAAGTTGCTTATCTAGCCTTGGTGTAGCAAAGTTTCTAAAAACTCCAAGAACAAGTAGGGGTTTTCTTTCACTTTTAAGCTTCATGTATGATTTTATTTTTGTATGATGTTGTGCTATAAGATATTCAAAATTTATGTTTATTGTCTTTAATATCTTTGAATGATTTAAAGATGATGCCATAAACCACTACATCTATGTGTATATGACGCATATTTATTTGTCTACTTATATGATTGAAAAGTGTGATTTAAGATCATTTTGCATTTTGATTATGCCTTCTTCAAATATTTAAATATTTTATGAAGTTGTTTTAATATGTTAAATCATGTATATTTTATTTGATAAAGCTTTGTCCATAAGTTATGAAGTTTTAAAGTGATATAGTTTTGATTTCATTATATATTTGATTGTGAAAAAAAATTTATTCAAGAAAAGTGCTTTATTTAATTCACTATAATGAATAGATTCTAAACCTTTGAGCATGAAATATTTAGCTTGGTTTATGTGTTATATTTCTCTTGGGACTATTAAGACTTAATAAGATATAAAAGACACTAAAATATATTTATATTAATCATGATATTTGCTATGGACCTATAAATATATGGACATTATCTAGACTATTATGAGTTTTTAAGACTCACTTGGACTTAATGAAGACAATTTATGATCATAATATTTGGACGTGAACTATAAACCTTGAATTATGGACCTTGGACTATGAATAATTGACTTGATTATCCATTTATTAATATTAAGAAATATTATTTACAAAGATTTAACTTTAAGCTCTCATTAGAAACATGACATGTAAACTAGCTAGTATCTTGCTTGAAGTGATTTTCCAAAGCTCAGGTATATTTTTGGCTATTTCTTTTTATATTTCTTGAAAGATTTCATGCTCTTTTATTTGCTTTATGATTATATCCTTATATGCATAAAAATAATTTTTTTTACCTATGTTGAACATGTAAAGATAATTTACCTATGTATTTTCTAAAGATAGATTTGAAAAAATTTTGGGTGCATTTAGGCTTATGGAATTAGTAAAGAAAATATTATATGAATACTTGAAATTGAATTATTATATGATTAAAAACTAAGTTAAGCATATTTTATTATAAAGAAATGAGTTTATTATAACAGTATGTTTTGGTGCTTCAATGATAATTATAAAGAAATATAGTTTTTGTTTAGAAATCTTATATTGTTTAGGCTTTATGTGCAAATATAGCAAATCTTGTGGTCTATATGTAAATATGAAAGAAATTGTGGAAATTTTCTATAATTTTCATATTTTATGTGCACAAATGGATAAATAAATAAGTGACATCTCGGGTCCCGCTTGGTAACGGATAAGGACTTGGTGAACACTTAGTCTTGCAGTTACTAAATGACATCTCCGGCCCCGCCTTGTTGCGGACAAGGACTTGGTGTATGTTATGATGATGCCTTGGGCCCCGCCATGCTAGCGAATAAGGACTTGGCATTCACTGATCAGACTAGGAGACACCCTAGCAATGAGAGCTCTCACAGATCCAATATGAAACAAACCTTGTAGACTATAACCATTAAAAGGGAACGAGAAATTAAAAAGGGAGTTTAGAGTACACTCATGATTATTTATTATATTTCTTTTACTGCACTTTTATTATGATTGATATTATGCACTTCCATTTTGCTTGACACTAGTAAAATATAATGTGCATCTTGCTGCACTCCCGCGTTATTCTTAGTATTTTTGGGATGAAATGGGACTCCTCTGGAAACATCACCCTACTCGGAAACTTCTCTCACCCCTTTTCTTTGATGTTTCCAGATAGCATGGATCGTCACCAACAGTGAAATGGATGTAGCCTTGGACTTAATTTCTAAATAATCAGATTTTATTATGTGTGCTAGATAGAATCTTTACTATCTATTACCAGACTTTGGTTATGTTGTATTATTGTATTAAAGTTTTTCTTCATGTATCTTGAATGTGTAATATGTACTATACCCTATGAATTGATGTTGGTAGTGAAGTATGTTTTCTATAGATGATGGTTGTCTAAACTCTGGGAATTAATGACTAACAAATATTAATATTATGTTAGAGAAGAAACATTCTTTGTTATTTAAAAAAATTACCTTTAGGATACTGGAAGAAAGTGTATTACTGTGAGAATGTAATTTGGAAAGGTTCTGGCTAAGAAAAGACTTTGGATGTATATATACTAGAATATTTAACTATTTTGGTTAGATTATCTAATGATGCTTTTTGTTCTTTTTTATGTTTTCATTTACTAAACAATTTTGATTTTTTCTTAATAACATTAACCAGTTGGTGTTATAATTTGTAGGTTGTTATATTTATCCTTTTTAAAAGTTTTTTTGACATTATAGTCTCTTAAATCGTAAACAAGACTAGATTAATTTTGCCAATCATGGATAGATGACGCATGACTACCCACCAGGCTAGTTGCCTTGTCTTCCCCTTCAGTTATTGCCACTACCACTACCATTATAACCATTGAAAACTCAGAACCATCATTCTCTTCCTATCAGTGAGAATAACAGCAACCAGAAGTCCTTTCCCTCCCTCTAAACCACAAGAAGAAGGTCTCTTGAAAAGAGGGCACAGTAGACAATGAGTTTATGCAGAAGAACAACTACAAGAAATGTTGTATCTTTCATAAAGAGAAGCCATTTGATGAGGATGATAGTCATGAATGTAACTTCCCCAATTTTTCTTAATATAGTATTGTTTTATTATAATTTTTTTAAATTTTATTTAGAAAGTATGAGGATTTTATTTAGGCAAGAAGTATTTAGAGATAATAATTAAAAAAATATCTAATTAAAATATACAAGACTTAGCATCAAAATGTAAAATATTTAATTATTTCCTTGGATTTTATTAAAATTAGAAAATGCCACTAAATAATAGAAAATAAGCTTATAACATAATTAGCTATAGAAAAAGCCAATATAAATTTTAGAAAAGCTTAAAGAGTATAAAAAATTATGATGAAAAATTATAAATACACTTTAAACATAATTTTGATAATATAAATATCAATATTAAGTAAATTTGTATAATATTAGTATAATTACATAAAAATAACCTAACCTAGGGTATAAAATAAACATCGAAAAATCCTAGAAAACAATTCTAGGTCACATTAAATTTTTTTTTAACTAACTTATAATATTAGACAAAGAGGAACACAAAATGGGACTCTCCATTAGACCATGGATAGTGTTAAAAATCATTTTTTGATATTTAATTAATTAATTTTAATTTAATTAAAGCTTAAATAGTCACTTAAGCTTTAAGATAATGTTCCTAAACCTTGATTAAACTATATAATAATCTCATATCAGCTAATCAGCACTTAGATCATCCATTTGGAATAAAAAGAAAAATATATTTAAAAAATGAATTAAATTGTCAAATTTTCATATCATAATTACTCAAAAAACCCACCAAACTTTGACTAAAAATTTCAACAATAGTAAACTTGTCTCCCTATCTTGTTGGACAGCTCAAAATTCATATGGGCTATTATAAAAAAAATATTTTATTTATACATAATTAACTATTTTAATTAACTCAAAATAGACCTAATTAAGGTAAAAATATATTAAAATTACTAAAAATTATAGAAAATTGGTCAAAAAATTATAGATAACATATAAATAAATTAGAAACATGTTTTTGATAGTAGATTAAGGAAATTTAATTTTTATATGATTATTTAATTAACTACCTAGTATATGTAACATTAAGATAAAATTTAAATATACAAAATTTGTCATTTTCATATATTAATCATTTAAGACAACTTGACACCTACTACAACTTTAATAGAGATACGATTCAGACCTAGAGGCTACCAAGATGAAATAAGAATAATTAAAAATATTTAAAGAAATTATTAATTAATTAATTCCTAATAACACTAGTAATAATGTAAAATACCAAATAAAATGTAAATAATTATAAAAAAATTATATAAATTTCATGAATCCTTGTATTATATCTCTAATAATCTAAGGAAGATGTTTGAAAATAAATTAAGTCATTTACTAATTAATTAGCTTAATTAAGATTGACTAGTTTAAGTAATTTTACCTTATTTTGAAAAATTCATTATCAAATTATATGTAAATATATTAAAATTTACTAAATGTCTTTAAATCATGTCATTAACATTTTAGTATATCTTTAAGTGATAATTGAGAATTTATTAAATTATTTAGTATTAATTTTAATATTTTACTGATGAAACTAACTAAATATGACAAATAAATTATAAAATTAATAATATTTTAATCCTAGAATTTTTCTATAAATAGCATACCTCTACTCCACACTTCATTTTTCTTCCCAAAAACTATAAAAAATGTATAGCCATCATTTACTTTATTTTCACACCAAAAAAACACTTATAAAATTTTAGCAAAACACCCCCAAATTATCATCTCTTCTTATTACCATCTACCACCAACAGTTCCCAACCTTTATACATGAATTTTAGCCCTTAGAAAAGGTTTAGAAAAGTTGAAGAAGTTGCTAATCTAGCCTTAGTGTAGCAAAGTTTCTAAAAGCTCCAAGAACAAGTTGGGGTTTTCTTTCACTTATAAGCTTCATGTATGATTTTATTTTTGTATGATGTTGTGCTATAAGATATTCAAAGTTTATGTTTATTGTCTTTAATATCTTTGAATGATTTAAAGATGATTCCATAAACCACTACATCTATGTGTATATGACGCATATTTATTTGTCTACTTATATGATTGAAAAGTGTGATTTAAGATCATTTTGAATTTTGATTATGCCTTCTTCAAATATTTAAATATTTTATGAAGTTGTTTTAATATGTTAAACCATGTATATTTTATTGGATAAAGCTTTGTCCATAAGTTATGAAGTTTTAAAGTGATATAGTTTTGTTTTCATTATATATTTGATTGTGAAAAAAATTTTATTCAAGAAAAGTGCTTTATTTAATTCACTATAATGAATAGATTCTAAACCTTTGAGCATCAAATATTTAGCTTAGTTTATGTGTTGTATTTCTCTTGGGACTATTAAGATTTACTAAGATATAAAAGACACTAAAATATATTTATATTAATCATGATATTTGCTATGAACCTATAAATATATGGACATTATCTAGATTATTATGAGTCTTTAAGACTCACTTGGACTTGATGAATACAATTTATGATCATAATATTTGGACTCGAACTATGAATCTTGAATTATGGACCTTGGACTATGAATAATTGACTTGATTATCCATTTATTAATATTAAGAAATATTATTTACAAATATTTAAATTTAAGGTCCCATTAGAAACGTGACATGTAAACTAGTTAGTATCTTGCTTGAAATGATTTTCCAAAGCTCAGATATATTTTTGGCTATTTCTTTTTATATTTCTTGAAAGATTTTATGTTCTTTTATTTGCTCTATGATTATATCCTTATATGCATAAAAATAATTTTTTTTACCTATGTTGAACATGTAAAGATAATTTACCTACGTATTTTCTAAAGATAAATTTGAAATAATTTTGGGTGTATTTAGGCTTATTGAATTAAGAAAAAAAATATTATATGAATACTTAAAATTGAATTATTATATGATTAAAAACTAAGTTAAGCATATTTTATCATAAAAAAATGAGTTTATTATAATAGTATATTTTGGTGCTTCAATGATAATTATAAAGAAATATAGTTTTTGTTTAGGAATATTATATTGTTTAGGCTTTATGTGCAAATATAGCAAATCTTGTGGTATATATGTAAATATGAAAGAAATTGTGGAAACTTTCTATAATTTTCATATTTTATGTGCACAAATGGATAAATAAATAAGTGACACCTCAGGTCCCGCCTGGTAGCAGATAAGGACTTGGTGAACACTTAATCGTCTTCCAATTACTAAACGACATCTCGGGCCCCTCCTTGTAGCAGACAAGGACTTGGTATACGTTATGATGATGCCTTGGGCCCCGCCATGCTAGCGGATAAGGACTTGGCATTCACTGATCTGACTAGGGGACACCCTAGTAATAAAAGCTCTCACAGATCCAATATGAAACAAACCTTGTAGACTATAACCATTAGAAGGGAACGAGATATTAAAACGAGAGTTCAGAGTACACTCATGATTATTTATTACATTTCTTTTACTGCACTTTTATTGTGATTGATATTATGCACTTCCATTTTGCTTGACATTAGTAAAATATAATTTGTATATCTTGCTGCACTCCAGCGTTATTCTTAGTATTTTTGGGATGAAATGGGATTCCCCTAGAAATATCACCCTACTGGGAGACTTCTCTCACCCCTTTTCTTTGATGTTTCTAGATAGCATGGATCATCACCAATAGTGAAATGGATGTAGCCTTGAACTTCAATGCTAAATAATCAGATTTTATTATGTGTGCTAGATAGAATCTTTACTATCTATTACCAGACTTTGGTTTTATTGTATTGTTGCATTAAAGTTTTCCTTCATGTATCTTGAATGTGTAATATGTACTGTACCTTATGAATTGATGTTAGTAGTGAAGTATGTTTTCTATAGATGATGATTGTTTAAACTGTGGGAATTAACGACTAACAAATATTAATATTATGTTAGAGAAGAAACATTCTTTATTATTTTAAAAAAATTATCTTTAGGATACTGGAAGAAAGTGTATTACTGTGAGAATGTAATTTGGAAAGGTTCTGGCTAAGAAAAGACTTGGTATTTAAGCGTGTCCATTGTGACCCACCTCTCTTTCTTGGGAGTCTACCAGATACATGATTTACAGTAAATACACATTATTCTAGTATATAACTATAAATAAGAAATAATCATAGCAATAAAAAAAAATTCTTGCAAATTTCAAGTTACAAATTAGTAGCTAACCATTATAATATGAAAAATTAAGATAGGAGAAATTAGAGCTTAGTAGGGTGTTACAATGAAGATGACAATCTAGATCACTCTGATAAACATGGCCGCGATCACAATGACGGTGGGTGTTGTTCTAAGAATAATAATGAAGTTGGTCCAAGCAATTAAGGTTCTGATAAATTACAGTAGTAATAGATGAAAAGATAAAGAAAGGCATATTTTTTGTAATTGTATACTATTTCAAGCAGTGGTTGAAGTAAGAGTTTTAAGTTGATTGATCTGTGGAATTATAGAATTTTTGCCTAGAAGGAAAGTGCCATGGCATTGAAATGATAGTAATGCTTTCATTTATAATTTTAGCTTTGAAATTTTACTATTGATCAGAGCTACCTTATTCGCTATAGTAGAGAGGGTTTCATGTCTATTGAACTCGAACATCAGACTATGCTATTAAGTCTTTTTGATAGCAAATTGTAGGATCTTCCTTTGTTCTGTATGCTTACATTTTCTGTGATTTAAAAATGGTTTTTATTTGCTAATTGTTGTTTGTTTTTTCTTTTTCTTTTGTTGTTTTTAATGAACCCAATGTTTTGTTGCCTTGGACTTTTATTGATGGAGCCACTGTAATCTTGGATTTTTTATATCTTGGTCAAATGTAGTCTTGGGCTAAAACGAGTTCATAGATTTGTTCACAAAAAAAAAAAATAGAACAATTCCATATACAAATTGTATAAAATGGAGAATGTTATGGTGTTGATGGCTCATTCTTTAATAGTCAGATGACATGTGGTATTGTGGGCCCGATGGTGTTGAATGTTGACCTTGGGCCTTGATCTTTAACAAGTGGTTAATTAGTTTGGTGACAGTGTTAAATAACAATAGTATTTTCTCAGCAAAATACTAGAGTCCAGAGAGAATTAATTGTGTTGATTACAATTAAAATAAATGAATTTACTTTTAAATTTTTTTTAAAAGCTATCTGCCAAACTTACCCCCAATTGTCTCTCTCTCTCTCTCTAGGATCAACAACACCAACACTCACATCCATATAGGAGGGAACAAAACCTTAATGTTGCCAAATTGCTCTCTGCAGTCAACACACTAAGGGGGCGTTTGTTTCAAGGTTTGAGATTAGGTTCCTAGGAATCACATTCTTGGGAATATTATTCTCATGTATATTTAAAAAATTATTTATTTAGTATTAAACATTCTTGCAATTATTTGTTAAGATTCCCGGGAATAAATTTAAACTTGTTTATTTCATAACTTATATTCCTGAGAATATATGTCATAATTTCCAAAATACTGTTAACACAATCATAAAAAG
The DNA here is from genome assembly GCA_031216105.1 of Dalbergia cultrata. Classification (NCBI taxonomy): domain Eukaryota; kingdom Viridiplantae; phylum Streptophyta; class Magnoliopsida; order Fabales; family Fabaceae; genus Dalbergia; species Dalbergia cultrata. Next base: position 66,079,409 of record CM062344.1, read on the forward strand.
AGAAAAGCTTAAATAATTGAGGAATGGTTTGATGATTGTGCTTAATAATTATGATTTCCAAGTCATGGAAATTTTTATTTCCCACCCTTCAATTTGGGAATGAGATTTCACTAAATTATAAGAAAATAATTTTTCTTGGCCTAATTAATACGCAGAAATTTTTTTATAAAACTTGTAACAAACGTAGAAATGTATCATTCTCAACTATTAATTCCAAAGAATAATTGAATATACTTCGAAACAAACGCCCGTAAGTAATGGTTGAATTCACCATAGAGATTATTCGTTTCACCAAAACACAAGTGTTGTTTAGATTTCCTATCCAACTTCCTTCATCGAATTCACTGACACGCTCCCAGCAAAACCCTACACTGCTTCCTTCTCTGTCGAGGTGATGATTGTCATCGTCATGCAAAGCAATCACGTCTCATCACCAACATCTTAGCCCCAACCGCGCTACCTTGGCACGCTCATCGCTGAGCTGCTTCCCTTGCTATCCTACTGGCAATGTCCCAAATTATATTCACAAACAAATTTAATCACAGTGCTTAATGTTATGAGATTGCATTGGTGTGTTTCCTTGCACTAAAGTAAAGCTGTCACATGTCATCCCCACATCATTCCACATTGCCATCAACACCATAGGTATTGATTGCCATCAACATCATAGCATTCCCTTGTATAGATAGTTGACCATTAACCAGGAAAACATATGGTTACTATAAACACTGAAATCATAGAACCCAATATGTGTGACTAATCTCTTGGAACCAATAGGCTTACTATAAACACTGAAATCATAACTAAAATTCTTGATAAAGTCCAAAATAAAAAATAAAAAAATAATCTTGACATGATAAAAAGAAAACACCAACAAACTTGAAAGAACAAGCCAAAGATTAAAAACTTTAAATCTTGAGAAGAGCTGTCTGAAGGCAACAGATTCGTTGATTCACCCCTAGTTGTGGATGGGATCAACGATGAAGCACCATTTTTTTGACTGCATAAGTGAGAGTTAATGTATAAGTGATATTTTATAAAAATTAATAATAAGGGTATTTATTTTTAGGTATTTGTAGAAGAATCCCTATTTCCTTTCTCTCACTCCCAAATTGAACGCCATTGAGCACCCATTCCTCATCTCCCCAACCTGTCCATTTCTCTCCTCCATTCACCTCTTTCTGTTTCCATCATCTCCATCACCATCACCACCACTGTCCCTTCCTCACCATGCTGAAGACGACACCGAGATTGACAGCAAATTGACAAACAAGACAAAGAAGGAGAAGAAGAAACTAGAGTCGAAGCAAGGAAGCGAATCACTCAAGACTGCTTGCAAATGGTTCGCGAAATCTCAAAGAAAGAGAAGGAAGAAGGGGGAGAAGAAGAAAGTGAAGGTGATGAAGATGAAGAAGGTGCCAGAGATTCGCTCATAGCTCAGAAATTGATAAAGGTGCACCAAGTGGAGAGTGAAAGATTCAAAAGAGCCATTGCTTTGAGGTAAAACAAATCCAATCGTGATTTCAATTTTTTTAACTAAATATATATATTGTGACTGGAAACAGAAAGGGGTGAATGGAGGAGAGAAATGCACGGGCTGGGGATGAGGGGTGGAATGGGGGCTCAGTGGTGTTGAAGTTGGGAGGTAAAGAGGGGAAATAGGAACTCTTCTACAAATACCTAAAATCAAATACACTTGTTGTTAATTTTTATAAGATATCACTTATACATTAACTCTCACTCACATTGATCAAACATTATTGACGATTAATGTTGAAAACACTCGTCCCTGATCCTTTGTGGGCACTATGTAGCTGTGTAATATTCAATTATTCATTGCCCCTTTCAAGTACTTTTCACCGTTCGTGTCAATCTTGGCATGGCTTGGTTTCACAAATTCTATTTTACAACTCAGGTCTTCGTCTTTCATTATTGAAACCAAAGTGCAAGTTGAGAAACTCCCTATGTACGATGAACGTAAGGTGATTTGAACATCAAGCTGTTGTCATAGACTGCTGAAGAAGATGATTATGTGGTTATCAGGAATGCTGCTTCCATGAAGTTGCAGAAAACCAGGATGTGGCACATTATGAGCCACAATGCACTAATTAATTAACCAGCATGAGTACAGGTACTAGTAGTGTGTTCCTTGGCCTATAAGAAACAGTATTTTGTACATCACAAATATTTTCAACATCTAGTTTTTTACTTAACCTAATAAAGCTAAGTTGCCTATTCCCAAGTATTTGAAGGCTCTATTCATAGTTGAAAGTAATATTTTGACTTTAGAGTAATTAGTTTAACAATATTTCGTGTAGTCCAGTGCCAACATTTGATCACTCCTAAGAGACTATTTTATTTCTAATCGACATTAACTTTTCTATTTACTTAACAGTTCATTTTGACTAAAAATCAATGTCTCAATTCCAACATGGATGACAAGGTGAAGACTGAAGAGGTCAAAGCCTCTTGGCAACCTGAGCTCTAAAAAAAGAAAGAAAAAAAAAATCCCAACCCATTTTTAGGTTAGTGGTGTGGTAGAGTCAATGAGACAAATGATGCAACGTCTGAAAATCTGGGCTACAAGGTGGACTATATGTGTTAATGCGTGGTTTGGTGAGTTAAGTTAGCTTCTTTCGTTGACTCTTGACCTTATCTTCACAAGTCTTCCGTTGCCTTGGAAAGAACCTGAGTCTCCCCTACAGTCACCTCCCATTATTGCAGAGACAATGAGTCTTATCTTTGATTGAACCAACCAAAGTTTTAGAGAGACTTGCTTTTCGAATTTATAAACTAGGAACTAACATAGTGTTTGTTTGATATTTTGTTAAAATAAATTAAAATTTTGATTAATAAAATATGCATACAAAATTTAAAATAATTTAGAAAAATATTTTTAAAGAGTTAAAATCCAAAAAAATTATTTGACATTCTTTAGTAGAGGTTAATTTCTTTGCACTGTGATTGTATAATTTTTTTATACTGTCAATTAATTATATACTGTTATATCAGAAAATGTGGTTATGTCTCATATTTATCATTGGAGAAGTTATGTAAATTAGAGATTTTGATTGGATATAGAGTAAAACAATTTTACACTGACAGTATATAAAAATTAATTTTTTTTTCATATGTTAAATAATTTTTTTAAAAAATTACGTTATTGTAAGGATATGTTTGGGTATAAAAATAAAAATAAAGAAAAAATTTTCATACACCAGCTTTACATATAAAAGTATATTCGAAAGTAGCTAAGACTATTTTCTTAAATTTAAACGTATGCATAATGTATCAATAGATAGTATTATTTGTTCAAAACTGAAAGCAGAACCAAAATGATTCAGACCTAGAAATATGGTTAACTGAATTAGAATGTGTTGCTAAACACCAACACAGTCTTCGCCCTCTTCCTTAGCTTCCACCCTCACTCCTCCCATCTCTGCACATGCCCCCTCTCCGGTGACCTCTTCCCAACTCAGACGTGTTACCATAGGAGCCAATGAAGCTCCAAGATTTACCTGGACTCCCTTACGCCCCACATCAAGAAGTCACAATCATTGGGCTTATAATACTTCAAAGTGTAAACACTGGCGTTCAAAGTGATAAAAAGATTTGAATTATCTTGTGATTTATTCGGAAATGCAATTCATGTGCACGGTTGCAGCAAATCGTTTGCCCAAGCAAATGTATTCTAAAACAAAGTAAGAAACCACATCCCCCCCCCTCTAGCATCCAAGAAGCATGAGCCAACACATTCCCTAAGCAACAAGAGTGATGGCTGTTGTCGATTCTGCAAATATCAAAAGTCATTAGTAACAGTACGGGCACAGTGGAGAGCATCAATAGATGCGTGCTGTCATAACCGAAGGAAAAAGGAAAAAGAAAAAAATGAAGTGAGGTTCACCATGCACCTTAAGTAGTATGAACCACTATAGTTCCTACTCCCTCTCTTTATTTTCTTTTCCTCCCTCATCAGAACGTGATTTTCCTTGTTTTCATTTCCTTTCCCCGTAGCTTTCCTTCTCATCACTTCCTTCCATTCTCTCTTTTCTTCTTCATCTTCTTTGCTTTCACCATAACAAAATATTACCACCACCTCCATCATCATCATCTCGTCCTCATCCTTATCCCCATAACCGGCCCTCTCTCTCCCCCTCTCCTCTACTCCACTTCTCTCTCTAACTCCATTAGAGAGAGCTTGAGGCTTGGAAGGCGTTGGAGTGAATTTCTCTATCAATTTTACTCTCTAAGTGGTAAATATGATTTCTAACTACTCTATTTAAATTATTGAAATTCTAATTATTTTTTTGAGATATTTAGGTTTCCTAAACCCTTGAATTTGGGGTTTTTAGGGATTTGGGATAAATTAATGTTAATTGATGGCATAGTTAGCTCACAAATATTAATATTGTCTTGTGCCTAGAGTGGTAGAGCAATCGAACGTCAACACTTGAGTTGGTGGCATTAAAGGCGTTGTTCTTCGGTTCTTTGAACCAATATTTGTGAGTGGATAGTGTATCTGTAGGTTACTTTATGTATCATAATTATTGATTATAAATTTAGAAGTATATGAAGAGTTTAAAGTATATTGATACATAATAAAATGAATTATTTATCAAAAAGGAGGATTATGTTTGAAATGAAAAATTTGTATTTAGAGACCAGAATATGAGTATTATGCATATTTTAATAATTTTAGTCAAATTGTAATGAATGTTAAATTTTTAGATCATTTTATATAAATTATTGAGTTATTTTATGCCAATGGTATATTATATAACATGAGGATAGATTTTTGGTGTTGTAAAAGTATCTTGGAATTGAAATTGTGTTAGAAACATCAATGATTGTATTTATGAGAACTGTTAAGGCCATAATTATGATATTGAGACAGAGATTATGAAACTATAAGATTGAAATTGATTGAAAAGGTTTTGGGAGTAAGCGAAAGTAGAAACTGTAGCTAACGACAGGGACGTTAGCCTTGGTGCACCATGAAACTCCAGTTAGCAGGTGAGGTGCTAACCTGCACATGACTTTTGTCATGTCTGGACTTGTATGGCTACGGGCCAACTCCAGTTAGCAAGCGTGGTGCTAACCTGCACATGACTTCGGGTCATGTCTGGACTTGTTATTATTCTGCTTCGGATAACTCCCCATTATATTTGGATTGATGTGATTATATAAAGTTATGTTATCAAGAAATCTTATGTTATGACTAAATCCATACTTTATGTGTAAATATACATTATTATGTATATTTTGTTTATGATTGCATTTAGTAAACTACGGATATTCTATCTCTCACTGAGTTGCAAAATTCACCCCGTTGTCCTTCCATTTTTTTTCAGATACAGGTGTTGGTGCTGGATCTGGTGTTCCTCCAACACAACTTTAGTGAATCCTAAGTTTGTGAGCCTTTTTGTAAAGGCCATTTTTGTTGTTTCTCCCATTTTGTTTAGCCTGTAGTTGTAAATTGCTCCATATGTCATAGACAAGGTCCTTGGATCCATGTTACGCTTAGGTTTGAGATCTTAGTACTGAGCTATGTAAGTATGTTATAAAAAGGATTTGTAAACTTAATTTAGTTTATATTTGAATTATATAATGCATTATGTTTAATAGAGCTAAAAAGCAAATTTGGTATCTGGAATATTGTTATATGCTGAACGGGGGCATTATAAGAATGGTTGATGCCCATTGCTGAAATTTAAACTGTAAATGTTGCAGGTTGTATTTCATTTTGGGGAATGTCCAAAAAACAGAGGAAACTCTGTCTGTTTTTCTAGAAATTTTGGGTGTTTTAAGGCTTGCTGGGGAAGGTGTTCCCTATGTGTCGGTCACGACATAAGTTGGGTCATGACATGTGCACTTCGGACAAGTAATAACCAAAAAAAAAAAAAAACAGAGAGAAGAAGGAAAAAAAAAGAAAGAAAGAAAGCGGAGAGGGAGGTGAAATCACGGTACTACCCCAATGGTCATGAGCATCAATGTTCGCCTTGCGGCTGAGGAGGAGGCTAGCGACTTCGATGTGACCCTCACAGGTGGCGATGTGGAGTGTGGTGCGGTCGTCGAGGTCAATGCTATTGATGTCTGTGCCGTCGTTGAGGAGGTCCTCCACACCTTTCACGTCCCCCTTGCACACCATGAACAGCAACTGCATCGTTGAGTCCAGGTTCTTCGACACCGTCAGCTCCCCTCCCTCGTCCCCCTCCACCGTCGCAGCCGCTAGCACCGGACTCCTCCTGATCGGGTCCAGCGACGACTACCTCCCGAAGTTGAACCTTAGGTTGTTCCTCCTCGGGTCCAGTGACGCCTACCATGAGATTCCAGTGACGCCTGCCGCGAGAACTTGAGTTTTAAAGGAGGTCATCGGAGAAGGGGCATACACGGAGATGGGAGGAATGAGGGCGGAAGCTAAGGAAGAGGGCGGAGACTGTGTTGGTGTTTAGCAACAAATTCTAATTCAGTTAGCCACATTTAAAAAATGTGGTTAAACGCAAAAGAATTTACGAAACGTGTCGCACACATGCGCTGCCACCTAGGCGACTGCAGGGATGCCATTGACCAACGACTGTATTGTAGTATCCGCCTTATAATAATCACTAGACGGGGAGTTCTCACATGCAGATGAAAAGTTGTATGTAAGATGCAGATTTTAGTTTAACCAATTGAAAGATGACAATTGGACAGACTGGGATCCACTTAATAGTAAGTGTGGAATTTGATTTAAAATTAATTATATGTAAGGAAGGTGATTAAATTTTAAATCAAAACTTAAATTTAACATGATCCTGTCCTTTCCTTTTTTATTATTATTGTTACACTGTAGAAAAAATTTGTTCTTCCAATCTCTACTGCTGCTGTTGATGGACAGGGGCCATGGTGTTGCAGGGCCTCCATCGCCGCCGCCGGCATCGCACGGCCGCCAGATCTGAACAAACCATCGCCAGAATCATGGACAGAGAAGATGATCAGAGCAGATGCGAACTTGAACTCGCTGGAGCAATAGAAACTGACAACAAAGAAGCCAAATACATTGATCCAGCGAAGCACCGACGATGAATAGCTACCGTCACAGGAAAGAAAATGGAGAGTTGTCCCGAAAAAGGAGAGCCAACAAATCTTGAACCACTTTTATAGTGCCTGGTCCCCAAGATCCAGAAACAAAAACTTCAATCTGAATCTAGAATAAAAAAGAATACAAACTCAAAACAGATCTGACAAAGCATGCACAATGTGATGAAGTACACCGGAAAACTCATATCTAAGCAAAAGACGGGGCGTGATGCACCACCACACACATGTCGCGGTTCGTTCTCCGTAAGTTCTCACTTTTCCCCCAAACCACCACTGCAACTCTCTTGCGCCATCGCATCACCGCCCCTCTCTCATGCCATTCGTTCTCTGCAACTTTGGATTCTCGCTTATGTTGTACAACTCCGATGCACCGCCTATCTGGGATGCTCGTGTTGAATATTCTATGTGTGGACTGGCATAAATCATGTTTTATTATAGTTTTAATATTAATTCCAGATTAATTGGATGCCAAATAAAATTATCAAACCATGTTATTAAGCCCATTTTCTGATTAATTATTGTATTGAGCTTATTTGTTACAATTTTGTTGTTAATGGATATGGATTTTTGGTTATTATTATTGGGCTGAGCTATAATGGGTAGGTTTGGCCCATGTCGTTACTAACTTAGTGAGGCTCTGCTCCTAACCCTTTCAGTGTGGCTGTTGCCCCATTGAGACAGAACAAGTTCTGAACAACTGAAGGGGTGATAGGAGGAGCTCTTTCTCTGGATTTTCTTTCTTTTGGTGATTTTTTTCACAGGACAAGAAGCTACCCAGTCATGGACTCATCAAGCTCGACCGTTCCAGGTAATTTTAGCATTTGTTTATCATTTGTCATATTGAGAATTGGATTAAAATTTCATCAGCTCGTACCTTGAGTTCCTACAACTCTAGGTCACAACAACCGATCCTTTATTCCCCTCCATGTCGTCAACTCCTGCTCCTGATTTTTCTTTTTTTTTTTAATTATTTTTAAGATCTTTTTATTTTTAATGGGGCTATTGTCTTTTTCTTTTCTCTTTTTTCTTTCTTTCCCTGCCTTAAAACCATCAACCAATTAGATGCTAATTACTTAATAAAAAAAAGAAACAAATGCTAATTACGGTCATAACATTATATTGACTTAAAATGACCCGCTTCACTTACTATGCACATGTAGTTCATTTATTCGTCCACGTCACATCTTCAATTTGCAGAAAACATTTGCGTATGCAGGTGAGCATGCACCGTGAATAAAATAAAATAGAATACACAAAAAATGTTGAAATTTGATACATTGTTACAATATAAAATTAAGAGAAATGCTTCTCTAAAATAAATTTGAATTTGAAGTAAGACAATAAAGATGTAGACGTTCTTGAATCAGTAACTAGATTAAGAAAGTGTCACATTATTACTAAGGTATTTCATTTTCAGAAAAAAAGAAAAGAATCTTTTACTGCTTTTTTTAATATATATATATATATTCTCACCAATACTATAAAATTGTATTCAATAATCAAAATCAAATCCATAGAAAGCTTAGAAAAGATAAGAATTGAGTATTTTCAATAAAAAAATAAAAAAAAGAATTGACTATTTACCACATCGAAAAGAAAAATACTATACAGCCCGAAATGTTTTCCTAATCCAATTGAGTTGTCAATCCATTCTCTATTATCAGTTACATTTGCACCCATATTTGAATTTGAACAGCTTTGTTTTTTTATTTTTTTCCCTCCAATAATGTTTATACAAATCAGCTGAGCAAATCAAAATCAGGCCATTCTTCGGACTGCGTAGCATCTCTCCATTGAAAATATATAATAGTATACAGATAAATTCTTACTTGTTACCTATATCTTTGGAAGTCAAGAAATTAATGCATATTCGTAGAATGTTAAGAAAGATTACACTCACTTCCTTTCACAACTTAAAATTTCAACTTTAGCTAATGATGATAGACAATTCAAAACAAAATTTTCACTGTCGATATATATTCTCAGTCTTCCTCACATCAAGAACTTATATTAAAATTGAAAGCAACCAAAGCAGAAATTACACACTACATCTACAAATAACAAGGCAACATTTCCTAACCAGCCGGGTCTACAATTGCACCTTGTGATGATGTCTTCACTCCTTAGCAGGTAAACTCATAGTTTAGCAAGCAAGCTTCTTACCTTCAAGACTATGGTCACAGAAATCAGGTCTCCCAAGTGATCAAGAAAATGGAAACAAGCATGCCTACAAGTTTAGTTGAAGAAAATAAAACTGCAAACTCCCCAAAACCCTGCAGCAAATCCAACTCCCATTCCTATGTAAAAATCTGATGTGTCAAAGAAACTGTCATCAGCATGTCCAACAAAAGAACTCCCCAACAAGTATTCCTCACCTGTGCAGTTATTTGTCAGGGGAGGACCACAAAGTCCAGGATTACCTGTGTAGCTAAGTGCCTCAAAGCTCTGAAGTTGAGTGCTTGTAGGGATCATACCTGATAAGTTGTTGTATGATAGGTTCAGGAAGCTTAGAAAGGACAAATCAGACAAGCTTTGAGGGATTTCACCTGAAATGTAGTTTGATGAGATCAAGGGACTCTAGCAACTTCATGTCCCCAATGTCTTTTGGTATTTCTCCAGCTAAATGGTTTTTAGACAAGTTCAAAAATATCATGGCAGATAGCTTGGAAATTTCAGGAGGAATAGCCCCAGACAGCTTGTTACTTGAAAGGTCAATCATTCTCACAAGGATCAGGTTGTCTCTGTACTCTAATTCATCTCCTTTGGGAACCAAAACAAGACTTTCTCTGTAGTTGTCATAGTTCCAGTCATAGCCGTAGAAATACTTTAAAGGGTTGGCAAGGAAGTGAACTTCACCAGCCATTGCTTTCAGGTTATCCAAACAATTTGGAATGGTTCCTGAAAGGCTGTTGTTGGCTAGGTCCAGCACAATTAGGGAAGAAAGTTGACACATCTGTGGAGTAATGATGCCTTTGAACTTGTTGGATCTTAATCGAAGAACCATTAGAAATTGCATTTCCCATATCCAAGCTGGTAATGCATCAGAAAGTTGGTTGTTACCCATGTCAATGAACTTCAACATAGAGCAGTTTTGCATAGTTGAAGGAACAGATCCAGAAAAGGCATTGTCATCCAGCAGCAATGACTCAAGTCTAGACAAGTACCCTATGGAGTTTGGAATTTCTCCAGAAAAATTGTTTCTACCCAAGTTCAAATGCACCAAAGCTTGCCAATGCATCCAACAGTGACCAAGATCACCGGATAAGAGACTATTTGAAACATCAAGAACGGTTAACTTATTAGTATCATTCACCCTTTGACATAAAAGGGGAGAAATTGGTCCAGAAATTGAGTTGTTAGCAATATTCAGCACTTCAACATTTGCAGACACACTTGGCAATCGACCCTCGAATAGATTAGAACTCAAATTTATGATGCTGGTATTCAGGAAGACATTAGATAGGTCCCCACTTATCAGATTGTTTGACAGATCGAGGAAATCAAGTTGCAAAGTCCAATTCCAAAACCAATTTGGAGCCATGTCTGAGATACCTGACTTGGAAATTGTCAATACCTTGAGGGAACTCTGCATTTTTAGCCATGCTGGAAACTTAGGTCCTACTCCACAGGAGCTCATTGAAAAATCTTCAAGTTGAAATGGGGGCACCCAACTGGAGTTGACGGTGAGAAATAGTTTTGTTGAGGACATGCGTAGTTCCTTTAATTTGGAGAATTTTAGAAAATGTAACTCTTTTATTGGTCCTTCCAACAAATTTGATGAAAGATCTAATGTCACTAAATTTGAGAGAACTCCTAGAGTTACAGGCATAGCACCTGTCAGGGAATTTGCTGCAAGATTTAATACCTGCAGGTTTCTCAAGAACCCAAAACTCTTAGGAATAGTCCCATTGAGTTGGTTGTGACCAAGATTTAATGTCCTCAAGGATGATAAATTTGCAAGTGATGAGGGAATTGGACCTGTGATGGTGTTGTTACTGAGATCTAGGATCTCAAGGTGCTCAAGCTTGCCTAATGAATCCGGAAGTGCCCCACTGAGTTGGTTGGCTTGTAGGTCTAGAGCTTTTAAGTTCTGAAGGCTTGATATCATCTCAGGGATTTCACCCTGTAGAAAGTTATTGCTAAAATCTAGTTGTAGTAGAGTTGTACTGAGATTGGAGAGCCACGAAGGGATTTCTTGATTTAGATTGTTACTTGAAAGTTCAAGAACTTGGAGATGTGTGAAGTTGGCTTTCCCTTTTGGTGGTGCTAGGTTGTCAATTTGACAATTCTCCAAGTGCAATTCTAAAAGAGAAGGAAGTGTACCAAACACCTGGAGCCAATCAACTTCTTTATGAAGGTCTACACCACTCAAATCAAGGTATTCTAAAGAAGGAAGTGTTGATATCCAATTAAGGTTATCCACCTGAAGAGCAAAATTGTATGCAAGATTAAGGTGCTGCAGGTTTGAGAGATTTCCTAGCTGATGAGGGATTAGTCCCATGAACCCATTTAAGCTAAGGTCCAGGTACCTTAGTCCCTCCATTGAGCCAAGGAAGCTCGGTATTTGAGTATGTAAAAAATAATTCAAACTCAAGTCCAAACTAGTCAAAGACTCTAGTTCCAGCAAGGAAGGACTAATCTCACCACTCAACTCCACGTAAGGGGAGTCCAGAGGTGTGCTAAGATTGAGTTCCACGACACGACCCGTGATGTTGTTGCAGCGAACTCCAAGCCATCCACAGCAATCATCCTCACTAGACCATGAAGAGAGCCTGTTTGAAGGGTCTGATAGTCCATGCTTGAAGCTGAGTAGTGCATTCCTTTCTTTCTCACTGCAAGTCATATTGAGCCCTTTTGCCATGCATGAACTGAAGTAAAGGGTTGTTACAAAAAAGGACAAAATCAAGAGAAGAGCTTGAGTGCTATATGGTGATGCCATGATCAAGTGTTAAACCAGGAGAGGGAAAAAAAAAACAGATGAAGTTCACAGTTGGCTAGTGCACAGTTTGTGTATAGTACTAGTGCTTGCTTAACACAGCTTGTGAGAATTATGTGATGAATCTGGGAGTAAATATCACCGTAGTCATTAATGTGACTGATACGTGCTTTTTACTAACACAACACTCAACACTAAGCCTTTATCTGAACTTTGAAGGAATTCTTCACCGTACGTGCACGGCCCAGTTTCATGTGGGGTCCAGCCATGTGCATGATTTGAAAAAAGGAGGAAACAAAACAAGCAGCGAAGAAAAAATGAGCTGCATTGAGAGAAAAATACACTCAACGTGTGTTATTTTTGTGAGAGAAAAAATTAAAGTGAGTAAATTTCAGGAAATTTAAGATGGGGTATATATATTGAAAATATTTTTAGGTATTATTTTTATTATTTTTTGATACTGTAAAAGTGTAGTATTTAAATAGGAAAATTTTGATTGGAAAACACTATATTTATAAGAGTATGAAAAAGATATTTTGTAATTATCCTAAATATAATAAAATATTTTTCAAAGTCTGTCCCATGATTTTTCTTTCGTGTGATTTCCACATTAAAAATTGGATATATAAATTGTTTTTTTATCTATTTTGGTGGCATAAATAGTTGCGTGAGTGTTACTCCAGTGAATAGTGAAGCCAAACTTACTATTCACTAGAATAGTGACCAGTTTGATTGTTGAGTACTATTTATATAAATAATGATAAGCGAATTCCATTGTGAATTACTATTTATTCTGATGTTTATTTTCGCTGTGTTGGGCCTATTGATAAATTCAGATTTATTGTGGTGCTCATTGTCACACATATTAATATTATTTAATTACACTCTGAATGAGTTTTTTGAGCCCAACATTTTACACCTTTAATTTTACGGGCCACAGTTTTATGTCTTGTGTTTTAGTTTATTTTGGTGGGGGGCAAACCAGATTCCAAGTTTTGATCAGGACGCTGGACACTGGCTACAAGTACTACTACCTGGTGACTTGAATATAGCATTTTTTTCCAAATATTTTTTGAAGAAAAATGATTCAATGGCAATGTGGCACAGGGTGCAAGGTGGCAGCGGTAGGGCCCTTACCAACCCAGTAGTGCAACTAGCGTTTTCGGTCGGCAGTGAGAAACAGGATTCATTCTACAAAGAATTCCACATTCAGTCGTGCATTCATTTACACGACTAAATTCTCCAACTGATGGTCTTTTCACACAGCTTTTCTCTATGAAGCTTAAACCATCATTTCTCTATTCATTTATGGCGGAGCATATCTAGAAGTTATATATAAATTACAGAGTTTGTTTTGATGAAAGCATGAAGTAGACTATCTGGCACTGTAAAAATATTCTGATTTCATAAAATCATCGTGGCTGAACCTTAAAAAATAATGAATTTACGTTGACATCAATATTGTCAATATACTTGATTGTTTTATTAATTGAACATTAATCAAAATGTGAACTACAATATGAATCCAATGGTAAAAAAGTTGGGCCTCTTAAAAACTAGACATATTGTTCAAGTACTTTCCTCTTAGCAGCACAATGCTTTGCTCTCTATTATAATTACACTTTCCAATGATTTTTGGAAATAATTCTTAATTTATTTTATGGTTTTCTATGAAAAAAAAAAAGTTGAATTAACTTTTTAGAGGTAGTGTGAAAGAGTCACGGAGACAATGGTGTGTAAGGTCCACTTTCTCCATTTTTGGCAGGTTGTAAGAGGAATTGTGCAGAATACATAATGAAGAAACCCATGGTTTGCGCAATGTCTTTATGCATGATTAATCATCTAATTGTTACCTATTAGCCTAAATGGGTTCGTTTTAAGTGGCTTGTGATCTATATTGGCATCAAGAAACACATGGGATCAAGAAACACATGACATCGAGAAACACATGGCATCACTTGTTGGTGTAGGCTCTTGTTCACATTTGTACTAGACTTGCCAAGTTGCCATTCTAGGGAAGAACCAGAGTCTTTGAATAATGTCCCACTTGTTCAGAAACACTCAATATTTACTAGTAACTAATAACAGGATCTAGATTTAAATCAGTAATTTCTCAAGATTTGCATGCTTTGAACAAAGGAAATAGAGTAGTACATATTGTTTTAGACTTTTAGTACCTTGCTGTTGTACATAATGTAATTTTGGACAATCATACATGTCCTCATTTCATTTTAAGACTTGTCTCTCAGTTCTACTTCCACAGCTTATAAATTATACTCATCCATTCATTACAACTGAATATGGCTTCTTCTAAGTTCCAATACCCCGGTGCTATTCTATCACACCTGCTAGTGTTAACGATAGCATTGATGTTATTATTCAGCCATGCAATGGGGGATTCAGCTCAAGAGATACAGAAATGTATACAACAATTGACTGTTATGGCAACATGTATTCCATATGTTGGTGGTGAAGCCAAAGCTCCCTCGCCAGATTGTTGCAGTGGTCTCATACAAGCCATCAAGAACAATAAGAAGTGCATCTGTCTTGTTATCAAAGACAGGGATGATCCTGACCTTGGCTTAAAGGTTAACATCACACTTGCTCTTGGCCTTCCTTCACTTTGCAAAGCTCCTGATTTCTCCCAGTGTCCTGGTAAGTTTAATCAAGCCCATCTTTTATTTGGACCATATCCTTTACCTTGAAGAACTAATTAAGTGTTATGTTTTATTATCTATACTGCTATGCAGTGGTCTGCAAGTCCTATGCAGAAACCACTTTCGTTTCTCTCTTTTGTTACTTGGCACTACCATATTTTAAAGGGTTCATTGAAAGTAGTTTCCAAGTCTTCCTAGTTTAGTCTATTTCTGAAGCTATCTGACTTATAATTGTAAGTTCTGAAAGTTGAAACTATTTGAGGACTTATTGTATTTTGAGAATTGCTATGTTAAATGATTTGTGCAGCACTTCTTCACTTGGATCCTAAATCAGCTGAAGCTCAAGCTTTTAATCAAGTGGTTCAGAACTCAAATGGTGGCTCTATCAATCCTTCTCCCAACCCTTCTGGTAATGGTCACGTCAAAGTGCATATTCTTTTTTAATTTGTTCTTCTTTTTTTTTTAATTTGGTTTTGCACTCTGGCTCAGGCTTTACCGTGATGCACCAATGATATTTATGATGTGTGTCTCTTCTGTGTATTCAGCTGAAGGAAGTTCCCAGAATGGAAAAAGGCAAGGTAGAAATGAAACGGCCACTGCAAAGAACTGTGCCTCTTACAAGGGAAAGAGATTGCTACAAAGTTTGGTTGCATGGCTTCTGCTTTGGTTTTCTGGAGCTTAGCTCAAGTGGTACCAAAGTACCAATCCTGTCATACCTTTTCATATCATGTGGAAATGTAACCTGCTTTCAATTTCCGGTTTTCAAATTCTAGAAAACTGAAAATAAAAATCGGAAACCAAAGGCAAATGATTCCTTACCGTTTGATACCCAAACCGTATACTGTTTGTAGTATTGGTTATTTATCCTTGTTTTGTGAGCATTTTGTGTGATTGTCTCACAAAAATACATGTGCCTATTTATTGGATGTTCTTCTATGCTTCTCTTGCATGTATTAAATGACATGGCCGCTGAGTACTAATTTTTCTAATAGCTTAGCTATGATTAATCAAATAGCAGAAGAGAGAGAAAATCGAATCATGAAGAAGAAATATTTTAAATTTAATTTATTTTGACAAAGAAGTTGCCAAACAAGCAGGATCAAATATCTTATCATATACCTATATCTAAAAAAAATACTATAAAAAATTATTACATGAAGCCTAAAATTACTCAACTTCCTAAATCACTCTACTTCCTTTTTTAACCTACTATGAAATTTAAATTTAAAAAATTTATGCGTATCCATTTATGTATCAAAAGTATATATTTTTCCCCCTAAAATCATTCCACTTTCTCTTTCTTCTCTATTTGCAATAAAATTTAAAATGTTTCACTATTAAATTATCTTATTCAATTTATTAATTTAATAATTTATTAATTGAGCATACTATTATAGCTTCTTTTATATATATATATATATGAAAAGCCTGTAATTATATAATTAGATATATTTTTTTGTGCAGAGATATTTTTCATTTAAATATTAATTTTTATATACTAATTTATAGTGTTAGTCAATTACATTTTTAATCCACAAACTCAAATTCAAGTGAATGAAAAAAAAATTGCTGCGTTTTAGGATGTTGAATAAAATATTTATATACTTCATATTTATATCGAAGATAGTTAGTAAGTAGTTAAATCTAATTATTTTGTGACATGAAAATACATAGTTGAATATTTACCTAAATTTTTAATATTGACATTGTATATAAATTAATAATGAAAAAAAAACTTAGAATGATTTAGTTAGTGCAAATTGCAAATGAAATATACAATTAAGTGATTTTTTAATTAAAAATAACCATTTTTCATATAAACAATTTGTATAAACTTGTACTCAAAATTTAAAAGTAAATATTAGTCTTTACTCAAAAGTTAAAAGTGTGTGTGTGTATATATATATAATTTATCAAATTTAATTAAATATATTATAAATAAAAATATTAAAAATGTAAATAAATTTAAATTAAAGAATATTTTATAAGTTAATTTTTCATACAGTGCACGGGTACTATCTAGTTGTGTTTAAGATTTAGACTTCGATTTTCGCATGCGGTCATTTGATAATAGGTTATTACATGTATTAACTATTAAGACATTGTCAAAATTTATAGCGTGTCATGATATTGAAATGTGACAACCTTCTACTTATCCTAAATTTTTAAGTGAAAAAGTGTTAAATATTACAACATCGATATAAATGGGAAAAAAGTGAGAGTAGTAAATAAGAACACTCGAAATGAAATGAAAACAACACTTTCATAACGTTTCTTATATTTAATGAAAACAAAATCTTCTAATGAAAACATCAATAAAACAATTAAGTAATAGTAGAGATTTGATAAATTTTTGTTTATCAATAGCCTTTCAAGCTTTTAACATTTTTATTAGAACTTTTATAAGTTCAAAGTGAACTAATCTAAAGTAATATATTCTATATATTTCCAGGAAAAAGTTTATTATCATAATGTTTGAAAATAAGAAATCCATTCGCGGAAAAAAAAAATTCGGTGAAAAAAATTTAAAAAGAATACACTTTGCAGTATGCTACTGTCATTCCAGTTTTGGTAATAATTCCCCTGCCTCTTACCTTGGTCCAAATTGATATTGGGCTTATTACGCATATTGAATCATTTGGGCCATTATATTCGTAGTAATTGCACTTTCAAACAAAAAAAACTTGTGACCCAGAAAAAGAGACCACAACTCTATGATGACTTTATAATTTGGCTTCCTAGTTGAGTGGCAGAGAAGAGTCACCCCGAAGACAAGTGCGTTGCAGATCAGGCGTAGCTCAAATGGCAGAACTTTGCGTCTCCTGTAGTACTACACCCGGGTTTTCGAGAAACCCACCCCAACCCCCTGCGCTCCGGCGACCAAAAAAAAAAACAGAAGACAAGTGGGTTCATCACAGATTATAAAAAAAAAAATGACAAGTGGGTTGTCTTTAAACTTGTTTTATTCAGCGAGCAGTTGATATGTTAGGTGAATAAATATTACCTAACTTGGGGGTGTGGTCGAGCAATAGGGGCTCGTTCATCCTTAACCAAAGGTCAAGGGTTCGATCCCTGCTTTTGGGAATGGAAAAGCTTCCCCGAGCCAGCTATCCCACCCTTGAGGTGTCCGCACAAACTGGGGAAGGGATTAGTCACCATTATCGACGGTGAATATCCTTGGGAGACAAAAAAAAAAACATATTACCTAATTTTTTTAACACAAAAAATAATAAAACAGAAGAGAATGGCGTGGAGCAGGCGAGCAGCAACACTTGTTCCACTTTTTTTGGGCAAGTTCCAAGTTGAATTAGGCATAACCCTAATAAAGAGGCACTATCGACGTTAAAAAATATATACACAAACCCATTAATCTCGGCTTTTTGACCAAAAAAAAAAATTCTTCGCTTTGTTTGGATGTGGAATTGAAATTTAAAATTTTTATTTTATTTATTTTTAGAATTCAATTTAGTTTAGAATTTTAAGTTTTATGTTTGGGTTTATTAAAAATTAGAACATATTGTAATTGTAAAATTTAGTTTTATTATATAAATTTGTGATTCAAAATTTAAAAATAATAAAAATAGTAATACAATAATTAGTTTTTGTATGAAAATGATCTATATATAAAATATTAAACTTGGAAGTTTTTATATGTTGTTTTATTGAATATTTAATTCCAGTCAACATGGGTTCACAAATAAATAAGATAAATAATCAAATAAATTTTAATGAGAAGAGAGACATTTAATAAATTTTGAAATTGGTATGCAGTGGATTAAGAATAAAAATATATATCTTATTTGTTTTTCAATTTCATAAAATTAGTTTATGAAATCATAATTATAATTTTTTTAATTGTATTATTTAATTTTTTGAATTTGGAATTGTTGTGATATTAGAATTGTGTTTTTGGGTACTATGTTACGATATTCTAAAACTTCAAGTTTAAATGTTGTTATATTAGAATTGTGCTATTTGGGTATAACTATGTTCAAGGATTTTAGGCCCTGTCTATCAAAATAGCATATTAGCAAATAAAAATTTGCTTATACAAAATTTCATGTTTTATGGTATGTTTAATTATTTTCTTTGGACAAAAATTGAAAAGAAGAAAAAAATAAACCTAAATCTGAACCAATCGAATTCAATTAGATCAGTTTGGTTCAAATTTTGCAAAAAAGATCATAAATCCAAACCAATTAAAAAGTGATCATTCATATTGATTTCTAAATCAATTAAAAACTGATCCTTCATATTCATATTTGTTTCAAATCTTATCCGCATAAACCCGTTTACACCTTTATATACATCAAAGAGTTTGATTAGACAATAAATTTATGTCGTAAACACATATAAATTAAATCTAATTTCTTATGAAAAATTGTATAAAATTAGATTTCATCTGACTAAAAATCCTTGGATATATATTATTTTCAAATAAGAAAAAAAAATCAAAGTTTATATATATATGATTAGGGTTAAATTTCCCCATTTTTACAATAAGTCAAACGCAATCTTGTGAATTCAATCCCCCCGTCTCTTTCCATACGAAAGCTGTGTTCTTAACATTTATTGTCCTTCTCACAATCGCCCCGTCTTTGTACAAAAAAAAATGTCCTTCTCACAATCCAAAACCAAGAGCATAGAATAGCCAGAGCCCAGAGGCAAATCTCTTCCCTTTCCATGTTGATCATTGTCATAAAATGTTGTAATTAGTGGCTTGAAAAAGTCTTTTCCCTTTATTTTAGCACTCTCATATATTGAGGGGTTATGAGAGCACTTTACCTCTCTTCCATTGGTTGCATGGGTGGCTAAGGAGGTTACGTTAGCTTTCTACCATTGGTTGCATGAATGGTTACGTAACATTTGTTGTAGCCTATAAATTGAAGCTTTATTCATTTGTAAAAACATCTCAAACATATAACACTTTCTCTCATGTAGAAGTTTGTTTTCTTTTCTTTTTTGTTTTGCATTGGGTTGAAAGTTTAGAGTGTATACACTTGTGAGGTGTATTTGAGTTTGGGATAGTAAGAAGTACATAAACTTCTTTTGTAATCTCTATTATACTTTTATAGCAATTATAGAAGTTTGATTTATGGACGTAAGCTATAAGCTGAACCACATTTTGTTTTCTTATATCAACTTTCTTCCGCTATTATTATAACAAACTGGTATCAGAGCGCTTGTAGCATTCTGGGCAGACCTGGTGAAAAGAAAATATGGCGACAACTAAGTTTGATATTCAGCAATTTGATGGCCACATCAATTTTGGCATGTGGAAGGTTCGTATGATGACAGTTCTTACAAATCAAAATTTGAAGGTAGCACTTAATGACAAAGATAAGAAGTCTGCTACCATGAAGGATTCTGAGTGGGAAGAAGCTGATCAAAAAGCTCTTTCAACTATTCAGTTATCCATCACAGATGACGTATTACAAGAGGTTCTATCAGAGAAAACTGTAGCATCATTATGGAACAAGATGGAGTCATTGTATTTGAAGAAGACGGTGGCTAATCGTCTTGGAGTGTTGCAATGCTTATACATGCTCTGCATGGCTGAAGGTACGTCTATTAGAACACATATTTCTGAGTTTACCTCACTCATTATGGATTTGAAGAATATGGATGAGACATTCACTAGTGAGCAACAAGCAATGATGTTGCTTTGTTCTCTACCTCCTTCTTACAAGCACTTTTGGGAAACACTCATATATGGGCGTGAACGCCTTGATATTGATAAGGTGAAGTCTACATTAATGAGTCGTGAGAAGATGGATCACGATAACGGTGGACATGATGACCCTGCAGCTAGCTTGTTTGCTAAAGGAATATCAAAGGAGGTGGGTTTGAGTAGTCATAGCAGATGGAAGTCTAGATCAAAATCTAGACAGCGAAAAGGAAGGTGTCATTATTGCAAGAAAGAAGGGTATTGGAAAACAGAATGCCCAAAGCTTAAAGAAAGAAAAGTCGTTGATACAAGCAATGCAGTAAGTGTTGCTGAAGGTGCTGAAAATGTTCTCTCTGTATGTACAATTTCAGTTGGTGATGCATGGATTATTGATTCTGGTTGCTCATACCATATGTGTCCGAATTGAGATTGGTTTACAACCTATCAGGTAATTGAAGGAGGAGTTGTTCTTATGGGAAACAATATATCTTGTAAGGTCGTTGGTATTGATACAGTGAAAATCAAGATGCATGATGGAGTTATGAGAACATTAACTGAGGTTCGGCATATACCTGACCTAAAGAAAAATCTCATTTCTTTAGGTACGCTTGATTCCCAAGGGTGTAAGTATTCTGCTGAAGGTGGAGTTTTGAAGGTTTCCAAAGGTGCTCTTGTTGTGATCAAAGGAAAGTTGGTCAATGGTCTTTACTTGCTTCAAGGTAGCATAGTTATTAGTGCTACAGCTGTATCATCCTCCCATAATTCTGAGTTAGATACTACTCAGCTGTGGCATATGCGGTTGGGGCATATGAGCGAAGCCGGAATGTCTATTTTAAGCAAGCGCGGCTTGCTTGGAGATAGTAAGATAGGAAAACTTGACTTTTGTGAACATTGTGTCTATTGGAAGCAAACTAAAGTCAAGTTTAGCGCTGCCATTCACAAGACAAAGGGTACAATTGATTATATTCACTCTGATTTGTGGGGCCCTACACCTGTTCCGTCAAAAGGTGGTGCTAGATACCTGCTGACTTTCATTGATGATTTCTCAAGGAAAGTCTGGGTCTATTTTTTAAAGCACAAGAATGACGTTTTCCTCACTTTCAAGAAATGGAAAGCACTCATTGAAAATCAAACCGGTAAAAAGATCAAGCGTCTTCGAACAGACAATGGTTTGGAGTTTTGTGAAGCTCAGTTTAATGAATTCTGTGAAAACGAAGGCATTGTAAGGCATCGTACTGTACGAAGAACACCACAACAAAATGGTGTAGCAGAACATATGAACAGAACTTTTCTGGAGAAAGCTCGCTGCATGTTATCTAATGCCAACTTGTCAAAAGAGTTTTGGGCTGAGGCAGTTAATATGACTTGTTATTTGGTGAATCGTTCCCCATCAACTGCAATTGAATGTAAAACTCCTTTTGAGGTATGGTCTGGTGCTCCTGCTAATTATTCTGATCTAAGAATATTTGGTTGTCCTGCATATGCTCATACTAATGATGGTAAACTTGAGCGAAGGGCACAAAAGTGTATATTTCTTGGATATGCATCAGGGGTGAAAGGTTACAGGTTATGGTGTACTGAACTTAGACCACCCAAGTTCATAATTAGTAGAGATGTCAAGTTCAATGAAATAACAATATTTCATTTGACTAAGGAGGTTAGAGATGTAGAAGGGGGACATGGTATCAACAAGCAGGTGGAGCTTGAAGTGGAATATCCACATGAAGTGCACGAAGACACTTCTGAACAACCCATTCATGAAGAAGATCAAGAGCAAGAGTTCGTTGAAGAGCAAAAAGAGATCACACCACTACAACACTATAGTCTTGCAAGAGACAGAGTATGGAGGCAAATTAAACCTCCTAAGAGATATGCTCATGCTGACATAGTCTCTTTTGCCTTATCAGTTGCAGAAGATATTGAAACTCAAGACCTTATCACATACCAAGAAGCCATTACAAGTGGTGAGTCAGCACAATGGATCGTTGCTATGAATGAGGAGCTGGAATCCCTGTACAAGAACAACACTTGGGATCTAGTGAAACAACCAAAAGGACAGAAGATAATCGGTTCTAAATGGGTCTTTAAGAAAAAAGAAGGTTCTCCAGGAGTTGAAGGAGCCCATTACAAAGCGCGCTTGGTTGCAAAATGATTCAGTCAAAGGGAAGGAATAAACTTTAATGAAGTCTTTTCCCCAGTTGTAAAACACAGCTCCATTCGGGTGTTGCTAGCTATGGTTGCATTGTTTGATTTGGAGCTCGAGCAACTTGATGTCAAGACAGCTTTTTTGCATGGAGAGCTTGAAGAGCAAATATATATGAAACAACCTGAAGGTTTTGTTGTTCAAGGCAAGGAAGATCATGTTTGTCTTTGAAGAAGTCGCTATATGATTTGAAGCAGTCTCCGTGACAATGGTATAAAATATTTGATTCTTTTATGTTAGGTCATGGTTACTCTAGAAATGATTATAACAGTTGTGTATACCATAAGAAGTTCTTAGATGGTTGATTTGTTTATTTGCTACACTACGTTGATGATATGTTGATTGCTTCTAAGAGTATATCTCAGATCAACAAGTTGAAGGCTGAGCTTAGTAATGAATTTGAAATTAAAGATCTGGGAGCTGCTAAGAAAATTCTGGGCATGGAAATTCACAGAGATCGAAGTGTTGGAAAATTGTATGTGTCACAGAAAAATTATATTGAAAAAGTTTTGGAGCACTTTGGAATGCAAAATGTGAAACCTGTGAATACTCCACTAGCAGCTCATTTTAGACTATCAGCTGAAATGTCACCCCAGAATGATGAAGAAAAGGAACGGATGATGTACGTTCCTTATGCAAGTGCAGTTGGAAGTATGATGTATGTTATGGTTTGCACTAGGCCAGATATCTCACAAGCAGTTAGCGTCGTTAGTAGATACATGGGAAATCCTGGCAGAATGCACTGGCAGGCTGTGAAATGGATTCTTCGCTATCTACGAGGTACTTCTAGTGTCGGCTTTATATTTGATAGGAATCATAATTCTAGTAATAGTATTGTTAGTTATGTTGATTCCGACTATGCTAGAGATTTGGATAAAAGAAGGTCTCTGACAGCGTACTTTACCCTATCTGGGAGTGCGATTAGTTGGAAAGCAACATTGCAATCCACTATTGCACTATCTACAACAAAAGCCGAGTACATGGCTGCAGTAGAAGCTGTGAAGGAAGCCATCTGGATTCGGGGCTTGGTAGGCAGTTTAGGGTTGAAACTAGATATCACAGTTGTACACTGTGATAGCCAAAGTGCTATACATTTGACTAGAAATCAAATGTATCATGAAAGGACGAAGCATATAGATGTTCGATACCACTTTCTAAGGGAGATTATTTCACAAGGTGATGTTGTTGTGAAAAAGATTGGTACCTCTGATAACCCGACAGATATGCTCACGAAGCCCATTCCAATTTCTAAGTTTATGCACTGCTTAGATATAATTGGTGTTCATATCTTTTGAAGATAACTCATGTAGTTTTTTCAGCTTTTGAAGGCAGTTCAAGCCAAGGTGGAGAATTATTGTAATTAGTGGCTTGAAAAAGTCTTTTCCCTTTATTTTAGCACTCTCATATATTGAGGGGTTATGAGCGCACTTTACCTCTCTTCCATTGGTTGCATGGGTGGCTAAGGAGGTTACGTTAGCTTTCTACCATTGGTTGTATGAATGGTTACGTAACATTTGTTGTAGCCTATAAATTGAAGCTTCATTCATTTGTAAAAACATCTTAAACATATAACATTTTCTCTCATATAGAAGTTTGTTTTCTTTTCTTCTTTGTTTTGCATTGGGTTGAGAGTTTTGAGTGTATACACTTGTACGGTGTATTTAAGTTTGGGATGGTAAGAAGTATATAAACTTCTTTTGTAATCTCTATTATACTTTTATAGCAATTATAGAAGTTTGATTTATGGACGTAAGCGATAAGCTGAACCACATTTTATTTTCTTATATCAACTTTCTTCTGCTATTATTATAACATAAAAAAAAAGCTTGTATTCCAACCAACTTACTCTAGACCCCAATTTGGTGCCTCAAATTGTAAAGGTTCATTTTTTGTTTCCTTAGTTTATGAACCTCTTTTTGCAATGTGGCATATCTTCTATTTGTCTATTTATTTATTTATATTTGTGTAAGAATTAGCTTTTTCATTGTTGCAGGATGATTTTTTTTTTGTGCGCCCTTTTTATGCAAAATTGTTTGATGGTATAAGAGAAAAGGAAAGAGTGTTTTGTTTTTCCCCCCCTAAGTAAGGGTTATGTGACCTTATGGTTTGGGCAAACAGAATTCATTCATTTCAATATTCTAGTATTACCCCTTTAACGTTTGAATTCACTATATGTAGGTGAAATCTGTTTATGAGAAAATATAATATGAATTTGGACGTGGGTCTTCCTTTTTTCATGATTTGGTGCACTTACCTTGTGCTAATTCAGCTGAATGCATTTGGAGGGCCTTAGGGGGCTATTTTTTGATGTCACAAGAGGGTGTGTCCTTCGAGGTTTGTGTTCAATGGTGCATTTTGTTAGGTTGTTGTTTTCCATTTTGGTTAATGTTATTTTAATTTTTTCATAGGCTTAGATTAGGCATGTTTTATGTTGTTATATTATTTCACTCTTTATTCAAATTAAAACTTTTGTCCATCATCTTAACAATGCTATGTTCCCTTTGAAAAGAAAAAAGAAATGTATCTGCTTCAGCATTTGAGTTGAAAATAATTTCTTTTGATTGTTGAATATTTGTTTCTAGTTGAATATACAGTAGTTTTTCAAAGATAGTTGCAACATGCATGTTGACCTGAAATGGTGAGGAGAAGTATCAGGCATTGGGGTCACTGTGAACTGTGATGGTCCCTTGTGAATTCATAACTTCGTTCATTGGTTAGTTGATCACTGCATGCTTGCTATCGCAAAGAAGTATGTGATTTGTAGATTGATCTTTTTATACTTTTTGAGGCGAATGTGTTGGGGGCCAAGTTCAAGCTAAGAATATGATTTGTTCTAAGTTTGTCTATTGGGCCTTTGTGAGTTAGCTAGATATTGATCTTGCATATGAATTTACTTCCTTTTGGTGTAAATGTGATGGACACATTTTATTATCTCTCTTTTCTTTTTCTTTTTTTTACTTTTTTCTTTTATGCCTATAGCATCAAATCGCTTTTCATTATGCATTTTTGGTCAATATCCATTAATTTTGTTCTTTGATATTTGATTATTAGGTAGGTAAGATACTTTCTTTTGAAACTGAACTTGGACTGGAAAAAATATACAAAACACAGTTTCTTGTCCAGATTGTTTTTGATGAACAATGTATGGATCGATGATGCCCTTCATAGATACACTCTCTTTGAGTAGTATATGTGATTACTTTGTATGAAATGAGTGTTTACTTTAATAAGTTGTGAGTTAAGGTGATTATTGCTCTTTAATTTTCATATATTTCCATTTCACTTGTGCAATGTAATAATAACATATGGAGCACCCTTTGGATGTATATATACTAGAATATTTAACTATTTTGGTTAGATTATCTAATGATGCTTTTTGTTCTTTTTTATGTTTTCATTTACTAAACAGTTTTGATTTTTTCTTAATAACATTAACCAATTGGTGTTATAATTTGTACGTTCTTATATTTATCCTTTTTGAAAGCTTTTTTGACATTATAGTCTCTTAAATCGTAAACAAGACCAGTTCAATTTTGCCAATCATGGATAGACGACGCATGACTGCCCACCAGGCTAGTTGCCTTGTCTTCCCCTTCAGTTATTGCCACTACCATTACCGCTATAACCATTGAAAACTCGGAACCATCATTCTCTTCCTATCAGCGAGAATAATAGTAACCAGAAGTCCTTTTCTCCCCCTAAATCGCAAGAAGATGGTCTCTTGAAAAGAGGGCACAGTAGACAATGAGTTTATGCAGAAGAACAGGTACAAGAAATGATGTATCTTTCATAACGAGAAGCCATGTGATGAGGATGATACTGATGAATGTAACTTCCCCAATTTTTCTTAATATAGTGTTGCTTTTTTATATTTTTTTTTATTTTATTTAGAAAGTATAAGGATTTTATTTAGGCAAGAAATATTTAGAGACAGTTATTAAAAAAAATGTCTAATTAAAATATACAAGACTTAGCATCAAAATGTAAAATATTTAATTATTTCCTTGGATTTTATTAAAATTAGAAAATGCCATTAAATAATAGAAAATAAGCTTATAACATAATTAGCTATAGGCAAAGCCAATATAAATTTTAGAAAAGCTTAAAGAGTATAAAAAATTATGATGAAAAATTATAAATACACTTTAAACATAATTTTGATAATAAATATCAATATTAAGTAAATTTGTATAATATTAGTATAATTACATAAAAATAACCTAACCTAGGGTATAAAATTAATACCAAAAAATCCTAGAAAACAATTCTAGGTCACATTAAATTTTTTTTTTAACTAATAATATTAGACAAAGAGGACCACGAAATAGGACTCTCCATCAGACCATGGATAGTGTTAAAAATCATTTTTTGATATTTAATTAATTAATTTTAATTTAATTAAAGCTTAAATAATCACTTAAGCTTTAAGATAATGTTCCTAAACCTTGATTAATCTAAATAATAATCTCATATCAGCTAATCAACACTTAGATCAGCCACTTGGAATAAAAAGAAAAATATATTTGAAAAATGACTAAAATTGCCAAACTTTCATATCATAATTATTCAAAAAACCCACCAAACCTTGACTAAAAATTTCAACAATGGTAAACTTGTCTCCCTATCTTGTTGGACAGCTCAAAATTCACATGGGCTGTTATAAAAAATATATATATTATTTATAGATAATTAATTATTTTAATTAACTCAAAATAGACCTAATTAAGGTAAAAATATATTAAAATTACTAAAAATTATAGAGAATTGGTCAAAAAATTATAGATAACATATAAATAAATTAGAAACATATTTTTGATAGTAGATTAAGGAAATTTAATTTTTATATGATTATTTAATTAATTACCTAGTATATGTAACTTTAAGATAAAATTTAAATATACAAAATTTGTCATTTTCATATATTAATCATTTAAGACAACTTGCCACCTACTACAACTTTAATAGAGATACAATTTAGACCTAGAGATTGCCAAGATAAGATAATAATAATTTAAAAATATTTAAATAAATTATTTATTAATTAATTCCTAATAACACTAGTAATAATGTAAAATACCAAATAAAATGTAATTAATTATAAACAATTATATAAATTTCATGAATCCTTGTATTATATCTATAATAATCTAAGGAAGATGTTTAAAAATAAATTAAGTCATTTACTAATTAATTAGCTTAATTAAGATTGACTAGTTTAAGTAATTTTGCCTTATTTTGAAAAATTCATTATTAAATTATATGTAAATATATTAAAATTTACTAAATGTCTTTAAATCATGTCATTAACATTTTAGTATGTCTTTAAGTGATAATTGAGAATTTATTAAATTATTTAGTATTAGTTTTAATATTTTACTAATGAAACTAACTAAATATGACAAATAAATTATAAAATTAATAATATTTTAATCCTAGAATTTTTCTATAAATATCACACCTCTAAACACAACTCCACACTTCATTTTTCTTCCCAAAAACTATCAAAAATGTATAGCCATCATTTACTTCATTTTCACACCAAAAACACTTACAAAATTTTAGCAAAACACCCCCAAATTATCATCTCTTCTTATCACCATCTACCACCAACACTTCCTAGTCTTTATACATGAATTTTAGCCCTTAGAAAAGGTTTAGAAAAGTTGAAGAAGTTGCTGATCTAGCCTTGGTGTAGGAAAGTTTCTAAAAACTCCAAGAATAAGTAGGGATTTTCTTTCACTTCTAAGCTTCACGTATGATTTTATTTTTATACAATGTTGTGCTATAAGATATTCAAAGTTTATGTTTATTGTCTTTAATATCTTTGAATGATTTGAAGATGATGCCATAAACCACTACATCTATGTGTATATGACACATATTTATTTGTCTACTTATATGATTTAAAAGTGTGATTTACGATCATTTTGAATTTTGATTATGCCTTTTTTAAATATTTAAATATTTTATGAAGTTGTTTTAATATGTTAAACCATGTATATTTTATTTGATAAAGCTTTGTTCATAAGTTATGAAGTTTTAAAGTGATATAATTTTGATTTTATTATATATTTGATTGTGAAAAAAAAATTATTCGAGAAAAATGCTTTATTTAATTCATTATAATGAATAGAGTCTAAACCTTTGAGCATGAAATATTTAGCTTGGTTTATATGTTGTATTTCTCTTGGGAATATTAATACTTAATAAGATATAAAATACACTAAAATATATTTATATTAATCATGATATTTGCTATGGACCTATAAATATATGGACATTATCTAGACTATTATGAGTCTTTTAGACTCACTTAGACTTGATGAATACAATTGATGATCATAATATTTGGATTCGAACTATGAACCTTCAATTATGAATCTTGGACTATGAATAATTAACTTGATTATCCATTTATTAATATTAAGAAATATTATTTACAAAGATTTAAATTTAAGGTCCCATTAGAAACATGATATGTAAACTAGCTAGTATCTTGATTGAAGAGACTTTCCAAAGCTCAGGTATATTTTTTGCTATTACTTTTTATATTTCTTGAAAGATTTCATGCTCTTTTATTTGCTCTATGATTATATCCTTATATGCATAAAAATAATTTTCCTTTTTGCCCTATGTTGAACATCTAAAGATAATTTACCTATGTATTTTCTAAAGATAGATTTGAAATAATTTTGGGTGTATTTAGGCTTATGGAATTAGTGAAAAAAATATTATATGAATATTTGAAATTGAATTATTATATGATTAAAAACTAAGTTAAACATATTTTATCATAAAGAAATGAGTTTATTATAATAGTATGTTTTGGTGCTTCAATGATAATTATAAAGAAATATAGTTTTTGTTTAGGAATCTTATATTATTTAGGCTTTATGTGCAAATATAGCAAATCTTGTGGTATATATGTAAATATGAAAGAAATTGTGGAAACTTTCTATAATTTTCATATTTTATGTGCACAAATGGATAAATAAATAAGTGACACCTCGGGTCCCGCCTGGTAGCAGATAAGGACTTGGTGAACACTTAATCTTGCAGTTACTAAACGACATCTCGAGCCCCTCCTTGTAGCAGACAAGGACTTAGTATACGTTATGATGATGCCTTGGGCCCTGCCATGCTAGCGAACAAGGACTTGGCATTTACTGATCTAACTAGGGGATGCCCTAGCAATGAGAGCTCTCACAGATCCAATATGAAATAAACCTTGTAGACTATAACTATTAGAAAGGAACGAGATATTAAAAAGGGAGTTTAGAGTACTCTCATGATTATTTATTACATTTCTTTTACTGCACTTTTATTGTGATTGATATTATGGACTTCCATTTTGCTTGACATTGGTAAAATATAATTTGTGCATCTTGCTGCACTCCCACGTTATTCTTAGTATTTTTGGGATGAAATGGGACTCCCCTGGAAATATCACCTTACTAGGAGACTTCTCTCACCCCTTTTCTTTGATGTTTCCAGATAGCATGGATCGTCACCAATAGTGAAATGGATGTAGCCTTGAACTTCATTTCTAAATAATCAGATTTTATTATCTGTGCTAGATAGAATCTTTACTATCTATTACCAAACTTTGGTTATGTTGTATTGTTGTATTAAAGTTTTCCTTCATATATCTTGAATGTGTAATATGTACTGTACCCTATGAATTGATGTTGGTAGTGAAGTATGTTTTCTATAGATGATGGTTGTCTAAACTGTGGGAATTAATGACTAACAAATATTAATATTATGTTAGAGAAGAAACATTCTTTATTATTTTAAAAAAATTACCTTTAGGATACTAGAAGAAAATGTATTACTGTGAGAATGTAATTTGGAAAGGTTCTGACTAAGAAAAGACTTGGTATTTAAGTGTGTCTATTATGACCCACCTCTCTTTCCTGGAGTCTACCAGATACATGATTTACATCAAATACACATTATTCTAGTATATAACTATGAATAAGAAATAATCATAGCAATAAAAAAAAATTCTTGCAAATTTCAAGTTGCAAATTAGTAGCTAACCATTATAATATGAAAAATTAAGATAGAAGAAATTAGAGCTTAGTAGGGTGTTACAATGAAGATGACAATCTAGATCACTCTGATAAACATGGCCGCGATCACAATGACGGTGGGTGTTGTTCTAAGAATAATAATGAAGTTGGTCCAAGTAATTAAGGTTCTGATCAATTAGAGCAGTAATAGATGAAAACATAAAGAAAGGCATATTTTTTGTAATTGTATACTATTTCAAGCAATGGTTGAAGCAAGAGTTTTAAGTTGATTGATCTGTGGAATTATAGAATTTTTGCTTGGAAGGAAAGCGTCATGGCATCGAAATGATAGTAATGCTTTCATTTATAATTTTAGCTTTAAAATTTTACTATTGATCAGAGCTACCTTATTCGCTATAGTAGAGAGGGTTTCATGTCTATTGAACTGGAACATCGGACTATACTGTTAAGTATTTTTTATAGCAAATTGTAGGATCTTCCTTTGTTCTATATGCTTACATTTTCTGTGATTTAAAAATGGTTTTTATTTGCTAATTGTTGTTTGTTTTTATAACAAATCTTGGACTTTTATTGATGGAGCCATTGTAACCCTGGATTTTTTATATCTTGGTCAAATGTAGTCCTGGGCTAAAACGAGTCCATAGATTTGTTCACCAAAAAAAAAAAGAGAACAATTCCATATACAAATTGTATAAAATTTGGGAATGAGATTTTACTAAATTATAAAAAAAATATTTTTTTTTGGCATAATTAATACCTGAAATTTTTTTTATAAAACTTGTAACAAACGTAGAAATGTATCATTCTCAACTATTAATTTCAAAAAATAATTAAATATACTCCAAAACAAATGCCCGTAAGTAATGGTTGAATTCACCATAAGGATTATTCGTTTCACCAAAACACAAGTGTTTATTTAGATTTCCTATCCAACTTCCTTCATCGAATTCACCGACATGCTCCCAGAAAAACCCCACACTGCTTCCTTCTTTGTCGAGGTGATGATTGCCACCGTCGTGCAATGCAATCACGCACGAGTCCACCCTCCATCTCATCACCAACTTCTTAGCCCCAACCGTGCTACCCCGTCACGCTCATCACCGAGCCGTTTCCCTTGCTATCATACTGGTAATGTCCCACATTATATTCACAAACAAATTTAATCACAGTGCTTAATGTTATGAGATTAGGTTAGTGTGTTTCCTTGCACTAAAGTAAAGTTGTCACATGTCATCCCCACATCATTCCACATTGCCATCAACACCTCCATCAACACCATAGGTATTGATTGCCATCAACATCATAGCATTCCCTTGTATAGATAGTTGACCATTAACCAGGAAAACATATGGTTACTGTAAACATTAAAATCATAGAGTCCAATATGTGTGACTAATCTCTTGGAACCAATAGGCTTACTATAAACACTGAAATAATAAGTAAAATTCTTGATAAAGCCCAAAATAAAAAATAAAAAAATAATCTTGACATGATAAAAAATAAAACACCAACAAACTTGAAAAAACAAACCAAAGATTAAAAACTTTAAATCTCGAGAACAGCTGTCTGAAGGCAACAGATTCGTTGATTCACCCCTAGTTGTGGATAGGATCAACGATGAAGCACCATTTTTTTGGCTGCATAAGTGAGAGTTAACATATAAGTGATATTTTATAAAAATTAATAATAAGGGTATTTATTTTTAGGTTTTTGTAGAAGAATCCCTATTTCCTTTCTCTCATTCCCAAATTGAACGTCATTGAGCACCCATTCCTCTTTTCCCTAACCTCTCCATTTCTCTCCTCCATTCACCTCTTTCTGTTTCCATCGTCTCCATCACCATCACCACCACTGTCCCTTCCTCACCATGCTGAAGACGACGCCGAGATTGACAATGAATTGATAAACAAGACAAAGAAGGAGAAGAAGAAACTAGAGCCGAAGCAAGGAAGTGAATCGCTCAAGACTGCTTGCAAATGGTTCGCAAAATCTCAAAGAAAGAGAAGGAAGAAGGGGGAGAAGAAGAAAGTGAAGGTTATGAAGATGAAGAAGAAGCCAGAGATTCGCTCATAGCTCAGAAATTGATGAAGGTGCACCAAGAGGAGAGTCAAAGATTCAGAAGAGCCATTGCTTTGAGGTAAAACAAATCCAATCGTGATTTCAATCTTTTTAACTATATATATATATATTGTGACCAAAAACAGAAAGGGGTGAATGAAGGAGAGAAATGTAGGGGCTAGGGATGAGGGGTGGAATGGAGGCTCAATGGTGTTGAAGTTGGGAGGTAAAGAAGGGAAATAGGTACTCTTCTACAAATACCTAAAATCAAATACACTTATTGTTAATTTTTATAAGATATCACTTATACATTAACTCTCACTCACATTGATCAAACATTATTGATGATTAATGTTGAAAACACTCGTCCCTGATACTTTGTGGGCACTATGCAGCAGTGTAATATTCAATTGTTCATTCCCCTTTCAAGTACTTTTCATTGTTCGTGTCAATATTGGCATGGCTTGGTTTCACAAATTCTATTTTACACCTCAGGTCTTCATCTTTCATTATTGAAACCAAAGTGCAAGTTGAGAAACTCCCTATATACGATGAATGTAAGGCGATTTGAACATCAATTTGTTGTCATAGACTGTTGAAGAAGATGATTATGTGGTTATCAGGAATATTGCTTCCATGAAGTTGCAGAAAACTAGGATGTGGCACATTATGAGCCACATTGCACTAATTAATTAACCAACATAAGTACAAGTACTAGCAGTGTGTTCTTTGGCCTATAAGAAACAATATTTTGTACATCACAAATATTTTCAACATCTAGTTTTTTACTTAACCTAATAAAGCTGAGTTGCCTATTCCTAAGTATTTGAAAACTCTATTCATAGTTGAAAGTAATATTTTGACTTTAGAGTAATTAGTTTAACAATATTTGGTGTAGTGGAGTGCCAAAATTTGATTACTTCTAACCATGGTTAAGAAAACCAGACCGTACCAGTTGGTTCGACCGGGAATCGGTCACTTGGCCGGTCCGATTAACCTAAACAAATCGAGACAAGTCAAAATTGGTCAAAACCGGGAAAACCGTTGAACCAGACCGGAAGGGCTGGTTCGGAACGTTAATTTTTTATTTTTGTTTCAAAGTTTAAATACTGATATTTTGTGGTAGTTATAGAACAAAAATGAAACAAAAAAAAAGGTACTAACAAAGATTGTTGGATTATCCTTCTTCTCTTTTTGGCATTCGCAGGCTACTCACCATAAACTTTACTGGTCACCAACAAATATTGTTTTCAAATACTTTTGTGACCATGTTGTAAGGTTGAGACTAGAGAAATTTTATATGGATTATATTTATTTTTATAAACCTGTGAATATATATATATTTTTTGTTGATTATGTTAATGTTAATGATTTAATATATTTTTTATATTCTAATTAATCATACGTATAAATTTATGTACATATTTTATTATATTCCGGTTGAACCCCGATTGAACTGGTTGGACCTCTAAACCTTTAAACTAGTACTTTGATCGGTTTGATACTGATCCGGTTTTCTTTTCCTTGCTGCTAAGAGACTATTTTATTTCTAATCGAGATTAACTTTTCTATTTACTTAACAGTTAATTTTGACCAAAAATCAATGTCTCAGTTCCAATATGGATGACAAGGCGAAGACTGAAGAGGTCAAGCCTCTTGGCAACTTGAGCTCTTAAAAATAAATAAATAAATAAAAATCCCAACCCATTTTAAGGTTAGCGGTGTGGTAGAGTCAACGAGACAAATGATGCAGCCTCTGAAAATCTGGGCTAAAAGGTGGACTACATGCGTTAATGCGTGGTTTGGTGAGTTATGTTGGCTTCTTTCGTTGACTCTTTTCCTTATCTTCACAAGTCTTCCGTCGCCTTGGAAAGAACCCGAGTCTCCCTACTGTCCCCACCCACTATTGCAGAGACAATGAGTCTTATCTTTGATTGAACCAACCAAAGTTTTAGAGAGACTTGCTTTTCGAATTTATAAGATAGGAACTAACATAGTGTTTGTTTGATATTTTGTTAAAATAAATTAAAATTTTGATTAATAAAATATGGAAACAAAATTTAAAATAATTTAGATAAATATTTTTAAAGATTTAGAATCCAAAAAAATTATTTGACATTCTTTAATAGAGATTAATTTCTATGCAATGTGATTGTATAATTTTTTTATACTGTCAATTAATTATATACTGTCGTATAAGAAAATGTGGTTATGTCTTATATTTACCATTGGAGAAGTTATGTAAATTAGAGATTTTGATTGGATATAGAGTAAAAAAATTTTACATTGACAGTATATAAAAATTAAATTTGTTTCATATGTTAAATTATTTTTTAAAAAAATTACGTTATTGTAAGGATATGTTTGGGTATAAAAATAAAAATAAAGAGAAAATTTTCATACCCCAGCTTTACATATAAAAGTATATTTGAAAATAGCTAAGACTATTTTCTTAAATTTAAACATATGCATAATGTATTAATAGATAGTATGATTTGTTCAAAACTGAAAGCAGAACCCAAAATGATTCAGACCTACGTCAAAAAAATTCTACTAGGCCAACAGCTATTTAGATTGCAGTGGCTTCATTCACACAGCACCAATTTATTTTTTGTTGACTTCACCATCCAGTTTCCTTCCACATCAAAACAAAATTTCCTAATAAAATATTTTAATGGGATTTTAGCTTCTCACAACCCTCTAATGAATTTAAACTTGAGACATACTTATAGAACCACAACTTACTAGTTTCTTCTTACTACCATACTCTGTATTAAGTACTAAAAGCCCAGATATTGTTCCACATAGATTATGATTTATATCTACTACTTTATTCATCACCAATGAAAATGGCTCTAACATCACTGATGCTTTTGTTAGTAGCATTGGTGTTGATCAGCCATGCAATGGGGGATTCAGCTCAAGAGAAGCAGAAATGTGTACAACAATTGACTGTTATGGCAACATGTCTTCCATATCTTGGTGGTGATGAGAAAGCTCCCACACCAGATTGTTGCAGTGGTCTCATACAAGCCATCAAGAACAATAAAAAGTGCATCTGTCTTATTATCAAAGACAGGGATGATCCTGACCTTGCCTTAAAGGTTAACATCACACTTGCTCTTGGCCTTCCTTCTCTTTGCAAAGCCCCTGATAATCTCTCACAGTGTCCAGGTAAGTTTTATGGATTAATTCAATTTTAATTTTGAATCTTACATTTTTCAAATTAAAATCTTATATTTTTCTATAGAGACATGACAGTACATATTTTGAATGAGAGAAACACAAACATGTGATATGGTTTTCATGTCCCATAAAGAAATAATAAGCAGTTCATTGTTTTGCTCGAGAAAAAAAATACTGATTGTTGGATAGAATAAACTGATATTACTCATTTATCCATCTAAGGATCAACATGCGGGTTACATTATTTTGACAAATAGATTTGCTTCGCTGAAAAATTATGACTCTCTAGCATTTCTTAGAAACAATTTATGCTTTTCTATATTGGAATACGGAATACATTGTCATGTTTTTGAGGAAAAGAAAACGATACAAATCCACTACTGTCAGTCCATGTTGCTTAAGCTATATATCTCACAACTTTCAAGTCTGCAAGATTTCAAACTACTTCTGAATCTCTTTTTGAGATGATTTGAATTTTGAGCAGCCCTTCTTCATTTGGATCCTAAATCACCTGAAGCTCAAGCTTTTAATCAACTGGGTCAGAACTCCAACAACGGATCCTTTAGTCCTTGTCCTCGTGCTTCTGGTAATGATCCTGTCAAGAACATGCCTTTTTTCCTTCTGTAGTTGTTTTCTTTTTTACTCTCACTTTGGCTTTAATGGGATGATAAGCGCTATGAGTTGCAATGTATGTATTTGGCAGTTCAACAGCCCGCAGCAACAAGTACCCCAACAAAGAACGATGCCTCTTACAAGGGAAAGACATTGTTAGAAAGTTTGGTTGCAGGAATTCTAGTTTGGATTTTTGGAGCCTAACTCATATAGTACTAATGTAGCGCTGTACCATGTTGAAATGTTGACCCTTGAGAATTATCACATCCAAAATATGTAAATCTGTTATAGCATGTGCTTTTTGGGTTGTTGATGTACCTATTGCTCTTTCGAAAAACTATGTATCTGCTTAAGTTGGTGTAGTCAGTGCTCCTACGCTTCTTTAATTCTTTTGCCACTATTTCTAATAATCACTAGACGGCTGCTTAGTCATGAAATATAAAATCCTAAATTTTCTTCTGTACGGTGTATATGATTAATAGTGAATAAAATCGAAGATAAAACAGAATACACGAAAAATGTTGAAATTTGATACATTATTACAATATAAAATTAAGAGAAATGCATCTCTAAAATAAATTTGAATTTGAAGTAAGACAATAAAGATGTAGACGTTCTTGAATCAGTTACTAGATTAAGAAAGTGTCACATTATTACTAAGGTATTTCGTTTTCAGAAAAAAGAAAAAAAGAATCTTTTACTGCTTTTTTTAATATACATATATTCTCACCAATACTATAAAATTGTATTCAATAATCAAAATCAAATCCATAGAAAGCTTAGAAAAGCTAAGAATTGAGTACTTTCAATAAAAAAAAAAAAAACAGAGAATTGACTATTTACCACATCGAAAAGAAAAATACTATACAGCCCGAAATGTTTTCCTAATCCAACTGAGTTGTCAATCCATTATCTATTATCAGTTACACTTGCACCCATATTTGAATAGCTTTGTTTTTTTTCTTTTTTTGCCCTCCAATAATGTTTATACAAATCAGCTCAGCAAATCAAAATCAGGCCATTCTTCGGACTGCGTAGCATCTGTCCATTGAAAATATATAATAGTATACAGATAAATTCTTACTTCTTACCTCTATCTTTGGAAGTCAAGAAATTAATGCATATTCGTAGAATGTTAAGAAAGATTACACTCACTTCCTTTCACAACTTAAAATTTCAACTTTTTAGTTAATGATGATAGACAATTCAAAACAAAATTTTCACTATCGATCTGTATTCTCAGTCTTCCTCACATCAAGAACTTCTATTACAACTGAAAGCAGCCAAAGCAGAAATTACACACTACGTCTACAGATAACAAGGCAACCTTTCCTAACCAGCCGGGTCGACAATTGCGCCTTGTGATGATGTCTTCACTCCTTAGCAGGTAAACTCATACTTTAGCAAGAAACCTTCTTACACAAGACTATGGTCGCATAAATCAGGTCTCCCAAGTGATCAAGAAAATGGAAATAAGCATGCCTACAAGTTTTTTTGAAGAAAATAACACCGCAAACTCCACAAAACCCTGCAGCAAATCCAATTCCCATTCCTATGTAAAAATCTGATGTGTCAAAGAAACTGTCATCAGCATGTCCAACAAAAGAACTCCCCAACAAGTATTCCTCACCTGTGCAGTTATTTGTCAGAGGAGGACCACAAAGTCTAGGATTACCAGTGTAGCTAAGTGCCTCAAAGCTCTGAAGTTGAGTGCTTGTAGGGATCATACCTGATAGGTTGTTGTATGATAGGTTCAGGTAGCTTAGAAAGGACAAATCAGACAAGCTTTGAGGGATTTCACCTGAAATGTAGTTTAATGAGAGATCAAGGGACTCTAGCAACTGCATGTCCCCCATGTCTTCTGGCATTTCTCCAGCTAAATGGTTTTTAGACAAGTTCAAAAATCTCATAGCAGATAGCTTGGAAATTTCAGGAGGAATAGCCCCAGACAGCTTGTTACTTGAAAGGTCAATCATTCTCACAAGGATCAGGTTGTCTCTGTACTCTAATTCATCTCCTTTGGGAACCAAAACAAGACTTTCTCTGTGGTTGTCATAGTTCGAGTCATAGCCGTAGAAATACTTTAAAGGGTTTGCAAAGAAGTCATCTTCACCAGCCATTGCTTTCAGGTTATCCAAACAATTTGGAATGGTTCCTGAAAGGCTGTTGTTGGCTAGGTCCAGCACAATTAGGGAAGAAAGTTGACACATCTGTGGAGTAATGATGCCTTTGAACTTGTTGGATCTTAATCGAAGAACCATTAGAAATTGCATTTCCCATATCCAAGCTGGTAATGCATCAGAAAGTTGGTTGTTACCCATGTCAATGAACTTCAACATAGAGCAGTTTTGCATAGTTGAAGGAACAGATCCAGAAAAGGCATTGTCATCCAGCTGCAATGACTCAAGTCTAGACAAGTACCCTATGGAGTTTGGAATTTCTCCAGGAAAATTGTTTCTACCCAAGTTCAAATGCACCAAAGCTTGCCAATGCATCCAACAGTGACCAAGATCACCAGATAAGTGATTATTTGAAACATCAAGCACGGTTAACTTATTAGTATCATTCACCCTTTGACATAAAAGGGGAGAAATTGGTCCAGAAATTGAGTTGTTAGCAATATTCAGCACTTCAACATTTGCAGAGACACTTGGCAATCGACCCTCGAAAAGATTAGAACTCAAATTTATGATGCTGGTATCCAGGAAGACATTAGAAAGGTCCCCACTTATCAGATTGTTTGACAGATCCAGGAAATCAAGTTGCAAAGTCCAATTCCAAAACCAATTTGGAGCCATGTCTGAGATACCTGACTTGGATATTGTCAATACCTTGAGGGAACTCTGCATTTTTAGCCATGCTGGAAACTTAGGCCCTACTCCACAGGAGCTCATTAAAAAATATTCAAGTTGAAATGGGGGCACCCAACTGGAGTTGAAAGTGAGAAATAGTTTTGTTGAGGACATGCGTAGTTCCTTTAATTTGGAGAATTTTAGAAAATGTAACTCTTTTATTGGTCCTTCCAATAAATTTGATGAAAGATCTAATGTCACCAAATTTGAGAGAACTCCTAGAGTTACAGGCATACCACCTGTCAGGGAATTTGCTGCAAGATTTAATACCTGCAGGTTTCTCAAGAACCCAAAACTCTTAGGAATAGTCCCATTGAGTTGGTTGCGACCAAGATTTAATGTCCTCAAGGATGATAAATTTGCAAATGATGAGGAAATTGGACCTGTGATGGTGTTGGTACTGAGATCTAGGATCTCAAGGTGCTCAAGCTTGCCTAATGAATCCAGAAGTGCTCCACTGAGTTGGTTGGCTTGTAGGTCTAGAGCTTTTAAGTTCTGAAGGCTTGATATCATCTCAGGGATTTCACCCTGCAGAAAGTTCTTGCTAAAATCTAGTTGTACTAGAGTTGTACTGAGATTGGAGAGCCACGAAGGGATTCCTTGATTTAGATTGTTACTTGAAAGTTCAAGAACTTGGAGATATGTGAAGTTGGCTTTCCCTTTTGGTGGTGCCAGGTTGTCAATTTGACAGTTCCCCAAGCGCAATTCTAAAAGAGAAGGTAGTGTACCAAACACCTGGAGCCAATCAACTTCTTTATGAAGGTCTACACCACTCAAATCAAGGTATTCTAAAGAAGGAATTGTTGATATCCAATTCAGGTTATCCACCTGAAGAGCAAAATTGTATGCAAGATTAAGGTGCTGCAGGTTTGAGAGATTTCCTAGGTGATGAGGGATTAGTCCCACGAACCCATTAAAGCTAAGGTCCAGGTACCTTAGTCTCTTCATTGAGCCAAGGAAGCTTGGTATTTGAGTATGTACAAAATAATTGAAACTCAAGTCCAAACTAATCAAAGACTCTAGTTCCAGCAAGGAAGGACTAATCTCACCACTCAACTCCGTGTAAGGGGAGTCCAGAGGTGTGCTAAGATTGAGTTCCACGACACGACCCGTGATGTTGTTGCAGCGAACTCCAAGCCATCCACAGCAATCATCCTCACTAGACCATGAAGAGAGCCTCTGTGAAAGGTCTGACAGTCCATGCTTGAAGCTGAGGAGTACATTCCTTTCTTTGTCACTGCAAGTCATATTGAGCCCTTTTGCCATGCATGAACTGAAGTAAAGGGTTGTTACAAAAATGGACAAACTCAAGAGAAGAGCTTGAGTTCTATATGGCGATGCCATGATCAAGTATCAAACCAGGAGAGGGAAAAAAAAAAAAGATGAAGTTCACAGTTGGCTAGTGCACAGCTTGTGTATAGTAATAGTGCTTGCTTAACACAGCTTGTGAGAACTATGTGATGAATCTGTGAGTAAATATCACTGTAGTCATTACTGTGACTGATACGTCATTTATACTAACACAGCACTCAACACTAAGCCTTTATCTGAACTTTGGCGGAATTCATCACTGTTCCCGTCAATGGTAACGTGCATGGCCCGGTTTCATGTGGTCCAGCCATGTGCATGATTTGAAAAAACGAAGGAAACACAAGCAGCGAAGAAAAAATAAGAGCTGAGTGTGATATTTTTCTTAAAGGGAGAGAAAAATAGAGATTACAGGAAGTGGGTAAATATATAAAAAATATTTTTAGATATTATTTTTATTATTTTTTATACGGTAAAAGTGTAGTATTCAAATTAAAATATTTTTATTGGGAAATATTATATTTATCTCTTAGAGTGAAAAATGTAGAAATAATATTTTATAATTATCCTAAATATAGTGGAATATTTTTCAAAGTCTGTGTTGTGATTCTTTTCTTTGATATTTGGAGGATTGTTACGTAAAAAATTTGGTGTATATATTTTTTGATCTGATGACATGAATAGTGTCATAGGTCTCAGGGAATAGTGATACCAAATTTACTATTCATGAGAATAGTGATTGGTTTGATTGTTATGTACTATTTATATGAATAGTAACAAGTGGGTTTTATTATGAAACTATTTATCTTGATATTTATTTTTACTGTGCTAGATCTATTGGTAGATTTAATTTTATCATAATTATTGTAATACTCATTAGCACATATATTGATATCATGATATCATTTAATTACAGTGTGAATTAACTTCTTGACCTAACATTTCACACCTTTATTTTGGTCGGGGGCAAACCAGATTTCAAGTTATGATCAGGACGCTGGACACTGGCTACAACTACTACTTGGTGACTTGAATATAGCACTTTTTTTTTCCAAATATTTTTTGAAGAAAAATGATTCAATGGCTGTGTGGCACACGGTGCAAGGTGGCTGTAGTAGGGCCCTTACCGACCCACTGGTGCAACTAGCTGTTAGGTCTATTAATTATTAATATTTGATGTTAAGCCTATATTTTTATTTTTTTGTAGGGACACACATGTTTCGTAATGTTTCGTAAAGGAGATGTTGATGTATAACGGCATTGGGCAAGGGATGTAACTTACTCTGCTAATATATATGGAAAAGAGAAGTGTTATTTGAACACTTAAAAGTGGATGTCTGAATATCCAAAAATGTTATTTGAACAGCCAAAAGTGGATGTAACTTTTTAATCGTTGGATGTGATGGATGTTAAGAGTAAGTGGAGACATTCATCACATCTAATGGTTATAAAGTGGGTGTCTGAAAGTGGGTGTTTGTTTCAGACACCTATTTTTGGGTGTTCAAATAGTTTTTCTCTATGGAAAATGAGTAATGAGTTTTGTAATTAACTCTGCCACCTAGGTAGAGAGAGAATATTCTAATTTGTTTTGATGAAAGTATGAAGTGGACTGTCTAGCACTGTAAAATATTCTGATTTCATAAAATCATCATGGCTGAACCTTAAAAAAAATGAATTTACGTTGACATCAACATTGTCAATATACTTGATTGTTTTATTAATTTAACATTAATCAAAATGTGAACTACAATATGAATCCAATGGTAAAAAAGTTGGGCCTCTTAGAAACTAGACATATTGTTCAAGTACTTAGCAGCACAATGCTTTGCTCTCTATTATAATTACACTTTCCAATGATTGTTGCAAATAATTCTAAATTTATTTTATGGTTTTCTATGAAAAAAAAGTTAAATTAACTTTTTAGTGTGAAAGAGTCACGGAGACAATGGTGTGTAAGGTCCACTTTCTCTATTTTTGGCAAGTTGTAAGAGGAATTGTGCAGAATACATAATAAAGAAACCCATGGGTTGCGCAATGTCTTTATGCCTGATTAATCATCTAATTGTTACCTGTAAGCCTAAGTGTAAATGGGTTCGTTTTAAGTGGTTTGTGATCTATATTGGCATCAAGAAACACATGCCAAGAAACACATGGCATCAAGAGTCACATGGGATCAAGAAACACATGGCATCGAGAAACACATGTTCACATTTGTACTAGACTTGCCAAGTTGCCCTTTTAGGGAAGAACCAGTCTTCGAATAATGTCCCACTTGTTCAGAAACACTCAATATTTACTAGTAACTAATAACAGGATCTAGATTTAAATCAGTAATTTCTCAAGATTTGCATGCTTTGAACAAAGGAAATAGAGTAGTACATCTTGTTTACATATTGTTTTAGACTTTTAGTGCCTTGCTGTTGTATATAATGTAATTTTGGACAATCATACATGTCCTCATTTCATTAAGACTTGTCTCTCAATTCTACTTCCACAGCTTATAAATTATACTCATCCATTCATTACAACTGAATATGGCTTCTTCTAAGTTCCAATACCCCAGTGCTATTCTATCACACCTGCTAGTGTTAACGATAGCATTGACGTTATTATTCAGCCATGCAATGGGGGATTCAGCTCAAGAGATACAGAAATGTATACAACAATTGACTGTTATGGCAACATGTATTCCATATGTTGGTGGTGAAGCCAAAGCTCCCTCGCCAGATTGTTGCAGTGGTCTCATACAAGCCATCAAGAACAATAAGAAGTGCATCTGTCTTGTT
Organism: Dalbergia cultrata; assembly: GCA_031216105.1. Taxonomy (NCBI): domain Eukaryota; kingdom Viridiplantae; phylum Streptophyta; class Magnoliopsida; order Fabales; family Fabaceae; genus Dalbergia; species Dalbergia cultrata. Next base: position 66,122,791 of record CM062344.1, read on the forward strand.
ATCAAAGACAGGGATGATCCTGACCTTGGCTTAAAGGTTAACATCACACTTGCTCTTGGCCTTCCTTCACTTTGCAAAGCTCCTGATTTCTCCCAGTGTCCTGGTAAGTTTAATCAAGCCCATCTTTTATTTGGATCATATATCTTTTATCTTGAAGAACAAATTATGTTTTATTATCTATGCTGCTATGCAGTGGTCTGCAAGTCCTATGCAGAAACCACTTTCATTTCTCTCTTGTTACTTGGCACTACCATATTTTAAAGGTTCAAAGAAAGTAGTTTCCAAGTTTTACTAGTTTAGTCTATTTCTTAAGCTATCTCTGAGTTATAATTGTAAGTTCCGAAAGTTGAAACTATTTGAGGACTTATTGTATTTTGAGAATTGCTATGTTAAATGATTTGTGCAGCACTTCTTCACTTGGATCCTAAATCAGCTGAAGCTCAAGCTTTTAATCAAGTGGTTCAGAACTCAAATGGTGGCTCTAGTCCTTCTCCCAACCGTTCTGGTAATGGTCATGTCAAAGTGCATATTCTTTTTTAATTTGTTCTTTTTTATTATTATTAATTTGGTTTTGCACTTTGACTCAGGCTTTTCTGTGATGCACCAATGATATTTATGATGTGTCTTTTTTGTGTATTCAGCTGAAGGAAGTTTCCAGAATGGGAAAAAGCAAGGTACAAATGAAACGGCCACTGCAAAGAACTGTGCCTCTTACAAGAGAAAGAGATTGTTACAAAGTTTGGTTGCGTGGCTTCTGCTTTGGTTTTCTGGAGCTTAGCTCAAGTGGTACCAAAAGTACCACTCATGTTATACCATTTCATATCATGTAAAAATGTAAACGGTTTGATACCCAAACCTTAGACCGTTTGTAGTATTGGTTATTTATCCTTTGTGAGCATTTTGTGTGGTTGTCTCACAAAAAAACATGTGCCCATTTATTGGATGTTCTCCTATGTTTCTCTTGCATGTATTAAATGACATGCCCGTTGAATACTAATCTTTTTAATATCTTAGCTATGATTAATCATGTTCCAGAAGAGAGAGAAAATAGAATCATAAAGAAATTGTCGTGTTAAATTTAATTTTCCTCGACAAGGAAGTTGCCTAACAGACAGGATCAAATCATATCTTATCATGTACCTATATCTAAAAGAAATACTATAAAAAATTATTACATAAAGCCTAAAATCACTCAACTTCTTAAATCACTCTACTTCTTTTTTTTTTTTTTTTTTTACCTATAATCAAATTCAAATTTAAAAAATCTATGCCTATCCATTTATGTATCAAACATATATTTTTTTTTTCCTCCTAAAATCACTCCAGTTTCTCTTTCTTCTCTATTTGCAATAAAATTTAAAATATTTCACTATTAAATTATCTTATTCAATTTATTTATTTAATAATTTATTAATTGAGCATACTATTATAGCTACTCATTTATATACAAAAAGCTTGTACTTATTTTTTTTGTACAGAGATATTTTTTTTATTTAAATATTAATTTTTATATACTAATTTATATTGTTAGTCAATAACATTTTTAATCCACAAACTCAAATTTAAGTGAATGAAAAAAAAATCTTACTGCATTTTTAGGATGTTGAATAATAAAATATTTATATACTTCATATTTATAAGACTTTGAAGATAGTTAGTAAGTAATTAAATCTAATTATTTTGTGATATGAAAATACATAGTTGAATATTCATGTAAATTTTTAATATTGACACTGTATATAAATTAAATAATGAAAAAATCTTAGCATGATTTATTTAGTGCAAATCACAAATGAAACATACAACTAAGTGATTTTTTTAATTAAAAATAACCATTTTTCATATAAACAGTTTGTATAAACTTGTACTAAAAATTCAAAAGTATATATCAATTTTTACTCAAAAGTTATCTTATATATATATAATTTGTCAAATTTAATTAAATATACTATAAATAAAAATATTAAATAAATTTAAATTAAAGAATATTTTGAAAATTAATTTTTCACACAATGCACAGGTACTATCTAGTTGTGTTTAAGATTTAGACTTTGATTTTCGCATGTGGTCATTTGATAATAGGTTATTACATGTATTAACCACTAAGACATTGTCAAAGTTTGTAGCATGTCATGATCTAGAAATGTGACAACCTTCTACTTATCCTAAATTTTTAAGTGAAAAAAGTGTTAAATATTACAACATCGATAAAAATGGGAAAAAAGTGAGAGTAGTAAATAAGAACACTCGAAATGACATGAAAACAACACTTTCATAACATTTTTTATTTTTAATGAAAACAAAATACTCTAATGAAAACATTAATAAAACAATTAAGTAATCGTAGAGATTTGATAAATTTTTGTTTATAAATAGCCATTCAACCTTTTAACATTTTTATTAGAACTTTTATAAGTTCAAAATGAGCTAATCTAAAGCAATCTATTCTATATATTTCCAGAAAAAAAATATTATCATAATGTTTGAAAATAAGAAATCCATTCCCGGGAAAAAGAAAAGTGTTTTGTTTAGTGAAAAAAGAAAAATCTAAACAGCAATACACTTTGCAGTATGCTACTGTCATTGCAATTTTGGTCAAAATTCCCCTGCCTCATACCAGGCCCAAATTTATATCGGGCTTCGAAATTTATATTGGGCTAGTACGCATATTGAATCATTTGGGCCATTATATTTGTTATAATCGCACTTTCAAACATAAAACAACTATCGGACCAAAAAAAAAAAACATAAAACAACTAGGTCGGTTAAAATGGCAAAGCATGATATGCTTCCTTGGTAAGTGCATCAGTTCGAACCCCAACAAAACTCGGAGGATGCTCGAAGCCAAAAAAAAAAACATAAAATGACTTATGGCCCAGAAAAATAGACCACAAGTCTATGATGACTTTATAATTTGCTTCCAAGTTGAGTGGTAGAGGAGTCATCACGAAGACAAGTGGGTTGCAATTGAGGCGTAGCTCATTCGGTAGACCTTTGTGTCTCCTATCGTACTGCACTCGGGTTCGACACAACAAAGCTGGGTGTGGGATGTCTTTAAACTTGTTTTATTCAGCTAGTAGTTAGTGAATAAATAATACCTAATTTTTTTAACACAAAAAAGAGAAAAACAAAAGAGAATGGCGTGGAGCAGCGACACTAGTTCCAATTTTTTTGGGCAAGTTTCAAGTTGAATTAGGCATAACCCATAATAAATAGGCAATATCGACGTTATATATACACACACACGCACACATTAATATCGGCTTTTTGACCAAAAAAAGTCTTGTCTTTGTTTCGATGCGGAATTGAAATTTAAAGTTTTTATTTTATTTATTTTTAGAATTAAATTTAGTTTAGAATTTTAAGTTTTATGTTTGGGTTTATTTAAATTAGAACATATTGTAACTGTAAAATTTAATTTTGTTATACAAATGTGTGATTCAAAATTTTAAAATAATAAAAATAGTAATACAATAATATTTTTTGTATGAAAATGGTCTATATATAAAGTATTAAACTTGGAAGTTTTAATATGTTGTTTTATAAAATATTTAATTCCAGTCAACATGGCTGTTGACAATAAATAAGATAAATAATCAAATACATTTTAATGAGAAGAGAGACATTTAATAAATTTGGAAATTGGTATGCGATGGATTAAGAATAAAAAATATACATCATATTTGTTTTTCAATTTTATAAAATTAGTTTATGAAATTATAATTATAATTTTATATGTTATTCTAAACATAAAATATAGAATTAAAATCCCTTACAAGCCATAAAAATTAAAATTAAGATATGTAATTGTAATTTCGAACTATAATTTTATGCTCAATTAACTCAAAGGTGAACTTATATCTATGTTTTAGATAATGCGATAGAAAAACACTCTTTGGTACAAATTTGATTTCGTACAACCTTTGCAAAAGTAGGAAAGTGAGCTATTGCATGATATTTCCCTCTCTCTCTCTCCTCAATTTTTTTCCATCTCCTTGATTTTCGTCTTTTCCTGTATTGTGTTTGGTTAATTTCATTTTACACAAGTTTTCTTTTTGAGCGAAATAGCAATATCCTCAACGCAATATAGCACATAATGATATGAATGACATGTTGCCTGCTTGCCTTATGCCGGAGACCTCAACACACTCGAAATTAGGAAATCAATTAACCATTGAGCTTCGGCACTTCAATTACAGGCTTCTCCATTTTCGAACCATCTCGTTTTCACTTATTTTGTTGAAAAGCTTGATTAAAGCTTAAAAACATTAGGGCAAGTCATGAGTGGATTCTCTCATCATATGTTTAAAAGTCCATGATAGAGTTATTTTTTCATTTTTTATCTTTAATCTTTTTATTCCAAAGAAGACGAAAAGTACACATAAAAAAAATTAAGAGGGAAAATGAATTAGTTTATACATGAGAGGATGCATTATGGTATAACAACTTAAACTCTCTTGTAAATGTTCTCCTGTTGCCTTACCCTCGACCATGTTATTACAATTTCTAATGATAATAGAGAATAATAATTCTAAGATGGGTCTATAGTTTGGTTGCATAAAAATTCCAACCCACTCTTAGTTGAGTGGTATAATACACAAGAGTCATCATGAAGACGATAGCGTGGAATCACCGCTAATTCCTCCCTCCTTTGCAAGTCTTAATGTTGAATTTGGCAAAACACATTATGAAAACGCATAATTGCAATGCCATAATATTAAAAAAAAATGGGATTAGTTAACGTGATAGATATCTTGATCTCTTAGACAAAAATCTTAAATTCAAGCTCTGATAATAATAATAATAAAAATACTGGTTTAGAGGTCCCTACCCCTTCAAAAGATAACCGAATTAGTTAGATTTTTAAAATGTAAACTCCAAAGTATCCATCCAAAATATATATATATGGTTACTTCAGTCATAAAATAATTAATTAATGAATTTTATATTGCAGTAAGTGTTGTACATCATTTTAATCAAAGTTGAATTTTAGGGTTTGGGGTTCAATTTTTAGTTTTTCAGTTTAGTTTTTAAGATTTTGTGAAAAAAAAAATTGAAAATTGAAATTTATAGTTTTAAGAATTTTTAGTATTTTTATAACAAAATCTATAAAATTGAATAAACTGAAAACTGGAAACTCAAATAAAAAAAAAAAACCCTAAACTATTTATTAGTATTTACATATTAAATTAAAAATATTTTTTAATTACAAATATATTCATATGATAAGTCATGTTCTTAGGACGAGGATCCTCCAAAGCTCTTACTTTAGAGAGTAAAACAAAGGGATTTCACCTTTAATAAAATTAAAAATAATATCATTTTTACTCTATAAATTTAAAGATGAAATTTCCACTTTATCCTTCTAAGGGAGATTCAAATCCCATGTTTTAAGCTATAACATATAGCATATATAAGCTATAACATATTGTAACATATAGCATATATAGCATTAACTCATTTTTTCCCATTTTTCCTTAAAAGCTTAAATCGTAGATTTTAATGATTTGATTTTCTAGAGCACACTAGCAAAATCCTAGAAGAACAAGTTTTCTTTCCGTCATTACAATATCAAATTTAAGTTTAACAAAGGGGTAGTATAAAATATGAACAACGTTTAGTTTACACTCGTTTTAAAGCTGAATGGAGAAATTTAGAACATGCCTCAAAAGATATATTATTTAGATATATAAAAAGTAAATATAAGAACAAATATTCATAAGGTGAGAAAAATTACAAAACATATTGTAACCTACGATAACGCCTTCGGATATATCTTAAATTTTGTTGAGAATGAATCCCAATTATTTTTTAATTAATTATTTTTAATCCCAAGTTTATCTAACTATTCTTTTGTACACGTTATTTATTATTATTATTATTGTAAAATACATATCTGAAACCATTTTATTTTGGGTTAGTTTTTGTTTGTGTTTGGAAAAAAATGAACGAGAGAAATGAAAATGCTATATAATTGCAAAGTTCTTTGCCATTGTGATGTACTCCTAACCGATCTCCTACAGAACAATGAGAATATCGTTGAATAGCTTTGTAATTTGTGTTCCTTTCCTACTAACTAAAATTGGTGACCTGTGTTTGTGTAGAAATTCAACCTTGGGCTGCATTGAGCGAGAAAGGCAAGCTCTTCTCAACCTCAAAGAAAGCATTCTCAGAAATAAGTAGTTATGCAACAGATCATAGATGTGCATTAACACATTTTCTTCAATTTTTCCATAGCAACTTGAATTTATTCCTGGGAATGATTTATTATTCAAAATGATGTATTCTCATGCCTGTTACAAGTTATACAAAATTATTTTGAGCATCGATTATTCACTAGAAAAATATTTTTCTACGATTTAGTGTGATCTCGTACCCACGATTAAAGGTGGAAATAAAATGTTTGCATAACTTGGGAATGGTAGTTATTAAGCATAAACATAAAATTATCCCTTAATTATTTGACTTTTCCCTCATAATTTTCATTTACTTGCACTCATCTGACTTCATAAATTTATTACGCTCTCAATTTAAATTTTTTTAATTAATTGTTATACTGATCAAGATGAATAAATTTTAAAAAATTAATTGTTAATTTCATATTCTTTTCTATAAATACAATTTTTATTTTGGATTATAATAATAATTAAATGTTATGGTATTTTAGAAATTATAACATATATTATTTGGAATATATATGTTACAAAACAAACAAATTTTAGAGTAAACACTCAAATTGATCCCTGACAATTTCTTTAATGGACAAATTAATCCCTAACAATTGTAGACACCTAATTGGTCCCTCACAATTATAAAGATAAGACACTATAGGTCCTTGACCGGCCTGTCAAGACTTGGCCAGGAGGCAAAGATGGAATAAGAGCTCAACTGGGAGGAGGTAAAGCTCGTATAAAAGGAAACAAAGCTCGACGAGGAGGAGACGGAGCTTGACATGCTTCCTGGGAAAACTTCCTAGGAGATAACCCATCTTAAAATTATTCCAACTCAAGCACTCTTAACCATAGAGTTCTTTAGTGATGGGCTACCAAGAAAAAGATACATCTTGTTGATATAAGTTGTACCAATCAATTCATATAAACCATCATTAACTGTATAGTCCCATACCTACACAGTATCAAGATCCCTTTCAGTTGGGTATGTAATCAGTTCATTCATGTACCCCTCCGCTTAGAGAGTCTTGTGAGGAATTGCTCTTTGTCCGTGCCTTCTTTGCACCTACAATCACTCCCTGACCTCGTTATCGAGCGTTACAAGGATGACAGGTGGCTGAGTTTCGTCCCATGCCTATCAGTCTCAGCTATGTGCAAGCCGAGCTCCGCCTAGTCCTAGCCGAGCTTTATTTCCTCTGACGAGTTCCACTTTCTCCTTGCCAATCTCTTTTTTCATCTCTGCATCCTAGCCGAGCATTGACAGGTCAGTCAGGGGCATATAATATTCTATTTTAACAATTGTGAGGAACCAATTTGGATGTTCATAATTGTTAGGGATCAATTTGTCCATCAAAGAAATTGTCAGGAACCAATTTGGATATTTATTTCAAATTTTAAATTTATTTATGGAAATCTCAACAAATAATTCTGAAAATATTTAATGCTAAATAAATAATTTATTTAAAATATTCATCAATAACATTCCCAAAAATACTATTCTTGAAAATGTGATTATGGGGAATGTAATTTCAAACCTTGAAACAAAACGTCCTTTATGATTTTATTTTCTAGTGGACACTAGCAAAATCCTAGAAGAATAAGTTTTCTTTCCGTTATTACATATTAGGTTTAAGTTTAACACGAGTGGTATAAAATATGATAAACAACATGTTAGAGAATATCAGAGTTTGGTACATCTCAAATATAATAAATATTTTATAGAGGTGAGTGAAAGCGTATAAAAAATTATAGAGAATAATAGATAAATAAAATATGTGAATATTACTATATAGTGGGACCCACTAATCACTATTTACACCAAAAAGAATAAACTAGGAGAATGACACACCAAATTTTAATATGGAAAATCCTTCAATAATTTTGAGGAAAAACTATTGGTCACACTCCAAAAAATATTATACTATAAATCCTCCAATAATTTTGAGAACAGAACTACAGTTCACACTCTAAAAAATATTCTACTATATTTAAAGAGTAATTACAATATAGTATATTCCTAATATAATTTTCTTCTATTACTATTTATAGTATTACATAGACTTAAAAAATATACTCAAAACCATTAATGAATACTCACATTATTCTCTTGTAATTTTTTTTTATACACACTTTTTTTTTCTGACTGTAAGAAGCTTACTCTGCTTCTTCTACTACTGCTAAGATGCTTTCAGCTTTGGATGCATTCTACGGTTTAATTTAACACCGCGTGCATTAAATGCACTTCCATTATCCCAACTGTTTTCGGTGGATAGCTGCAAGGAAGAAAAACCTTCTTCCTCCAATTGTTGACATTGCATAAAACAAGCCAACAAAGTCAAGCTTTCTGACAAAACGTTTACACTCGTTTTGAAGCTAAATGAAGATATTTAGATCATGTCTCAAAAGATATATTATTTAGATATGCAAAAAGTAAATATAAGAAAAAATATTCATAAAGTGTGAATAATACAAAACATATTCTAACCTACGATAACACCTTCAGATATCTCTTAATTTTTGTTGAGAATGAATGCCAATTATTTTATAATTAATATAATTTTTTAATCCTAAATTTCTATAACTATTGTTTTGGATACGTTGTTTTTTTTTTTTTTTTGTAGTACATATACATATGTAATACATAACTGAAATCATTTTACTTTTACCTTTTTTGTTTTGAAAAAATTGCACGTGTGAGATGAAAATGCTATATAATTGCAAAGTTCTTTGGCATTGTGATGTACTCTTAACCGATCTCGTGCAAAACAATGAGAATATCATTGAATAGCTTTGTATTTTGTGTTCTTTTCCTACTAACCAAAATTGGTGACTTATGTTTGTGCAGAAATTCAACCTTGGGGTGCGTTGAGCGAGAGAGGAAGGCTCTTCTCGACCTCAGAGAAAGCATTCATTGCTTAGATGATCCATCATTACCCATACTTCCCTCATGGGAAGGCCATGATTGTTGCCAGTGGGAAGGCATAACTTGCAACAATGTCAATGGACATGTTGTCATGCTTGACCTCAACAACTATGAAGCATGCTCATTATTTGAAGTCTATCCCACCACTTGTTCCTACTGTTTTTATGCTCTAGAACACATCAATTCATCTCTATTGCATTTAGAACATTTGAGCCATTTGGATTTGAGTGGAATTTTGATTGATAGCAGTCCAATACCAAAGTTCATTGGTTCTATGCAACAACTGAGGTATCTTTCTCTAACCGCTGATTTTCATGGGATAGTTCCCAGCACTCTTGGAAACCTCACCAACTTGCGTGCCCTTCACATCGATGATGGGGCTTATCCTGATTATGAGGGTTATTCCAATGGTGGGGCTTATTCCGATGATATTAGTTGGGTTGCTCGCCTTTCATCACTCGAATCCTTCAGCATGATAGGTGTTGAGCTTCGGAAGGCACATAATCTGTTTCAGGTACTTAATATGCTTCCTTCTTTGTTACAGATAAGCCTAGTTCATTGTGGATTTGGAAATATGTCAATTCCTCTTCATCCAATTAATCTCACTAATCTTACAAGTGTTCAACTCGTTAATATTGCATGGAATGGTGTCCATGATCCATTTCTTGATGCTTTCAGAAACATGACTTCTATTAGAATTCTTGACCTTTCAGAGAACAATTTAGCTTCAGTGCCACAGTGGTTGGATAAGTTTAATAACCTCATCAGTCTATACCTTGCTGGCAACGGATTTTCTAGTCAATCTCTCTCTGTTTTTCAAAACAAGACTTCTATTAGAGCCCTTGACCTTCGTAATACCAATCTATATTCAGTGCCATCATGGTTAAGCAAATTTAAGAGCCTTGTCAAGTTAGGACTTGCAGAGAATCAGCTTCAGGGTTCAATTCTGTATGCTCTGCGGAATTTAACATCCTTGACAATTCTTGACCTTTCTAGTAACAACCTTATTTCAGTTCCATTGTGGTTAAGTGAGTTAAAGGATCTTATCCATCTATCCCTTGGAAGAAATAATTTTAGTAGCATAGAGGGGGGATCTTTATCACCAATATTGAGAAATATGTGTCACTTGAAAAACTTTGAGTTGTCTGGTTACAAGCTTCAAGGGAAAGTGTTTCATAGTAATCCAAATATATCTGGCTGCAACAACTATGATTTAGAAGTGCTAGATTTGAGTTATAATAACTTTAGTGATAGTTTACCAAGTTGGCTGGGGCAATTGAAAAATTTAGAATACCTTAATCTTGGCTCAAATTCATTCTCTGGCCCCATACCAGATAGTCTTGGAGAACTTGTGAACCTAACTAGTCTTGACCTCTCTTCTAATTGTTTCAGTGGTGTTCTTCCTAGGAGTCTTGGACAGCTTGAAAACCTATACTTACTCGATCTTTCTGCCAACTCCTTTGCTGGTGTTATTCCTTGGACTCTTGGGCAGCTTGAGAACCTAGACTCCCTTGATCTGTCAGCCAACTCCATTATTGGTGTCATCCCTGAAAGCCTAGGTCAACTCAGAAAAGCAACATTTATGAGCCTTGCCCATAACAGTTTGCATGGAGACATTCCACATAGTTTTGGTCAACTCAAAAACTTGTATTGCCTTAATCTTTCTTTTAACTCTTTGGAAGGTCCAATGACCCATATAAAAAGATGGACACCAATGAATCTCAGCAAGTTGCTTCTCTCCAATAACCAAATAATTGGATCCCTTCCAAAAAACCTTGGCGAGATAATGCCTACCTTGGAGTACTTGGTACTTGACAATAACCATATAAATGGTTCAATACCAAACTCACTTTGCAAAATCAAAGCACTTCAGAGCCTTGATATTTCCAAAAACAAATTATCTGGCAAAATTCCAGATTGCTGGAGTAAGGTTTATGAAATGAAAGATCTAGATTTGTCATCCAACAAGTTATCAGGTGCTATTCCAAACAGCATTGGAAATCTTTCATTGTTGGTGTGGCTACACTTGAACAACAATAGTCTTAGTGGAGCAATTCCATGGTCCTTGATAAACTTCAAATTTTTATCAATTTTGGATCTTGGTGAGAATCAATTATCTGGTGCCATGCCTTCATGGGAGGGTGACATGTTTCCCAGGTTGCAAATTCTTAGATTGCACGGAAACATGATCAATGGTATCATCCCTTCAAACTTGTGCCAATTTGCTGCATTGCAAATATTGGACCTTGCTAACAACAATTTAGAAGGTCCAATTCCTCGTTGCATTGGCAATATTGCAGGAATGGTTTCGAAACCAAAAGAAGCGATGGGCGTTAATTCCACCAAGGCCTGGTGTGAAGAGGATGTGAGGGAAGTCATCAAGGGAAGAGAGTTTGACTATACTAAGAACTTGGTACTTTTAACCAACTTGGACTTGTCAAATAATGGATTGGATGGGTCAATTCCCGAAGGAATATCTACCCTCTATGGATTGCTTGGACTCAATTTATCATTCAACAATTTATCTGGGGAGATCCCCAAAATGATAGGGGACATGAAGTCACTAGAATCTATTGACTTCTCTCACAACCGGCTTTTCGGAGCTATTCCAAGCAGCATGTCCACTTTAACATTTCTTAGTCACTTGAACTTGTCAGACAACAACTTCTCAGGTCCAATTCCAAGAGGCAACCAGTTTCAAGTTCTTAATGATCCACTCAGTTACACTGGCAACCCATATCTCTGTGGAGCTCCACTTACAAAAATCTGTCCCGGTGATTACTCTCATCAAGTTCCTCATAGTGGAGGCCATGAAGATGAAGCCGGAGAAAATGATAAGTCAGACAAAGTGTGGTTTTACTTTGTTATAGCCCTTGGCTTTGCGACCGGTTTCTGGGGAGTGATTGGGGTTTTGTTGGTGAAAAAGAATTGGAGGCATGCTTGCTTCGGATATGTGGATAAGGTAGCAGACAAAATATATGTTGCAACTGTATTGAAAGTAGCAAAACTAAAGAACATGTTGCAGTGAATAAGTGTCCACATGACTGTCCAGTAGATGGGTGACACATGACTGTCCAGAAGTTCTGCTTTGAACCTCTTTTCTGAACGTGTTTCATCTCAGTTTAAATAAGGCAATGCCAGTAATGATATCTTTTTATTAGCATGTTCTCATTGTTCTGTTCTTAGATTTGGATACTAGTTATAATTGGGACTATTTTTTTGGTTATCACATTTGCAAGCATTTCATGTTCTAAGTTGCGCAAACTTATGTTAAATGAAATGGCAGGCTACTAAGACACCTGTTTGGTTACTTACTAATTCAATGATACCTTATCTTTTGTTCACTTTATTTGTATTGCCATGGCAACTTTTAACCATTGCATCAATTTTCATCTGCTCTATCCTTCACTTTTTATCTTATTTTACCAAGGGAAGCTCAAAGATAATCAAATCAGCTCTAACCATCGCATCACATTTATAAAAACACAGGCTTTTCATTCACGTGATGAATTTAACTTTTTGTTTCAACTTAAATGTACGTGCATAGAAGAAGCATGTTTGGCACTTGGCAGAGCTTTGGTACATTGACTGGCTTTTGTCACAAATTTCTGTCATAACCTTCTAACTACAGACCATTGTTTTGACATAGAATTCAAGATTGCCATATAACATCTACCAGTCCTACCTAATCTTCTTTTTCGTGTGTTAATTTAGCATATGATATTGTTAATCAATTTAGCATAACGAATTTGTTAAAAAAAATTATTAAAAGTTTATTTTAATCTTTGAAATTTTATGCGCGATTCACATTCACTCTCAAAATTAAAAAAAATATCATTTTAAAATTGAAAATGCTAAAAGTGGTCAGATTAGTCCTTATACTATTGTTATCTCAAACTAACTTGAATCACCAAAAAAACTAATTGAATTATTTTTTATAATTGTAATTTTAAGAACTAAATTGATATCTTATTTATTTCATGGACTAATATAAATTACGCATATAGTTTTAGGGATCAAATAAACCCTTTCTAAGAAAAGCACTTAGCAAGTAACCGTTTGCATTTAATTACTAATCTGTTATGAAGAAGGCAATTTGGGGAAAAGTCTGGTTACCCGTTCCATACTCACAGGTCATGCATTTTGTGTAAGTCTTCCTTGATGAAACAAACTGACAGTGAAGGCAAGGAAGCACAAACAATAATGATATGTGAATATTAAATAAGGAATGCAGTCTTATTCGTATATATCTTCTTGTTAGATATAAAACTATTATAGTGCTTTTACTAAATTAGTTAAGCTTTTGAACAATATATTTTTATAATATGGTATTAGAGTTTCTATAAAAGAAAGTGATCTAGAGTTCAATTCTTATTATTTCTGTTTTTTTATTTAGATTATTTATACTTCAAATTCGAAAAAGAGATATATGCACGCATGCCCTGTTAAATATAAATTTTTTTATTTACTTCTATCCAACATCTTAGATTTTTAGAAGTGGTGGTTTTATTACACTCCTATCGCTTGACTTCTTCATCACTTCTTTAAATCTTTCACTTTATATTTAACACACTTTATCATTGGAGAATTACTAAAGGTAGGGTTGCTTTTTAATTACCTGACTTGAAGGTATGAAGAGACGAACATCCTGATTATTTATCAGGAGTTTATTTCTAGATAAATTGAAGTCATCTTTTATCTTTACTTATAAATACTTGTGGTTATAATGTTATCCGTGGTCCTCTTGATCTAAGTGAAACTGTAAATAATGTTATCAGGTGTAGCCTTACGTGCAGGCCCAGTTTTGTAACTGACCCGAGAGAGATAGATGTGGTTTCCTGATTGAATCATTCAGTTAGGAGTAGTTGAAAGATTATCAGTTGGTTGCCTTTGTTAAGTGTTCCCTCCCGTTTAAAATGTAAGTCGTGTTTAAATTTTTTGTTTGGTTCAAGATATAAGTCATTTTCATATTTTAATAAAGTATTAGTTGTTTTTTGTCCATTTATCTTGATGTTTATAATGAGTAGGAATAAGTGGATATGAATATGATTATTTAATGGGGAGAAAATTTATGATGAGTGATAAATAGTATTTTCATCTTTCACTTTTTTTTTTTCAACGATCAATGAAATACAATCATCATCTTAATTCATATGCATAACTTTAAAATACTTGTATGGTGGATGAGTGGATCGGAGGGAGTATTAATTGGTATAGCTATTGATCAGGAGGGGAGGGGGGAGGGGGGGGGGAGTAATGGCTAGATACAATGTCTTATGGTGAAACTTGTACACATGTAACCATATTTTTCACACTTGGCACAATGATCGACTTGGACAACGTACCAAGTCACTGGTTCAATCAGCAATTGAACTGGCGACAAATAAATTAACATATAAAAATATAATTTATTAGCACTTAGTATGCCACATAATGAACAAAATTGCATGATGATATGATGGTAAGCAACACCACACTTTGGAATTTTTTTAAGCAATGTCATAATTTCCTAGTTGGATGGTTTGTCAACAGTTCATACAACAGATTCATGGTCCGTTCTACTGCAAGCTTGTCCAATTGGCCAAATATTTGGCCAATTTGAGTGCAAAATCGATCGACATAACGAACCAAACGAGACCAGTGACTGGTTCACATATTTTCAGTCCGATTCTGAAAACTATGTATGTAACTTCTCAACTCTATTGAGTGTTCAGATTTTTTATATATCCAAGATTCGGAAAAAAAAAATATATCAATAGTTCTCAGTTTAAGCATTAGTTAGTTTTGGTCTTATGGCAATTGGGTGGTGTTATTTTAACACAAAAAGTGGGTTTTCATAGACACCCAACCTAATTAAAGGTTTAAAATCAAAGTTTTTATTTTTTAGTAGAGACTACATAAAATTTAAGGATAATAAATTTGATGTCGACATGTGCCAAGGTATAGTTGGTTTAAAAAATACTTTTCCATGGCAATTTGTACTATGACTCATGATTTTACAATTGTCCCATTATTCAGGACAAGATTAATTTTTTTTCAATCACTCCAACAGTTCCTCATCAAAGTTTATAGAAAAATATTATTTGTAATCATAATGCAAAAAATATTATACCGATTCACGTCTTATTTATCATTGATAGAGTATAGATTTCATTTAAGTAAGATGTGGATTCCACTGTGAGTGGAAATAACATAACTCAAGTTTCTAAGGTATCATGAGATATAATTAAGGGAAAAGAGCATCCAAACCCCATAAACTTATTTCCTTTTGCACAAAAGTGGCACTATTTACTTTAAAATCTTCTTAATCAATACTTAAACTTTAACTTATAACTTAATAGATCATTCTATAAAAGAATTTGTTAAAATTACTAGTAGTTATAGTGAAATATATGGTCCAAATTGAATGCAAAATAAATAGATAATATCCTTTTATGTGTTGTTATATCATTATTGTATGAACAAATTTGAAACAAAAAGGCCTATTGAAGTATTAATAATAGTTTAGGGACAATTTAAAAATGTTTTAAAGTTCGTGGTGGTGATTTGCAAAAAGGCAGAAGCTTAGAGTGATTTATATTCTTTTTCTTGTAATTAATTTCCTTTCCTTCCACGTTATGATTGAAGCTCAAATCTTATTCATTGCATATGAAATATTATTTATTTTAAATATAGTTAAAAAGAAAACTTGTGGCCTCAACACAAAGACCGACACATTAGCTACTCAAATGTCCAGTATCACTTAAAAGTCTTAAGTCCTTACGCCTTGAACACGGATAATTTACGTTGTTTCCGCACTTTAATTTCCATGGTCTTGATCCTCTTGGATCTCTATATCTTGATGCCTTTGACTTGTTATCTTTTAAACCTTTCTCTTTGTATCTAGTACGATTTGCAACAAATTTGTGTAATCTATAGCAGTTTTTGATTAGCTGGATTCTATGGCAATTGGTATGCACTATGCATTACTCAATAAAATAACAATAGGGCTGGATAGTGGATAGCACGATCTTTTTATGTTGGTGTAGTGTATGTTTGGCAACCATGCCAAACAGCGTATATAAAAATGAAGGGAAAAAGTGAATTTATATCATGGGCTGTTGTAATTATGCTTTCAAACTCTAATTTTATGCCCAATTTTGTACGACAAACGTGAACTTATTTCTCTGTTTTATGAAATGCGATATTGCATGTAAATAACATGATGCATATATACTTGCCTAAACCTGAGAACTCGACACGTACACACTTGAAACTAAGGAATTGATTAACCATTGAGCTTAGGCACTTCTAGTAATGGGCCTCTGAAATCATCTTCTTTTCACTCATTCCGTTGCAAAGTTTGATTAGAGCTAAAAAGGCATTAGGACAAATATGTAGTATAACAATCTAGGCTCTCTTTCTTTTGTAACCGTTCTCCTATATTGCCTTTATTTTCTGCTCACTACTTTATACCCTCGTATGTTATTGCAATTTCCATTGATAATAGAGAACAATAATTCGTTTATGAAAAAAAAATAGAGAAAAATAATTCTACGATGGTTCTATAATTTGGTTGCATAAAAGTTTCAACCCACTCTTAGTTGAGTGGTACAAAAGAGTCATCACTCATCATGAAGACAATTGCGTGGAATCACCACTTTAATTTCTCTATTCTTTGCAAGTCTTGAAAGTTGAATTTGGCAAAACACATTATGAAAGGGATAAGTGCAATCCCATAATTAATATGCGGAAGAAAAAATCTACAACGCCATTCTTAAGGTCCGTTTGGATAATTGAAAGTGTAATTTAGAATTATAATTCGAAAAAAATTGAAATTGATTTAGAATATTAAATTTTATATTTGAGTTTACTAAATAATTATATCATGGTTAATGAAAAATGAATAGAAAGAGAAATAATTTTATAAACTTTAATGAGGAGAGGGATATTTGATAAATTTTGAAATTTACAATTCATAAGATATATGTTAAGAATGAAGAATTGTTCATTTTAATTGTTTTTTACTTCTGTTGAATTGAAGTGGGGAATTATAATTCAAATTCTATGTGCTACTTCAAATTTCAAGTCCAGACTTCAATTTCATGTTCAATTTCAAATTTCAATTTTATATTCAATTCCAAACATCAAACAAGAAGTGAGTGATATCTATGCTGCAAGTGATGCGATATAAAATATGGTCACTTCAATTGTATAAAAAAAGATTAATTAATGGAGTGTATATTGCAGTAAATGTTGTAAATCATTTCAACTCAATCAAAGCTTAATTATCTCCTTTCCAAAAAAAAAAAAAAAAGCTTAATTATCTAATGGATGTAGACCTAACACACTGAGGAGACCGGGTAGACTTCTTGCCGTATGCGGTGCTATGGCTCTTTTCGGGAAATTCCAGTGTCTCCGCAAAGTCCACATCACATATACATCCATTTTGGTTGTTCTTTTTTTTTTTTTCAACTTATAAAAAATATATATTATGAAATTAAAAATTTAGGAGAGTAGTTATTGTCACTCCTAAATATTTATTACCACTCATACTTATATTAGTTGATTTCTCTAAAATGCCCCTCTTATTAAAGGTACTAATAATTAATGTTTTGATATAATTATTTAGATCTAAACTTAACTTATTTATTTAAATTTTATACAATAATTATCTAAATATTATAATAACGTTTGTTTCTTTAAAAATTATTTTATGTAAAATTTAATAACATTGGAATTTGAAGACTATTGTAGCAAATCATATTATAGAAACAATTTAAATTTGAGTTAATAAAAAAAACAACGTAACTCAAAAAGAAAAAAGAATGTAATATACACAACACATAAAATCTTTGAACATCATGTGTTTATATAATAAAATAAATATTAAAAACATATAATTCCAAAAGTTATTGCTATTAATTAACCAAATAATTTTTATTATAATGTTTTGTTCTTTAATTCTTTTTTTTAAAAAAATAAGCTAGCTTGTTATATTTTATATCTGGATGAAATTATGATTTGTAATTATTTTAATTATTAATTATTTTTACTTATTATTATTTTTATGAATTCATTGTTAGACTTTATTTAATCTAATAAAGTGCTTCAACTATTGCTCGCATGGGGAATTTAGCTCTACCATAAGATACAGAAGGGCACGTTGATATAGCTTATGATGCTATAGTTTTTGTTTGATTAAATTTGAAAAGTTAGTTAAATTTTTATTTTATTACATTATCTAATTCTAGTTAATCATTTTATTAAAATTAATAGTTTTTTGCGCTGAGGTGTGAGAGTTTAGTTATAGGTGTATTTTTATTTAGTATGATCATTAAATTCAATTTTAGAATATTGAAATGATAATAGAAAAATTTTTAAAATACGTTTTAATTGGGAAAAATTGGAAAGTTAAAAAAAATCCTAATATAAAAAATATGTAAGAAATAAAATCTCAAAAAATTAAAACAAAAATTCTTTGAATATCATAAAACAGAAATATAAATGCCTATCTTACTTTTTTTTGCCTCAAAGGCTTAATCTCTATTTTAAAATGAATAAATTAAAAATAGTTAATTTTTACATATATTAATTAGCATGATTATGAAATATAATTTGAAATATGAGAGTAGCAATATAAAAAATGTAGCAAAGCTCTTAACTTATAATTAATAGTAATTTTGAAATATATATAAATAAAGTCACTAAAAGAGGAGTGACAATG
The DNA here is from genome assembly GCA_031216105.1 of Dalbergia cultrata. Classification (NCBI taxonomy): domain Eukaryota; kingdom Viridiplantae; phylum Streptophyta; class Magnoliopsida; order Fabales; family Fabaceae; genus Dalbergia; species Dalbergia cultrata. The sequence continues at coordinate 66,141,590 of CM062344.1, forward strand.
GACATTTGGGAGTAGCATTTAAAATTTGGGTGTATTTATTTTAGATTTTAAAAATAGTAATTATAAAACATAAATTTTATATATAATTGAAAAATTGATTTTTTTTAAGCTATGTTTTTTAGCATTTAAATAAAAGTTTAAAATAGATTTTCTTATATTATGATTATTTTTAAAAATTATCCAAATAAATAAAAATATATATTTTTAAGCAAAGAAAGTAATATCTATCAAAGAAAAAAAACTTATCCAAATGCACCCTAATTATCAAGAATGGGTAATCAATTTTAAACATTAAAGTGTATTTAGTAGTATTTATACATTAAACTAAAGATTTGTAGATCATGTAAACAAATATTATTAGCATATAAAAAATAAATAGAAGAGTAAATATTCAAAAAGTGAGAAAAACACAAATCATATTGCAACCTACGATAACTGATGACAAGATTGAACTTTTTTCTAAAAAAAAATATCTGTACTAATTTATAAAATACTTAAAAAATCCTCAAATATCTCTTAAATACCGGCAAGCACATAGATCAATGGGTTAGAGGTTGTTCTAATTTAATGAGAGATCTTGGCAATGAGAGTTTTACCGCCTTAATGGTCATTTCTGGCTTCAGTAGAATTACCTCATGTCAAGTAAGAGAATGCCTGTTATTTCACCAAAAAACTGACCTCTTAAAAAATTGTTCAGAGGGAATTCTAATTTTTTTTATATCAATAATTAAAAAACAATTCAGGATAGATTTTTCAAAAATATCCCAAAACGATACAAGTAATTAAACTTGCTCTTAAAAAAAAGAAAATATGTAACTATTGTTAAATAAAACATGTAGTTTATTTTTTAAAAAATATTATTTAAACACTTAAAAAGTGTGAGTGCTGACAGACACCACTTTTTAGATTTAAAAAAAAAACATCACTCTCATTTTTCTGTAGTACATAACTGAAATCATTTTATTTTGTGTGACTTTTTTTAATACGAAAAATGTGAACGTATGAAAAGAAAATGCTATATAATTGCAAAGCTCTTTGTCGTTTGTGATGTACTCCTAATCATATCCCCTGCAAAACAATGAGAATATCGTTGAATAGTTTCGTATTTTGTGTTCTTTTCCTACTGACTAAAATTGGCGACGTATGTTTGTGCAGAAATTCAGCCTTAGGGTGCATTGAGCGAGAAAGGCAGGCTCTTCTCAACCTCAGAGAAAGCATTCATGCTACATAATGTAGTTAGTTTGTTAATCTGTTAATATCAGTTAGTTACTGTAACGATAGTTTGTTAACTCAGTTATGGAAGTTAATTAGTACTCTACATAACTCATGTATAATGTAACACTTAGGTGGTGAAAGCCAAGTTATTCATTCTCTATTGAACACATCATTTTTCAGCATTTCTCTGCTCTCAGTTCTCTTTCTCTTCCTTCTCGATTCTCTTCTCTGTTCCTGAGTTCACATGAGTTTATATTCTAATAAAAACACCGGGCATAGAGGGTGGACTTGTTGCCGTATGCAGTGGTTTCCTTCGGGAAAAATTCTAAGGGTTTGTTTTCATAAAGCAGTTCTCATTTTCAATTTTTAATTAATTTCTTATTGAGTCAATTTTTAATATAGTCTGTAAAATTATAAGTGCGAGTTATTTGATCTCTAAAATTTAAAAATTAACATTTTAGTCCCTAAATTGTAAAATATAAGTTATATTACTCCTCAATCCTATTTTTATTATTGTATTCTGATTTTTTTTCCTGACATTTTATGTTAATTGACATACCAATAATATGTTGATATTATTCTTCATGATATTTACCAATTACATTGCATGGAAATAGTAATAATTGAAGCCCATGACATGAATTTTGCATATAAATAACATTATTAATATATATTGATGACTTATGTTAGTAATTATATACTAACATAAACTAAATCAAGGAATACTTTGATTTACATTTTGTAATTTGAGGGAATAAAAAGTTAATTTTCAAATTTTAGGAACTAAAGTAAGTTAAGCGCATAATTTTAGGGAATAAAATAAGTATTTATTTATTTATTATTTTTTAGAATTTTCAGTGAAAATTATAAAATTCAGAGAACAATAGTATTAGGACAGTTCTAACTATAATAGAGAACAATAATGCTAGGATGGTTCTATAATTTGGCTTTATAATAATTTCAGCCCACTCTTAGTTGAGAGGCGTGGAAGCACCACTTTCTCCATTCATTGCAAATCTTAAAGTTGAATTTGGCAGAACACATTATAAAGGCAAAATAATTAATGGATTGTATATTATTGCAGTAGAAGTTGTAAATCATTTTACGCCATTGAATTGTATAATGGATATATACCTAACACACCGAGCCGCATGGAAAGCACTAACGTGCTCGCAAAGTCCTCGTAAGATTCAGGAGAGATCATGCATGTAAATTTCTTTTACACGGTTATTTAATTAAATTATTTTATTTATAATTTTTTAAATAATAAATATAAGATTTAATAATTTTTATTGATATGATAATATATAATTAAATAATAATATTAAAATATTTTATATTCTCAATTTTAAAACTCTAATTACAATTAATTTTAAAAACCAAACTATTTGTTTACACATTATATTACATATATTTATTTGATAAGTCATATTTTAAGATACAAGCACTTATGTAACAAATCATATATGTGCATAAACTCACATTCTTCAATTTTTCCCTAGCAGCTTAAATTGTACATTTTAATGAGTTTATTTTCTAGAGTACACTAACAAAATCCCAGTAGAACAAGTTTTCTTTCCGTTATTACAATATTAGGTTTAATTTACTTTTTATATCTTTTGATATTTAAAATTCCTACACTTCGTAAACATCACAAATTTCTGTCTTAACCTTCTATACTACATACCACTGCTTTGACATAGAATTCAAGATTGCCACGTAACAACTTCCTACCAATCCTATCGAATCTTCATTTTTGTGTGTTAATATGGCATACGATATCTGTTAAATCAGTTTAGCATAATAAATCTGTAATGGACTCCTTTTCTTTACATGTAAAAATGGTCAAGTTACTTTGTTTCATTGCACCATTGAAATGTCAAAGCATTATCTTGCCACGTGATGAGGCTTAATTCCACTGTGTTGTAACTGCGTTTGGCCTTTATTGTTTCTTGCCAGCTGCGGCTGAGCACTTTCGTTTCTTTCGTTTTTTCCCACGTATAGCTGACCCTTGTTTCCTTGTTTAAGTGAAATGGAATTCATAGGGGAAAAAAAAAAGGCGTGGAGCCATGGAAGCAATGCTTTCTCATTTTTATTTTTTATTTTTGTTTGGCAAGTTTCAATTTGAATTAGACATAACACAAAATAAAAAGGCACTATTGCAAATGCCACGATGTTTGAAAAAACTCTACATTAATCTCGGCTTTGTTTCGACGCCGGAATCGAAATTTAAAATTTTTTATTTGAATTTAGTTTTTTTAGAATTAAAATTAGTTTAAAATTTCAAGTTTTATGTTGTTGAGCAACGAGAAAGTGAGGGTGTACAAAATTTGGGATATATAAACAATCGGATCGAGCAATAAACTAAAAAAATAGATCGGATATCACATCTTAATTTAAAATCTTAAAGCAATGACTATGTGAATTTTATCATTATATATATTATTTACTCGGTACAAACTTAATCAATATGGGACTCTAAACTCACGTTTAAAACCACCGTTTCATTGGGTTTATTAAAAACTATAACATAGTAATACTTCTATACTGGCGTGGACCTCGCAAGGCATTCCTAATTTGTCTTGGGGGGAAGTCGTCCCCATTTCCTTTCCAGGGAAAAATCTCCCTAACTCAGAGCCTCGAATAGGGCAGTCCCCACAAGATTTCCATCTAGTGGAAAAAATTGTCATCCCTAGATCCGTTTAACCCATCATCTTCGGTGGGGTCGAGCAATGCTACCCCACTTTGACAGCTTTAGTCTTTAACCACGGGGGACTCAACAGAGGAAGTAAATCACGACTCTCCCCGTGGTGCAGTGGAGGAGAGATATTTTCTTCTTCTAGAGAAATTGTTTTTTTCCCTCGCTCTTCGATTTTGTGTGGGCCTAGTACTTTGTACACTTTCTTCCAAAATCACTTCAGTTTTCCCTCGCAACGCCTCGTTTGAAAAAGAAAACAAAAAAATAAAAAAAAGAAGAAGAATTTGAATTTAATAGATGACATCCCTAAAGACTGGGCATACTATTACAAGATGGACTTATTGCCGATGGTTAGATTTTATTTTCTAGAGTAGTTAGATTCAGGAATGAACCGAAGTCTTCGCAAGTCCACATCAGAATGTTTTATTTTCAAGAGTGGTTAGATTCAATTCCAAACACCAAACTATTAACACATTAATTAATTAAAAATAGAATTTAATTTTTATGTATTAATAATATAAAAAAATTTATATTATTATTTAATTATATATTGTTATGTGATTAAATTTTACATTTACTAATTAAAAAATAATACAAATGAGATAATTAGATTGAATGATAATATAAAAGGCACACGAGAGAGAAAAAGAAGAAGAAAATAAGTTGAATTTAATAGATGATATCCCTAAAAGACCGGGCACACTGTTACAAGAAGGACTTGTTGCCGTATGCGATGGTTAGATTTTATTTTCTAGACTGGTTAGATTTAGGAAAGAGCCAAAGTCTTTGCAAGTCCACATCAGAAATATTTTATTTTCAGGAGTGGTTAGATTCAATTCCAAACATTGTTATTCAATTAAAAATAGAATTTAATTTCTATATATTAAGAATATAATTTTTTTTACACATTATCTTTTAATTATATATTATCACATTAATAAAAGTAGTTAAATTCATATCTATTACTTAAAAAGTCAAACAAATGAGATAATCTGATTAGATGTCGATATAAAAGTCATATTTGTGTTTGGAATCGGTCCTTCTCCTCGTGCTTCTGGTAATGATCCTTCCAAAACATGGCTTTGTTTATTTTGTCGTGTGTTTTTCAACTCTCACCTTGGCTTTAATGGGAGATAACTGATAAGCGCTTTGAATTTCAATGTACGTATTTGGCAGTTCAACAGGCCGCAGCAACAAGTACCCCAACAAAGAACGATGCCTCTTACAAGGGAAAGACATTGTTAGAAAGTTTGGTTACACTAATTCTAGTTTGGATTTTTGGAGCCTAACTCATACAGTACTAATGTAGCATTGTACCATATTGAAATGTTGACCCTTGAGAGTTATCAGATCCGAGAGCTGGTTAGTGATGTGCCTTTTATGGTCAATATACCTATGGAACTCACGAGCACAGAAGTCTGCAATTGACATGTATAGGCAGAGTGTGGGAGTCTTACGTTGTGAAAAGACTATTTTGATCCTCAACATAAATTAAATGAGTTAATACTCATTTTAGTCTCCAACTTTTCACTAATGAGTTATTTTAGTCTCTGACTTTTAAAACGAGTCAAATCAGTTCCCAACATTACAAAATGTGAGTCAAATTAGTCCCTTATTCCACTTTTATTTAACATTTTATCAATTAGATGATGATATGTAACATTAAGTTATGTATTATCATACCATGTATCATCTAAAATAGAATGAAATTTAAAATAGTTTATTTTGATATCTAAAATTGTACAAAATGAATCAATTTATGATGTATAATAAATATTTAAATGATTTACTTTGTATAATTTTAAATATCAAAATAAGTCATTTTAAAATATATTTTACTCACTACAAAAAAACATGTAAATTGCGGCGGTTGTTTTTGTAAATTAGGGCGGTTACAACCGCCATTTTTCCCAACAAAGCCATAATTACCAACGCCATTCGGAAAATTACGGCGGTTATAAAAAACCGCCACAATTACCTGTATAACTGCCATAATTTACGTGAACTGAGGCGGTTGAATTATGGCGGTTTCAAACCGCCGCAATTAGTAAAATATTTTTTAAAAAAATTATGACGGTCTGAAACCGCCACAATGTGTGGTAATGATTTAAAAAAAATATTAATGATGGCAATTTCAAACCGCCACAATTTGCAATTTTGAAAAATTTTTAAAATTATTTACTACAACAATTTTAAACCACCCTAATTGCAGCATCAAATTTTTTTTAAAACAAAAGTTCCAATAATAATATATGATAGTCCAGTTGCAATATTATCACAATTTGTTCAATTTGAACATTATCATTAGCTACGGCCATTAATATTCACCAATTGAAAAAAAAAAATCAAAACTAAAACAGCACCTAAGCTGGAATTCTAGGCTCAAGAGTCATGTTTTCAGCTTCCTGTCCCGACTCAAATAGCATAGAGGACAGGTACCTCTCCCCAAAGCTAGGAAAAACCACCTGCACCATATCAATGTGGAACTGCAACTTAGAAAGTGCCATCAACAAAGTTAAACTTTTAACTTCAATGCATGATATAGATCATGCACCAAAATCTCAATTCATCAAAAGTTATAAATAGAAAAGCATTCAAGGCATAATTAATAAAGTAATTATGGAAATCCTTAAAGACAGAGTTGATGTCAAAAATCTAAATGCATTTAATCCACTTTAATAATCACCTCATCCAGAAAGAACTGAAAGCAGACGGGGGAAAGAAGACTTCCAAGTGTAGGAATACTGGTGGTAAGAATCAAATTTATGGCATTAACATACCTGTACAACAAAGAGCATGATTAAACTAAGAAACTTTGTAAGGATTAAGGATTATTATTTCTTCTTTCTTAGGAACTCAGCTTACTCTAACTGATCACAAATGCTTTCGAGAGTACCCCATGGATCAAGTGTCATTGCAGCCATTTCAATGTCGAATTTGGTTTCCAGGCCTTGCACCAAGGTCACCAATGATTTTGTTATAACAACTGAAAAATCATTCTGCATTATTTCATAGCTTTGTTAGAATGCGTTGTAGGAAAAAAAAATGACATTTTAATAAGGCATTATTACCTGCACTTCTGACACATCCACCCTATCTACAAATTGAGGATCTATTATTTTAGAAACACTTTCAGCCAGTTCACCAGCCTGTCAAGTGCAAGGCTAAGTTAGTAAAACTGGCATTTACTCATTATGAACCAGATCAAGATGCTACAGAAAATTGACTAACCGTTTTGTGGCAATATTCAACTAAATTAACAAACAAATCACCCTTTCATCCCTATCAGATGTCTGCTCAGATTTCCAAGGGAGTAACTTCTGATCAAACTATAGTTTAGAGCTTTCCAAATGAAAAAACCGAACATATTATTAATAGTTGTTAGTTAAGCACATCTCCTTTTTATCATAGTGTGATATAATTTTAAACTCGTAAATGGGCCTTGCCAAGAAAGACGATGGCTCACAACTAACATATTACATGACATATCTTTTAATGAAAGGTGCAGATTGGCATTTTCAAGATTCAACCACCAGCACCAAGCATTTGCTTGGTCCTTCTTTTTTTTCTCAGCAGTTTGGATTGTCAATATTTATATGCCCTTGGACTTCTTTTATGACCTCATACAATGGGATTATTAATTTTTTGTAAAAAAATAAATAAATGATAGTGAACAGCTATTTAAGTTCGTGATGACAGTAACTGCTAACTTCATTTCTCAACATCAACATTTTCAAAAGCTTAGTTCGTAGATTCAGAGAGGTCCCCAAAATATAAGATAATTAACCAATATATAATTGCTGAATTTTCAGCACAATTTATAAAACTAAACTCCAGATAGGGAAATCCCGCATAAGCATTTTCTTTGCTTATTTATTCAGCACATCCAGGAGGACACACATTAAAACTGTTCATGCAATTGAAGCATAACAATAATGAAAAAGAGAACTGCAAGTGTATTAGGATGGAAGACCAAAATATGTTGCAAACTTAAACCATTATACACAACCAACATAATCAAAGAAATAAAAAAGTTTTCAACCCTGTATATATCAACTTTCTTAAACCTAATACTATGAGCCCTGGTTAGTTGCTACTGTGCATATGAACCCTAATAATTCCAGTTGATCTGACCATCTAAGCAGAGCATAGGAGGTAGATGACACTAATAGGAAATGAAATGAACAGAAAAAATATGTTTAGTTGGTTATTATAAGAAAATTATTTTTATTTCTCAAGTGGATAAATGGATTAGAAGCAAAAATGAAATGAAGCTAGTACCAATGACTAGAATATTCTAATTGATCAAGAAATAAACGAACACACTCTGAAGAAATTTTGCCAGGTTACAAATTACATTAAACAAATAAAATCAATTGCCATTGCAATAACAACAGTCACTGAATCATGTGAAGCTGCACTACAATCACAATTGTTTGGAATATGCAGTACCTTTGTCATATATGCCACAATCACAATCATTGAGAAGAAAAAAAAGGCAATGAACTTCTAACAGGACAATGTCAGTAGCAAATATCTTACCTTGAACTTACAGGAAAGTTAGCTAGTAAGGAAGATGAATCAGTTCTTCCAATCTCCCTAGTTGATGGTCCACCAATTGCTCTGTTATTAACTACACTGGTGTAGCTGCCAGCATGATACCTTTGCATTTCCCCCAACTACAACTAGCATACTGCCCTCAGCATCAAACCACCGCAAGTAGCTGTGATAACCAAAACCACTTAAGCAAGCTAAAAAGCAAGTCCTAAGGGGAAAACAACATCAAATAAAAAAAATACAAACAACACAATAGAACAAATAATTAAAGTAGATCACCTCAGGCATCAAATCTATGTGTTATTGAACTTCCATCAACAACAAAAGGATATGCACTGAAATCGCGATGCATCAAACACTAAATATCCCAAACTTGAGATCCAACATGTGGAACCCAAAATTGTAAGGCAAGATGTTACTCTCCTGACCTGCAAGCACACAAATGGGCAATGAATAAAAAAAAAATGTACATAATATGCACCTTAGGAACCAATAACAAATGCAGAAAACCAAAAACAATGAGGTTTCTAATGAAATGGATAGAGAAAAAGGCATCGAAGCGGACCTGGTCGAGGTCGGCGGACATGGCAGTGATTGCGTGGGCGTCGGCGTCGAGCTTGAGGGACTTCTCGTAGATTTGGCGGACCTCGTCGTCGCGTTCGGCCTTGAGTTCGGAGGCAGCGGAGGAGAGGCGGTGGAGGTTGAGTTGGGTGGCGGCGAGGTCCTGCTTGAGGGCGACATGGGTGGCGACGAGGCGCAAAGAGAAAGAGCCAACAATAGAGAGACCAAGATCCCAACGCCCCGAGCCTCGGCAGCACCGAACCCGACCCTCGCCGGTACGTTCCCGAGCCTGACGTCCCTCGGATTCACCTTCTCCCCAGTGCATGCGCTCACCTTTGTCGCCATCTCCACCCTCAAAAACACCCTCACTCCTCCTCCTCCTCCGCCATCCGCCGCCGTCCGATTCACCCGCCGCCGGCGCCCTCGGTGGATCTCGACTTCAAGGTGGTCTTGTCGTGGCCCTGGTTGAAGCCTTTGAGAGTGGCGTTACCGATGGGGAGCCTGGCGTTGTTGGCGACGAAGAGGTCGAAGGAGACGCAAACGGCGTCGTATTGGACGCCATTGTCTTTGTTGGAGTTGGAGAGCTACAGCGTGAAGAAAGTGGGGTTGCTGTGGTTGAGGAATAAGGTTTTGTTGAGGGAAGAGAAAGTGAGGATAGCACCCTTAATTCCCTTTTTTGGCTTTTTTAAGAGGCTGAAATGGCAACCCGCCATTATATCCTTTCCAACCGCCATTTCTTTCCTAAAATTGTGGCGGTTAAGAAAACTGCCGTAATTTACGTATATTATGGCAGGTTTTCAAAACCGCCCTAATTCAACCGCCATAATTTACTTATTTTTTTGTAGTGACTTTAAATGACATATAATATGTCAAAGTATCACTTAATGTTATCAATCGTCATTTAATTGATAGAAAATTAACTACAATTGGATTAAGGGACTAAAATGACTCACATTTTATAATATTAAGGATTAATTTGACCCATTTTAAAAGTTAGGGATTAAAATGACTCAATAATAAAAAGTGAAGGACTAAAATGAAGCTTAACTCTAAATTAAATACTCTTTCTTATGCCAACTGCGCTTGCCCAACTTGAAGTTGTTTCTGAATCTATTTGCGTGAAACCCCCATTTCACTCGTCTAACCCCCATTTCACTCGTCTAAGTTGATGCCTTGGAAGCATAATATCAATGACAATCACAATCAAAAGGCAACAAATAGAGACCATCATGCTTACAAGAGCAATTGAATGCTTCAAGAATATGTGTCTCCTCATTTTGACGAAGACCCAACATTCCCGTTGTTGAATAATCGCTAATTTAAGATAAAGTTGTCAAATTTTCACCTGTCATAGATCAATGAAATCCAACACCTAGGTTTCAGAGGCTAAAAGCTCAAACTAGAAGGGTAAAAGTGGAATCGAACTCGTGGTGCTTGTTTAGCGAAAGGAAGGATTGATATGCGATTTTAAGTGAAGATCCACATACCCAAATCTTGTGCGAAGTAAAAAACTTGTGGCTGTGTTGTTTATTTTTGCACGTCCCTGGATATAATTTTTATTTGGCTTAGGAATAAATAATTGTAGAACCACGATGACACCGGCAGTGGACCGTGGTGATGCACGATTCTTGGCCAAGGTGGTTTTGGGTTCCCGGCAGGCTGGGACAGAAAACTGCACAGTAACCACGATGCCGCTCCTCTATCATTGCCAATCAATGGCCATGAACAACCACCACCGCGAAACCACCGCGCCTCCCATCCACCCACACAGCTGCCGCCAGAGATCGCTTCATGTCTGCCACCACCACGAGCGGACCTCCTCTTGTAAACCATCAGTCACTGTTCATGCCACCGTTGCTGCACCAGCGGTGGCAATTCTATGGTAGTATCGTTTGAAAACGAAAGTGTGGGCTTGATCCCTCTGGCCTCTACAGAATGGGGAGTGTTAAACTCCGCTCATTTGCTTTCTTTATGTTTAAAATTTGGGCATTTTAGATAAAAGACACCATAGGTATTGACCATAAAAGACGAGTAACCACCTTCTTTTTTAGCCAAATAGCAATGCTCAACTCAATATAGCACAATGATATGAATGACATGTTGCCTGCTTGCCTTATGTTGGAGACCTCAACACGCTCGAAACTAGGAAATTAATTAATCATTCTTCGGCAATTCGAGTACATGCTTCTGGAATCATCTTGTTTTCACTTATTTCGTTGAAAAGCTTATTAAAGGTAAAAAAAAAAAATATATTAGGGCAAGTCGTGAGTGGATTCTCATGTTAAAAAACTCACGAGAGAGTTATACTTTCATCCTTATCTTTAATCTTTTTATTCCTAAAAAGACAAAAAGTACACATGAAAAAAATTAAAAGTGAAAATGAACTAGTTTATATATGAGAGGAGGTATAGTATGACAACTTAAACTCTCTGTCTTTTGTAAATGTTCTCCTATTGCCTTACCCTAGACACGTTATTACAATTCCTAGGGAGTGGCCAATTGGCTAATGTCACTCCCCATTGATAGCTTATATAAATAAAGTTTTCAAAATGCCCTCAAAGTAAATTTAATAATTAATATTTTTTATTTTATTTTTAAAATTAAGAATTATTAGGAAAAGAAGAACACTCTCAACAGTGAATCCAATCCCCTCATCCTCATCCTCCTTCTCCTCGTAATACCATACACAACATTCCCTTCCCAATTCCAATGCCAACTCAACCGCTTCCACCACCACAATTACAATTCCAATGCCAATAGCTTGTGCACTTTTACAATTCACCAAACTACAGATAAAGGTAAAGAAGCTAATAATCTCTCCCAAAAAAGATGGGACAAAAATCGAAAGAAGACTCTAGCAGAGTAGAACAGTCACTGGCAGTGGCACTCATAGAAAATAGAACTGCGTTGTTGACACAAGAAGAAAGATGGTGACTGGTTCATGGGTATGCACAAAGAGGGTGGTGGTGGACGCGAGGCACCACATGCTGGCATCTATCATGGGGAAGGAGCTCCTAAATTGGCCGGAGGTTCATGTTGTCAGGTGCGAGGAGATTTGGATCTATGTGGGGATTGTCAAGCGCATGAACACCGAGCCCTCACATGGCAAGGCATGGCCCCATCCACTTCTCTGCCAAGATTTTCTGGCACATCACTCTCTCTATGTCTCTTTGAAATTTTTTTTTCTTCTTATGATTGCGATACTGTTTTGAATTTTAGAGGTTTAACTTTTGTAATTTGACACAGTAGGCTTTGTTTTTGTGCTTGGCTTTATGTCTTTTTTTTTTCTTGATTTATTTTTATCTGCAGCTTGACTAATGATAAAAGTGCACAAGTAGAGAGGTGCTGGCATTGGAATTGGAAGGGGTTGTTGTGGATAGGAGGGATAAGGAGGAGGAGGGCATTGAGTTTAATGTTTGTGGTGTTCTTCTTCCCAAAAGAATTCTTAATTTTGAAAACGAATAAAAAATTAACTACTAAAATATTCTTTGAGAACATTTCAGGAACTTTGTTAATATAAGTTATTAATTGAGAGTGACATTAGTCAACTGAGAGTGACAATAGCCACTTCCCAATTTCTAATGATAATAGAGAATAATAATTCTAGGATGGTTCTACAGTTTGGTTGCATAAAAATTCCAACCCACTCTTAGTTGAGTGATACAATACACAAGAGTCATCATAAAGAGGATAGCGTGCAATGACCACTAATTCCTCCCTCCTTTGCAAGGCTTAATGTTGAATTTGGCAAAACACATTATGAAAAGGCATAATTGCAATGCCATAATATTGAAATAAAAGGGATTAGTTAATGTAATAGATATCTTGATCTCTTAGTTTGAGATCTCAGATTCATGCTTTGACAATAAATAAATAAAAACCCATTCAGAGGCCCCCTACCTCTTTAAAAGAGAACCAAATTAGTTAGATTCTTAATAAGTAAAGTCCAAAGAATCTATCAAATTTTTTTAAAAAAAATACTTACCTCTTTAAAAGATAACTGAATTAGTTAAATTCTTAATAAGTAAAGTCCAAAGGATCCATCCAAATCAATATACATAAACACACATAACAATGTCCTTAAGTGATACCTATGTTGTAAGTAACAAAATATGAAATATGCTTACTTCAGTCATAAAATAATTAATTAATGGATTTTATGTTGTAAATCATTTTAGTCAAATTTGAATTATCTAATGGATATATGCCTAACACACTGGGCAAACCGGGTGGACTTGTTGCCGTATGCGGTGGGTCCCTTCGGGAAGCACCAAAGTCTTTGCAAAGACCACGACACCCACTCTGGTTGTTTAGAATCAATCTTAAACACTGAACTATTTATTGGTATTTACACATTAAATTAAAAATAATTTTTAATTACAAATATATTCATTTGATAAGTCATGTTTTAAGCTATAACATATAACTGATATAGGCAGTTATGTAACAAATCATAGGCATGTATTAACTCTTTTTTTTTGTGTCTATTTTTCCTTAGAAGCTTGAATTGTTGATTTTATTTTCTAGAGCACACTAGCAAAATCCTAGAAGAACTAGTTTTCTTTCCGTCATTACAATATCTCAGATTTAAGTTTAACAAAGGGGTAGTATAAAATATGAACAACGTTTAGTTTACACTCGTTTTAAAGCTAAACGGAGATATTTAGATCATGTCTCAAAAAATATATTATTTAGATATATAAAAAGTAAATATAAGAATAAATATTCATAAAGTGAGAAAAATACAAAACATATTGTAACCTACAATAACACCTTCAGATATCTCTTAAATTTTGTTGAGAACGAATCCCGATTTTATCTAACTATTGTTTTGGACACGTTATTTATTTTTATTTTTTTGTAAAATACATATCTGAAATCATTTTATTTTGGGTTACTTTTTGTTTGTGTTTGGAAAAAATGAACGAGTGAAATGAAAATGCTATATAATTGCAAAGCTCTTTCCCATTGTGATGTACTCCTAACCGATCTCCTACAAAACAATGAGAATATCGTTGAATAGCTTTGTATTTTGTGTTCTTTTCCTACTAACTAAAATTGGTGACTTATGTTTGTGCAGAAATTCAACCTTGGGCTGCATTGAGCGAGAAAGGCAAGCTCTTCTCAACCTCAAAGAAAGCATTCAAAGCTCAGAAGATACGTCATTAACCATACTTCCCTCATGGGAAGGCTATGATTGCTGCCAGTGGGAAGGCATAGCTTGCAACAATGTCACTGGACATGTTGTCATGCTTGACCTCAACAACCATGCTATATGCCCATTAGAAGACTACCTTCAGAAAGAAATGGACTACTTTGAAGCCTATTCCACCACTTGTTCCTACCCATATGCTCTAGAACACATCAATTCATCTCTGTTACATTTAGAACATTTGAGCCATTTGGATTTGAGTGGAATTTTAATTAGTGGGAGTCCAATACCAAAGTTCATTGGTTCTATGCAACAGCTCAGATATCTTTCTCTAACCACTGGTTTTCAAGGGATGATTCCCAGCACTCTTGGAAACCTCACCAACTTGTGTGTTCTTCACATCAATAACTTCTACGGAGCTTATTCAAATGATGTTAGTTGGGTTGCTCAACTTTCATCGCTAGAATACTTTAGCATGCCATTTGTTGACCTTCATGAGGCACACAATCTATTTCAGGTGCTTAACATGCTTCCTTCTTTATTACAGATACACCTTGTTTTGTGTAAACTTGGAAACAAACAAATTCCTCTTCATCCAAATAACCTCTCTAATCTTACAAGTATTCAAGTCATTAATATTGCATTGAATGATTTCCAAGATCCAATACTTGATGCTTTCAGAAACATGACCTCCATTAGAGTTCTTGATGTTTCATATAACAATTTGGCTTCGGTGCCGCAATGGTTTGATAAGTTTGATAACCTTGTCAGTCTATACCTTGAGGGCAACGGATTTTCTAGCCAATCTCTTTCTGTTTTTCAAAACAAGACTTCTATTAGATACCTTGACCTTGGTAGTAACAATCTATGTTCAGTGCCATCATGGTTAAGCAAATTTAAGAGCCTTATCAAGTTAGGCCTTGCAAATAATCAGCTTAATGGTTCAATTCCGAATGCCCTGGGGAATTTGACATCCCTGACAGTTCTTGACCTTTCTGGTAATAATCTTACTTCAGTTCCATTGTGGTTAGTTGAGTTAAAGAATCTTATCCATCTCTCTCTTGGAGGAAATGATTTCAATAGTATAGAGGGGGGATCTCTATCACCAATTCTAAGAAGTATGTGTCACTTGAAAAAATTTGTGTTATCTGGATACAAGCTCCAAGATAAAGTGTTTCACAGTAATTCAAATATATCTGGATGCAACAGCTATGATTTAGAAGAGCTAGATTTGAGTAATAATAACTTTAGTGATAGTTTACCAAGTTGGTTGGGGCAATTGAAAAATTTAGAATACCTTAATCTCAGCTCAAATTCATTATTTGGCCCCGTTCCAGAGAGTCTTGGAGAATTAGTGAATTTAGTATGGCTGGATCTTTCTTCTAATAGTTTCAGTGGTGTTATTCCTTGGAGTCTTGGGCAGCTTGAAAAACTAGACTATCTTAGTCTTTCAGCCAACTCCTTTAATGGTGTCATTCCACGGAGTCTTGGTCAACTCAAAAGCCTGGATTACCTTGATATTTCTTTTAACTCTTTGGAAGGTCCAATTACCCAAATAAAAAGATGGTCTCCAATGAATCTCTGCGAGTTGCTTCTCTCCAATGACCAAATAATTGGATCCCTTCCAGACAACCTTGGTGAGATAATGCCTACATTGGAGATCTTGGCACTTGACAATAACCATATAACTGGTTCAATACCGATCTCATTGTGCGAAATCAAAGCATTGCGGAGCCTTGATATTTCCAAAAATAAATTGTCTGGTAAAATTCCAGATTGCTGGAGGAAGGGTTATTATGGTATGGAAGACCTAGATTTGTCATCCAACAAATTATCAGGTGTTATTCCAAGCTCTATTGGAAATCTTTCAATGTTGTTATGGCTACATTTGAACAACAATAGTCTTAGTGGAGAAATTCCATGGTCCTTGATAAACTTGAAATATTTATTAATTTTGGATCTTGGTGAGAATCAATTATCTGGTGCCATACCTTCATGGAAGGCTGACACAATTCCCTGGCTGAAAATTCTTAGATTGAGCAGAAACATGTTCAATGGTATCATCCCTTCAAACTTGTGCCAATTTGCAAAATTGCAAATATTGGACCTTGCTAACAACAGTTTAGAAGGTCCAATTCCTCGTTGCATTGGCAATATTGCAGGAATGGTTTCAAAACCAAATGACATGATGCCACATAATTCCACCAACAAGGGTTGGAGTGAAGAGGATGTCAAGCAAGTCATCAAGGGAAGAGAGTTTGATTACACTAAGAACTTGGTACTGTTAACCAACCTGGACTTGTCAAATAATAGATTGGATGGATCGATTCCTCAGGAAATATCTACCCTCTCTGGATTGCATGGACTCCGTTTGTCATTCAATAATCTGTCTGGGGAGATCCCCAAAATGATAGGGGACATGAAGTCACTAGAATCAATTGACTTCTCTCACAACCGGCTTTTCGGAGCTATTCCCAGCAGCATGTCCAATTTAACATTTCTTAGTCACTTGAACATGTCAGACAACAACTTTTCAGGTCCAATTCCAAGAGGCAACCAGTTTCAAGTTCTTAATGATCCACTTAGTTACACTGGCAATCCATATCTCTGTGGAGCTCCGCTTGCAAAAATCTGCCCTGGTGGTGATGACTCTCATCAAGTTCCTCATAGTGGAGGCTTTGTAGATGAAGCTGGTGAAGATGATAAGTCAGATAAAGAGTGGTTTTACTTTGTGATAGCACTTGGATTTGCAACCGGTTTCTGGGCTGTTATTGGGGTTTTGTTGGTCAAAAAGAATTGGAGGCGTGCTTGCTTTGGATATGTGGATGAGGTAGCAGACAAAGTATATGTTTCGACTGTATTGAAAGTAGCAAAACTGAAGAACATGTTGCAGTGGAAGCATGTTGATGGGTGACATATTACTGTTCGGTGGCTTTGCTTTCTTCCCCTTGTCTGATTGTGTTTCTTCTCAGTTTAAATAAGGCAGTGCCAGTAATGATATCTTTGATTAGCATGTTCTGTACTTGGATTTGGTTACTAGCTATATCTGGGACTATCTCTTTGGCTGTTGCATTTGCATTCATTTCAGATTGTAAGTTTTAAAACTTATGTCAAATGAATAATGGCAGAATATATGTTTATGAATTTCGATTTTGGAGGAAAAAGTAGGAGAGGGGAGGATTTGTAATATGTTTGTGAGTTTGCACTTGTAATAATGGTAGATTATATGTTTGTGAGTTTGAATTTTATACTAAAAGTCATCCCCTCCCCTCACTTCCACTCCAAAATCTAAGATGACAAAGACGTGTTTGGTTACTTATCTTTTGTTCACTTTAGTTGTATTGCCATGGCAGCCTTTAACCCTTGCATCAATTTTTCATTTGTTCTACCTCTTAACTTTTAGCCTTGTTTTACCAGAGGAAGCTCAAAGATAATCAATCAGCTTTAACCATCACATGACATATAAAACACAGCCTTTTCATTCACGTGATGAATTTAACTTTTTGTTTCAACTTAAATGTAATTACATAGAAGGAGCATGTTTGGCAATTGGCAGAGCTTTGATACATTGATTGGTTTGTCACGTTTGTGTACTTTGTGTTGGAATAAGTTCGTTAAGTAATATAAACCAATGTTAAATTTAATTTAAATTCAAATTAATTGAATATCAAATAATTAATATTTATTGTTTAAGCTTAACAATTCGTGATCATTATTGTTATTAGGCTAATTATTATTAAGCACTACATAATGTAGGTATGTTTATGGGTCATCGTATATGGTCATCGATGTGATCGATAGCTTGACTCTTAGTATGATATAAGAAACCTATCATAAAATAGAAGGGGTAAATCTCGTAAAATTCTTCATTATATTTCTATTCAATTTCTTATGTCTTATTTGTTAAGTCACGAAGATGGCAAATGATTAATCTTTTTCCTCAATCCCTTCTAGTAAACTGTTAATATAATTATTATCACACATGCAATATTTTGAATTAAATTTGGAACGTAGGAATTTAATTTAATTTTTATATCTTTTGGTGTTTAAAATTTTTACACTTTGTAGACATCACAAATTTCTGTCATAACCTTCTACACTATATACCCTTGCTTTGACATAGAATTCAGGTTTGCCATGTAACAACTTGCTACCGGTCCTATCTAATCTTCATTTTTGGGTGTTAAATGTGGCATATGACATCTGGTAAACTAGTTTAGCATAATAAATTTGTAACGGACTCCTTTTCTTTACATGTGAAAATGGTTAAGTTACTTTGTTTCATTGCACCATTGAAAATGGTTAAGTTATCTTGCCACGTGATGGGGCTTAATTCCACTGTGTTGTAACTGCGTTAGGCCTTTATTGTTTCTTGCCAGGAAACTAGTTGGCCCTATTTCCTTGTCTAAGTGAAATGGAATTCATAGGGGGAAAAAATGGGCGTGTAGCCATGGAAGCAATGCTTTCTCAATTTTTATTTTATTTTCAAGTTTCAATTCGAGTTAGACTTAATACAAAATAGAAAGGAACTACTGCAAATGCCATGAATCATGATGTTTAAAAAATCTCTACATGAATCTCGGCTTTGTGTCGACGCCGAATCGAAATTTAAAATTTCTATTTGAATTTATTTATTTTTTAGAATTAAAAATAGTTTAGAATTTTACGAGACTTAAATAGCCGGACCAAATAATAAATCATAAAAATGAACTGAAGATAACATCATGACTTAAATTCTGAAAGCAATAAGGGTCCTCCCACCATGTATAAACTTAACCAATAAGACTCAAAGCTCACACTTAAAAACAACGTGTGTTTGGGTTTATTAAAAACTATAACATACTGATGATACGTCTATACTCACATGAACCCTGCAGGGCCTTCCTGTAATTTGCCTTGGGGGGAATTTGTCCCCATCTCTTCCCAGGAAAAAATTCCCCTAATTCGGAGCCCCAAAAACGGCAGCCCCCACGGGACTTCCATCTAGTGCAAAAAATTGTCATCCCTAATCGTTTAACCCATCATCTCTGGTGGGGTCGAGCAATGCTGCCCCACTTTGACAGCTTTAACCACGGGGAATGTTATAGGAGGGAGTAAATCACGACTCTTTTGCCGTGGTGCAGGGGAGGAGAGATACTTTCTTCTTCCACAGAAAAACTCTTTTTCCACGCTTTTTGATTTTGTGTGGGCCTAGTGCTTTGCAAACTCTCTTCCAAACTCACTTCAATTGTCCAAGATCCATGTGAAGGAAGGATCTGTTTATTAAATAATATTGGATATATTAGTTAGGGATAGTTTTATCATCTTGCTATTGGGTATATATTTCCTTTTATGCTTTGTATTATACACATCACTCTCCATTTTGTAATTCTAATGAAACCCTAACCGCCGATGACCCCTTAGCCTAACGGTGAAAAAAACAGGGAGAGGTGGACACAGGACTTTAGGGTCCTGGGTTCGAGCCTGGGAGGAAAGCGTCGCTTTAACCCGGGGCTTTGCCATGTTCCTTGGTGTTTACAAGTATGTCAAGGCAGAGGGATTAGTCCCCAAATTTGGGATACCCTCTGTCAGAAAAAAAAAAAAAAAAAAATGAAACCCTAACCCCTTTTTCTTCTTCTCCACGGTTCTTTCTCTTCTCTGGCTTGGTTTCTCACTATGCTAACACTGTTTTCCTCTGGGAGGATGGAAAACAAGTTTCGGAGTGGAGGCTGCTGTTTGGACAATGCGCAACGCCTCGTTTGAGAAAGAGATAAAAAGAAGAAAAGAAGTCGAATTTAATAGATCACATCCCTAAAAGACCGGGCATACTGTTACATGGTGGACTTGTTGCCTTAGGCGATGGTTAGATTTTATTTTCTATGAGTTGTTAGATTCAGGAAAGAACCATAGTCTTCGCAAGTCCACATCAGAAATATTTTATTTTCAAAGAGTGGTTAGATTCAATTCCAAACACTAAACTATCAACACATTAATTAAATTAAAAATAAAGTTTAATTTCTAGAACATGTAAAAAAAATTTATATTTTTATTTAATTATATATTATTATATTAATAAAAATAATTAAATTTTTATATTTATTATTTAAAAAATTATACAAATAAAATAATCTAATTAGATAATGATATAAATTTTTTTTATACTATTAATACATAGAAATTAAACTTTTAAAAATATTTGTTTAACGAGTGTAATTGCCAAGTGTAATCGCTTTTACACACTCTGACAATAAAAAATTGCCATGTGGCCAATTATCACATTATATCTAATTCAAAGTTAAAAAAAAATGGTGATGAATTTTTAACTGTTGATAGTGTAGAGATACTTTACACTGTGAATGTATAATAATTAATTCCTTATTTAATATTTATTTCATAAGTAGTGTTTTAAGATTATAAGCACTCGTATGGCATATTACACGTGTGCATTACTCATTTTCTTCAATTTTTTTCTTTGACCGTTAAAAATGTCCATTTTATTTTCTGAAATACACTGAACACTTTAATGTAGAAAATTCCCAAAAATATAAGTTTTTCGTTCCATATCGAAAAAAAAAAAAGAAAAGCTTTAACCAGGGGCGGTAGAAGATAAGAAAAAAAAAATTGCTACTCGTTAATTTTAAAACTAAATAATGTTGTTTGAATCATCTTAAAAAATGATGAAAAATGGATATAAAAGTGAATATCCACAAAAAGTAAAAAGTATAGAATATCCTGTGATAGTGAATGCATGGGTAAATTTTTTTTGATATTTTTAATATGGCTATTTACTGTTGTACCTATTTTAAAATGTCTAAATAGCAACTCCATTGAAAGCTAGGGAAAGGATTTAATTATTGGATTAGACATGTTGCTTTTTGTTATAGGTAATATTTTGTGTTATTTTATCTGTTAAATTTTTTATATTTTTTGTTTTAAAACATCTATCAATGAAGTGATAACTTTTTATCAACAGTTTAGTGTGCTTAATTATACTTACTTATTTTAATTGATTGTATTTAATTGCTTTTGTTTTTCAAGAAGAATAATCGTGTTCATTTATACAATTTTAAACTATTATCAAAATATGTTTATTTTTTTAATATGTGTTTTTTTAAAATGAATGGAGTAGTTTATTTAAATGAAGTTATCGATATTAATTATTAAATATATTTGGCGAAATGATAATGGTACTTGTATGGCTATATAATTGTAAGGTTCTTTGCCATTGTGATGTACTCTTAACCATATCTCCTGCAAAACAATGAGAATATCGTTGAATAGTTTCGTGTTTTGTGTTCTTTTCCTACTGACTAAAATTGGTGACTTTTGTTTGTGCAGAAATTCAACCTTGGGCTGCAATGAGCGAGAAAGACAGGCTCTTCTCAAGCTCAAAGAAAGCATTCCGAGGATTGATGATCCATCACCCATAGAGGCCATGCTTCAGTCATGGGAAGGCAATGATTGCTGCCAGTGGGAAGGCATAGCTTGCAACAATGTCACTGGACATGTTGTCATGCTTGACCTCAACACCTACGCAACATGCCCATTTGAAGACGACCAAGACTACGGGATAGAAGAAAACGAAGACCAACCCTGCTTCTATTTGATTGTAGGTGACGTCTATCCGTCTGTGTTTCATTTAGAACATTTGAGCCACTTGGATTTGAGTGGAATTTCAATTAGTGGGAGTCCAATACCAAAGTTCATTGGTTCTATGCAACAGCTCAGATATCTTTCTCTAACCACGGGTTTTCAAGGGATGGTTCCCAGCACTCTTGGAAACCTCACCAACTTGCGTGTTCTTGACATCAATGACTTTGCTACTGCGGCCTATTCTGATGGTATTAGTTGGGTTGCTCAACTTTCATCACTAGAATCCTTCACAATGATAGGTGTTGAGCTTCGAAAGGCAGATAATTTGTTTCAGGTACTTAATAGGCTTCCTTCTTTGTTACATATACGCCTAGTTAATTGTGGACTTGGAAAAATGCCAATTCCTCTTCATCCAATTAATCTCTCTAATCTTACAAGTGTTCAACTCGTTAATATTGCACGGAATGGTGTCCATGATCCATTTCTTGATACTTTCAGAAACATGACTTCTACTAGAATTCTTGACCTTTCAAAGAACAATTTAACTTCAGTGCCACAATGGTTCGATAAGTTTAATAACCTTGTCGGTTTATACCTTGCTGGCAACGGAATTTCTGGTCAATCTCTTTCTGCTTTTCAAAACAAGACTTCTATTAGAGCCCTTGACCTTGGTAATACAAATCTATATTCAGTGCCATCATGGTTAAGCAAATTTAAAAGCATTGTCAAGTTAGGCCTTGCAGAGAATCAGCTTCACGGTTCGATTCCGCGTACTCTGCGGAATTTAACATCGCTGACAATTCTTGAGCTTTCCGGTAACAACCTAACTTCAATTCCATTGTGGTTAGGTGAGTTAAAAAATCTTATCCAGCTCTCTGTTGGAGAAAACCAGTTCAGTAGTATAGAGGGGGGTTCTCTATCACCAATTCTGAGAAATATGTGTCAATTGAAACAATTTGCCTTGTCTGGATACAAGCTTCAAGAGAAAGTGTTTCATAGCAATCCAAACATTTCGGGTTGCAGCAGCTATTCTTTAGAAGAGCTAGATTTGAGTCATAATAAATTTAGTGACCGTTTACCAAGTTGGCTGGGGCAATTTAAAAATTTACAATACCTTAATCTTGGCTCAAATTCATTCTCTGGCCCCATACCACGTAGTCTTGGAGAACTTGTGAACCTAAAGAGTCTTGACCTCTCTTCTAATTGTTTCAGTGGTGTTATTCCTCGGAGTCTTGGGCAGCTTGAAAACCTAAAGGAGCTCCATCTTTCAGCCAACTCCATTACTGGTGTCATTCCACAGAGTCTTGGTCGACTCAAAAGCCTGCATTACCTTGATATTGCTTTTAACTCCCTTACTGGTGTCATTCCCGAAAGCATAGGTCAACTGAAAAAAGCAACAGGTTTGCATCTTGCCAGTAACCGTTTATATGGAGACATTCCGCACAGTCTTGGTCAACTCAAAAGACTATACATCCTTGATCTTTCTTCTAACTCTTTGGAAGGCCAAATTACCCATGTAGAAAGATGGAATTCAATGAATCTTGGATTGTTGTATCTCTCCAATAACCAAATAAATGGATCCCTTCCAAAAAACCTTGGTGAGATAATGCCTACATTGTCGCACTTGGAACTTGACAATAACCATATAAATGGTTCAATACCAAGCTCAGTGTGTGAAATCAAAGCACTGCAGAGCCTTGATATTTCCAACAACAAATTATCAGGTAAAATTCCAGATTGCTGGAGGAACGGTTCCGATATATATGATTTTGATTTGTCATCCAACAAATTATCAGGTGTTATTCCAAGCTCCATTGGGAATATGTCATGGCTAGCGTGGCTGCATTTGAACAACAACAGTTTTCACAAGCAAATTCCACGGTCCTTGACAAACTTGAAGTACTTGCTGATTTTGGATCTTGGTGAGAATAAATTATCTGGTGCCATACCTTTATGGAAGGGTGACGCATTCCCTAAGTTGAAAATTCTTAGATTGAGCAGAAACATGTTCAATGGTATCATCCCTCCAAACTTTTGCCAATTTGCTAAATTGCAAATATTGGACCTTGCTAACAACTACTTAGAAGGACCAATTCCACATTGCATTGGCAACATTACAGGAATGGTTTCGAAACCAATCGACGACCCATCCCAAGACATAATGGGCTTTTATTACCTCAAGGACTGGCAGCAAGAGCATGTCAGGGAAGTCATCAAGGGAAGAGAGTTTGATTATACTAAGAACTTGGTATTTTTAACCAACTTCGACTTGTCAAATAATAGATTGGATGGATCAATTCCCGAAGGAATATCTACCCTCTCTGGATTGCATGGACTCAATTTGTCATTCAATAATTTGTCTGGGGAGATCCCCAAAATGATAGGGGACATGAAGTCACTAGAATCTATTGACCTCTCTCACAACCAGCTTTTCGGAGCTATTCCCAGCAGCATGTCCACTTTAACATTTCTTAGTTACTTGAACTTGTCAGACAACAACTTTTCAGGTCCAATTCCAAGGGGCAACCAGTTTCAAGTTCTCAATGATCCACTTAGTTACACTGGCAACCCATATCTCTGTGGAGCTCCACTTACAAAAATCTGTCCCGGTGATTACTCTCATCAAGTTCCTCATAGTGGAGGCTATGTAGATGAAGCTGGAGAAAATGATAAATCGGCCAAAGTGTGGCTTTACTTTGTCATAGTCCTTGGCTTTGCGACCGGTTTCTGGGGAGTGATTGGGGTTTTGCTGGTGAAAAAGAATTGGAGGCATGCTTGCTTCGGATATGTGGATGAAGTAGCAGACAAAATATATGTTGCAACTGTATTGAAAGTAGCAAAACTAAAGAACATGTTGCGGTGAATAAGTGTGTAGATGAGTGGCAAATGACTGTCCAGAAGCTCTGCTTTGAACATTTTATCTGAATGTGTTTCATCTCAATTTAAACAAGGCAATGCTTGTAATGATATCTTTTATTAGCGTGTTCTGTACTTTGATTTCTTTACTAGTTATAGTTGGGACTATCTCTTTGGTTGTTGCATTTGCAATCATTTCATGTTCTAAGTTGTACAAACTTTTATCAAATGAAACAGCAGGCTACTAAGAGACGTGTTTGGTTTACTTACTAATTTAATTGTTCACTTTATTTGTGTTGCCATGGCAGCTTTTAACTGTTGTATCAATTTTTCATTGGTTCTACCCTTAACTTTTAGCCTTGTTTTACCAAAGGAAGCTCAAAATAATCAATCAGCTTTAACTATCACATCACATTTATAAAACACAGTTGTTCACTTGATGAATTTAACTTTTTGTATCAACTTAAACTTACATGCATAGAAGAGCTTTGATACATTGATTGGTTTGTCACATTTATGCACTTCGTAGACATCTTAAGTTTCTGTTATATCCTTCTACACTACATGCCACTGCTTTGGCATCAAATTCAAAATTGCATATAACAAACTCCTACCAATCCTATCTAATCTACTTCTTCTTCTTCTTCTTCTTTTGTGTGATAATTTGGCATATATCTGGTAAATCAGTTTAGCAAAACAAATCTGATGGATTCCTTTCTTTGCATGCGAAAATGGTTAAGTTACTTTGTTTCATTGCACCATAGTAATGTCAAGGCATTATCTTTTATGATGTTCTTTTGTAACAGTGGAACATTAACAAGCAATTGACTATAAATCCCACTAGTCATTGTGTCTAAAACTTAATTCTTACACACATGAATAAATTATATGTAGCCATCTATGAGACAAGGTATATCCTATTTATTCCCCCCAAAAAAGAAAGCTTATATCTGGAAGGAAGAGCAATATAATCCGAGTATGTGTATTTGTTCAATAGAATTTGCAAAAAAATATACATTAAGATTTAAGATTTTGATTTCCCCAAGAACTTTTCTCCCAAGATTCCACTTGCTGAATTGAACCTTCTTTTCTCCTTAAGTGTGCATGCAAAGATGGAGGGTCAAAAGGGGGAGGCATGGTGCACAGGTTGGTGTTTGCAGGACCCTCAACCAATGATTCCATCTTAAATTTATCTTCTAACCCTGCTGCACTGCAAACCGTTGACTCCACAAGTACCTCAACAGCTTGAGCACTTGTAGTGGGTGTGTATCTGAAGAGTTTAGCACAATTATTTAGAAGATGAAACATGTAGTAATACACATAATCCATCTTTAATTCTTCTTGGATGAAATCACTTGCTGCCTTTCCAATACTATGAGCCTGATGAAGTCCAAAAACGTCAATTAGATATGAAGTTCAACATTGAGCA
The DNA here is from genome assembly GCA_031216105.1 of Dalbergia cultrata. Taxonomy (NCBI): domain Eukaryota; kingdom Viridiplantae; phylum Streptophyta; class Magnoliopsida; order Fabales; family Fabaceae; genus Dalbergia; species Dalbergia cultrata. The sequence continues at coordinate 66,167,630 of CM062344.1, forward strand.
GGTTATTTCTCAACTCCAAAAAGGTAGGCATCATTACCCTATGCTCTAAGCACATATTTTAGTATAATGATTTGGATTTTGCAATAGTGTAAAACATGCTAAGTTTCTACACCAAGGGGACCATATTAGATCACAGAATGTATTATAAATGAAGTCTTTCAATTATAACCCACCATTCAAAGCATATACTCAAGGTCAATTTTGTTTGTGTAGGTGATTTAATTTGGTAAGAACAATGTTATAACAACAGGGAAAAGTTAGAACTTAGAGATTACCCTTTTCTTGTGACTTTTGCCCCAATCCACAGCAAACTTGATGGACCTACACTTGTCATCTTCCTTAATAGGCCAATAGTGGTGCACCAGAATCAACCTTCTTGTGAAAAAATCATATTAAGGGGGTTTCACAAGCAACATGACAGAATCACATGCCAGAATGTATTTTTCACTGACAGACCAAGCAGAACCTTCAATGTTCACTTTATATTTGCACGCACCAAGATTGGAAGAAACACATTTTGGTGATAAATGTACATTTCCAGTGAATAAAGATATATTAACATGGCAAGTTATAATACTAAAGAGTTAATACTATGCGAGAAAGCAAAATGTGAATGCTGACCTGTGACCGCATTGGCTCGCCAAGTCTGATTTCTTGTACCCTTCTTGTGATTCCCGTCCCCAATCCTGGAACAAAATTTTCATTTGTTAAGATGCTTGCTATAACATTAATTATTGAAAGAGCACATTGTTCATGAAATTAATGAAATGATGATAATTTTTTATAATGGAAATGGTGAACATAAACCTTTTTTTTTCACAAATAAGGTTTAGCTGATCTCCTCTCAGCTATATATGTTCAATTCCAGGCGAAGAAAACCTTTGGAAATGTTATAATCCTTTTAGTCAAAGAATCACTTTGATGTTAGAAATATTGCAGTATATTTCAATGGATGACTTGGAATGCAAAATAAATAAATAAATAGAAGTTGATTTCTGAAAAGCAAATCAAGATTAATATATATACCTGGGTATATAAACGAGCATTCCAGTCTTGTTGATCAGATACATTGCATTTCATGAGGTCTTGTCTGGTCTCAGCAACAGAGGGATTATCTTTCCAGTAAGCATATGGCTCTCTATTCATCCATGTTGTTCTCTTGTTGCCTTCTTTCAACTCTCCCAACAACATCTCCCACAGCTTTATGTTAACCTCGGGCCTATAAGAAGACACAATTCAATATTTCAAACTTCTCTTTCGCATCTTACCCTTTTATATATGAACACCAACTCATTTCACACATATGCCACAATGTTCATACTAGATTTATATCAATTGATTTAGATTACACTTTATTATATTATTTTTATTTTTATTTTTATTATATATTACTAAATTGATATTTTATATTATTTGTATTTATTTTTTATAAAATAATTTTATTAAAAATGTTTTTTATTTTTATAATTTTATTTTATTATTATTTATTTAAGAATTATTTATTTTAATAAAATATTTTTAAAAAATGATCTTGTACATTAAAAGCTAATCAAATCTAATATGGTCTCTCTATGCTGTATTGAGTTATATAGTATTTTGACGTATAAGGAGGTTATAACGTATAAGATTATACAATATGTCATCTGCATCAAACAACAGATAAGAACATAACATATAATATTAGCTTATACTATCATATGCCTAATGCATCATACCAAACACCCCCTTAATGACAATAGGAAGTAGATGGCCATGTGTTGTTCAACTCTTTACTTTGGCCTAGCATTTGTCCCCCATAAGACTGTAAGGAGGAGGAACCATCAAGACAGCACAACTTGGGTGCATAGGAAAGTATGACAGCAAAGAATGAAGCTTTCTTCAAGGCATTTCACATACTGGGAAGTAATAATTAACTAGCACGAGAAATCATTCAACTACATAAATTACAAAACAAATGGAATTTATTGGGTGGAAGCTTTGTGATTGTTGAACAACTTGCTGAGAAAAATAAAAGCAACATAAAATTATGACATGAGTAAGCAGAAAATGATATAATTAAATTAGAAACTTCCTAGATGAAGGGAAAAACCAATACAAAATTGTATTCAAAAAGTAAAAATTCAAAAACAGATAACTACATAACTTAGGAAATATCATAATTCTCGTTATGCTAACTTCGATATCAATGTCAGTATCTGTTCTCACATATGCATTCTCTAGTGTTCATTCTGAAAGGAAAAAAAAAAAGGTGGATGCATCGTGCACTGCTGAATTTGTAAGATACGATCATAATGCACTTTGGTTTTCCCTCTTAACAATGTTGAGTTAAAATTAACAGTATTTTACCAAGCACAAACATCATATCACAACAAATATTTCCACTTTTGCTTCGCAACAAGAAGTCAAATACCAGCATGGCGTAAGGATGAAGTTTTGCATATAAATGCAAAAAGTATAAGGAAGAACATAATTAAATAGTAGACTAGCTTACTTGTTTCATCTGCCTTAATTGGTCCCTAACTTAATGAAGATCATCTAGATTGAGAAAGTGATTCAGCATACAACCTGTCATCGATCAACCCTTTGAAACAAAGGACAAAAACACTCACCATAAATTCAAAAAATGTATAAGGATGTGAACCAATTCAGATTTCATAAATGAACCAAATATGAGGTGGAGAGTGCTTCATTATGGTGGTGGTGGCGGCGGCGGTGCGGATGAAGATGGTAAAGGAAGGAAGGGGATAGGGGGTGGTGATTTTTTTTTTTGTAATGTAAATGAAGGTAAGGGTTAATTTGTCCAATAATAAAATTATCGCTAACACCGTTAATGTTTTTCGTCTAGTGGTCACTAAATATCTGACTTTTGACATTGTTAGGGATCAAGTTGACGCTTTCTATAAGACCCCAATTTATTTTATTCTTAGTATCTTTGATTTCTTTATATAGAATTAATTGATATGTGCTATGATAGTATTTTGAATATGGATAGTATAAGAGTAATGGAATTTAGCCATTATAAAATATATATATAGCATATATTAAGAGAATATTTTTTAAAGATAAAATATGATTAGATATTTTTTTAATTTGAAAATATGCAATTAGTAAAGAAGGAGGGACCCCACTATCTCTATCTCTAAGTGTAAAAGTAGTGCCCCACTATCCACACACTCTTTTTTATTTTTAACTCCCACCACTAAGCCCCAATAGACTATATGGTTACACATTATTTCACCTCCATAAAAAAATTTTCACTTTATTTCTTTGATCTTCTCCCAAAACTTTATGGCTAGGGTAATATTGGATCTCTACCCTCTCTAAACATAAGGTCTCTTCACTTTTGGAGGATAAAAAATCATTATCAATTTTCCCTCTTAAAGTCATGGCACACCCAAACACAGAGGAGAAGAATTTTACCCTTTTTCGCTTTAAAAAATTCTAGAAGTCTATAATTTCTGTTAATCTTTAAATAAAGTAAGGGATTCCGTGAAAATCTTTCTGTTTTATTGCTTTTGGTACATTCTATATCTATACCATGAAAAATTCTCGTGATCGATTTGCCTCGGTTCATGTCCTACTGTCTTTTCACGATATGCATTGCTATCAGTTTCTTTCCAATATAAATAAAAGGATATCCAATTTAATGTTTCACTTTCATTTAGATTATCATCATAAATTTTCATTAGCAGCTTATCACTGTGCGATCACTATACGAGGTAAATTTTGCACCTCGTCAATATGTACATACAGGCATGAAATGATCTTGTTTCTGTTTGCCCTCCCAAACGCATGAACTTCGTGTGTGTGTATTTATATATCCTTTAATTTTATAATATCCCAAACAGGACCTTGAATCTGCCGTTACCTTTATTAGTAATCTAATTATTATTTTACCTTTAATCATATGATATATATATCTGTGTGTGTTTTGCTTTCATACATAAATTTGATTGTTATATTATGAATGAGTTACTTTATGATAATATGCTTGTTAAATGAATTTGTGATGTCAAGATATGTATATGTACATGCATCTACATGATAAGGATAATAGATATAATATCCCACCATAATGATTTGGATCCTCTATTAAGAAGTGTAATCTCCACTGATCACCTACTTTATCCCCACTAATGTTTGCTGGTGACGACTAGCTATTGGCATAAGCTCATTACCCCACTGATAGAATAAACTAGGTGTATAAAAAAAGATATTGAAAATAATTGAATTAAGTGTTTCATGTGACTGTAAGTAAATTTTGTATATGTAGATTGTCATGCATGCATGTAAATTTAGGAGTGCATCCATGATAAAAAAAAAGATCATATTAAAAGACATATCTATCTTAGGTAAAGATTTTTCAAACTTATTAATTGGATTTTAAGGTGCATTACATGTTTTTCAAAAATAAACCGACGTGGTTAGCTATAGATGATTTTAGTGACACTAATTACTAAATGCATTTATTCTTATTGGGAACTTTTGAGTTCTCAACCCTTTCCTTTTTTCATGTCATTTCTAGAAGTGGAGCAGACTAATGAGGCCCTTAGGGAGGAGCATGTACCAAGAGAGTAGCTAGGACTTAGTACCGTTTATGATACTCTAGTTGATTAGACCATTTTAATTTTTCAGTGTTTTAGTTTATTGATGACTGGACTATTGTTAGCCTGAGATTATTTATTGTTTCAGATATTTAATTAGTAGCTACTATGTATATGTGGAATTGTTTACTTGTTATTACAAAATACTATTTTAGACTTGTGATTAAATGAATATGTTTATAATCACTTAGTTAGTTCCGTTGTAAAATAGCATTACATATAATTATATGTATATGTCAGGCTTCTAATTTGATTTTTAAGTAAAGAAAAAATTATTATCATTATTTTGCTGCCTATGTTATATTTTGAAACTGAAAAATCATGATATCAAAGCTTAATAATTTAATAATAAATTCCGATATAATTTAAGTATGTGAGAATAATTATTTCGATGTTACACTTTTCAATTGTCAAGGACAAACTTATCCGTCAGTGAAATTGCTAGTGATCAACTTGGGGTTTTGCTCATAATAAATTACATATAGTTGAGTATCATATGTTGAAAATTAATTTATGAACAATGGAAGGCTGTCCATTTAAGTTTATATGACATTACGGTACGTAACGTATTAGTTAATAAAATATTAGTATGTTCAAGTCCAAAATCATTTTTATTGACATTATTCAATCCTATGAGCTGAGTCAATTTCATTGACTGCATAAACAATATATTCTCAAAAGAAAATTTAAAAAGTTAAAATTGAATTCAAATAAATAATATTTTGACTCGAATGAAATCTTTCGTTTGTGCATGCCAAGGGTAGCTAAGGAAAAAAACAACGAAATCATGTTGGTTTCCCACATGGTTCCTACATAAAAAATTACAAAACTCCACCAATTATAGTACCGTCTCTTTTTCTCTCTCACATACGCACACCTGCAACAAAGCTCAAGTTTATTGCATATAGTAGTACTAATTTATTAAATTAAGCTTTAAGGCTTCGTTGTCTTTTGTCTCGGGTGACGTTTATAAAGTTGAAAAAGGCATTCCCGATTTGAGGGAAGTGTGGTGATGGTGGGAGCTTATTTATCGGACTCGGATATCAACTTGTTCGGTGTACTAGGTTATTGGGTCACTAATTCAACTGGTTGAACCGTCTATAATTAAATCAATTTATAAGAAGAATATATTAAGCAAAATATATAATATATACTATTTGCATATATTATAACAAGAATCGAGTTGACATAGTGGAGAGTGGGCGCTCCACTCACTTAGTAGGCATAAGTTTGAGACTTGGCAGAGGAGTTATTGACAATTAGAAAGTGTTAACTTGATCCCTAATAATATTAAAAGTCGGACACTTAGTGATCCTTGAACAAAAAATATTAACGGTGTTAGTGAAAATTTTATTACCGGACAAATTGATTTATAATGTCATTTAGCAACAGAAAAAAAAATTCCTTATCCCCCATCCTCTTCCATCCTTCACCCTTTTCATCCTTACCACCACCACCAAAAATTCCAATTCCTGTGAATTTTGGATATGTCCCAATGGTGCACTATATGGAGGATACTGCTCCTCCTGCCTTTCTAGTTTCTTCAATGCAAAGTTAATGACATTCTAGGCAAAGCGTTCCTGCCTTTCTAATTTCTTCAATGCAAAGTTAATGACATTCCAGTCAAAGCCACGGTATTGAAGCCATCTCACAATCCTTGATTTCCTTGTTTCCATGGGAACATTTTGACCTTGTGACCATTGTTTTGCTGCCGGAGCATGGATTGCTTTGACAAGCCCATCACTGACTTATAATCTTCATCACAATCAATTCCCCTAAAAACCACTTCAACTACCTTCTCAACATTAGCCTGACTTACTCCCTTCTTGAAAAGTTCCGGACACAATAATTACAATCCATTGCACAAAAATAACACCCTTTAATGATAATAGGAAGTAGGTGGCCATGTGTTGTTCAACCTCATTGTTTTGGCCTAGCATTTGTCCGCCATAAGGTTGTAATGGGGAAGAACCTTCAAGATAGCACAGCTTGGGTGCATAGGAAATTATGACGCAAAGAATGTAGCCTTCTTCAAGGCATTTCACGTATTGGGAAGTAATAATTAACTAGGAGGAGAAATAATTCAACTACAAAAATTACAAAACAAATGGAATTTATTGGGTCGAAGCTTTGTGATTGTTAAACAAGTTGCTGAGAAAAATAAAAGTAACGTAAAATTATGGCATGAGAAGTAGAAAATGATATAATTAAATTGGAAAGTTCCTAAGTGTAGGGAAAAACCAATACAGAATTGTATACAGAAGGTAAAAATTCAGAAACAGATAATTACATAACTTAGGAAATAACATAATTCTTATTATGTTAACTTTGATGTCAATGTCAATATCTGTTCTCACATTTATATTCTCCGGTGTTTATTTTGAAAGGAAAAAAGGTGGATGCATCATGCACTGCTAAATTTGTGATGTGTGATTACAGTGCACTATAGTTTTCCCTCCTAATAATGTAGAGTTTAAATGAACAGAATTTTACCAAGCATAAACATCATATCATAATAAATATTTCCACTTGTACTAGACTAGAAATATAGGTTGAACACCTCAGTTAAAGTCACAAGACCTCAAACACGAGCCCCACAGGTTAGCCACGTGGTGTCCAGCTTCCCTGTGAATTTACCTTAGATTTAGTTGAGGATATCTCATAAATCCCATACAGAATCTCTCTATATCTCATTATATCTTGTTATTATCGTACTATATCTCATGAAATTATTCCATATCTCTTATTGATACAGTATATATCTAGCACTAATTAAATTGCAGGAGTATCTCCTTCATTCAAGGAAGATTACCTCTAGATTTAGCATCAAGCAACCTCACACTATATAAGAGGGCTAACGGCCCCTAGGTATGACACAATTTTATCCTCATATTAGCCTAATTTACCACTCCAAACCCCATTCACCCACTAACTTTAGCAACAAAGTGTCTTTGCAAGTACTCCACCTCTACTTGCATAAACGTTTGAGCTACTTGTACTCTTACTGCACTTCTAGGTAAGAACACCACTTTTGCTTCGCAACAAGTCGAATACCACCATGGCACAAGGATGAGGTTATGTATATAAATGCAAAAAGTATCATGAAGAATAAAATTTAAATAGTAGACTAGCTTACTTGCTTGATCCGCCTTAGTTCTAACTTGAATTAAGAAGCTCATCTAGATTGAGAAAGTGATTAAGCATACAACCTATCATTGATCAACCCTCTCAAATAAAGGACAAAATGCTCACCATAAATTAAAAAAAGGGATAAATGCATTTTACCCCCTTGAATTTTAGGTTATGTGCAGTTTACCCTCTGACTTTTCAAAATGTGTATCACAATCCCCTGAACTTTTGAAAATGTGCAAAACAACCCTTAGTATAATTTTGCCAACTATAAAGATAAGGTTATATGCACTTAACCCCCCCGAAATTTCTAATTCGTGCAATCTGATACCTTGTTCGTGAATAATATGTGCAATTAACCCTCCCTGACTTTTTTAGTATGTGCAACCTAACACCAGGGTTTTTTGTACAATTTGAAAAGTTCAGGGGGTCGTAATGCACTGTTTGAAAAATAGGGGTTTTTTGCACAATTTGAAAAGTTCAGGGTGTTGTAATACACGTTTTGAAAAATCAGGGTTTAAATTCCACATAACCTAAAAGTCAGGGGGTAAAATGCATTTAACCCTTAAAAAAATGTATAGGATGTGAACTAATTCAGATTTCATAAATGAACCTAATATGAGGTGGAGAGTGCCTTGCTCATTTTTGCCTCATACTGCTGGTGGTGGTGGTGGTGGTGGTGGAGGTTTTTGGGGAGGGGGGGATGACGAGGGTGAAGGAAGGAAGGGAATGGGCAATGAGGATTTTTGTTTTTTTGTTGGTGTGTAAATGATGGTATGGACCAATTTGTCTAGTAATAAAATTATCGCTAACACCGTTAATGTTTTTCGTCATGGACCATTAAGTGTCTAACTTTTAATATTGTTAATGACCAAGTTAACATTTTGCAATTATCAATGACCAACTTGGAAGTTTACTCATAAAAAATTATATATAGTTAAATATTATAGTGTTGAAAATTAATTTATAAACAATGGAAGGCTGTCCATTTAAGTTTATATGACATTACGGTACGTAACGTATTAGTTAAATGAAATATTAGTATGTTCAAGCCCAATATCTTTTTTATTGACATTATTCAATCCTATGAGCTGAGTCAATTTTCATTGACTGCATAAACAATATATTCTCAAAAGAAAATTTATACACAAAATGTTAAAATTGAATTCAAATAAATGATATTTTGACTCGAATGAAATCTTTCTTTGTGCAGACCAAGGGCAGCTAAGGAAAAAAACCAACGAAATCATGTTGGTTTTCCACATGGTTCCTACATACAAAATTACAAAACTCCACCAGTCATAGTACTGTCTCTTTTTCTCTTGCATACGCACACCTGCAACAAAGCTCAAGTTTATTGCATATAATAGTACTAATTTATTAAACTAAGCTTTAAAGCTTCGTTGTCTTTAGTCTCGGGTGACGTTTTTAAAGTTGAAAAAAGCATTCCTGATTTGAGGGACTGTGGTGGTGGTGGTGGGAGAATCAGCAGCATGTCTCATTTGTGGCGTTTGGTAACTGTCTCTAGTAGAGATAGTGAAAATAAAAACATAAAAAATATTGTTTCTCTATTATGTTTGGTTATAGAGTACGATACATGATGAATGTCTTTATATTTGGTTTGGAAATACAGGGACAAGACAACAAATATACGTTAAAAGACATTGTATACCGTCACAGTCCTGTAGCTGGACCACTTCTACTGGATTGCCCATAGATTTGAGGACACATTGGGTAATATTAAATATGTATATAGGTAATATTAGAAGAAAAAAAAGTATGTTTTTGTTTCCATATCCTATCCCTACTGTCTCAATTTTTTGAAGGCACAAATTTTTTTTGTATTTATGTCTTAGGAATAGGAAATTTTTCTGTCTCCTATTCCTATCTCCACCACCAAATAAGTTTTTATCTCCAATATTTCCGTATTTCTTTCTTAGAGACAAGAAACAAATGCTACATTTGAAAACTATAAAGTGCAGCAACCATAATAACTTATCCCCATATATATTCATCATTGGAGGAAATCCCTAAGTTAGTCCCTAACAATTTTAGTATTGGACAAATTGATCCTTAACAATTGAAAAGTGTCAATTTGATTTTTAACAATATCAAAAGTTGGACACTTAGTTATCCCTAATGAAAAACATTAATAGTATTAATGGCAATTTTATTACTAGATAAATTAGTCCTTGGTGTCACTTACAAAAAAAAAAAAAAAAAATTCCATCCCCACCCCTTTCCTTCCTTCACCCTCTTCATCCCCACCACCACCATAATGAGGCAGAAATGAAGCACTCTCCACCTCATATTTGTTTCATTTATGAAATGAATTGGTTCACATCCTTATCCATTTTTCGAATTTATGGTGAATGTTTTTGTCCTTTGTTTGAGAGAGTTGATCAATGATAGGTTGTATGCTGAATCTCTTTCTCAATCTAGATTATCTTCATCAAGTTAGGGACCAAGGTGGATCAAACAAGTAAGCTAGTCTACTATATTTTTGTTCTTCCGGATACTTTTTGCATTTATATACATAACCTTATCCTTATGCCATGTTGATATCTGACTTCTTGTTGCGAAGCAAATTTGCAAACATTTATTGTGATATGATGATTGTGCTTGATAAAATTCTGTTCATTTTAACTCTACATTATTAGGAGGGAAAACCGTAGTGCATTGTGATTGCATCTCACAAATTCAGCAGTGCACGATGCATCCACCTTTTTTCCTTTTAGAATAAACACTAGAGAATGTAAATGTGAGAATAGATACTAACATTGACATAAAAGTTAACATAATAAGAATTATGTTACTTCCTAAGTTATGTAATTATTTGTTTTTGAAATTTTTACTTTTTGTATACAATTCTGTATTGATTTTTCCCTACATTTAGAAACTTTCTAATTTAATTATATCATGTTCTACTTATTCATGTCATAATTTTATGTTGCTTTTATTTTTCTCAGCTAGTTGTTCAACAATCACAAAGCTTCGACCCAATAAATTCCATTTATTTTGTAATTTATTTAGTTGAATGATTTCTCCTATTAGTTAATTGTCACTTCCCAATATCCATTAGATGAGGTGTGACTCCACTTAATTTGGGATCCACATCTCACCCAATGATAGATAAGAGTATGTCAGTACTCTGTCTCTCAAAGAGTGAGTATAAATATCATTACTCTTTTGTTATGGGTAACATTTTGTGTTGTTTTATCTATTAAAATTTTCAGATTTTCTTGTTTTAAAACATCTATCGATGAGGTAATAAGTTTTTATAAATAGTTTAGTGTAATTAATTATCTTACTTATTTTAATTGATTGGCTTTAATTGCTTTTGTTTTTCAAGAAGAATAATCGTGTTCATTTATACAACTTTAAACTATTATCAAAATATATTTATTTTTTTTAAATGTGTTTTTCTTAAATGAATGGAGTATTTTATTTAAATGAATTTATCGATATTAATTATTAAACATGTTAGGTGAAATGACAATGGTACTTGTATGCCCATATAATTGCAAAGTTCTTTGGCATTGTGGTGCACTCTTAACCAATATCCTTCAAAACAATGAGAATATCGTTGAATAGTTTCGTATTTTGTATTCTTTTCCTACTGACTAAAAGTGGTCACTTATGTTTGTGCAGAAATTCAACCTTGGGCTGCATTGAGCGAGAAAGGCGGGCTCTTCTCAACATCAAAGAAAGCATTCCGATAAGCTTTACCCCAGGGGAAGGCGATGATCATCTACCACCATTACCCATAGAGGCCATACTTGCCTCATGGGAAGGCTATGATTGCTGCCAGTGGGAAGGCATAGCTTGAAACAATGTCACTGGACATGTTGTCAAGCTTGACCTCAACAACCATGCTATATGCCCATTAGAAGACTACCTTCAGAAAGAAATGGACTACTTTGAAGCCTATTCCACCACTTGTTCCTACTCATATGCTCTAGAACACATCAATTCATCTCTGTTACATTTAGAACATTTGAGCCATTTGGATTTGAGTGGAATTTCAATTAGTGGGAATCCAATACCAAAGTTCATTGGTTCTATGCAACACCTCAGATTTCTTTCTCTGACCACTGGTTTTCAAGGGATGGTTCCCAGCACTCTTGGAAACCTCACCAACTTGCGTGTTCTTCACATCAGCAACTTCGGCAGTGTGGCTTATTTCAATGATGAGGATTATTCTAATGATGGGGCTTATTCCGATGGTATTAGTTGGGTTGCTCAACTTTCATCACTAGAATCCTTTAGAAAGATAGGTGTTGAGCTTCGAAAGGCACATAATTTGTTTCAGGTACTTAATATGCTTCCTTCTCTGTTACATATAAGCCTAGTTCATTGTGGACTTGGAAAAATGCCAATTCCTCTTCATCCAATTAATCTCTCTAATCTTACAAGTGTTCAACTTGTTAATATTGCATGGAATGGTGTCCGTGATCCATTTCTTGATGCTTTCAGAAACATGACTTCTATTAGAATTCTTGACCTTTCAAAGAACAATTTAACTTCAGTGCCACAATGGTTCGATAAGTTTAATAACCCTGTCGGTTTATACCTTGCTGGCAACGGAATTTCTGGTCAATCTCTTTCTGCTTTTCAAAACAAGACTTCTGTTAGAGCCCTTGACCTTGGTAATACAAATCTATTTTCGGTGCCATCATGGTTAAGCAAGTTTTAAAGCCTTGTCAAGTTAGACCTTGCAGAGAATCAGCTTCACGGTTCGATTCCGCGTCCTCTGCGGAATTTAACATCTCTGACTATTCTTGAGCTTTCTGGTAACAACCTAACTTCAGTTCCATTGTGGTTAGGTGAGTTAAAAAATCTTATCCTGCTCACTGTTGGAGAAAACCAATTCAGTAGTATAGAGAGGGGGTCTCTATCATCAATTCTGAGAAATATGTGCCACTTGAAGCAATTTGACTTGTCTGGATACAAGCTTCAAGAGAAAGTGTTTCATAGCAATCCAAATATTTCGGGTTGCAGCAGCTATGCTTTAGAAGAGCTAGATTTGAGTGATAATAACTTTACTGACCGTTTTACCAAGTTGGCTGGGGCAATTTAAAAATTTAGAATACCTTGATCTTCGCTCAAATTCATTTTTAGGTCCCATTCCAGATAGCCTGGGGGAACTGGTGAATCTAGCACGGTTGGACCTTTCTTCTAATTCTTTCAATGGTGTTATTCCTTGGAGTCTTGGGCAGCTTGCAAACCTAGACTATCTAATCTTTCAGCCAACTCCCTTACTGGTGTCATTCCTAAAAGCATAGGTGTGATGACCGTTAAAATAAATAAATAAATAAATAAAGTGAGGACCACCATGCAACTTAAGTGGTATAGACTACCATAGTTCTCTCTCTTTCTTTATTTTCTTTTTCTCCCTCACTCTCCCGTGAAACTCCAGAACCCCTCCCCTCCTTATTCTCTTCTTCTTCTCTTCTCTATTCTCTTCTCCCTTCGTTCCCTCCCTCCTTCATCTTCTCAAATTCACAAACAAATGACACCACCACTTCCATTATCATCATCTCCTCCTCCTCTTCATCACTTTCTCTCTCTTTCCCTCTCCTCTATCTCACTTTCTCTCTCTAACCTCCATTAGAGAGTTGAAGATTTTAGAAGCTTTGGGAGTGATTTTCTTCACTAATTCTACTCTCCAAGTGGTAAGTAAGCTTCTACCATGCTCCATTTAAATTATTGAAATTTCTAAATTTTTTAGGATTAAATTAGGTTTCTTAAACCCATGAATTTGGGGATTTTAGTGAATTGGAGTTAATTGATATAAATTGATAGCGTAGTTAGCTCACAAATATTATTATTGTCTTGTTCTTACAGCGATAGAGCAATCGGACGACAATACTTGAGTTGGTGGCATCAAAGGCGTTGTTCTTCGGTTCTTTGAACCAGTATTTGTGAGTAGATAATGTATCTGTAGGTTACTTTATGCATGATAAACAATATAAAATTATATAAAGAGCTGAAAGTATGTTGATATAGAAGAAAATAATTTATTTATTGAAAATGAGGCTTTATGTTTGAAGTGAAAAATATTTAATTGGTGGCCATTATGTGATTGTTAGTTTTATTAAAATATTTTTGGTTGAAATGTGATAACTATTGCATTTTAGAACATTTTATATCAATTATTGAATTTGAGTATATTTTATGTCTAATGAATTTCATATAACATGAGAATAAATTTTGTGTTGGAAAATGTTTTGGAAGTGGAATGTGCATGATTTTGAGTTAAATTAGGGGAAAATTTCTAGTTAGAACCTGTAGTTAACGGCAGGGACGTTAGCCTCGGTGCACCGTGAAAAACTCTAGTTAGCAGGAGGGATGCTAACCCACACGTAGCTGCAGCTATGTCTGGATTTGTATATGGCTTAGGGCCAACTCTAGTTAGCAGGAGGGATGCTAACCCGTACATGACTTTTGTCATGTCTGAATTTGTATGGCTACGGGCCAATCATGTATGGACTTATTATTGTTCTGCTTGGATAACTCCCCATTCAACTTGAAATTATGTGATTATGTAAAGTTATGTTTCCACGAAATCTCATGTTATTGCTATATGTATATTTTTATGAGCACATATACATTATTATGTTTATATTGTTTTATGATTATATTTAGTAAACTATATATATCCTATCTCTCGCTGAGTTGCAAAACTCACCCCGTTGTTATCCATTTTTTTTCAGATACAGGTGCTGGTGCTGGTTCTAGTTCTATTCCTCCGACTCAGCCATAAGTATATTTCAAGTTGGTGAGCCTTCTTGAGAAGGCCTTTATGTTAAAACCTTATTTTGTCTAGTTTGTCAATTGCTCCATGTGTCACAGGCAGGGTCCTCGGATCTATGTTATGTGTAGGTTGAGAATCTATGAATTAGATATTTAAATTATGTTATAAAAAGGGATTTGTAAACTTAATTTAGTTTATGATTGGATTCTATAATGGATTATGTTTAATAGAATGGTAAAACTAATTTAGTATTAAGTTTGAAACATATGTTGAAATATTGTGTTACGCTGAAAGGGCGCATTCTGAGAATGCTTGATACCCATTTGCTGGAATTTAAATTGTAAATATTGCAGGTTATATTTCAATTTGGGGAATGTTCGAAAAACAGAGGAAACTCTGTCCGTTTTTCTGGAAAATTTGGTGTTTCAAGGCTTGCTAGGGAAGGTGTTCCCTATGCGCCGGTCATGGCCTAAGTTGGGTCGTGACAATAGGTCAACTCAGAAAAGCAACAGTTTTGAATCTTGCAAGTAACCGTTTATATGGAGACATTCCGCACAGTCTTGGTCAACTCCAAAGACTAGAAATCCTTGATCTTTCTTCTAACTCTTTGGAAGGCCAAATTACCCATGTAGAAAGATGGGCGCCAATGAATCTTGAAACGTTGTCTCTCTCCAATAACCAGATAAATGGATCCCTTCCAAAAAACCTTGGTGAGATAATGCCTACATTGTGGAACTTGGAACTTGACAATAACCATATAAATGGTTCGATACCAAGCTCACTGTGTGAAATCAAAGCACTGCAGAGCCTTGATATTTCCAACAACAAATTATCAGGTAAAATTCCAGATTGCTGGCGGAATGGTTCCGCTATATATGATTTTGATTTGTCATTCAACAAATTATCAAGTGCTATTCCAAGCTCCATTGGGAATATGTCATGGCTGGCGTGGCTGCATTCGAACAACAACAGCCTTCACGAGCAAATTCCACGGTCCTTGCCAAACTTTAAGTACTTGTTGATTTTGGATCTTGGTGAGAATAAATTATTTGGTGCCATACCTTTATGGAAGGGTAACACATTCCCCAGGTTAAAAATTCTTAGATTGAGCAGAAACATGTTCAATGGTATCATCCCTCCAAACTTGTGCCAATTTGCTAAATTGCAAATATTGGACCTCGCTAACAACAACTTAGAAGGTCCAATTCCTCATTGCATTGGCAACATTAAAGGAATGGTTTCAAAACCAAACCCATCCCCAGAGATGATGCGCTTTAATTACCCCAGGGGCTGGAAGCAAGAGGATGTCAAGCAAGTCATCAAGGGAAGAGAGTTTGATTATACTAAGAACTTGATACTTTTAACTAACTTGGACTTGTCAAATAATAGATTGGATGGATCAATTCCCGAAGGAATATCTACCCTCTATGGATTGCATGGACTCAATTTGTCATTCAATAATTTGTCTGGGGAGATCCCCAAAATGATAGGGGACATGAAGTCACTAGAATCTATTGAATTCTCTCACAATCGGCTTTCGGAGCTATTCCCAGCATTATGTCCACTTTAACATTTCTTAGTCACTTGAACTTGTCAGACAACAACTTCTCAGGTCCAATTCCAAGAGGCAACTAGTTTCAAGTTCTTAATGATCCACTCAGTTACACTGGCAACCCATATCTCTGTGGAGCTCCACTTACAAAAATCTGTCTCGGTGATTATTCTCATCAAGTTCCTCATAGTGGAGGCTATGAAGATGAAGCTGGAGAAAATGATAGGTCAGAAAAAGTGTGGTTTTCCTTTGTGATAGCGCTTGGCTTTGCGACCGGTTTCTGGGGAGTGATTGGGGTTTTGCTGTTGAAAAAGAATTGGAGGCATGCTTGCTTCAGATATGTGGATGAGGTGGCAGACAAAATATATGTTGCAACTGTATTCAAAGTAGCAAAACTAAAGAACATTTGCAGTGAATAAATGTGTAGATGGATGACACATGACTGTCCAGAAGAACCTCTTTTCGGAATGTGTTTCATCTTATTAGTTTAAATAAGGCAATGCCAATAAATATATCTTTTTATTAGCATGTTCTCATTGTTCTGTTCTTAGATTTGGGTACTATTTATAATTGGGACTATCTTTTTGGTTGTCGCATTTGCAAGCATTTCATGTTCTAGGTTGCACAAACTTATGTCAAATGAAATGGCAGGCTACTAAGACACCTGTTTGGTTACTTACTAATTCAATGATACCTTATCTTTTGTTCAATTTATTTGTATTGCCATGGCATCTTTTAACCATTGCATCAATTTTCATCTCCTCTATCCTTCACTTTTTATCTTATTTTACCAAGGGAAGCTCAAAGATAATCAAATCAGCTCTAATCATCACATCACATTTATAAAAACACAGGGTCTTCATTCACGTGATGAATTTAACTTTTTGTTTCAACTTAAATGTACATGCCTAGAAGGAGCATGTTTGGCACTTGGCAGAGCTTTGATGCATTGATTGGTTTGTCACAAATTTCTGTCATAACCTTCTAACTACACACCACTGTTTTGATATATGGTTAATCAGTTTAACGTAAGGAACCTGTTAAGAAAAATGAGTAAAGGTTTACTTCCATATGAAATTATATGCCTGATACACTTCAATCTCTAAAATTAAGAAAATATCATTTTAATAATTGCAAAAATGATGTTAGTCTTTCAGCCAACTCCTTTACTGGTGTCATTCCACAGAGTCTTGGTCAACTCAAAAACCTGGATTACCTTGATATTTCTTTTAATTCTTTGGAAGGTCCAATTACCCATATAAAAAGATGGTCTCCAATGAATCTCTGCGAGTTGCTTCTCTCCAATAACCAAATAATTGGATCCCTTCCAGACAACCTTGGTGAGATAATGCCTACATTGGAGATCTTGGCACTTGACAATAACCATATAAATGGTTCAATACCAATCTCACTGTGCGAAATCAAAGCATTGCGAAGCCTTGATATTTCCAAAAACAAATTGTCTGGTAAAATTCCAGATTGCTGGAGGAAGGGTTATTATGGTATGGAAGATCTAGATTTGTCATCCAACAAATTATCAGGTGTTATTCCAAGCTCTATTGGAAAGCTTTCAATGTTGTTATGGCTACATTTGAACAACAATAGTCTTAATGGAGAAATTCCATGGTCCTTGATAAACTTGAAATATTTATTAATTTTGGATCTTGGTGAGTGTGAACACCCGATTTTGTCCGGCTCATATAAAAAAACAAAAAAGATTTAACTCCATTTAATGTTTTTGAAAATTTTAGTCCATTTCATTTTAAGCCCATTAATTTTTTTTTTGAACAAACAAAAACAAAAATTCAACACATTTCTTAGCCCATTTCATTTCATTCTAGTCCGTCATTTTGATAGTCAGTAATTCATAAAAAAAAACCAAAAAAATAAACAAAAGAAAAAGAAAAGGAGAAGACGGAGAGAGGTGCGTCGCCCTCTTCTTTGAAAATTGTTTTTTTGATCACTGTGTCATTTGGTGTCTTCTTCCGATATAGAAATAATAAACAAATGTGAAGCGTGCCTATGGCTTTGCTTTTTTGTTGTTATTTCCAAACGAGTTTGCTAAATGAAAGGAAGAAATTCAGAAGTACTGGCACCAAACAAGAAAAGCAACATGAATCGGAATACAGAGTCAAATACAGTACACAACTCACATGCAGCTTGCAACAAATTCAGAGGAAGTCAAAAATAGCAATGGAAAATCACATGCATCTAAGATCAACTCCCGTGAAATCAGCAAAATCATATCATTTAGATCAAAAATAGCTACTGTAAGGTTGACAAATTGATTCATGAAAGATGTATAAATGGGAATGAAATTTACAGACCAAGGGGGAATCTTCTGACATCAATCACCGATATCAATACTTAATTCCTGTTACTGTCTAAAAAAGAGGGATATAATTTTAGAGACTCTAAGAGGAGTTTTTGAGGAGATTCGGAACTTCTATTTGAGAGGAGAGTTTTGGTGATTCTCATATTTGCAAAAATTGAAAAATCATAAGCAAACTGAGAAACAAGTGAGAGTGATCCATCTTACAATCTTAAAAGCTCCAGCTTTCTCACATCAATTACCATTATCATCAACACTTACTTCATGTTGCTATTTTGAGTAATCTAATTTTTAGAGACTCTTAAAGAAGTAGCAGCTATCATTCTAATCATCAAAAAGGAAAGAAACAAATAGAAGGAGAGATAAGCACAGGTAAGCAATAGGAAAACATGAGTTTATCTTGTATATTTTTTAGTGTCATCAATTTTTTTAGAGTTCTTGCAACCTGCACACACATAGCATAGCCCTTCGTTCTCAAGTCACAAAATACATGCACAGTCTCCTCTCAGAGTGAACCAACATCACATATCATTCCCTTCCACAATCATAAATTCAATCGTAGTGAAACACAAAATCAGCTTACCATTCTACAATTCAAATACCCATGAACCAGAAATCAAAAAGATGAAAGGGGAGGGAGCCATGGCCGCCTCTGTTATTGGTGCTACTACCGCAGCTTCATCTTTTACGGCCAAGACCCATCGCGGCCCTCCCTTCTTCACCTTCACCGCGGACTCCTCCTCCTCTTATACTTCAATCTCGCAGCCTTCCCTTTCCTCTGCAGTCCATGGTCGCGCCATTGCTGCTCCTCCCTCCTCTTCCTCTCTCACACAGCTCGCGGCCTCCCGCTTTCACTTCGTAGTGCGGTCTCCTCCTCCGTCCTCAAACTGCGAAAAAAACCAGCTTGGCTGCACCACCGCCACGCACTCCCCTTCCCTTCCTCTGCGTCGCCACCTTGGCCGCGATCCAGCTCCGCCACTTTGCCTTCAACAGCCACGGTCTCTCTTACTCTCACATGAACAATCTCTCTCACATCCCTTCTTTCCCTTGTGGCTTCCAGAACTTCACCCTTTCTCATCCCTTTTTTTCTGTAATTTATGTTTACTTTCCTTTATGGTGCTATCTGAGTGCTTGTGCACTTTACAAAATTTTAAGAATAAAAAAAAAGGGAGAGTTTTGATTAGTGGGGAGGGGAACCGTGGGCATAAAAAAAAAAACAAGATTATTTGGTTTGAGTTGGTCTCTTTGACAATGGTAGAGCCCAATATTGAATAAGAATTTGAAAACAGGGGCTACAGGTTTTAATATCAATTTTAAGGGTGTTATGTTTCATTTCCTCATTTGAAATCAAATTGGGTTTTTAAGCTTCTACAATTTTGTCAAAAAAAAAAAAGTTAGGCCAGTATAAAAAATAAAATGAATGATTGTTTTGGAGTCATTAATTTGCATTTTAAATTTTTAGTCATTTTCTTGCTTGAGTTCTGCTCAAATTATATGCTTGGCACAAAAAAAAAACAATTTTATTTCCAACAGACATTGAAATTTTAATTAAAAAAAACTTTATTTCATACAATGATCAATAATGGCGATTGAGTAACAAATGTTATCTTTACTATTGTTGAATCAGAAGGGTTCATTGAGTAGCTTAATGCTAACTTGAATCCTGCGATAAATTTTCACAAAAAGGTTTTTTTTTATTAATTAAAATTGACCAACACACAAACATTTTCTACAGAACTACGTGACTTTGAGTTCCTCATTGCACCAGAGGATACGTAGGAGCAGGCTATCCCTGTCAAGCCAAAATTAATTTTTCTTAATTTATTTGTTAATTTGTAAATATTTTGTGTAAACCATTTTTTAGCTTGTGTTAAAATTGTAAATATATTTTTCAAAAACTAATTTCTCTTAATATATTTGATATATTTGTCAAAATTAATTCTTCTTAAATTATTTGTTTAAATTGTAATATATTTGTGTAAATTAATTTTTTAATTTATATGTTTCAATTGTAAATATATTTGTCTAAATTAATTCTTCTTAATCTATGTGTTTAAATTGTAAATATTTTGCTAAAGTAATTTTTCTTAATTTATGTTTTTAAATTTTAATTTTTGTCTTCTTTGATTGAAATTCTAAAAGGGGTTATTAATTAATTTGCACAACTCACTAGGGTACCGTTTAAATACGGGTGTACTAGGGGTGCTGTAGGATTAAATTCTTACACTTTCCTAGACATAACCGACTCCCGAACTCATATCTGGTTGTCAAATACTATCTTTAAGAAGATTGGTTTTTCCAAGGTTTTCCAATTTAAATAAATCTGGTGGCGACTCCAATTTTCAAAAACACTTTTTCGCCGTCCCGTCGCGATCCCGGTTATGACAGATGGCGACTCCACTGGGGACTTTAGTATAAGAGTCAGGCCTGTATAGTTAGTGGTGCAAATTAAATATAACTCCGTTTGATTTTTTTTCTTTTCTTATTTTATTTTGTAAAGTATTTCCTTTATTTTTCTTTTACAAGAGTTTAGTGTTTCTTATATTTGCTTTATTTACTAAAACCTTAGGATAGACGACTATTGTTATTCTGTATATATTTGTTTGTTTTTGTTTGGATTTATGTTGTTTTATTTCATACAATGTTTCCTTTATTCTTCTTTCAAGAGTTTTGTATTTCTTATGTTTAGTTATAATGTTTGCTTTACTCGCTAAAATCTTAGGGTAGATGACTATTGTTATCTTGTATATATTTGTTTGTATTTTGTTTTGTAGAGGTGTACGTAGTGCTAGGATTGAAAGGTTTGTATGCTCCCTACACACACTTCACAATCAATTTATTCACACTGTGTTCTTGGACTCTATACCCGAGCCCGTGCAAGCTAAGGATTAGGGGGTTTCTTGACATTGCTATGAGGGGCCTCATGCTCACTTGGTAGTTGTTGGGATACCACTCAGGTTGTTACTGGCTTTATGGATCAATTATATTGAGAGGGTTCATCCTTACTTATGGTTGGTTCAAAGGTCGGATCCTTATCCTGTGGATAGGGGCAATTTGGGGACCATGGTTATTAGAAGTCTAGACCCACCATAATCATGTGCACGCATAGTTGAACATAGCAGCCTCCCAAATAGGGTTTTTGGCCTTAGAACTTCCCATCCATTAAGCTTTACCCTGTTAGGACAAAGGGGGCATGCTTCTTTCATCTTTTACTTTGTACTCCTTCATGTTTTACTTTTAATTACTCTCACATCAAACATTATTACATTGTAGTTAGATTAATTAGCTCATCATCCCATAAATCATGATATGCATTCTCAAATGTTTAGGCATTTTGTTCATTATCACATGCATTCATTTAATCATATTTTCGTTTCTCATAACGCAACTTACTTTTTGCATGAAAAATAATATTTTTAGTTCGTTTGCTCATATAGATTCTACTTTGTCAAATTTTTAGGAAAGCATCTCGTAAAAAAAAAAATTCAATAAAAGCATGCATTTTCCTTTCCATTTTTAAGTTTACTCAATTATCTCATTTTTGTACATAGGTTTTGTTTGTTAATAAAGCAAAAATCATCATTAATTCAAAGCAAATGGAAGTAACACAAATGAACACTAGCAATGCACACAATTGGAAGAAAAACATCAAGGTTACAGTGACAAGCAGTGAGTTGGGGAAAGTGAAAGAGATCGTTCAGTTGATACCTAGAGAAGTTCGATCTTCTTTTAAGGATACTTATGGGCGCATATTGGATTTACTGTTCATTCCAGTGGAAGCATCGGCATTGAGCGCTCTTTCACAATTCTGGAACCCTTCTCTTTGTTGTTTTGAATTGCCTGATTTTGATGCAACACCAACCATAGAAGAGTACATGGTCATGATGAGGCTACCGATTCGAGAAAAATTCGGTGTATATCTGTATCAAGGGCACTATGTTAGCAAAGAAAACATTGCTAGAATCATTGGAGTTGATCCAAATCAGATGGAAATAGAGATAAGAGGATCTACTCAATGAATCAGAAAGAGTTTTCTGGAAGCCCATCTGCAGACTTTGGCCCAGCAAAGAAATTAGGTTTTCTTCAATCAAACACTGGCACTAACTATCTATGGATTAGTTTTGTTTCCATTCACACCAGATATTGTTGACCAGGCTGCGATGGACGTGTTTTTCAAGTTCCAAACTCGTAACATGAATCCTATCCCAGCTATGTTAGCAGATACATTCCTCTCTTTGGGAGTTTGCATTCAGAAAAGTGGTGGAAGATTGCACTGTTGTCTACTAATGCTGTATGTTTGGTTTATGACTCATGCATATGCTGATAATCGCATGGGCCTATTCCTTGATCCATTAGGAGACTTCCATCGTATACAGATAAATCATCAAGAGCCACAGATATGGAAAAAGGAGTTCTCACAGATCCAATCAAATGCTTTCAAATGGGTCTGTCCTCGGTACCATGGAGAGAATGTTATTTATAGTTGTGGTGACTTTCACAATGTTCCTTTGATGGGACCAAGGGGGTGCATTTCCTACATACCCGCATTGGCTTAGACAACTTTATTGGACTCAAACAAAGCCACAAGAAGAACAGCTTAAAGGTTCCAGCTTTCTATATTAGAAAGACAAAAACACCAAGGAGCAAGAGAAGAAGATCAGGATAGCATGGGATAATGTCAAAGTCTTAGGGAAAAAGGAACTTGGCCAACAACGCTTAACTTCTTCTCAAGAATAAAAAGATTGGAGAAAAGCAAGAGTTGGGAAACAATTTGTCCCAAAGGATATTCCAAGCAACTCAGTTTCTATGCGAACTCAAGAGTCATCTCAACTGATTTCCCAGATAGAGACAATGAAGGCACAAATGCGATTCTTGGAAGAAGAAAAGGAGGCAACTGACCTAAAAGCTGCTATTATTCAAAATCAATGTGATAAAATGACCAAGGAAATCAAAACCTTAAAAGATGAGTGTACTGAAGCGGCAAAAATTATAAAGTCCAGGAAAGGCAAAGAGAAAATTTCAACCGCTCATTTAGCAAAAATCCAAGAACTAGAAGAAGGATTCCACAGGCTTGTAAAAGAAAAGAACCAGTTGGAAAAAGAGATTACTAAGAAAAGTTGTCGGGTCAGAAGAGTAGAATTAGAAGTCAGCCAATGAGATAAAGACATCTAGAGTTTAAGAATGGAGTTCAAGAAAAAGAAAGATGTGAGAGAGAAACTGGAGGAACAAGTGGAACACCTATCAACCATGCTAACACAAATAGAGCATGATGCTACTCAAGGATGGAAATTAGCAAATCGATATCATGATTTATTTGTGGAAGCAATAGAATTTGGAAGAACATGGAGAGAAAAAGCATTGAAATGGGAAGAACAATATGCAAAATTGACTGGAGAATTGAGTCATTACATTCCAAATTTCGTTCACCGCTTCGAAAAGGCAAACGAACAAATTGGAAGAATGCCGCCATTCAGTTTAACTCAAGAAGTGACAGATTTCATGGATTCATGTGAAAGTATTTCCAAAGGTCTCAGGAAAAAAAATGAAGCTTTTGATGTAGTTATCATTCATGAATGAGAATAAGACTTTTGATGTAATGCATTTTGAAACAATTTGTACTTGAAATTGAGTTTGATAACAAATGAAGGCTTTAGGGTTCGTGTTTTCAGTTTCAATTTGTCAAGTATGATTGTACACTTGATACTTTCTTTAGAGGATCAAATATTCCTTGAGAAAGTGCTCAATCACATCGTTGCCTTAACATCGTGAGGAAAAGAGTTGCATTTGCTAGTGTTCATTAGATAGTACCCACAGAGGAGTAAATTCTCCCTTGAGTTAGCTATTAACTGTACCTTGACTTATAGGGTGATATACTCATAAGAACAGATACGGGGTACTTACATTTGTGCAAAGGACTTTTGATGATCATTGCTCTTTTTTATCATGTTGCTTTGTAAAGAAAAGAATTAACTGTTTTGATTGTTGCTAATCTTATTGTGTGTGTGTGTATGTGGAACTCGTAATCATTGGGCGCCCAAGGAAAACTGAAATCGACCAAACTCGTGTGAATAATACTAGAGCTCGGACCAAGATGGCAGGTGGTAATGGTGATTCGGGGAGAACCATCCCACCTGTAATCATTTCTGAATCTGGAAGGAACTTGAGCATAGAGGTTGATGAAGTGAAAGGGCAATTGAATGCGATGACGGCTACTCAGGCAAGGATGGAAGAAATGATACGTGCCATGAAGGAAGCACTTGACTTATTGAGAGTTAATCCAAATCAAAGCACATCATTGGGTATGCCAATACCTGTACCACCAAGTACTGCAATGATAACCATACCTGTGGTATCGGATGCAAATCTTAATGTCACACAATGGATGAAAGACATAGGAGGAACATTAGGCATTTTCCATGAACAATTAGCACCAACAATGCTGATTACTATCCCCATCGGAGAGGGTTATCATGCCATAGAAAATGTACATGCTGAAGGACACGGGCATGCTACCCATACTTGGGAGCAGCCTCGCATTATTGTCCAAAGACAATTTTCTTCTGCTGGGAATAATCATGCAGATTCAGAGAAGGATAAGCTAAGAAAAGAGTGGATGGAGAAAATTCATGAGCAAATCAAGGCTATCCAGAAACCTAGCACTTATGGCTATATGGAAATCAAGCAACTTTGCCCTTCTATTGATGCAGTGGTTCCGAAGGACTTCAAAATCCCTGACTTCTCAAAGTATGATGGAACTGGCAATCCACTCTTTCATTTAAAGAGTTACTGCACCAAAATGTCAATCTGGTCCAAAAATGAAAAGTTCCTCATCAGCTTTTTCCATGAAAGTTTAACTGGACCTACTTTGGAATGGTACATCCAATTAGACCATTCGAAGATTGCCAGTTGGAGGGAGTTAGTTGATCAATTTATGAATCAATACAAGTTTAACATGGACATAGCACCAACTAGAGAACAATTGAGCGTTGTGCAGAAAAAGAAGGATGAGTCATTCAAGCAATACGCTTAAAGGTGGAGAGCTTTGGTGGCTCAAGTTCAACCATCACTCATTCCGACTGAAAAGTGTTCATATTTCTTAGGAACTTTAGGGTCTCCGTACATTGGGGCAATGGCAGGAGCAGCTTACAAAGATTTTTCTGATTTGATAACAGCTAGAGAAAGGATTGAGAATCTGACTAAAGCTGGCAAGCTTCCAATGAATAATGAAGACACCAGAAAAGGATTCCCACCCAGGAAAAAGGAAACAGATGTAAACTATGTGCAAGGTTAGCAACCTTTCACCCCAAAATATGCATCCGCTCATCCAAGACCCCAAATGTCATTTGTCTCTCCTTACCCATATCACCAAGCCACAAACACCACCCCGTGTCCTCAACCACAAGTAAATAACATCCACATATGACCATATCAACCAATTTGTCCAACATATCCAACCACGCAAAGTTACCCAAACATTACACCATCACGTCCAAGTACTCAATCAAAACCGCACCCGATTCCCAAATCTACCACCTTTTCCAAAGTTAGCATTTCAAATGCTGACCTTTATCAACAGTTGTTTGATGCTCATATGATTTCTCCATACCCTGTGCACCCATTACAACCACCGTTTCTGACATGGTACAATCCAAATCTAACTTGCAAATACCATATGGATGTTGCGGGGTATTCGATTGAGGATTGTGAAGGCTTTAAGACAGTAGTAAGAAGACTAATAGCCTGTGGAAGATTAGACCTTCAAGAAGATCCGAAGCCAGATATTGTTAAAAATCTAATCCCAAATCATGAAGGAGGAAGTCATGTGAATGTCGTGCAAATTGAGGAACTGTGGGTCAAGAAGGTTTTGAGTATTCGTACACCGATGGAGAAAGTGTTTAGTGCTTTGAAGGAGGCTAATTATAACATCACAGCACCCGCTTCGATGATGAAAAAAGAGGAGAAATATGATATGGAATCAAGATGTGCATACCATTGTGAAAGTCTTGGACATGATATTGAGAATTGTTGGGATTTAAAAGTTCGTGTACAAGAACTGCTCACTTTAGGTGTGATACAAGCCAAAAAGAAGCAGAATTCCATTGAAGAGGTGGATGTGATCGAACCCTTTGTGCTCCGAGTGCCTCCACTTAACCCAGCTCCGAAACCAGAAAAAGTGGTGATTACTGTGAAGAAACCAACACCTTTCAGTTATGAGGACACACATGCTATACCTTGGAATTATGGGACTAAGGTGGAAGTAGGAGAAACCTCAAAGGCCCAATCAAGTAAAGAAGAAGCTGGTATCATGGAAATAAAGGGGATCACAAGAAGTGGAAGGATTTATGGGCCTAGAGAGCTGGCACAAGGAAAATTTGTTGACGATAGAAATGTTGAAAAAGGTTCAGATGTAGGAAGAAAAGAAGAAGAAGATGATGAGGAATTCTTAAAGATCATGAAGCAAAGTGAGTACGATATTCTAGAGCAACTGAAGAAGACTCCCGCTAGAATATCTCTTTTGTCATTAATCTTATCATCTGAACCTCACCAAAAGGCAGTGCTAAAAGTCTTGAAAGAGGCTTATGTCAAACCTGATACTTCATTACAGAACATAGTGAATATGGTGGATCCAGTGAAACGTGTCAACATGATCACATTCTCAGACGAAGAAATAGTGTCACAATTCAACCCACGAGCATTGTATATAACCATCAAATGTAAAGGTTATATAGTACCCAGAGTTCTTATTGATGGAGGATCAGGATTAAATGTCTTACCAGTATCGACTCTAAGCTACTTGTCGATAAGTAAGGATGATATATTGCTACAGATCATGATAGTAAAAGCTTTTGACGGAGCTAAGAAGAGTATCCTCGGGGAAATGGAGTTGTTACTGAAGATTGGCCCAAGCAAATTCAAAGTGTTGTTCCAAGTAATGGAAATTGAGTCAAATTATAATATGCTGCTCGGAAGACCATGGATAAATAGTGTTGGTGTTGTCCCTTCAACATTGCATCAAATGGTTAAGTACATTGAAAATGGTTCAGTCATTACAATCCATGGAGAAAAAGATATCATAGTGTCTAAACCAGTTACATTGCCATATGTTGAAAATGTGGAGCTGGTGGAGAGCAGTTTATGGCATAATCTGGAGGCAATAAGGTTGAAACAAGAACAGAACAAGCTCCCTGTGGAAAATCAAGTGGTGGCACAAATGATGGCTAAGAATGGATACCTGAAGGGTAGAGGGTTGGGACCAAGGTTACAAGGCACCCGCACACCTATATTGGTCTCAGAGAAGCGCAATCGATTTGGTTTAGGATATGAGATTCCACTGGATGACAAGATGAATGCCTTGATGCTGGAGCAGAAGAAACAAACAGGAGAAATGCAACAAATCCCCCACCTGAATGAGACATTTCTTGGTCCAACTGAAGTGATCACAGTCGGAGAAGTTTGCTGCCCTTGCTACTGCCTCACTATCAATACCCTAGATGCAGAGACAGCTGAAAGAAACAGCAAAGTTCATCCTACTAGCAATGATGAAATGCTGATGAATTGGACTGCCGAACCAGTGATTGATGTTATTGCTGCAAAGTAATTTGTTGGGTTGTATTAATTAAAGATTTATGCTTTCGTTTATGCTACTGTGAGACATCGTTTAAATAAGCTTACATGATTTTTCAATAGTTTTTCTTTATGTTTTCCATTTTGCCTCGTTTCTTTTTCCTTTCTTCTGTTTTCTCCTTTCCGTTATTTCTTTACTTTAGCACTCCCTGCTCATTAATTTGTGTTTGTCCAGTGTTGTTTATGATCCATCATTTGTTTTAGCATTCCAAACTACCATACTTACTTTCCAGGAACATGAATGACTTAGAAATTTTGCCACCAGAAAAAGGATTTGGAAGCTTATCAATTGATTCTCTTGCTGCATTTGATTGCGATAACCATGAATCCGAAGAGGACGAGGAAGCTATTGAGTAGTTTTCAAGTCTACTAGAATATACAGAAAAGGGTTTTGACCTAGACAATGAGGTAATCGAGGTGATTAACATGGGCACCGAAGAAGAAAAGAAAGAGTTGAAAATAGTGAAAAATCCTGAACGCCTAGAAATGATTACATTGTTTAAGGAATTCCTTGATGTGTTTGCATGGTCCTATCATGATATGCTAGGATTAGACCCAGAGATCGCTTCACACAAGATCCCGTTGTATCTAGGAGCTAAGCCGAAAAAGCAGAAATTGAGGAGGATGCAGCCTGACATGTCATTGAAAATAAAAGAAGAAGTGACTAAACAGCTTGAGGCGGGATTTTTGGAGGTATCAAGACACACTGATTGGGTGGCTAATATTGTGCCTGTGCCTAAAAAGGATGGAAATGTCAGGATGTGTGTAGATTATCAAGATTTGAACAAAGCTAGCTCGAAAGACGATTTTACTCTCCCTCACATTGATGTCCTAGTTGATAATACAGCCAAAAATCATCGATTTTCATTTATGGACGGATACTCCGGATATAATCAGATTCCCATGGATGTTCATGATAAAGGAAAAACTACTTTCATAACTCTGTGGGGAACATTTTGCTATACAGTCATGCCATTCGGATTGAAGAATGTCGGTGCCACCTACCAACGTGCCATGGTTGCATTGTTCCATGACATGATGCATAAGGAGATTGAGGTTTATGTGGATGATATGGTTGCCAAATCTAAAGAGGGAGAAAGTCACATAGCAGTCTTGCGAAAGCTATTCGAAAGGCTCAGGAAATATAAGTTACGGCTTAACCCAAATAAATGCATCTTTGGAGCTTCTATAGGGAAACTGTTGGGTTTCGTTGTCAGCAAAGAAGGAATAAAGGTGGACCCAGATAAGGTGAAAGCAATACAAGATATGCCAGCTCCCCGAACTGAACGAGAAGTTAGAAGTTTTCTGGGAAGGCTTAACTACATTACTAGATTCATCGCTAACTTGACCAGTACTTGCGAGCCAATATTCAAGCTGCTGCGAAAACATCAACCTAAAGAGTGGAATGAGGAGTGCCAAGAAGCTTTTAACAAAATAAAGACTTATCTGATGAAACCTCCAATTTTGGCCCCACCTACACCAGGGTATCCTTTAATATTGTACCTCACAGTGTTGCCCACATCAATTGGGGCAATGGTAGGACAATATGATGAGTCTGGAAAGAAAGAGCAAGCAATTTATTATCTGAGTAAAAAGTTTAATGATTGTGAATCTCGCTATTTGGCAATTGAAAAGACTAGTTGTGCATTGGTATGGGCTTCCAAGAGGTTGAGGCAATACATGTTGTACTATATCACTTAGTTGATTTCTCGAATGGATCCATTGAAATACATATTTGATAGTCCTCATGTGTCATTGAGAGTGTCAAAATGGCAAGTAATACTGTCTGAGTTTAATATCAAGTATGTGACTCAAAAGTCTATTAAGGGAAGTACAATTGCTGAGCATCTAGCTGAAAATCCTCTGGAAGGTGATCAACCAGCCACATCAGAGTTCCCTGATGGTGAAGTGCTAGCAGTAGAAAGTGAATAGAAAGAAGCAGAGAATGTGTGGGAGATGTACTTTGATGGGGCTGCCAATATGAATGGGTGTGGAATAGGAGCTGTAGTGGTGCCACCAGCTGGGAAACAATATCCGGTTTCCATCAAGTTAGATTTTAAATGCACCAATAACATCGCAGAATATGAAGCTTATGCGAATGGTTTGCAAGCTGCCATTGACTTAGGGATCAAAGAATTAAGGGTGTTTGGAGACTCTGCGCTCATAATCTACCAAGTTAATGGAGAATGGCGTACGAAGGATCCGAAATTGGTGCCTTATCAGAAATACTTGTCTCGATTGATTGAACAATTTGACAATGTGTCATTCTCTCACTTAACTCGAGACCATAACCAATTTGCAGATGCATTGGCAACTTTGGCTGCAATGACCAAATTGGAAGTCCACACCAATGTC
Source organism: Dalbergia cultrata (assembly GCA_031216105.1). Lineage (NCBI taxonomy): Eukaryota > Viridiplantae > Streptophyta > Magnoliopsida > Fabales > Fabaceae > Dalbergia > Dalbergia cultrata. The sequence goes on from CM062344.1 coordinate 66,197,983, forward strand.
CAACCCATCCATGTAGAGGTGCAAAGTGAACAGATATACTATGACAATGTGGAGGTTAAGCCAGATGGCCAACCATGGTGTTATGACATCAAGCAGTATATTCAGAAAGGAGAATACCCTATCGGAGCAAATGATGCACAAAGAAAAGCTGTTCGTCGGTTAGCTATGGCCTTTTTCTTGAACGATGAAGTCCTCTACAAAAGGAATTATGATGGTACTTTGATGAGATGTGTAGATGCTCATGAGGCTTGTGTAATCATGACAGAAATCCATGAAGGAATCTGTGGAACCCATGCTAACGGGCACATGATGGCACGCAAAATCTTGAGGTGCGGATATTACTGGTCCACCATGGAGAATGACTGTATTAATTATGTTCGAAAGTGCCATAAATGTCAAATTTATGCAGACCGAGTTGATGCTCCTCTAGTTCCATTGCATAGCATAGTATCTCCCTGGCCTTTCTCGATGTGGGGCACGGATGTCATCGGCCCAATCAATCCCAAAGCATCAAATGGTCATCGCTTCATCTTGGTGGCGATAAACTATTTCACAAAGTGGGTGGAAGCCACTTCATATGCTAACATCACACAGAAAGTGTTTCTCAGATTCATCAAAAGAGACATTATCTGTAGATATGGGATTCCAGAAAGAATTATCACAGATAACGCTCCTAATCTCAATGGTGCTGAAATTCAGAAGTTCTTTGAGACTTTCAAAATCAAGCATCACAATTCAGCTCCTTATAGGCCTCAAATGAATGGTGCGGTCAAGGCTGCAAATAAGAACATCAAGAAAATTATCGCCAAAATGGTGATGACTTACAAAGACTGGCATGAAATGCTGCCATATGCTTTACACGCATATTGTACCAACATACGGTCAAGCACAGGGACAACTCCCTTCTCATTAGTATATGGAATGGAAGTTGTATCTCCTATAGAAATGGAAATCCTATCATTAAGGGTTTTAATGGAGGCTGAGTTAGAAGAATCTGAATGGGTAAAGGCTCGATATGAACAGCTAAACATGATAGAAGAGAAAAGGCTGGTAGCTATTTGTAGCTATTTGTCATGGCCAGTTGTACCAAAGCAGAATGGCTAAGGCTTTTAACAAGAGAGTCCGCCCTAGAAATTTTCATCCAGGGGATTTGGTTCTAAAGAAAATTCTCCCTAATCAAGAGGACGCAAGGGGCAAGTGGGCTCCAAGTTATGAAGGTCCTTACATTGTCAAGCAAGCATTCTCGGGTGGAGCGTTGATTTTGCAAAACATGAATGGACAAGTATTGCCCAAACCAATTAACATTGATGCAGTCAAAAAGTTTTATGCTTGAAAAGATACTGAAAAAGCCCGCTAGGTTGAAAACTCGAAAGAGCGACCTAAGCAAAAGTTAGGGTAAAAAGAAAAAAATAAAAAAGCTCGTTAGGTTGAAAACTCGAAAGAGCGGGCTAAGCAAAAGTTAGAGCAAAAAGATAAGCATCATCTCAAGCAACCTACACTGGGGAAATTTTTGGTTTTAAACTTGAACCAAGCAGACCAAGGCTAAAACTGGGGCAAAAAGGTGGAAAACATCGGAAATCATGGTTATAGTGTTCAACTTGTTGCAAGAGATTGATTGATTGAGTCACAAAGAACTTAAACTGGGGCGAAATTTCATGTCATTCATAATTCTGTCTTTCATTTCTGTATTGTAGGCCCCTTTCAAACCCGTTGTCATTTGATACACCAAGCAATAAAACCACCCATTCAGCTAATTTTTACTTCATCGTTGAATGCATGTTATTTATAATGTCTTGAGTAAGCATAAATTTAAGTTCAAATTGTACAATCTAACAATGTTTATAGCAATACATCAATGACTAGCATCGCACCAGGGGAATTCAGAAGCTTCGGCTAAGCTTGTCAGAAAAGTAATCATTAAACGAAGGGATCAAGGGTTACAGAAACGGAAGAAAGGTTTTGTATGTGCTAGAAGGTCCATAGCATGAATTATGAGTTTGATCGATTAAAGTTTTCCTTGAGGGCCTCTCAATCCAGGTTTAAGTCGTTTTTATTTCAATGTCATTTGTGTCCTGTTACCATTGCCAATTTACTTTTATGTCGGCCTCAGATTGCCACTTTACTCCCAGTCAGTCTCAGATTGCCAATTTACTTTCCTGTCGGCCTCAGATTGCCAATTTTACTTTCCTGTCAGCCTCAAATTGCCAATTTACTTTCCTGTTAGCCTCAGATTGTCAATTTACTTTCAGTCGGCCTCAGATTGCCAAATTTACGTTTCCAGTCGGCCTCAGATTGCCAATTTACTTTCCTGTTGGCCTCAGATTGCTAGTTTTACTTTCCTGTCGGCCTTAGATTGCCAAATTTACATTTCCAGTCGGCCTCAGATTGCCACTTTACTCCTAGTCGGCCTCAGATTGCCAATTTACTTTCCTGTCGGCCTCAGATTGCCAGTTTTACTTTCCTGTCGGCCTCAGATTGCCAATTTACTTTCCTGTCGGCCTCAGATTGCCAATTTACTTTTCATGTCGGCCTCAGATTGCCAATTTTACTTTCCTGTTGGCCTCAGATTGCCAATTCATTTTCCTGTCGACCTCATATTGCTAATTTTATTTTTCGGTCAGTCTCAGATTACCATTTTACTTTTCCCATCATCCTCAGATTGTTTACATGTACAGTTTATCTTGAAGAGTCATTTTTTAGTCTTTACATTTCTTGTAACTTGTGAATTCGTGTCAAGTTAGTTAACCATTGTTCTTTGAGTAATTCATGCATATTTGATTTCTAAACTGCATCATTGCATGTGACTTTTCTTGAAAAGTTTAGGTCGTTTTGCTATTCGGCTTCAAATTTCATTGCATTGCATACATTACCGAACAAAATCAATGTTCATTTCTTTACTCATTCCTTATGAAGACAATACTTAAATTCATATTTTTGTATTTTCTTATAAGAAATGAGCAAAGAGGGGCAACTGTGAACATCCAATTTTGTCCGGCTCATATAAAAAAAAAAAAAGATTTAACTCCATTTAATGTTTTTGAAAATTTTAGTCCATTTCATTTTAAGCCCATTAATTTTCTTTTTGAACAAACAAAAACAAAAATTCAACACATTTCTTAGCCCATTTCATTTCATTCTGGTCCGTCATTCTGATAGTCAGTAATTCATAAAAAAAAAACCAAAAAAATAAACAAAAGAAAAAGAAAAGGAGAAGACGGAGAGAGGTGCGTCGCCCTCTTCTTTGAAAATTGTTTTTTTGATTACTGTGTCATTTGGTGTCTTCTTCCGACATAGAAATAATAAACAAATGTGAAGTGTGCCCGTGGCTTTGCTTTTTTGTTGTTATTTCCAAACGAGTTTGTTGAATGAAAGGAAGAAATTCAGAAGTAGCGGCACCAAACAAGAAAAGCAGCATGAATCGGAATACAGAGTCAAATACAGTACACAACTCACATGCAGCTTGCAACAAATTCAGAGGAAGTCAGAAATAGCGATGGAAAATCACATGCATCTAAGATCAACTCCCGTGAAATCAGCAAAATAATATCATTTAGATCAAAAATGGCTGCTGTAAGGTTGACAAATTGATTCATGAAAGATGTATAAATGGGAATGAAATTTACAGACCAGGGGGGAATCTTCTGACATCAATCACCGATATCAATACTTAATTCCTGTTACTGTCTAAAAAAGAGGGATATAATTTTAGAGACTCTAAGAGGAGTTTTTGAGGAGATTCGGAACTTCTATTTGAGAGGAGAGTTTTGGTGATTCTCATATTTGCAAAAATTGAAAAATCACAAGCAAACTGAGAAACAAGTGAGAGTGATCCATCTTACAATCTTAAAAGCTCCAGCTTTCTCACATCAATTACCATTATTATCAGCACTTACTTCATGCTGCTATTTTGAGTGATCTAATTTTTAGAGACTTTGAAAGAAGTAGCAGCTATCATTCTGATCATCAAAAAGGAAAGAAACAAATAGAAGGAGAGATAAGCACAGGTAAGCAATAGGAAAGCATGAGTTTATCTTGTATATTTTTTAGAGGTCTTGCAACCTGCACACACATAGCATAGCCCTTCGTTCTCAAGTCACAAAACACATGCACAGTCTCCTCTCAGAGTGAACCAACATCACATATCATTCCCTTCCACAATCATAAATTCAATCGTAGCGAAACACAAAATCAGCTTACCATTCTACAATTCAAATACCCATGAACCAGAAATCAAAAAGATGAAAGGGGAGGGAGCCATGGCCGCCTCTGTTATTGGTGCTTCTGCTGCGGCTTCATCTTTTACGGCCAAGACCCATCGCAGCCCTCCCTTCTCCACCTTCACCGCGGACTCCTCCTCCTCTTATACTTCAACCTCGCAGCCTTCCCTTTCCTCTACGGTCCATGGCCGCGCCATTGCTGCTCCTCCCTCCTCTTCCTCTCTCACATAGCTCGTGGCCTCCCGCTTTCACTTCGTAGTGCGGTCTCCTCCTCCATCCTCAAACCGCGAAAAAAACCAGCTTGGCCGCGCCACCGCCACGCACTCCCCTTCCCTTCCTCTGCGTCGCCACCTTGGTTATGATCCAGCTCCGCCACCTTGCCTTCAACAGCCTCGGTCTCTCTTACTCTCACATGAACAATCTCTCTCTCATCCTTTCTTTCCCTTGTGGCTTCCAGAACTTCACCCTTTCTCATCCCTTTTTTCTGTAATTTATGTTTACTTTCCTTTATGGTGCTATCTGAGTGCTTGTCCACTTTACAAAATTTTAAGAATAAAAAAAAAGGGAGAGTTTTGATTAGTGGGGAGGGGAACCGTGGGCATAAAAAAAAAACAAGATTATTTGGTTTGAGTTGGTCTCTTTGACAATGGTAGAGCCCAATATTGAATAAGAATTTGAAAACATGGGCTACAGGTTTTAATATCAATTTTAGGGGTGTTATGTTTTATTTCCTCGTTTGAAATCAGATTGGGTTTTTAAGCTTCTACAATTTTGTCAAAAAAACAAATAGAAATGTTAGGCCAGTATAAAAAATAAAATGAATGATTGTTTTGGAGTCATTAATTTGCATTTTAAATTTTTAGTCATTTTCTTGCTTGAGTTATGCTCAAATTATATGCTTGGCACAAAAAAAAAAAAACAATTTTATTTCCAACAGACATTGAAATTTTAATTAAAAAAAACTTTATTTCATACAGTGACCAATAATGGCGATTGAGTAACAAATGTTATCTTCACTATTGTTGAATCATAAGGGTTCATTGAGTAGCTTAATGCTAACTTGAATCCTGCGATAAATTTTCACAAAAAGGTTTTTTTTATTAATTAAAATTGACCAACACACAAACATTTTCTACAGAACTACGTGACTTTGAGTTCCTCATTGCACTAGAGGATACGTAGGAGCAGGCTATCCCTGTCAAGCCAAAATTAATTTTTCTTAATTTATTTGTTAATTTGTAAATATTTTGTGTAAATCATTTTTTAGCTTGTGTTAAAATTGTAAATATATTTTTCAAAAACTAATTTCTCTTAATATATTTGATATATTTGTCAAAATTAATTCTTCTTAAATTATTTGTTTAAATTGTAATATATTTGTGTAAATTAATTTTTTTAATTTATATGTTTCAATTGTAAATATATTTGTCTAAAGTAATTTTTCTTAATTTATGTTTTTAAATTTTAATTTTTGTCTTCTTTGATTGGAATTCTAAAAGGGGTTATTAATTAATTTGCACAACTCACTAGGGTACCGTTTAAATACGGGTGTACTAGGGATGCTGTAGGATTAAATTCTTACCCTTCCCTAGACATAACCGACTCCCGAACTCATATCTGGTTTTCAAAGACTATCTTTAAGAAGATTGATTTTTCCAAGGTTTTCCAATTTAAATAAATCTAGTGGCGACTCCAATTTTCAAAAACACTTTTTCGCTGTCCCGTCGCGATCCCAGTTGTGACAGTGAGAATCAATTATCTGGTGCCATACCTTCATGGAAGGGTGACACAATTCCCTGGCTGAGAATTCTTAGATTGAGCAGAAACATGTTCAATGGTATGATCCCTTCAAACTTGTGCCAATTTGCAAAATTGCAAATATTGGACCTTGCTAACAACAATTTAGAAGGTCCAATTCCTCGTTGCATTGGCAATATTGCAGGAATGGTTTCAAAACCAAAAGACATGATGCCACATAATTCTACCAACAAGGGTTGGAGTGAAGAGGCTGTCAAGCAAGTCATCAAGGGAAGAGAGTTTGATCATACTAAGAACTTGGTACTTTTAACCAACCTGGACTTGTCAAATAATAGATTGGATGGATCGATTCCTGAAGAAATATCTACCCTCTCTGGATTGCATGGACTCCGTTTGTCATTCAATAATTTGTCTGGGGAGATCCCCAAAATGATAGGGGACATGAAGTCACTAGAATCTATTGACTTCTCTCACAATCGGCTTTTCGGAGCTATTCCCAGCAGCATGTCCAATTTAACATTTCTTAGTCACTCGAACTTGTCAGACAACAACTTTTCAGGTCCAATTCCAAGAGGCAACCAGTTTCAAGTTCTTAATGATCCACTTAGTTACATTGGCAATCCATATCTCTGGAGCTCCGCTTGCAAAAATCTGCCCTGGTGGTGATGACTCTCATCAAGTTCCTCATAGTGGAGGCTTTGTAGATGAAGCTGGAGAAGATGATGAGTCAGATAAAGTGTGGTTTTACTTTGTGATAGCACTTGGATTTGCAACCGATTTCTGGGGTGTTATTGGGGTTTTGTTGGTCAAAAAGAATTGGAGGCGTGCTTGCTTTGGATATGTGGATGAGGTAGCAGACAAAGTATATGTTGCGACCGTGTTGAAAGTAGCAAAACTGAAGAACATGTTGCAGTGGAAGCATGTTGACGGGTGACGCATTACTGTTCGGAGGCTCTGCTTTCTTCCCCTTGTCTGATTGTGTTTCTTCTCAGTTTAAATAAAGCAGTGCCAGTAGTTATATCTTTGATTAGCATGTTCTGTACTTATATTTGGTTACTAGATATACCTGGGACTATCTCTTTGGCTGTTGAATTTGCAATCATTTCAGATTCTATGTTTGGAAACTTAAGTCAAATGAATAATGGCAGGCTACTAGAGACCTGTTTGGTTTCTTATCTTTTGCTCACTTTATTTGTATTGCCATGGCAGATTTTAACCGTTGCATCAATTTTTCATTTGTTATACCCCTTAACTTTTAGCCTTGTTTTACCAAAGGAAGCTCAGAGATAATCAATCAGCTTTAACCATTACATCAAATTTATAAAACACAGCCTTTTCATTCACGTGATGAATTTAACTTTTTGTTTCAACTTAAATGTAGCTACGTAGAAGGAGCATGTTTGGCACTTGGCAGAGCTTTGATACATTGATTGGTTTGTCACGTTTGTTTACTTTGTGTAGCAACAAGTTTGTTAACTAATATAAACCAATGTTAAATTTAATTTAGATTCGAATTATTTGAATGTTAAATAATTAGTGTTTATTGTTTATGCTTGACAATTTGTGATATTTATTGTTATTAGGCTAATTATTGTTAAACACTACATATTTTAGGTATGTTTATGAGTTATTGTGTATATTTATGGATCATTATATATGATCATTGCTGTGATCAATGATTTGACTAATCATTTTATCGAAACAAGGAGAGGTTTTTCTTCTAATCATATATATATAAGGTTGTTTGATTGCCCCCATTGATACTATGACATAAGAAACCTATTATGGAGTGGAAGGGGTAAATTTTCTAAAATTTTTTATTATATTCCCATCTAATTTCTTGTGTCTTCTTTGTCAGGTCATGAAAATGGGTAAGGATTGATCTTTTTCCTCGATCTATTCTAGCAAATTGTTAATATGATTATTATCGCACATATAATATTTTGAATTAAATTAATCTTTGCAACATACGAATTTAATTTAATTTTTATATCTTTTGGTGTTTAAAATGTCTACACTTTGTAGACATCACAAATTTCTGTCAGAACCTTCTACACTATGTACCCTTTCTTTGACATATAATTCAAGATTGCCATGTAACAACTTCCTGCCAATCCTATCTAATCTTCATTTTTGGGTGTTAATTTAGGGCTTTAGTACGGAAGTAAAATAAAAAAAATGATTATGTACGCATATCTCACCTTTAGAACATTATTTACCCGTATATAACATTTTTGTGACGGATTGGAATCGGTTATGGCTCAACCGATTTTTGCCTTTTTGTAATACACAGAAATCGGTTGAGAGTCAACTGATTTCTGTTCGTTTCGTCCCTCAGTCGTTTTTGGTCCCTCATTCATCCGTGTATATATATATATATATATGTGAATGATCTCACTCGGTAGGAGGCATACTTCATTTGTTAGAAGAGAGGTCAGGTTATTCATTTCTTAGAAGAGAGCTTAGATTGTTCATTTCTTAGAAGAGAGCTCAGGTTGCTAAGGTTTTGAGGGAAAATGGCAATGAGAGGGTATGTTCTTGTTCATTATAATTGTGAAGTAGCAGAAAACACACCAGATGGAGTAAAGTTCTGCTGTCCAAATCCAATACCTGTGAGTATTTATTCATCCATGACTATTTCCGAGCTTCATGAGAAGATTCTGCACAAGTTACGCCAGCAAAATAAGCAAATAGTGCAGATGCTCTATCGGTTGCCATTGTTGGTAGGACAAGGTACGTTACGCTTCACAAGTTGTTTGATTGAAACTGATGATGACATAGGGATGATGTTCGATTGTCATGCTCGTTTTCCCGATCTTAGTGTTATGGAGGTATTTGTATCCTTCGGAGACATAAACTTCAGCTCTGAGGGATCTGCTCCTAACCCCACATTTACTGAAGGGTCATTAAGACAGCGTTCTCCAACACTAGCAATGGGAAATCCAGTTCGGAATGACGAGGTTATGCCGCGAAATGAAAATGATCTGGGACAAAGTTTTGAAATGAATATTGGCGGTGATTTAGGTAGAATCGAACAAAATCCGAGTTTTGATTATATTTTTAATGAGGAGGATGTCGAAGAGGACCCGAATGAAGGTAATAAGTAAAATTCTTTTTATTACAGTTTAATAGTTGTAATGAGTTATATTTTAGCATGTAATTTGAATTGTAGATTTGGTCCAATAAATTTCAATATGCTATCATATCATGTTTTTATTAGTTAATTGTGAGTTTAGGCTATTTAATTTACGGTTGATATGTTGCTTAATTGCTAAAAAAAAATCTATGTGGCTAGTTTATAAATCGAATGATTAATTAATAATTTAGAAGCTAGACATAATTTTTATTAATAACATGTTCTTGAAATATTTGAATATTTGAATTATGTAATACTGTATTTTATGAAAATATTGTTGATTTAATTTTGTGATGAAACTTATAACATAAATAAAAAAATAAATTAATATAATAATGTGATTATTTTAACGTTAATAAGATTCTTTCGACATTGCTATTTTGTTTGAATATATTAATATCCCATACATACATGGTGAATACACCTTAAAGAATTAATATTTAGATGTTGTCAGTTTATCATTGCGAAACTTTGTGTAAACTGTTAACTATTATTTAAATTGTACAGAATTGTTCGAAGATGATATAGATGAGGAGGTATTGCCTCTTACGCAGGGACAACCGTTGACAACCGAAACTCAAACACAATCTGAAAGTCAGCGTGTTGGTCACTATTCAAGTTTAAATTTTGAAGCAATGCAAGTGAATCAGTTGGATGATAGCAGCACAATGGGATTACATGGAGTGAATCAGTTGCATGAAGGGCAACAGTTCCCCAACAAAGAATCAGTACTGCTTGCGGTAAAAAACTATAGCATCCGAAAAGGAGCTGAGTACAAAGTATGTCTGTCAGATCATGTGAAATATCAGGGGCAATGCAAGTACTTTGGGAGAGGGTGTAATTGGAGTATTCGTGTTATATATCGACAGAAGAAAGGGCGTGGGAGATAAAGAAGTACAGCAGGGAACATACTTGCTTATCCATTGGTATTTCACAAAATCACTCTCGGCTAGATATTCGGTGATTCTTTGCTAGCATCCATTCAATAGTTGAAGGTGATCCAAGCAGTTCCAATCGAACATTGCAGGCCTCGGTTTATTCAAAGTGCAATTCAGTTTCATACAGGAAAGCATGGCTCGCAAAGCCAAAGGCCATTGGCCGGATTTATGGTGATTGGGAGGAGTCGTACAATGAGCTTCCGAAATGGCTGCTAGCTCTGCGGTCATTTATGCCAGGTACAATCACTGAAATTTCAACTCAGCCTTATTATGTTGGTAATTTGGTTAATCGTAGTTGTGCCATGTTTCATCGGCTATTTTGGACATTTCCGCCGTGTATAGAGGGGTTTAAAAATTGCAAGCATTTTGTGACGGTCGATGGAACACATTTATACGGAAAGTATGGTGGAAAACTACTAATGGCAATTGCGCAGGATGGTAACTCAAATATTTTCCCCATTGCATTTGCTGTGGTCGAAGGAGAGACGACAGAGGCTTGGTCTTTTTTCCTAACAAATCTTCTAGCCATGTGACACCACAGAAGGAATATCGATCATTTAAACGGGCATGCTGCTATAAAAGCAGCTTTAGATGCAGAAGGAAGTGGATGGCATCGTCCAACTGCTTACCATGCTTATTGCATTTGTCACATTACATCAAACTTTGTGGTAAGTTTCAAGAGAAAAGATGCAAAGCAAGCTCTGATTAATGCAGCATATGCAAAGACTCAGAGTGAGTTTCTATATTACTCTGAACTAGTAAGGGGTGAGCACCCAGATATGGGTCCGTGGATGGACCGGATTCCTTTAAGAAAGTGTACGCAGCACCAAGATGAAGGACGCAGATATGGTCATATGACCACTAATATGTCTGAGTGTATAAATGCAGTCTTGAAAGGTGTCCGTAATCTTCCAATAACTGCATTAGTCAAGGCCACTTACTACCGTCTTGCTGCATTATTCGTGAAGAGGGGGCAGTAGGTAGAGGCCCAAGTCGCGGCGGGAAGGGAATTCTCAGAAGCCTTGATGCGAGCATATCACAAGAACTCCCAATCATTGGGGACCATGTTTGTTACTAATTTTTCACGATCTAATGAATCATTTGTTGTAGAAGAAACACAACCTGTGGGAAGTTGGAGCCAAAGAACTTACAGAGTCAGACTTGGAGATCGATATTGTGATTGTGGAGAATTTCAGGCATTACATTATCCTTGTCGTCATGTACTTGCTGCTTATGCCCACACTGAAGCACGGGTTCAATGGGGTTCTTATGTTGATAATGTCTACCGTATGAGTACTGTTCTAGACGTGTATAGAATGGAGTTTGCACCAGTTGCAAATGAAGCATATTGGCCACCTTGGTATGGACCTCGATTACTTCCAAATCCACGAGCTTAGGCAGGCCAAACATGGCCGGCCAGTGTCAACTAGAATCCGAAATGAAATGGATGAAGTCGAATCTGGTCATGGAAAGAGATGCGGACTATGCAGGCAGGAGGGTCACACTAGGAGACGATGCCCCACCTTAGTAGCTACCTCCTCAAATCAGCCGGGACCAAGCAATTAGATAGGACATCAGATCAAGTGGTGTAGTGTGTGCTTTTTGTTTGTAAGTTGTAAAAGTTCATGTATCAGATCATTGGTGTATTGCGTAGTTCTTAGTTTCTATTATGTAATCGATCATGTATCAGATCATTGGTGTATTGTGTGGTATTTAGTTTCTATTATGTAACCGATCATGTATCAGATCATTGGTGTATTGCTTAGTTCTTTGTCTTGAGAAATATGCAGATGGTTTTAATAAACTATCTACTCAAACTAAGTTACAGGCACTACATAATTACGTACAAATTTGGTAAATCATCATACCAGATACAGTACTAGCTAGTTTCATCATCCCCTACTAAGTCAATACCAAATACATCAACAAGTACTATATGAGTACCAAATACAAATGAATACATCAAAATAGCCAGCATCCACTGCCCTGAAAAAGATATTGTCATATTCCACAAGTTAGACTTAATATGATCAAATATGTGTAAAACAAAAAAGAAACATATTTTTCAACATGTAACTAAATTTTAAAAACACATAAAAATATATTTTTCATTTCATATATGGACAGGAACTATGTCACTACCAAATAGAACCGAATACATCAGAATAGCCATGATCCACTGCCCTGCAAAAAAGATTGACATATTGCACAAGTTAGACTTAACAAATCTAATATACATGATACAAAATGGGACATACTTTTTAACATGGTAACTAAAATTTAGAAACATGCATGAAAACTAAACTATCTGTCATACTACTGATCTCGTTGGTTGCGCCGAGCTCCTATCAAATGGCCACCGGTATGGCATCGAGTGGGCCGAATTCTGCAGGGGCCTAGCTCCTGCTCCCCATGGTCACCCCCCCGATGGTCGTCAGCTTCAGGGTCCTCGCCTCCAAGGTCATGCGATATATGTGATGCGTCAAATGCCGATGGAGGAGTCCCACCCAAAATATCAAATGATGGTTGTGAATAGCTTGTGGTGATGGGGCTGACAGTCGTCATCGACTGCTGGTGTAACCTAGACGGATCATCAGGATATGTTTGTGCAGAACCGGGATATGGATCTTGTAATAGAGTCTGACTCAGAAACTGCTCACAGTCAGCCATGTCCATCTGCTCAAGCATTGGGCTTAAACCCGTTGAGAATTCATATACCGGGCTGGAGGCTGAAGTCGTAGTCGGCAAGTATTCATGAGAACTAGATCCGGGAATGTAATCATGCCCATGATGCTGAGTATGAGCACCCATGCTATGACTACTAGAACCGCCCATATGCTCCTGAGTATGAGCACCCATGCTCTGACAACTAGAACCAGCCATATGCTCGTGAGCCTGAGCACCTATGCTATGGCTGGTAGACCTGCCCATCTCTGAACCAGCACGACCATCATCATCAACCTCGTCATCCTCTTCATGGATGTCCTCGTGGCGGTGTATTTGCCTACTGCGAGTCCCTGCTTGCATTCAGCGAACTCGATGACGTCGATCTGGAGCATGTGGTGGCATAGCTGCAACAGGAACCGGCGCAGCATTAGGCGGTGCATCGGATGGTAATTGCACACCTCGTGGATCTCGAAACACATGCTCAGCTGATAAAACCCTCCGTGTAACACGGCTATACCAATCGAAGTACTCCGGCGAAGGCAACTTAACTGAACCAGGAGCACGATGATATGGGACTAGCCGTTCTCTTCGTTGATCCCATAGCTGGTGCCATGTCATGTGATAGTGTGGCCACCAAGTACACTCCATGCCTCGTGCATCCCTCGGGTGTAGGGCATCAATGTTTAGCGGCTAGCATGGAATAGGTTGCTCAGCACCAAATTGTCTAAGAACGCGATCGACATGATGCCACTCAACGCATGAGAAGCAAATTAATCTTTGTGATCGATGCCCAAAGTGAAGACTCAGCATGCACCCATGCTGGTGTTATTTGCTGGATCTGGGGGATATCATAAGGTGTCCAGACAAACTGTCAAAGAAATTGATTAGCCACACAGACATATATTTATTTATTAAATTTGTTAAACCATATTGAAAAAATTTGTTGAACCATATTGAAAAACTTACATCCGTATAATGGAGCTGGTCAAGTCGTGCCCTCAGAAATGGCATGCGTCTCTCATGTGCATCAGGCGGCGCAATATATCCAAGCCACCTAGCAAATGTATATTAGTTGATAATTTGTGGCATTGTAATAATAAACAACATAATTTAAATCACAATTATGAATGTTTGGGTAGTCATATACCTCCTTGCCAACGGAAACCTAAAATCGAGTCGATCCACTATGGGACTGAGCGATGGCACTCTGTACCATATCCATGACTGTAACAATACAAGACACCCTGCAAGATCACCTACTGAGATGTTAACACCACGACACATCCCACGGTACAGTGTGGATAATACAGCGGAACCCCAGCTAAGCCTCCCACACTCTTGAAAATCACGCAGCAGAGGCAACCATCTCAGGTGAACTCTAGCAGCTGACTTGTCTGCAAACAACATTCCCCCAATTAGCAGCATAATGTAAACTCGTGTTGCTTGCATAACTTCAATGGCAGTCGCATTTTCTTCTAATGGAGCAAAGAGGCTCTTCAGCCACGCCAGTGTCACAGTACTGCCATTTCTTTTTCGGTCATTCTCAGGTGGTACAGACCCAAGTAATTCCTGGCATATATCCCAAATGTTTTGCCGACAGAACCTTTCCCAGGCTCCTGTGCATCCACTGACAGGAACTCCATCCACTCGCAAGCCCAAGTGAAGCGCAATGTCCTGGAGTGTTATGGTGCATTCTCCGTAGGGCAAATGGAAGGTGTGAGTCTCGGGACGCCACCGCTCCATAAATCTGAGGCAATGAGAGAATTGTCATATTCATAGAATTTAATTTGTGCGGCATGCCAAAAACCCGCTTGTTCCAAATGCGGCCTCATGCTGGAGATCCACCCTTTTCATGTGGTCTCGTCTACCTCGCAATACTGCAAGCGGATCAAGTACAAAATATAAAATATTCATATTAAATAGATTAAAAATGTATCAATCTATAGATTAAATGATGACTAAGCTAACCACATGGACTAAGTAACAAATCCAATTAAAAAACAAATTTATTATTCTAAGTGAAATAAAATTTTAACTAAATATATTTATAGTATAATTTAACTATAATATTTACTAATTTAATTAACGTACACAACAAAAATAAGTTTATGGTGCCTTTATTAACTACAAAAATTAAAATAAACAAGTTTCCTAACTATAATATTTATTTACTAATTTACTACACACATATCACCCAGGCATCTAATTAAATGGTATTATTACTAGACATGTCTATAGTATATTTTAACTATAATATTTATTCGTCTAATTTAATTATACTAATAAATTGTACTTAAAGTCCACTAATGTCCCTAAAATAACTAACAAATTCACTAAAAAAATTTCCTAATCTAAACAATTTTAATTTCACTAAATAGGTTGTACTTTTGAGTTTACTAAATCAACCAAAATATTTTGCTAAACTAATTACAATATATTAAACCCTAAACCTATTCATCAATCTAATTAAATGGTATTATTTATTAAACATTTCTATAGTATAATTTAACTATAATATTTATTCATCTAATTAAATTATACTAATAAATTGTACTTAAAGTCCACTAATGTCCCTAAAACAACTAACAAATTCAATAAAAAAAAAATTACTAATCTAAACAATTTTAATTTCACTAAATAGGTTGTACTTTTGAGTTTACTAAATTAACCAAGATATTTTGCTAAACTAATTACAATATATTAAACCCTAAACCTATTCATCAATCTAATTAAATGGTATTATTTACTAAACATGTCTATAGTATAATTTATCTATTATATTTATTAATCTACTTAAATTATACAACTAAATCATGTTTGATGTGCACTAATCTCCCTAAAATAGCTAACTAAGCTAATTAAAAATACATGTTTTCAGACCTTCAATAAATAGATTTTACATTCCAATATATTTACTTAGGTAAATTATTTACCTTAACTAAGTAATTAAAATATATTATTCCCTACACATATTCATAAGTCTACTTACAGTATATTATTTACTAGATATGTATATAGTATAATCTAACTATAATAGCTACTAGTTCAATTAAATTATACAACTAAAATATATTTTAAATGAACTAAACTAAATTTAAAGCATCATTAACTTATACAACTAAACTAAATTTATAATGCACCAAACTAATTTAAACAGTTATTAAGTGATATTAAAAAATAAAAATAGAATCAAATTAATATACAAATTTCATAAATTAATAAAAACTTACCTCAATATGAAGATTTGCTGCAATATGTCCAAAACCATCATACCGTCTAAGATCATTTTGTGCCATTTTTTTTAGTTTTATCCTTCTATGCTTTTTTTTTCCACTCTCTTTTTTTCTCTCTCGTTGCTGCTATTTTTTTTTTTTTTGCACTCTCTCTATTAATTTTACCTCTCACAGATATGAAATCGGTTAGGCTATGCAAGCAAACATATGTGAATATATAAGGATAATAGGGAGCGATCGGACGGCTGGGATGAAGGTGGTAGTTGCATAGTGCGGCTGGGGAGCGCTGATTTGCCACGGTCCGCTGCATGCGTGACACGTGGCGAAATCGGTTGAGAGTCAACCGATTTTGCCACGTGTCACGCATGCAGCGGACCGTGGCAAATCAGCGCTCCCTTGCCACGTGTCACGCATGCAGCGGACCGTGGCAAATCAGCGCTCCCCAGCCGCACTATGCAACTACCACCTTCATCCCAGCCGTCCATTGCGATGCACTGATATCGGTTGATACTCAACCGCTTCCTTTGTATTTTGTTATCTAGAAATCACTTGAGAGTCAACCGATTTCGGTAAGACTAAAAATCAGTGCATATGCGTACATAAAGTTTAAAATGTGAGAGATTCGTATATAATGTTTTTTTTTATTTTAGTTACGTAAAAAACCCTTAATTTAGCGTATGATATCTGGTAAATTGGTTTAGCATAAAAAATTTGTAACGGACTTCTTTTCTGTACGTGTAAAATTTTTTACCAAACAAACCAAGCTTGGCTATAGGAAAAAGTGTTATTGTTATTTTTCTTTGGGATTAGTAAGCCACTGCTTTTTGCCATAGTTATCAGACTCGACCCGGACATCGACTCGGTCAAGGCCTTTGAGTCACTTTGGGTCCTTTGGTTCAACCAGGTGGAGTCCTTTAGTTCAACCCAGGTTGAACCGGATTTAATTAAATTAATATATATAAAAAATTATTGTGATAAATATATGATATATATAATTTTTGTCATATATATAACAAAGGATGATGGTGGCCTGGTGGTTGCAGCGCGCGCCCACACACTGGTGTGTGTGTGTTCGAACCTTGCCTCAAGCATTTTTGAAACAAAATGCTTTGATGTGTGGTCAACGCGGGTGCATGTCTGGTCAACGCGGGTTGATGGCGCGGGTTGATGGGCCGGTTCACCGGTTCGCTCGCGGGTTGATCCGGGTTTGACTGGGTTTGACCGGTTCAAATGCAGAACCGGTCCAATCAGAGAACCGGACCGGTCCAGTGACCGGTTCACCGGTTTCCGGTCCGAACCGGTCGGTTCGGTCCGGTTCTGATAACACTGCTTTTTGCCCCCTTAAAAAGTACAAACAGGAACAAGTGCTGTTGTTATTTTCCTCTTTTGCATCAAATACATACCATAGGGAAAAAGGGAGCAAAAGTAAAACAATAAAATCAATTAACTGAAACAAATCATCGACATTGTTCCCCTCCTTTGTCCTCAACCAACAAATCCTCAATCAATTGCCGCCATCACCATTTCAGCCTAATTGCGCAATGAATTCTCATTTTTATTATTTTTTAAGAGAGAGTACACGTGTGGACTTGAAAAGAGAAGAAAGTAGGAAGAGAAGCTAGACACAGAGTCACACATAGAGAAAAATCAAAAAGTAGGAGAATTTTAAGAAAAATTTCACAATCTAATTGTGGTGGAGTTAGATTCCCTCATTGCTCACTTAGGCCCAAGTCTCAAAACCCAAAGGAATTAATTCAACCAATAAAAATGGATTTGCGTCTTACAAATTCTCTCAATCCAAATCGCAAGCAAAGGGAGGCGGTGGCAGTGGCATTGAATCATTGATGGAAGGAAATGGTGGAGGTTGGTGCTTGGTAGAAGGATGGAAAATGTTTTTCACAAAAGATTATTTTAGTAATTTTAATATAATTGAATACCGATCACCAAAGGTTCAAAAGAGGTGTGGGACCAAAACTCACACTTGAAAACATGTGTTTGGGTTTATTAAAAACTATGACATACTCACACGTATATAC
This sequence comes from Dalbergia cultrata, assembly GCA_031216105.1. Taxonomy (NCBI): domain Eukaryota; kingdom Viridiplantae; phylum Streptophyta; class Magnoliopsida; order Fabales; family Fabaceae; genus Dalbergia; species Dalbergia cultrata. Next base: position 66,215,968 of record CM062344.1, read on the forward strand.
TCACATGAACCCGTGAACACTACAGGGCATTCCTGAATTTGTCATGGGGGTAATTTGTCCCCATCTCTTCCCAGGGCAAAATTTCCCTAATTCGAAGCCCCGAATACGGCAGTCCCCACGGGATTTCCATCTAGTGGAAAAAATTGTCATCCCTAAATCCGTTTAACCCATCAGCTCTGGTGGAGTCGAGCAATGCCGCCCCACTTTGACAGCTTGAACCCCGGGGCACATAATGGAGGGACTCTTTCCCCGTGGTGCAGGGGAGGAGAGATGCTATTACTAGGTGGACTTGTTGCCGTATGCCATGGTTAGATTTTATTTTCTGGAGTCGTTAGGTTCAGGAAAGAACCAAAGTCTTCGCAAGTCCACATCATAAATATTTTATTTTCAAGAGTGGTAGGATTCAATTCCAAACAGTAAGTTATTAACACATTAATTAAATTAAAAATAAAAATTTAATTTTGATCCGTTGATAATATAAATTTTTTTTACTTATTTAATTATGTATTATTACATCAATAAAAATGATTAAATTTTATATCTATTACTTAAAAAATTATATAAATGAGATAATTTGATTGAATGATAATATAAGTTTTTTTTATATTATCAATCCATAGAAATTAAACTCTTAAAAATATTCATTAATGAGTGTAATTGCCAAGTGTAATTGTTTTTACACCCTCAGACAATAAAAAATTGTCATGTGACCCATTATCACATTATGTCTAATTCAAATTTGACAAAAATGGTACGAAATGGATGAATTTTCAATTGTTGATAGTGTACAGACACTTTACACCATCAATGTATAATAATTAATTCCTTGTTTAATATTTATTTGATAAGTAATGTTTTAAGATATAAGCACCCATATGACATATCATACGTGTGTATAACCCCATTTTCTTCATTTTTTCTTTGACCGTTAAAATTGTTCATTTGTTTTCTAGAATACACTCATCACTTTAATGGAGAAAAATCCCAAAAGTATAATCTAAGTTTTCTTTCCATTATCGGAAAAAAAATAGCTTTAACCAAGGGGTGGCAGAAAATAAGAAAAAAAATTGTTACTCGTTAATTTTAAAGCTAAATGATGTTGTTTGGATCATCTTAAAAAATAATTAAAAATGGAGATAAAAGTGAATATCCCACCAAAAGTAAAAAGTATAGAATATCCTATGATAGTGAATGGGGTAAAAAAAATTTTATATTTTTTATATGGCTATTTACTGTTGTACCTATTTTTAAATGTCCACATAGCAACTCCTTTGAAAGCTAGGGAAAGTATTTAATTATTAGATTAGACATATTGCTTTTTGTTATAGGTAATATATTGTGTTATTTTATCTGTTAAATTTTCTAGATTTTTTTGTTTTAAAATATCTATCAATGAAGTAATAACTTTTTATCAATAGTTTAGTGTAATTTATTGTAAGTAATTTATTGTACTTACTTATTTTAATTGATTGTATCTAATTGCTTTTATTTTTCAAGAAGAATACTCGTGTTCATTTATACAATTTTAAACTATTATCAAAATATATTTATTTTTTAATATTTTTTTAATTGAATGGAGTAGTTTATTTAAATGAAGTAATCGATATTAATTAGTAAACATATTAGGCGAAATGATAATGGTACTTGTATGCCTATATAATTGCAAAGTTCTTTGCCATTGTGATGTACTCTTAACCAATCTCCTGCAAAACAATAATATCGTTGAATAGTTTCGCATTTTGTGTTCTTTTCCTTCTGACTAAAATTGGTGACTTATGTTTGTGCAGAAATTCAACCTTGGGCTGCATTGAGGGAGAAAGGCAGGCTCTTCTCAACCTCAGAGAAATCATTTATATTCCGAGCTTGGATTATCCACCATTACCCATAGAGGCCATACTTCAGTCATGGGAAGGCAATGATTGCTGCCAGTGGGAAGGCATAGCTTGCAACAATGTCACTGGACATGTTGTCATGCTTGACCTCAACACCTATGCAACATGCTCATTTGAAGACTACCATGAGTTTGGGATAGAAGACAACCAAGACTGCTCCTATTTGGATGTAGATGACGTCTATCTGTCTGTGTTACATTTAGAACATTTGAGCCATTTGGATTTGAGTGGAATTTCAATTTATGGCATTCCAATACCAAAGTTCATCGGTTCTATGCAACACCTCAGATATCTTTCTCTAACCACCAATTTTCCAGGGATGGTTCCCAGCACTCTTGGAAACCTCACCAACTTGCGTGCTCTTCGACTCAGTTACTTCGATAATGCAGCTTATTTCCAAGGTAAGGATTATTCCAATGATGGGGCTTATTTCGATGGTATTAGTTGGATTGCTCAACTTTCATCACTAGAATCCTTTACCATGATAGGTGTTGAGCTTCGCAAAGCACATAATTTGTTTCAGATACTTAATATGCTTCCTTCTTTGTTATATATACGCCTAGTTCATTGTGGACTTGGAAAAATGCCAATTCCTCTTCATCAAATTAGTCTCTCTAATCTTACAAGTGTTCAACTCTTTAATATTGCATGGAATGGTATCCGAGATCCATTTCTTGATGTTTTCAGAAACATGACTTCTATTAGAATTCTTGACATTTCAATGAACAAGTTCACTTCAGTGCCACAATGGTTGGATAAGTTTAATAACCTCATCAGTCTATATCTTGCTGGCAATGAAATTTCTGGTCAATCTCTCTCAGTTTTTCAAAACAAGACCTCTATTAGAGCTCTTAACCTTGGTAATACCAATCTATATTCTGTGCCATCATGGTTAAGCAAATTTAAGAGCCTTGTCAAGTTAGGCCTTGAAAATAATCAGCTTCATGGTTCAATTCCATATACTCTGCGGAATTTAACATCCCTGGCAGTTCTTGACCTTTCTAATAACAATCTTACTTCAATTCCATTGTGGTTAAGTGAGTTAAAGGATCTTATCCATCTCTCTCTTGGAGGAAATCATTTCAATAGTACAGAGGGGGGATCTCTATCACCAGTTTTGAGAAGTATGTGTCACTTGAAAAAATTTGAGTTGTCTTGGTACAAGCTTCAAGGGAAAGTGTTTCATAGTAATCCAAATATATCTGGATGCATCAGCTATGATTTAAAAGAGCTAGATTTCAGCTACAACCACTTTAGTGGTCGATTACCAAGTTGGTTGGGGCAATTTAAAAATTTAGAATACCTTAATCTTCGCTCAAATTCATTCTTTGGCCCCATTCCAGATAGTCTGTGGAAACTTGTAAATTTACAATGGTTGGGACTTGCTTCTAATTTTTTTAATGGTGTTATTCCTTGGAGTCTTGGGCAGCTTGAAAACCTAGGCCATCTTGATCTTTCAGGCAACTCCCTTGCTGGTGTCATTCCTGAAAGCATAGGTCAACTCAGGAAAGCAACAATTTTGAATCTTGCCAATAACCATTTACATGGGCACATTCCATTCAGTCTAGGTCAACTCAAAAGACTAGTAGTCCTTTTTCTTTCTTCTAACACTTTAGAAGGCCCAATTACGCATATAAAAAGATGGGCGCCAGTGAACCTCTACGCGTTGTATCTCTCCAATAATAACCAAATGATTGGATCCCTTCCAAAAAACCTTGGGGAGATACTACCAACGTTGAAGGCTTTGGCACTTGACAATAACCATATAAATGGCTCAATACCAAGCTCACTGTGCGAAATCGAAGGATTGCAAAGCCTTGATATTTCCAAAAACAAATTATCTGGTAAAATTCCAGACTGCTGGAGTAACAGTTACAGTATAACTGATCTTGATTTGTCATCCAACAAGTTATCAGGTGATATTCCAAACTCCATTGGGAATATTTCATCGTTGGGGTGGCTGCATTTGAACAACAATAGTCTTCGCGGAGGAATTCCATGTTCATTGTCAAACTTGCACCACTTGGTAATTTTGGATCTTGGTCAGAATCAGTTATCTGGATCCATACCTTCTTTGAAGGGTGACACATTTCCCATCCTGCAAATTCTTAAATTGCGTGGAAACAAGTTCAGGGGAATCATCCCTTCCAACTTGTGCCAATTTGCTAAATTGCAAATATTGGACCTCGCCAACAACAATTTAGAAGGTCCTATTCCTCATTGCATTGGCAACATTACAGGAATGGTTTCAAGACCAAAAGGCCACCAGTCACGAGACTTGATATCCAACGATTTCTCCAAGGATTGGGATGACGAGGATGTCTGGCAAGTCATCAAGGGAAGAGAGCTTGATTATACTAAGAACCTGGTGCTTTTAACCAACTTGGACTTTTCAAATAACAGGTTGGATGGATCAATTCCCGAAGGAATATCTTCCCTCTCTGGATTGCTTGGACTCAATTTGTCATTCAATAATTTGTCTGGGAAGATCCCCGAAATGATAGGGAACATGAAGTCACTAGAATCTATTGACTTCTCTCACAACCGGCTTTTTGGAGCTATTCCCAGCAGCATGTCCGCTTTAACATTTCTTAGTCACTTGAACTTGTCAGACAACAACTTTTCAGGTCCAATTCCAAGAGGCAACCAGTTTCAAGTTCTTAATGATCCACTTAGTTACACTGGCAACCCATATCTCTGTGGAGCTCCACTTACAAAAATCTGCCCCGGTGATGACTCTCATCAAGTTCCTCATAGTAGAAGCTTTGTAGATGAAGCTGGAGAAAATGATAAGTCAGACAAAGTGTGGTTTTACTTTGTCATAGCCCTTGGCTTTGCCACCGGTTTTTGGGGAGTGATTGGGGTCTTGTTGGTGAAAAAGAATTGGAGGCATGCTTGCTTCGGATATGTGGATGAGGTAGCAGACAAAATATATGTTGCAACTGTATTGAAAGTAGCAAAACTGAAGAACATGTTGCAGTGAATTAGTGTGTAGATGGGTGACACATGACTGTCCTGAAGCTCTCTGCTTTGAACCTCTTTTCTGAACGTGTTTCATATCAGTTTAAATAAGGCAATGCCAGGAATGATATCTTTTTATTAGCATGTTCTATACTTGGATTTCGTTACTAGTTATACTTGGGACTATCCCTTTGGTTGCTGCATTTGCAATCATTTCAGGATCTAAGTTGTACAAACTTTTGTCAAATGAAATGGCAGGCTACTAAGAGACATGATTGGTTACTTAATAATTTAATTGTTCACTTTATTTGTGTTGCCATGGCAGCTTTTAACCATTGTATCAATTTTTCATTGGTTCTACCCTTAACTTTTAACCTTGTTTTACCAAAGGAAGCTCAAAATAATCAATCAGCTTTAACTACCACATCACATTTATAAAACACAGCTGTCCACTTGATGAATTTAACTTTTTGTTTCAACTCAAATGTACATGCATTGAAGAGCTTTGATACATCAATTGGTTTGTCACGTTTCTGTACTTTGTAGACATCATAAATTTCTGTCACAACCTTCTACGCTGCATGCCACTGCTTTGACATAAAATTCAAGATCGCCATACAACAAACTTCTACCAATCCTATCTAATCATCTTCTTCTTCTTCTTTTTCTTTTTCTTTTTCGTGTGTGATAATTTGGCATATGATATCTGGTAAATCAGTTTACTATAATAAATTTTTTACGGATTCCTTTCTTTACATGTGAAAATGGTTAAGTTACTTTGTTTCATTGCACCATAGTAATGTCAAAGCATTATCTTTTATAATTTTTTTTGTAACAGTGGAACATTAACAAGCAAGTGACTAAATCCCACTAGTTATTGTGTCTAAAACTCAATTCTTACACACATGAATAAATTATACGTAGCCATCTATGAGACAAGGTATATCCTATTTATTCCTCCCCATAAAAGAAAACGTACATTTGGAAGGAAGAGCAATATAATCCGAGTATGTGTATTTGTTCAATAGAATTTGCCAAAAAATATACATTAAGATTTAAGATTTTGATCTCCCCAATAAGTTTTCTCCCAAGATTCCACTTGTTGAATTGAACCTTCTTTTCTCCTTAAGTGTGCATGCAAAGATGGAGGGTCAAAAGGGGGAGGCATGGTACACGGGTTGGTGTTTGCAGGACCCTTAACCAATGACTCCATCATAAATTTATTTTCTAACCCTGCTGCACTGCAAACCATTGACTCCACACATAGCTCAACAGCTTGAGCACTTATAGTGGGTGTGTATCTGAAGAGTTTGGCATAATTATTTAGAAGATGAAACATGTAGTCATACACATAATCCATCTTTAATTCTTCTTGGATGAAATCACTTGCTGCCTTTCCAATACTATGAGCCTGATGAAGTCCAAACACAACAATTAGATATGAAGTTCAACATTGAGCAGGTTATTTCTCAACTCCAAAAAGGTAGGCATCATTACCTAAGCACAAATTTAATTATAATGATTTGGATTTTGCAATGGTGTAAAACATGCCAAGCTTCTTCACCAAGAGGACCATATTAGATAACCGTATTAGATCACAGAAGGTGTTATAAATGAAGTCTTTCAAATATAATCCACCATTCAAAGCATATACTCAAGGTAAATTTTGTTTGTGTAGGTGATTTAATTTAGTAAGAACAATGTTGTAACAACAGGGAAAAGTATAAAACTTAGAGATTACCCTTTTCTTGTGACTGTTGCCCCAATCCACAGCAAACTTGATGGACCTGCACTTGTCATCTTCCTTAATAGGCCAATAGTGGTGCACCGGAATCAACCCTCTCGTGAAAAAATCATAGTAATGGGGTTTCACAAGCAACGTGACAGAATCACATGCCAGAATGTACTTTTCACTGACAGACCAAGCAGAACCTTCAATGTATACCTTATATCTGCACGCATCAAGATTGGAAGAAACACATTTTAGTGATAATAAATGTACATATCCAGTGAATAAAGATATATTAACATGGCAAGTTATAACACTAAAGAATTAATACTATGCGAGAAAGCAAAATTTGAATGCTGTACCTGTGAGTGCATTGGCTCGCCAAGTCTGATTTCTTGTACCCTTCTTGTGATTCCCGTCCCCAATCCTGGAACAAAATTTTCATTTGTTAAGATGCTTGCTATCACATTCATTATTGAAAGAGCACATTGTTAATGAAATTATGACAATTTTTTATAATGGAAATGGTGAACATAACCCCTTTTTTTTCAGAAATAAGGTTTAGCTGATCTCCTCTCAGCTATATATGTTCAATTCCAAGCGAAGAAAAACTTTGGAAATGTTATAATCCTTTTAGTCAAAGAATCACTTTGATGTTAGGAATATTGCAGTATATTTCAATGGATGACTTGGAATGGAAAATAAATAAATAAATAAAAGCTGATTTCTGAAAAGCAAATCAAGATTAATATATATACCTGGGCATATAAACGAGCATTCCAGTCTTGTTGGTCAGATAAATTGCATTTCATGAGGTCTTGTCTGGTCTCAGCAACAGAGGGATTACCTTTCCAGTAAGCATATGGCTCTCTATTCATCCATCTTGTTCTCTTGTTGCCTTCTTTCAACTCTCCCAACAACATCTCCCATGGCTTTATGTTAACCTCAGGCCTATAACAAGAGACAATTCAATATTTCATACTTCTCTATAGCATCTTCCCGTTATATACCAACACCAACTCATTTCACACACATGCCACAATGTTCATACTAGATTTATATCAACATTTGTTTTTTTCCACACAGTTGCACTCAAATGAAGAAAAAGAAAGGCTACAATCAACCAAGTTTACTTGCCAATGGCCATAATAGATAAAGCATAGCGAATAAATATTTTGTGCAATAATGCCGGCAGGATACCAGAGAGAGACTGTCAGGAAGAGATTGAACTAATTTGGTTCTAAATTACTTGACATGTATAGGCTCTCTGTTTTCATTTTCTTTCTAACCGTAACATGTACAAGCTCTTGAACATAAAAATAGATGCAGCAGTTATTTATATATTAAGAATTTAATTTTGACACACAAAATGAGTTTTATATTATTATCCAATTAAATCTTCCTATTTGCATAATTTTTCAGGTAATAAAGGTAGGAGTAAACTATATTTGCTGATGTTGTAACACATAATTGGATAACTATGTAAAACTTTTTTGCACTATCAGAGCATCAAAATTAAATCCATATATTAATCTTCAAACATCCAAAATTATGTCTAAAATATAAGTTAAAAGAATGTTTATCATATAGAAATAACACATCTATTCTATACCCACATTCAGTATTTACTCACTTTTATATAGATAATTTTTATAAGGGTTGTACATTATCTCTACATACTAAATGCTAATAAAATATGTTTTAGACTTGTATATATTTGACTATTGTACACCAAACTGACACTTAATTAGAAATATTCTTCTTATTTTTTTGCCAAAAATTAGAAATATTAAAGAAGGGATATATAAAAAAAGTTAAATGGGCTTACCATCCCCAATAGGACCAGTCAGGGAAGACAATATCGAGCGTGGCATCATTAGCACAATATCTAAAGAGTGGTGGTGGGGCCTTAGCATTAGGCCCATTATTGTAATTTTCGGACAAAACCACAGGCCAATCAACACAATCAAACATGAGTTCCAAATCAGGCAACTTCCCAGGGTACCTCCTTAACAACTGTAGGATCCCCCAGAGAGTAAAAACATCCCTTGTCTGAAAGGCCTTCTCATATGTCTCCAAATAAGCTTTCCCTTTCAATATCACCAACTTGAAATTCGCTGTTCTCTTAGCCCTATCCACCATCTCCTTTGTTATGCCTGTGCGGGCCCACGGCCTAAGATCCTCGTGGATCCAACGGAAGTAATCTGGACACGTGGAACTCGGTGAAAGGTCCTGATCGTCCACTTGGATTGGTTCATGGCTGGGGCATGTTTTAGTGAGGTGGTATGCAGTGCAGTTTAGTGGGATCTCTATTTGCTTCGGGGGCATTTTGGGTATTTCGGAGTCGCTGTAGGGAGGCGTGTTGTATTCTGTGGTGGTTAGTATTGGGTTGGAAGATGAACCTCCGGAAACGATCTGGTATGGTACGTGTGCACAATACAAAATGGTCAAAGAAAGGGGTTAGTAGTGCTTTTTCATTTTAACTAATGATGAAATTATCAAAATCGCAGCAAAGTCAAATAAAGATGTGAAGTAGAGAAACTAGGTAGAAGTTCTGGCCAGCTCAATGCACATTGTCCATATCCTATTGGCAAGCGCTAATTAGATTAGATTTCAATGCATAATTTCATAGCCAGTATACATCATCAAGAGGCAACTTAGACAAGGCAGTGAACAGACCTAAAAAAAAAAAAAAGACAAGGCAGTGATATTATTGCTCTGAGGTCATTCTACTGTAAAATTCAACAGTGTGATAAATAGTGTAAGATTTTATAGGAGAATTGAGGGTTGCATTTTTATTTTTGATTTTTTTTTTCTTTGGAAGAAAAAGAGAGAGTATGTAACACCAGATCAATGAATTCGTGAAAATTACTAATAGTCCATTGTTGAAGTATCCATATATTTGTATTTCTCAGTAGTTCTCTCTAATATTTTCCTGGACTATATTTATTTTGATTACATCTATATATGCACATCTAATAACTTTGCTCAAGTTTAATAGTAAAAGTTAAGAACAATTTTTCTTTCATTTAAGGATAATTGTAAAAAAAACCAAACAACATACATATTAAGAAAAATAAAAACATATTTATAAAGTATCTTGAAAAATATAAAAAAATATAATAAAACTATTCTTTTAAAATTATTATTGTTCATTTTTATAAATATATTAATTATTTAACTAATATATTTATACTATTAGTATAAATAAAAGAAGATAGGGAATACAACCAAATGAAAAAATATTCTAAAATATGAAAAATATCAGGGATTACCACTTATATATGACACTAAATAAAGTCAAACAAACCATCAACTACTAATTAACAACAACGCATCACGCACGTAACCGGAGCCTGGATGGTTCGACCAAACGTAATCACAACTGCTAGTTGGAAGCAGATGTTACCTTAGGATTGCTTCAGAGGTTAACCGAGGTTAGAAAACCCAGAAAAGTAAGAGGGAAACACGCGTCCCGGTTTGGTGAAGTGAAGCTAGTAGAACAGTCCTAGCCTAGTACTAGTAGGCTACTATGTTACACTAACACTAGCATCATTTAATTTAATTTAAGGGTAAACAAACAAGTTTTGGGCATTCAAGATAACAAACAAGTTTTGGGGATCCAAGATAGATGATGTGCATGAAACAGGTGGCGCTCAATCACGTGGTTCAAGATCTATGAAAGTCAATGAGTGGGTCCCACTTGCTTGGTGTGTCCTCAATATTTGAAGGACACGTGGCCAACAGGGACTTGCTTACAATATTTCTAGCTGTTGGAATTCATATGCCTGGTTAGCCGACACTCGCGGCGCTTGTCAAGGCCTGGAATTTTCTGGCAGGAAACACTGAAGTCTTCTAAAACGACATTGCTTTCCATTGACCACTATCATGTTAATGTTACATCATTCAAATGAAATCGTTTTTCCATTCACTAAGCTACGCCTACGAACTTGTAAGCAGAAACATTGACTAATGAAAGGTTCCTTAATTACCCTGTGGGTTCTTCACCGGAAGACACAAAAACTAAAAGGTAACTTTATCACTTGAAAATTTTTCTTTTAAACTCTGTCATCAGCTAATTAAGCTTTATACCTACGCATTTATATTTTTGAACTTACAACAAATACGTGAGTACCTGAATAGCCGGCGGTCCTATCATCCGTACACTCTTTATCTTACATATTGGATTTTATATAGCATTTTCACATTTATTAAAATAAAACTTCACAAACAATCAATTTTTTATGGCCTTTTAGCTGGAGAAAGTCTTCTAAAAGGTGTGTGGTTAAATTGTCTTTCTAAAAGAATTTTATAGTTATTACTCAAAAATCAGTTTTTGATATATAATTGAAACATACACTACTTTCACATTTATACTCTTATTAAAGATAATCCTACTTGAGCCGGTTAAGTTGGAATAACCTCCTTTCAGCTGATGCACATGCTTGTTGGTAAGAAAAACACAGCTATAAAGTTCTTTAAATACAATTAAATTCTTCAAAATTTAAACTACTTTTTTGTAAAAATTATTTTCCTCAACCTTATCAATAAATACACCGTATGGGCAAATATGAGTATTAAATTGCCTAACATACTATCCTTTAATCAATAACACACACTAATACTATAAATTATTGGGCCACCAGAGCAAACGACACTGTCGATCAATCATGCATGCCTCGGACATGGGAATTCACTCACATCGTGGAGGAATTCCCTTGCCGCTCTCAGTCTGAGACAAGCGTAACGTGGGGAACAAACAAACAAATTAAATAACGTTAAATATAGTAAAACTCATATGGCCAATCAAAACACCTTTGGACAAAAGAGGGTACTCACATGCCAATCGTCGAGCATGCGCGTGTACACTAACGCGCCGACGATGAGGATGACAGAGAAGACGAGAACCACTGTGGATCTCGACAGCGACTTCACCAACGGCCGCCAGATTCCCTCCCTTAAATGACGAAACTGGCCCCCACCGTAATTCTCTGTTCCCTGCCCAACCATAACGTTCATGCTCTGCTTCTTTCCGTGTTATGTTGATGATGACTGTTAATATAATGTCTCTGTTTTTGTCACGCACTTCACACCCCCTTTTGAGGTTTCGAGCTTCTTCTACCTGAAATGTTCCAAAGATTCAAACTTTAAAATGGCTCTTCAATTGGGTCCGTGAGTTTCGTCCAATTGGACATACCTTTGCAGCGAAATTGGGAGACTCTTTCTTTGGTTTTTGAGGCTCCCTAGCTCTTTTGTTTTGTGCAAATGGTGGCTGAAGAACTAAGAAGAAAGAAAAATTCTGGTTAGAACAACATGATGCAGTGGAAATATGTTAACTGAGGATACAAATAAACATATATAGAAGAAGATCACAACAACCGACACAAAGAAAGAGAGAGAGAACCTGTGATTTTTTTTTTCAAATTTATTTCCTTTGTTTATGATGTAATTTGGTGGTAATGGGGATGGGTTGAGAATTTGTGGTACGCTGAGTGAGAATCTGAAAAAGGCGTCTAACTTTTTAACAAACAAAGAGCCTGTAGATCCGAGATTCGAAAGGACACATAAACGAATAAAAAAAGAAGATGGTACAATTAACAGAAGAGAGAAAGAGAAAGAGATTCTGGGCAATTAAATTGGATATGATAGAAAGGAAGGAGCGGAGAGAGAAAAGGCTAATAAATGTTGGAGAGGGCAAGGAGGATAAGAGAAGAAACTAAGATTTACGAGGTGGTAATGAGTGTGAAATAATCAAAATTCAAAGTGGGGATGGGGAGAGAGTTTTTGGGGTTGAATCTCGTGAGCATACAGCTTGAACGAGCATGACTATTGTCGGACACTGCTGCCTGTTTGTTTGTTTGGTCGCTGACATACATAAATGGTACAAGATTTGATGATCAAATCGGATAAGGACAAAGGGTTCTCGTGTCATTTATGGCGTTGGAAGTGAGACTTTTGATGGCCACAATTTGGGAACCGTACAAAAGTTGGAGAACTACCGGTGCAGAGCTCTGTGCTGATCTCAGGAATTCACTTATTGCCTTATTCCTTGATTGCTTGAGAGTAATTAATCATCCGACACTATCGATATTTGATTGGTTTAAATTGTTTGATATTTGCTTCTTTTAATTAAGGTATTTGTGTTCAGTTTTTATGAATGAAAAGACTAATATTGAAGTCAAATGTGGGTTAATTCACTTTATCAGCCTTTTGATTATATATTATTATAATTTGAATTTAATTTTTATGTTTTTATTTACAGATGTTCAATTTATGTTTTTCGTTAGTGGCTAATTTATAAGTATTTAATTCTTTTGGACCATATCGATCACTTTTAAGTATTTTGATTAATTTAAAATGATGAATACAATTCATATCTTAGAAAACTTAAATCTCTTTTCACTCTACTTTAACAAAGATATAAAATAATTAAATTTTATTTTATATAGTACTCAGGAAACACAATCCCTTCCAATAAATTTAATCAAAATGTGAACATAGATTTATTGATATATAATTACTGAACTATGGAAGAGATTCAATAGCCAAAAGTGAAATAAGAATTTCAGCAAACATATTTAAATTGGAAGTGTGCTAAAGTTTCTTCAAAAGTACCTTTTTTGATGGGGCATCGATTGCTAATTATAGGTAAAGTACATTGTGGATTTGGCATCAATTGTTAGCTATTGGGTTCACCACTTATTAAAAAGGTTGCAGTCTTTAAACTGCAAAAGAAATGTTGTGGCACGTTAATGAATTTATTTTGCCATAAATGATTGAATCGCGGCCTCCACATACCACAATGGAATAGCAGCTTGCGTGCCAGGGTGGCCTCCCACATTAAAGCCTCCCCGATATTTCTGACAAAAAGTAATAGAATTTGTTTGAAGGAAAAAAACAAAGTACACAAGTTGAGATAAAGGAAAGAAATCAATAGCAGCGGGAATTGGAAACTCTTTTGAACATCACTTTTTTTTAGATGGTTAGCACAAGAAGCTTCGGTTCTTCAAAGTGCGTTATTTGATTAAAATTTTTGAATAGATGATTCATAATATACTATCAGATATTCAATCTTATTATCTAATCATTATGTTGAAATATTCATAATATTCATGTGAGAGAGCTGCTCTATAGCTAATCAACAAAAAAAATTAAAAAAATTAATTTATATACACTAATAATATAAAAATAATATTCTCAATCAATAGAACCTTATCAAAAGGACAAATCATAATAGGTGATTGTGATAGTGGATAATTATTATTTTTTATTCATTATTTTGATGAAATTCTATTGAGTGACAATATAAAATTATTCTTCACTTTTGGTAGATACAAAATCAAATTCTCAAGGGGAATTCACTATATTTTATGAATTATAATAATTGTTTTCATACTTAATTACGAAAATAAAGCTATTTGAAAAAGGAACTGCATTTTAGCATTTTCTAGTTTCATTTTTTTAAAGTTAGTGCCGTGACTTGGACAATAAGGTATTTAGAATTTGACGGATTTATTTCCATGGAAAAAGTTGTTATTGATGAGGAGTGAAAGTGAAGAATGGCCGTGTAGAATATGATGTCGTTAATCTATTTATTGCAATCTCCATCAACATTTCATGCCACGAATTGAATGAGACAAAAATTAACGTAAATCGAATGCTACGAGGCCGAACGCACAAGGATCCTATTTTCAATGTTACCTCTACTAGATATCAAAAATTTGATTCATGGACAGTTTAAGACAAAACTATACAACATTTTAAACTTTTAAACATGAAAAATATCTCATTTGGAAAATATATTTAAAGTGGAAGATTTTTACTTTAAAATCAAATGATTTGGTTGGTTTCAGTTTTTTTTTTTTTCAGTTTTTAAAATTTTGTAAAGAAAATATTGAAAACTAAAAATGAAACTTAAAAACTAAAATTTATAGTTTTAAGATTTTTTAATATTTTTTTCACAAAATCTAAAAAATTAAAAAATTAAAAATAAAAACTAAAAACTAAGACCAAACGTGCCTAAAGTTTCCAATGCATTAAACATACTAAATTTTTTAAAATTTTTCTATTTTTAGATCCATAACAAGTGTCCTTAGAGCACTAATTAGCAAAACTTATTTTCGAAATATTAGCTCACATATATGAGAAGGATTACCGCATAATCCATCATAAAGGTTATTTTATAAATGATAGATAATATGAAATACTTTATGTTTAATTCTAATGAATTTACAGTGTAAAATAATTTTAAAATATCATTAAATCAAATGCTTGTATTAGTAAGATTTTCAAAATAATAGGTGGTTAAATCAAATACTTATATTGATATAGTAATAGATGATTGGATGTTTATATAAAATATTTTTATACTAACAATATAGTAAAATTAAATTTATATCTATAATACATTGTAATTAACTCATTCAGATAGTCTTTGACACTAAATTCATTAAAAACAAAAAAAGGAAAACATGTAAAAGTTTTGATATAATCCTTTAATTTTGTTCATCACACAGCAAATGAATTTGTTTATGCTGTTGTTCTTTATGGTCTTACATCCCAAGTCGACTTAATTGTTGACAAAGTAGTCTTCTTCTTTTCATTCAGGTAATGCGATTCTTTTGTCTCATTACATGACTGTTGAAAGATTAAACATTAATTTCCAAAATGAGCTTTTTTTCTTGAAATGACGATTTGACTTATGGATCTCAAATTTTATTCTTTCGCCCAATCTTAAGAAATCAGACTATTACAAATCAACTCAGTGAAATTCTTTAAAGATCATGAGCATAAGTGATTCTAGCTTGTGCTAATCAATATGAATTTCTTTGGCCCGGTATTTTAGTACTTCCATTACCAACAAATGAACAAAACAACAGGAGATAAACAAAAAGAGAAAAGCGAAACCAGTGTTACTTCTTCTTCCCTGCTTTTCCTTCCTTTCTCCTTATAACTTCATCAGCATATTTGATACCCTTACCTTTGTATGGTTCTGGGGGTCTCCATCTCCTAATTGAAGCAGCAAACTGGCCAACATCAGACTTGTCATATCCACTGACTGTGATCCTGGTGTTGTCTTCCACCTTCGCTGAGAGACCATCAGGGATTGCCATCTTAACAGGATGAGAAAATCCAAGATTCAGCACTAACTCTTTTCCTTCTACCACGGCACGATATCCAACACCAACAAGTTGAAGTTTCTTTTCGAAACCTTTAGATACTCCAATCACCAGGTTGTCTGTAAGCGTCCTAATCACATCCGTTTATTTGTCAACCACATGAGTCTAATATATAAATAGACAAATAAATAATAATGAGTTCAGAGAGTTTAATTCTCCTAAGTGATAACAAAAGAAAGGTGAATGAAGAGTATCTGCAAAATGTATTATTGTATTGCTTAGAGATTATTCACAAATGCAGGCATCAGTCTAGCTTGAATTGAATCCTTTAGGATGCTACTACATCTCTCTCAAGTTCCATAACACAAAAGTAACCAATCTCTGAAACTACCAAAGGTTAATTGTAAAAGTTAATTTCAATGACAGGGAGATCAATGTTTAAAACTAACAAAAGATCAATGACAGTTAAAAGCCTCAGGTTACAATAAACAGTAATTCTTTGAATTCCTAAACAATGAGTCCTCAGGATTCTAAAAACTATATTTATTAATCAGTATCAAATCTGAATACCATAGGTACCTAATGAGGTATTCATAATCCAAAGGTAACTGAAAACTTAATCAAATCCTAATCAAATATGAAATCATAATCACATGACAGTTTCACAAAAGCAAATAACTTATCAAAGATAGAACCGTCAAGAAAAAATCCTAGATAACATAATTATCATAAACCCCCCAAATAGTCCCTTTTCTTTTGTTTAAAGAAATCCTACTTCACGAGGACATCTACTCTTTGCCAATGTTTCAAGTAAATTTTAACCAAATATTGACTATAAACATCAAGCTCAAATAATTTATCGTCAGGAGTCATGGCTGTTGAGAAGGTAACATCAAGTCATCAACAAATGAATCAAAGTTTACAAATTTACAAATATCATTATGCCACAAAAATTGTCAACATCTCTTGCTTACTATTGTCAAACGATATGTTTCAGTCCAACTTCGATTTAAGTGTGTTAAAAAAACCAATATTAATCCAAAGCGAATTAGCATGTATTGATACAAAAACAAAAATGACAGCGTGAAGACAAGGGTCTGTAAAATGAAGTACCTAAAAAGCCCATGCATTTGATTGGCCCTTCTGGTTTCGACTGCCTTCCTAACCCTTAGAGCCCCTGACTCCTCCCTCTCAACAACCACTTCTCGAGGATAAGTTAATGCAAGTTCTCCCAAGGGACCTTTTACTTGTATACCCTGTCCTTCCAATTTGACTGTAACATTGGATGGAACAACAACTGGTTGCTTCCCAATTCGTGACTCCTTACATTCTGTAGTCTTTCTAAGGAAACCAACATTAGCGGCAGGAACACTTGAAACTCTGAACTTATTTCTCTCACCCAAGAAAGAAGACTTCAAATTGCTGAAATAGGATAGCAAATGACTAGTGAGATTTCTCAAATTTATAAATCAATTAATTTGAATTAATAAGCTTTTTATCAACGATAAAATTTTATTAATCTAATGAATCCAGTAAGAGAACAATAGAGAAAAGCAACACCCAAGAGTGTCTGAAATAGATAGAATTCCTGATTAAGTTGATGCTCTCATTAAACTAAGAAGTTATTTTCCACTTCACAGCATTGCGACCAGTGTGAAAAGTACAATTTTGAACAGAAGTAAAGTGCAATGACCTATCAAACATAACACATGCGTGACATCAAGATTTTTCGTATAAAAGAAAGCATTGAAGTGACAACAACCACAACAATAAAATCTCAAGTCCCCACCCATATTTGCTTCTCCATTTTTTCTTAATAGTAAAAGGAAGAATCTATTCCGCATGAAAAGGTACTTAGAGGACTTCACGTTGAACAAGTGAGTATCATGTTCATTGAACTTCTCTTAAAGCATGCATATGTCACTAGCAATATGGAAAACAGATCCGGAACAATCATTTTCTCAAACACTAACCGTGCTCCACACAAGCATTTCATCATATACCCACAATGCAACATCCTAACACTGAATTCCATCAACATAATTACAACATTATTATCTACAAGCAGATCATCTTGACATCCAGATTCAACTCAAAACCAAATAACTGCCCCAAACCAGAAAAGAATTCCACGAACCAGTTTACATTTGAAGGAGCACAGGCCACTCATGTGGGAAACCAAAAAAAAAAAAAATGCACACATACACACACTACATTCACATGTTGAAGTAGACAGAGAGAATTCGGAATATCGGGCTGATGGGCTCCGTCAAGTTTGATACTTTGTGTGCTCCTATAATAAGAGAAGCTGAATCCCATTAATGGGTTTTTTTTGGCATTCATTGTAATTCAACACTTGATACCATATAATTATATCATTATTGAAGAACAGTTAAAAGTGAATGCAACACTCACGGCAAATTATTATTTGGTTGATGATGGTTAAAAGTACGGGATTGAAGAACTTAAGTTGCATAACAGAAGCAAAGAAAGAGTAAGAGATAAGGGGTATTGACCTGATTTGTAAAGAAGAGGCAACAGAGGAAGCCATTGTTAAAAGCTTCTCTTCCACCAACAAAGGAAAAAGCCTTATCCAATGAGCTTTGCTTTTCTTATCATCTGCTACTACTGAGGTGTGGTCGGTAATTCTCTTTCGGACCCAAGATATTTTTATTTTATTTTACCAGGTCGTGCTGACCCAATAAATATTAATGGGTTCCCCTATTGGATATTGGACTATACTTTTCAGGGCTCAAAAGCCCAAGATTAAATCTTTGGAAAAACACCAATATGAATTAGAACCTATGTAACAAACTTTATCCAAAGAGACAATAGGTTCGACCTAAAAAAATGAAAGAGACAATGGGTCATTACCAAAAATGACAAAGCTACAATAGGTTGTGGGTTTGTTTGGTTCATCCACTTTAGTTAAGGATATGATATGACATGACCCCAAAAAAAAACGGGGATTTAATATGATAGTTTTTCAGCCATTACCAAAAAAGAAAAAGGCTTTTGACCAAAACCTTGCTTGCCAGTGAGATTAAAAAATGAAAAACGTGTAATATCTTAGTAGATTAACTCCTCTTTCTGTAAATTCAAACTCTATGAATATTAGTCGGAAAGAGTTTTAATATTTTAATATTCCAAGAGTGGGTGTTGATTGAAACACCCACTTTATCATTATTAGATATGATAGTAGTGCTCACTTATTTCATTTACCCATAACATCTAATAATGATAAAATAGATCTTCTAGAGTGTTGAAATAGCAAAATTCAATATAAATCTTTGAAGGGGAAAACAAAGATAGTTAAATAATATAAATGAATAAATAAAATATGGCGTTATGGAAGGGTGTGGATGAACCATGTAGTCCTTAGAAAAAAATTGACAACATAAATGAAATAAGATAAGAAAAAATAGAAGAGGAGGTCAGGAGGTCAGGAGGATTTCGCCAAAAAAAAAAAAACGGAAAGAAAAGAAAAGAACAAAAATAAAAACACAAATACAGCTCATTCTATATAAAAAATTATCCCTCCCGTGTTGACCAATCGTCGGTTGAGGCAGGTTTTTGTAGCACAAATGGCCAACACCTCTTACTTTTGCTTATGGAGTCATATCAACCTGTTCTGCTTTTTTTTGCATGAAGTCACTTTTTTATTGTAATATTTGCTTTATTTCTTAGTTAAACTAAATTCTGTCAAGTGATTTGGTTTTTCAAAACTATAAACTCACTGATTTGCAATGAATATGATTCACCCTTTTTTAAGTATTTTTCCTTTCACCTTCAGTTAGAAGACTTTAGTTACGCCCAAGGCATTGTTGATATATGCACTTCATACCCATGGCCACGGAACTGCAGACTATGTTCTCGTTCGTGCTAGTTTGTGTATCCTTAGCCATGATTTAATTTTAAATCATAAGCTTTATTATCCCTTCTTTTATATGTCTACATCCTCAAATGGATGAGGCATAATGTGTCAACTAATTAGAGAGATCCTATTATTAAGATAGGTGAATCTGTATGGGGCTATAGGTTTGTCATGATAAAATCCATACCGTGTTCGAAAAGAAGGGTCATAAAAAATATATAAGTCAGATAGATAGATAAAATATTCTACCGTAACATTGTTCTTAAATCTTAATACATTCTGCTTTGTAAGTGTTAAGAAGATGCTTTTGAATAACATCTTCAATGGTAAAGTCGATTTTGCAAAGAATAACAAGGATTAGGAGAAGTAATAAGTTTCACTGAGAGTGCATCAAGTTTTAAATATTAAAAAAGGTAATGATTGAAAGGGACGCTTAGTTACAAGTCCAAAAAAATCTCAGAGCAACGTCTTTGTAAAAATACCTTAATGACAAAGAGAAGTAAAAAAAAATTTTGCCAAGTTGGATCAGGTTCATGTTCCAAGAGTAGTAGTAAGCAGAGCTAGTGCTGGATGCTGCCACCTTTATATGCTGTAAAGCGTGTCCAACTCAAAACACGCCAAGTCCTTCCATCTTTACATGCTATATTTCTCTGGTTTGTTGGTTTCTTTCTGCTGATAAATTAGTGTCAATATGGTGATGATCTTCATGAAGTGTCATGTGTACTTGCCTCTCTCCATCACATGCAAGAATATTGTTGCACACTGGATGAGGATGTAGGCAGAACTTAGGCAGCGTGGGTTGTTCACCATTTTCTATACACAATGCCTTCTTGATTGTTTTGACATTTTTTTTTAATCTATTTTCTTTGCAAGAGTTGCAATATTTTGTTCTTTGTGAAAAGATGCTTTTTGACATATATTGAAAATCAGCTTTACCCCAGAAGATTATTTTCTGCATTTTTTTGTATCAAAAGTGCCTTTGATAGTTAGTCAAACTTAATTACAAAAAATAGCTAGATTAGTTAGTCCTCCACTTTTTTCTTCTTCTTGAGGTCCTAGTTAGTTCTCTTCACACATTACTTCAAGAAAAAATTATGTTACAAAACTATCTATTCACAACTTAGCATATTATCAAGTAGGTCCATCTAAAATTTATCCAGTTGAAATCAAACTTCATTTTTGTCATTTTAATAAGTATTAGGCTCATACCGAAATTCAATGGCGCAACAACCACTTGGAATCACAGGAATTCGAATTTTTGGTACATTTATCAATATAAAATTGACCTACACTAACCATTGTGCACTGATGTGATAGCAGGAATTATGCAAATAAAATCATTTAATTTCTGCTGTTACATGCTATTGCCTAGCACAAAACTCCACTCCAGACACTAATAATTTCTTCTTGTAATTTAAGAAAAGATAACTATACACTTTAGCTATTAAAAACTCGACAAAAAATGTTTGGAAGTACATGATTTTTAATTTTAAATCTACTTCACATGTATAAATTATGTGGAGACCCCCCATGCAACCTTAGAGAGTGCACAAAGCAAGGTCCTACACAACAACATATGCAGCTAGTCATCATCATGTTGTGTGTCAAACAAAAGAAAAGAAAGAAAAGAGGAAAGAAAGGAATCGATCAGTGAATGTCTAGCATTTCCATCATTCCAAATAGAGAGCTGTTTGACATGGTGGTGGTCCAGTGTTGGTGGCATTTCTATGTAAGGAGAAGGGGACATAAGGGGAGAGAGTGTGCCTCAAAATTGGGGAGCGCAAGATGGAGCCACGCCTTTAGCCATATCCACGCGTGAATATACTACTATTGCATCCTTTTTGGAATTTCAAAACCCAATAAGGCTTTTTTCTCATGAGCCTAACTGTTAAAAAGAGACCTCTCATAGAGTTTAGCAACCAATAACATCACCAAAGGGTGGCCAAGACACACCATTGACTTCTTTCTCTCACAAAGGTTTAGTTCTCCTCCAAACAAGAGAGACTTCTCCATATTTTTTTGTGTAAGCTAAACAAGCAATGTCTGTAAGTCATTCTCTCTATGATCTCTCTCTCATGGCACACACAAACACAGAATGGTTCATGGTATTTGTGTTCTTGAGTAAAAGGTGACTGTGACTGAGATAGTTGCAATGTGGGGTACTGCAGAATATGGTTGAGGTGAGAGTTCCAAATCTTGACTGTGAGGGATGTGCTTCAAAGTTAAGGAAAGCTATCTTCAAGCTCAAAGGTACATTTTGGTCAAGCAACAATGATTTTCCTTTTGTTTTCTTCACTTTTATTTTCTGCAAACGTGGGCCGCAGGAACACTTTTTGGGATTTATCTGAGCATGTCATTTGGGCAGTAATTCCTAAAATCCAATATGCACTTCTCCCTAGAATCACAAGCAGACCATGAATTTGGGCTTATGCAAGTGAACTAACGTGACCTGACTCCACTTTTCTGGGGTACATGTAGACTTCCCTTTTGGGCTTTATGTGTCTTCATTTACTGTTTTCTAAACAAACAATTTAGGATGGCTCTTTAGTTCTTGGTCCTCACCAACCTAAGGACATCACTCCTGTATTGTTAAAAATAACAATCATTCTATTGGCTCACAAATACAACAAACGCATTATGTTTATTGAAGAGTTGATCCTTCACATTTCAATTATCTAAATCATCCATGATGGCTTGGCCTTGCTCTTCTTTGGTAAATTTCTTGAAGGTAATGCTATTTTGAGGTGAAAACTTGTAACAGTTTATACCTCCAGAGTCAGGTTAATAACTTCTTATAATGTTGCAAGCTATTGAAACAGACTATTAGCACAGGTCACTGTACTGCGAGAGTCTGAGACTAAGCAGGTCACAGGTGTAGTGGTGTAGATGATGCCTTAAAATTAAAATGTACAAATGCATTGAACAAACAATAGTTACTTTTCTTCTCAAAGAATGGCCTAAAATAAAACAGGGCACTATGCCCTATTTTTTTTTTCGATCTTTGAAGTATTTTTACTATTGGTTTCTGATGCAACTAAGAGGCCAACTTAATAATTGCCTTATTCTATCTCCTACTTGGCTACTTCTATATCAATTGAAGTCGACCATAAAGAAATTTCACTTTATCCTAAATTGGGTCACCTTGAGCCATTTGTATGATTGAATAATTAATTGTTCATTTGTATGTATCATGTTGATTTTTGAATGTGTGAATTGCAGGAGTAGATGAGGTAGAGGTTGAAATGGAGGCACAAAAAATAACAGTGAGAGGCTATGGCTTGGAGGAGAAAAAGGTTCTGAAAGCAATCAAAAGGGCAGGCAAGGCAGCAGAGCCATGGCCATTTCCGGGGCATGCTCATTTTACTTCATTCTACAAGTACCCTAGTTACATTGTTAACCATTACTATGATGCATACAAGAGTGAAGCCACCACTGGAGTCCACACTTTCTTCCACACCCCTTCTATTTATTCTGTTGCTGTTGCATCTGATGAGGCTTTTGCTTCCCTCTTTAGTGATGATAACCCTCATGCATGCACTATAATGTAAACCAGGTTTATATATACTTGGTATCTTCACAATTATGCTTTGTCTTTGGAGAGAAGATAAAGAAGAAAAAAAAAATTGAGGGAGGTATCTTTTTTCCACTTTGAGGGAATCATCAAGAATTTTGTGTTTGTTTATTGGTTAATTTTTTTTTTTTCCAATTTCCTTGAGTGTATTATTATGTGCCTCCTTTAAATTTCCACCGCGTTTCGTTTTGTTTTTTTATCATGCTTATGTATATCTTAGATAGCTTAGTATACTTCACCAAAATATAAATAGCTTAGTATAATGCAATACAAATCTTTAATGTGATATTTTTGTGGTGGTTAACTGGTTATCAACCATTTAACTTTAATTTCAATGTGAATTTCAGAAATTGAATAAGTAATCCTATAAAATAGTACACAGTTCTGTTTTAACTTGTAGATGTATGAGACAAATATATTTTTATTGAACACGGAATTGCTACAATGTACATACAACATAGTAACAAAATTCAAAGTCGTTTCAATTTCGATATACTGTATTTTCCTACAAATTACCAAGGAATACATAGTTACAATCAAAATATTCAAAATGCATTCTTCCTCAATTGTCTTAAACCAGAGAAAATTCATGACGTGTTTGTAGAATGTTTTCTTAATTAGTATATGTTGACACCTAGATTGATATATAGTGATCACAGTTTAAATAAATAAGAACAGTTTTTAATTATGCAAGTGTTTATTTTAATCATAACTAAAAATGAATCTGTACTGTTAATGAAGGCAATAGGACATGACACTTACATAACTAAAATTTACATTTACCTATGTTTTGTCTAGATCTCTGTTTAGCCGTGACAGAACTAATGTCTTCCAATGCGCATCGCTGCTTTTAAGGGGCATTTTTTCTATTAAAATATACAAGTAGAAGAATCTTTTATTTTTTTTAAATTTCTCTAATTATAGATCAATCTCTTTCATCCTAATGGCGGGTTATCGAGCTAACACGGGAATCAATCTATTTTTAGTTATATATTTAGCTATTTTACCAATTTATCCCACCTTCAGCAGATTAATATAAAATGAGGTAGGATAAATTGATCCGTTATAATTATTTGAGTTGAAAATATCAATTCTCCTAGTTGAAAAATAACATATTGATAGGCCAGTCCGGTGAGTCCAATTCACTCCATCGCCCTGTGGATGAGTCATTCTCTTCTCTGGTATCCGTCTCATGCATGTGTCAGTGCCAAAGACACTATGCGCTGACACTATTGATGGCAAAGCAAAGGCTAAGAGAAAGTGCCACATTGTGGTCAATTATTTAAGTTCTATTATTTACTGGCTAATGACTCATTTTACTCTACAGCGTATTATTTTTTCTTTCGGAAAATGATATTTATACAAAATCAGGAGATGTATAAATTCAAAGAAAAAGAAAAAGATCTATATCAACTCTTATGAGAAATCTCCAAGACTCCAACCACCACTTCTTTTATTTTTCTGGCCGAGACAAACTCCACCAACTTTGCAAGATGGCTGTTACTCACATGTGGGGGAAGGAACATGACACATACGAATCAGAGCTGGGCCCTGGTTTGTTCCATGAAACGAAACTGTAGAAAATCTTTTTCTCCACATTTATACAAATCCATCATCTGCAATTCCATTTATCTGTACAAATTATCACACAAGCTAAACCCTCTAATGAAGAGCAATTTTCATAATTTGCCGTCTCCTTCTGTTGATCAGTTCATATGCAAACAATTTTATGATTCTATATCGAAAATCATCGTTACTAACTCTCTACCTAACAACAATTATTCCGATAACAATGTTGTAAACCAAGGATTGCCAACCAACGTGCTAGAAGACTATGAGATATCTACCCTGCCCATAAGTAGGGAATATAGGGATCTTGCTCGAATATATGGTTATTCAATTCAATTGACAACAAACCAATTAATTTATTCTACTATGTATATGCAATACGTCGGAGTCTTTTATGTCTTTTTTCATATTTGAATTTAATTAAACAATAATATTACCTTAAGAAAACAAAGTTCTATTACCAAAAAAACAAAGTTCTGTTTAGAGGTGCATAGCAGAACTATTAAAAGTATATTGTCTTTTCTTTATATGTCAATATTATTTGTATTGATTTTCTCCAACAGAATTCTATTTCTGAAAACGTGAGTGGATTAGTGGATACATTCAACACATTTCTAGCATTGCTTGCATTTAATTATGTAATTTACCTATTGCTTCTGTTCTTCTCCTCTACGTGTAGGGTACTAGGGGGAGAGTCTTACTGCTCCTGCATAATTCCATTGCAACTTTTTGAATAAAGAGATTCTCGATTTAGAAAAGGAGCATAGCAGAAAATAATGGTCCTTTCCATTGGTTGGCGTGGCAAACTTGACCCACCAACTGTAATTTCAACTCTGAACCATTGAATTTGAATCTGCCATAATTGTTCAACAACTTGACCCGTCCATCGTCCTTGCATGGCCTATGGTTCATCAATTCAATTGTGTGTGTTTTACTAAGATCGATATGGAGTGAATTTTATTTTGTGCAAAATACATGGACCACTTTGTTATTTATATAGTATATAGCAGTATATGCCTTCCCGGAACGCATTAACAAGTTGATGGTGCTACGTTATTTGAGCGTCCATAGGCATCCCAGCTGATTTATTTCTAATAAATGACATTAATTTATTTTAAATGTTTATAAAACTTGAAAAATGACAAAAAAAAAAAAAGAATAAATCCAAGAGACAAGCTCTACAGCACAAGCGGTCAAGCGTTGTGACAAACTCGTAATTTTGTGAGATGACTAAACGCCTTGAAATTTATAATCTCTACATCAATTCCATAACAAATTTATAAGATAAACTCTTGTAGGATCCCAACTTGTTTTGAATACGTATGATTAAGCTCCAGTGGGACTACTTTGAGAAAGATATCATTTTTCCTTTTCAAAAGTTTTGTGGTAACATTAAGAAATAGTTTGTGCAACATTAAGAAATATTGTGATGAAAGCACAAATCATTAGAAAAGACAATCTTGAAGGAATATTATACATGTAAGGCATGAGTATAGGTCTGCTGCGAAGTCACTTCGCCTTTCTACATGTTAGTTTTATATTTTATATTCAAGAATTCTTTGTCTTGATAAGGAAATTTGGCTCGTTGCCTCATTGGCATCGGAAACAAAAGCATCATTTTGAAATGATTCATGGTTTTGAATATCAATGTTTATCTATCAGAGTATCACCAAGTTGAGTATTGCACTTTGTTTTTATTTTGGGACATTATGGACTTCTGACCTTGATCTTGTACAAAATTACAGAAGATCTAAAGAAAAGATTCAAACATTTCTGCTACAAAAGAAGAAAGAAACATAAAATTCAAAGAAAAAGGAAATTGGACATTTTAATTGATCTTGTTGAGTTTTGACAATTCTTTTCTTATTGAATATTCTCTAAAATGATTTTTTTTTAATGAAAATGGAAAGCTATTGAAGAACAAAAATTATAGTAACTAACTAGTGACTAAGTTAACCAATGGAATATAGTAATTTGGCTAGATATTTGCGATTTGTTTATTTTCATATCCTTTCCGATTCACCATTCACTTAGCCACTTAGGTATGTATATTATAATATATAACATATAACATATAACATACATACCCCTGGCATGATCAAATGTCGTTTTCATAAGAAAAAGAAAACACTGAAAATGATGAGAAAGAAAAGGGTAAAAAAAAAAAAAAAGTAAAAACCAAGTGAGAGAGAACATGGCATCACCCTGTCAAACATTTGTCGCATGTACTGACGAATTGCCCCATGCGGCAAGAAAATTTGCATTTAAAGGATCCATCTGTTGGACATGACTCTCTCACAGTCACACCCACAATTAATAAGAAACAACTCCACACGCCCAATCTCACCCTCCCTCAAGCCTAAATTACCCTTTTAGTACAAACTTAAGGCCCTCAAGACTCTCGACCCTCTCACATTCCGCACCCTTTTAGCTCCTCTTCAAGATGGCTCAGGTATTCATGAAATCTTCATATTCTCTTCTATCTTTCTTTCTTCTTCTTTGATTCCTTCTGAACATGTTCATGCTCTTTTTTTCCC
This sequence comes from Dalbergia cultrata, assembly GCA_031216105.1. Taxonomy (NCBI): domain Eukaryota; kingdom Viridiplantae; phylum Streptophyta; class Magnoliopsida; order Fabales; family Fabaceae; genus Dalbergia; species Dalbergia cultrata. Next base: position 66,243,220 of record CM062344.1, read on the forward strand.
CCCTAAACATTTATATTTATGATTCAGAGAAATAATTTTTTAAAAAATTATGCATTTACTAATTTTTTTTTAACACCCTTTATGTCTATCAATGAATCCATAGCAGAAGGTTGTGTTAAAGGTGCTGACTATGACTGATGACAAAACAAAGCAGAAAGCTATAGAAGCAGCTGCAGATATATATGGTGAGTACCTCATACAAAGCCAAATTTTCCACCTTGAATTCATAATTTCATATTAATAGTATATATTATATATATATGGTGACTAAGTTTGTGGTCTGTTATAATTTTTTGATACTTTGGTGAACAGGTGTTGATTCAATTGCAGCAGATATCAAGGACCAGAAGTTGACAGTGATTGGTCAGATGGACACAGTGGCAATTGTGAAGAAGCTGAAGAAAGTGGGGAAGGTGGATATCATATCAGTTGGACCTGCCAAGGAAGAGAAGAAGGAAGAGAAGAAAGAAGAAAAGAAAGAGGAGAAGAAGGAAGAGAAAAAGGACGACAAGAAGGAAGAAAAGAAGGAAGACAAGAAATAAGAGTCAATACTTATCACATCGGTTTTATCAAACTCTTTCCCTCTTTTTGTTTTTGCGTTGTTTTTGCATATTTATCTATATTGAGAAGCCAGTATAAGCTGCATAATTGTCCATAGAGTTTTTTTTTTCATATTTTTTCTGTGGGTTTCCTCTCAAATCTGCTGTTCACAACCTTTTTCTGCATAAATCAATTGCTAAGAGGCACACGAGTTTTAGGAGAATATCCCAAAAACTTGACCAATAGAGAATAAAAAAAGGCAATGCTTCTGATGGGACTTTTTCGTATTTTTATTTTTCTATCTCCTTTTTTAAAAAAAAAAAAATTCCAATAAGAGAAGGGTGGTAGTTTGGTGAGCTGCAAAATTCTTTATGATAGTATGGATGTCCAAATGGTTTGAGTTTTCTCTTCATTCATTCCCATATTAAATTTTGTTTTACTCTAGTGTCATAATGCAAATGGCTATTAACCTATTGTGGCTGTGGCAACATCGATGCCTTTTGTTCATGGTTTATGAATTGTGGCACAAGTTTGGCGTGTAAGGCCAAGAAAATGTTTCGGCATCACGAAATTCCACTCCTATTCGCTTGTGGGTCATTTTCTCTTAATTGGCACCAAAGTCCAAAGGCGCTAGCGAATCCAAATAATAGATTTAATCATAACCAAAAACAAAAATTCAATAAAGACAATGGTTTTCAAATTATTCTTATGAGAACGAGAGGAGAGACTACTCGTGCACAGCATTGCTTGCTGAGCAAAGCATTTGGGTTAATCATTTTTTTTATGAGTCATTGATTGGGTTTGGCTGTAAGTGATTCATTTTGGGCATCAATGACACTTATTTTATTTGTTGGTTACAAGCAAGTGCAACAATCACTGTCCTACACTAATCAACCAACGTATTTTGTGGGCTCAATATTAGGTTGTGAGAATGCCTAATCAATATAGATTTATGGCTTACTGAAAAACTTTTTGCGAGTGCTATTTTCAAGATTCAATTGTAAGGATTGATCTGTTTGTTTACAATTTTCAATTCTTATTCCTTGTTTTAACTTTTTCCTTTATAAATTTTTTTTAAAAAAAATTAAATTAAAAATAAAATTAAAAAATGAAAATGAAAACCAAACAGTGTGTTAGTTTTTAAATGTGGATGATTGTTAATGGTCACTGTATATCTTTAAGCATACATGTGCCACCTTAATCAATTGTAATTATTGACCTCAACTTGAACATGTGTATAAATAATGGAACTGAGAGTATATATACTCATATCAACAGTATTTATGGAGGACCCACTCATAGTTAATGTATTGAACTCAAGAACTTTTGTCCCACAAAGGCTGTGAGTGTGCCGACTAGTGTCCACACAAGAAATTTAGTCCGACAATGGTTATGACATAGTTGAAGACATAGATACAATTATATACTGCAAAGATTCATCCATTTTTTGGGATGAAAGAAAATACTTTGTTTTCCTTGTATAATAATCAATAGGATGCATAGAACACGAGCAATATTGAGGCATAATAAGCAAAAGAATATCAGTCTTGTTTATGATATCTAAAGTAACGGGGCCCTAGTGAGTAGTGACTTGAAAATTCGAGGATTTAATTGGAGACATACTGCTATTGGGAAATACAAGGGGACCCTTTCTCTTGTGACTGGTGAATCGTAGCTTATAATTTATTATATTGTTCTTGATATTGTCAAAGATATGTGCAACAGTGGAGCACCACCAATTAGTCAAATCTCTTTATGATGCTGAATCTTCATGAACAATGAATCTAGACATGACACATGAATGAAGCCTTAAAAAAAGGTCGGAATTGGAAATTCGAAGTTACTTTCTTTTTTTTTTTTTTCAAAGGTATTCCTACAGTTGACAGTCATAGAACTAATCCCCCATTTCTCTATCAGCATATGAAGTAGTAGGGGACTAGTCAAAGAATTTTTTCCATCCACAAGAACTGAGATTCAAACCCCAACTACTTATTTAAGGGACAAAGTGATGAACCACTATGTCAACCCAGCTTAATTTCCAATGGTAGTTTTAATTAGCAGAAAATGGTTGTACTTTGCATTCATATACTGTCTTACTAGCCGTTCACCACTTGATTGTGTGTATTGGAATGCCACCCTTCGGACATCAAGGTATGTAATTGACCAGATCAATCAAGAGCATTATACAAAATTCAAACAAAAACGGTACATAATGCAACCAGTTGTAAATGACCAAATGAACATAAAGATGGGAGTGTCACTCTCACTTATATTAGTTGTTATTTAATTTTACTAAATTACTCTTTTTTATTTTAACTAAAAGTATACCTAACATAAAATAATTCATAATATTATCAAAATTTATTATTAAAAATTAGTTTAACTACATAAAAATATTTATTATGTATCTTATTTTTAATATTCATGTAATTACTAGATACTATAGGTGTTAATAATTTATTTATTATAATGATTTAATTCAAATATTAAATTAATTTAATGTTGAATATTTTTAAGAAAATAATAAATAAAAATGAGTAATAAGAAAGATATGATAATGAATTGTGATATATAGTTACTTACATATTTTGTAATATCTAGCATTTATATAAATAAAAAAACTAATAAATAAACAAATGATACCATAGTTTATTTCTGCACTGATAATTAATTTTTATTGTAGTTGTTGTTTGTTCATATCATTAAAAATTGAGGTAATTTTATAAGTTAAATTAATTACTTATTTGCATAAAAAGAGCTTAAAAGGGTTAATTTTTTCGATATGTGAACAATATAAAGGCTATAGTATTTGTTTTCTATTAGATAACATATATATATATATATAAAATTTACTTTTTTAAATAAATTTCAAAACAAAAATTAAAACAACTAGAAGGACAAGTATATATGTGTGTCTTGAAGACATTAAAAGTAAGTGATTGTAAAAAAAATCTTAATATAATAAGTTTGTTTAATACTCTTCAAATGATATAAATATTGGATGTTAAAATTGAATAATAACATGTGCATTATATAGTTTGATTCAGTATTTATCTTTTTTATCACTCATTATTCATTATTTTTCTTTTTTTCTAAAATACTTAGGTAATTATTACCTTAAGAAAGTTTTAAAGGAAATAATTCAATATATAAAATATTAATTATTACATCAAATAAGTTCATGTAAAATACTTGTAACTAAACTAATGAAACTAATATTAAATATTTTGATAATTAAATTATTTAATTAAATTAACAACAATGAATTTTGATATCATTATAATAACTAATAAACAATAATGATCAATTATATATTAGTTTATTTTATTATTTTTTTAGTTAACTTGAGGGGAAAATAAAGTCAAATTAGATAGAGGGTTGTGCTCATCTTTTATGATATAAATATATTTGTTATGACATGATAATGACATTTAGAATTAGACAAATTATATTATAATCATTGCATATATTATTTTTATTTGATTAAGATAAAAGAAGGGTAATTTAATAAAACTAAACAATAATTAATACAAATGGGAGTGACAATAGCTATATAGGAGTAGGAGTGGCTATTGCCACTCCGCGTAATGATACACAAAAACTAAGAAAGGCATGGGAAACAAAGCGTAGACTCCACAGTTGCAATCGCGCTTCATCTTGAAAAGGAGAAGTTCTTTTATAACAGGCATCCAACATAAAAATGAACAAATTTGCAACCCAGTAATGCTTCATGACACCAATACACCCATATTTCTCACATTTGACGTAAATGGAAGACTTAGAATTTATGTTCAAGAACAAAGGCACAAATTTGGCATAGACATTATTCCTCTAAGCAAGCTATCAGATGGAAATACAATCTAAACTTTATCATATAAAATTTAAAATTCAAAGAAAACACGTATGATTATATTCTCCAGGTAGACCAAGTGTCCTATTAATCAACTCTTTGCATCATCCCAGCTGGTTTAAAAAATAATTTATTCAACGTGGTTTGCTGTAAGAATCCCGTTTGTGATTCTGAGCCTTCAACAAGCTAAACCAAGCAAACAACCACGTAAGGACTATCTGAGCATCTGGATCCTCAATTGATCACCAGTAGGATAAATCAGAGCAAAGAATCAGATAGAATAAATGCATCTGTATGTAAATGAAATTAAGTATGGAACAAAAAAAGGCATTTATTCAGCAGCTCTAGGGGCAATTAGTTACATAATGAATATCATGAAGCTTTCAATTACATAAGATTCCTCTCGCGTGGTCATTGAATTGTATCACATTAATCTAAGGTTCATAGAAGAATGAGAATACAAGAATGAAGAATCTGACACTTGTGGTGTCTACCTCGTAAATTTCGACACGAATGAGAAAGTAATGGAAGTTGGTGTACAACAAAAACAACTGCAATGAGTTGTTAACAATTAAACCTTGCACTAAAGATCAGCAAAACGACCAGATTTACATATGCAGATCATAGAAGGGGATGTTTATCACTTTTTTTAGGCCAGAAACTTTCTACAACAAACTTCAATATGCCGACCACCAAAGACATCTATAACATGCTGTGGAAGGTAAATATAGCATATTGCATATAATAACATCTTGCAGAGGCAATATCATTCTTACATGCCTAGGATGGCATCAAGCGCTTCAGAATCAGCATGCACTGCTTGCCACAATCAGGATGATGACAGATGTCTATCATGGGTTAACTTGGTGCAAAATAGCTACCTGACAAGTAAGCCAGCCAAACAATAACCTAATAATAAGGGATGTGATTCTCAATCTTCATCTGGCAAAATGACAGTAGACTAATGGCCGTCACTGAAGTCCCAGAAGCAGAGCAACCAACTCAAGCATTGACAGTAGACTAATGGCTATCACTGAAGCCCCAGAAGCAGAGCAACCAACTCAAGCATGTGAGTGGAAAGCAACAAAATAAGAGATTGCACATCTGGCTCTTGTAAATAGCTTATTATTGCAATTCTAAGCTGATTATTGCTTGCTTCAGATTTTAGACAACTGATCAATAAACCAAGGGACCAACAACGCATTGCTCTCATTGCGCTCAATCTTAATCGTTCAACATCTGCAAGCAATAATGTAGAACTGAGTAGACAGACCATATTATCACTGCAATGCTATGCATTCATCAGCACCTCCACAGTACCACTATTTTTGCTGCCAGTTGGATCACTGATTAGTGATTATCAGAGCTGAGTCACCTGACTGAAAAGTAACATTATGAATGAAAAGTGAAAATAAAAAGCTGGTACTGGCAAGATATTATGAAAATGATGAGCTTCAGGTTTACATGTCAGTTACTGAGCATTGAAAGAAATATGTATTTGCAGGGAGAAATCACATACTTTATTTCTCCGGCATCTACACCAGCTGAACAACTGGCAGGTATTGGCTGCAGTTAATCAGATCAACAAGCTGACCCCCTATGAGTTATCATCTCCAATCAGAAAATCTACTATCTGACTATCTCTTACGTCCTTTCACTTTGAACCTTGAAAGAAGGTGGACATATTTCCCCTTCTCCCTCATCTGTCTTATTACTTCATGAGCTTCAGCAAGCTTTCCGGCATTCCTCAGATTACTCACTAATGTAGTATAGACAACAAAATTTGGACTACAACCTTTGGCCTCCATTTCCTTGAGCATTGAGCATGCTTCATCAAACTTTCCTGCCATACATAATCCACGAATCATGGAATTGTATGTAAATACATTTGGGATTTGTCCTCTAGAAATCATCTCATTAAACATTTCCTGAGCTTTCTCAAGTTCACTAGCCACTACATATCCTGTGATCATTACAGTGTAAGCCACCACATCTGGCATACAGCCATTCCTTATCATTTCATCAAAAAAATACTTGCAAGCATCCAGATTTCCAGCTCTGCTCAATCCATCTATCAATGTGGTGAAATGAAGAACAGTTGGCTCTATACCTGTTTCTTTCATGTTATTTAAAAGATTAAGAGCTGCAAGTGGTTTATCTCCTTTGCCAAGAACATGAAGAAGGATATTGTAAGTATGAAAATCAGGAGAAAGACCACTTCTACCCATCTCATCAAGCAACCTGTTAAACTGATTGAGTTTCCCAAGTCTATACTTCGCAAGCATGACAATATTATAAGTTAAAACATCTGAGGAAAAACCCTCATGCAACATTTGTCTGTGAACCCACTCAATCAACTTGTACTGGTTTAAAACGAGAAGACAATGGAGAATTGCATTGTAGGAGTGCCTAAAAGGTCGGTAGTTGAACGATTTCGACTTAATGAGCTTCATCACCAACTTCCTTGTAATACCTGCCTCGCCACAACTACAAATCAAGATGTGGAAAGTACGGGCCGTAGCCGGAAACCCTTTTTCAATCATCTCATCCACAAGCCTCCACATTGCCTTCAACTCCTCACACTCCGCGAATATCTGCATGACCAAGTGGTAGGAAGTGGCAGTGTGCCAGTAACCCTCCTGCTGTCCAGACCACAAGAAAAACTTGTACGCCAATTTCGCGCACCTTGCCTTGTTTTCGCAGTTTATCCTCTTCAACATCCCCAACAGGACCTCCCTCACAAGAATCGCTGATGGCCTCACGCGCAGCTCATCCAAGGCCAATCTAAAATCAAAGTTAGGACCATCCTGTCCAATAACCTCCAGAATCCTCTCAGCATCAATCCTCACATTTTCTGTGAACCCATTTCTATGTGAAAATTGCTTCCTCTCGAAGCTACTATCCTCCTCGCTCGAATCAACATCAATGCATTCACAATTAGCTGCACACATTTTCTTCAGAGGCTCCTCAACCAATTCAAACCCACTCCTAACCTCATCATCACAACGAAACGGTTGGTTACATAATTGCCTATAAAAGATCACACAATGGGAAATCTTGTGAACCATCCTATGACCTAAAAGGGCTATTGAATTCATGATTCGAACCCATCATCATCTCTGAAACTCTGAAACACTCAACAAACGCGGTTCCCCCAGCAAAAGGATGGATTGTTTTCGTTGCAATGGAAGCTTCGAGAAGCCCATTGAGCTAGGGATTTGATAGGAAACCACTGAACCGAAAACCTAGGAACTCAGAGTAGATTGAATCTAGAATCACGGCGAGATAATCAAGGGGTGAAAAAGCGTACCGTGTGGCGCGATAATTTAGAGAGTGGGACGAGAAATTGAAGCTTGATATGAGAAAGTGCGCCATTGAAGGATCCAGTGCATGGTTGCTGGTGACTGAAGTAGGGATGGGAAGAAAGTGAGGTAAAATTGTGACACTGTAAAACCCTAACGGCAGAAGGAAGAAGATGCACCAAACTGCAGTCTTCTGATGTCCCTTAACGCACCGTTTAGGAATTTTGGCACCCAAAAAATAAGATAAAGACCATTGGATACTGACACTAATAAAAAGTTAAACTCTCCTGCCAAATTTTCAAACTTGGCCTGTTAAATATAAGTTTAAACTAATAAAAGGTCTTGAATTCATGTTGTATAAAGTTATAAATTGAAATTTAATTAAAAATGCTTTAATTGAAAAGTATGTGAATTTAAAATAAGCTGAGATTTAATCGAATTCAAAACAATCTAATTCAATTTTAGTTTTCGTCATTTATATTAAAAGCTACATAAGTTCAAGAATTGAAATCAAACTCATATGTATGAAAATTAAATTTTAACAAATTAAAATAACCTTATTTGAATATAATACTTTATTCATAATCTATTAATAAAAAATAAAATAGTAAAAATGATGAAATTAATTCATATTTATACCTATTCCAAATCAAAAAATTGAATTCAATTTTTTAACCTACTTATTCATTCCAAATATAAGAATTAAATTTAATTCCTAACGAAATTTAATCAATACCATGTAAGGGTTAGTGTATTCTTAGAATCTATTATTATAATATTTGAGAGTCATTTTATAGAAACTTTTACACGTGTCTTTCATACAAAACTTTAGAATACATGTATCATTCATATAGTAATTTAGGGCTCACTTTTCACAACATTTATGTATACAGATTTTTTAACTTAATTTACAATTTAATTATTAATTATTAATAAAATCAAATATTACAATCATTAAATATTACATGAATCAACAAAATTAGAATCATTAAGATATATTCATGGGATTAAGAATCATTAAAATTACGATCTATAATTAAAATTAAGAATCATTAAGAATTAAAAAAATATATAATCTATAACATATAATACTAATATTCCAAACTCCTATTAGGAAAAGTTTTTCAGGTGCCGTAACTATAATGATCTAGGACTCGCAGTTTTTAAGAAATTAATCATTAATTATTTTTTGAAAAATTAAAACTATAATTATTATACATTATTATAATATTATTTACAATTATCAATATTTAATGATAGAATTGTTTATGATTCACGTTTCAAAAATCTCTTTTAAAGTTGTCTCAAGCATTTTAACGTAATATATATGTAATATCTCTCATGAGAGGTTTTTGACATATCTGTTTGTTCTATCGATATGTTTTATTTTGCCGATGAAAGAAATTTTTAAAAATATTTATAAAGATAAAAAAAACTAAATTTTAAATATTCATAAAAGTCGAATACATATTATAATATAGGTATATAGGGCTTAAATTCAAAATGAAAGGGACCAAGCAGTTTATAAAATTATAATTTCCTTATTTAATATAAAATTAAGCCTTAAGTATCAAGCTAATGTGATTTTAAGTATTTTCAAATTATCCTAAAAAAGTACAAATCTATGTATTAAGGTATACTTTAAATTGTAATTTAAATTGTTATCAATGATTTTATTATTATATTTGTAAATTTTAAAGACAAATATTGTATTTTTTAGAATAAGTGAAGTGTTTCATATTGTCATAAAAAAAATGTTTTTTGTACATCTTGCTATCCTAGGTTCATAGTTAAAGAATTTATCTTTAATTGAAATTGAAAAATTACTTAAGTCAAATGGAATATATTTGAAAGAGTTTAAGTTCATATCATATCAAAATGATTCTCCACTCAATTAATTTCAAAGTCATCTCTTAGTTGAAGAGCTAGAATATGACAGAGAGTAACAATCTAATTATCTTAAATGATACTTATCTTCAATAAACAAGTATAGAGGATAATTTATGATAACATAATGGAATTAACGTAACAACTACTGAGAAATGAGATGATTTATTTTGTATACGATTATGGAGGAACAAAAAAAAATTCATTTAGAAAATATTTATTAAAATTATATAAAAGGAAATAATATGTAATTAAAATAATGTAAATTAAATATTTTAATTTACAATAAATATATAAATGGATAAGGATAATTAAAAATGTTGAAGTGGTACCCACTGGGATTACCTTAAAGAAAAAAGGACGAGAATAGAAAGTCATTTAATCTTCATCGGGATAGGGTGAAGTCATCGTTTTCTAAACGAGGTAGGGACAAAGTATGATGTTCCTGTCCCATGGAGACTTACAATTCTCTATTTATATAAATTATTTAAATATTTATTTACACACACACAGAAGAGAATCTTAGCAAATTCATTTTTTTAATTATCTTTATTGAATTTGTATTATGTATGTATTTTCATTTTTAATTTGGATTATGTTGTATTAGTAGTATTATGTATATTTATGCTTCGAATATTGAAATACTTTTCAAGTTTTTCTCTTTTTGGAATTATTTTAATGAACTCATGAATACCCTATAGGGATTCAAATCCCTGAAATAGGCGATAGGGACCCGCAACAAGAATGAGGATGGGGATAGAAAACAAAATTCTAAATGGGAACAAGATACGAGAGGCATGTCTACTCTTTTATGAATATCCATTGTCATCCCTAATAATGGTATATGAAATTGTAAATATATCTACTTATTCTATTTCATTATTCATCAATTTCAATTATCGAAACATGTAAAAAATTAATAAAATAAGCTTTGTATGATTAGTTCAATGTTGTCTCTTAAGATTTTTTTCAATCTTATAAACATCATATTTAAAATAAGATGTAAAATAAAATGACTTATTTCATATTCATAATCACTTATATTTTATTCATTTGTTTAATTATTTAATTGTTAACTTATTTTTAAAATAAGTTTATAAACTCAACTTTCTATAAGATATATTTAAATAAATTATTATTTATTTTTTATAATGATCAATAAATTATTTTTTATTATCATCCCGTACATCGCACGGGTCAAACCAATAGCTTGTAATAAAGTAGTAGATGTTTTGGTATATTTAGCGAAGTTCGAATGGCAAAGATTATGATGAGGCTATATGTCAAATTATATTAGGAAATTTATATATCCCAAGATTTTGTAATGGAATAAATTTGTATATTTTATTGAAAAAGAAATTAAAGATACAATGAAACTTACAAGTCGATTCGAATTACAATGTTTATAATAAATTCGAACATAAAAGTACTTCACAACATAAATCAAATTAAGTCAATTCAAATTGTTAAAGAACTACTATAATAAGGTTTGACGACCAGCTTTATTTTTTTAATCTAAATGACCAGATGTGTAGGTGCTCAACAAATTTGTTTTTGTTTTTTTAACCTGTCAAATCTTCCGAATACCACAACATGTAACATATCCCTCCTTTATTTTTTTTTGTGGGAGAGGGTGGTGTTCAGCACATGTCAAATTTCGACGACCCAAGAAATTAGACCAGTGAAAAAACCACATTTATTCGGGCAAAAAAACAAACACTTTAACCCTACGACTCCACAAGGCCCATTGAAAGAAGTTTAGGCCTATTGATATTTTAAATTAAATTATTCATGTAACTTCGTTTTCGTCAATTATATTTACGTACTTTTTTTTTTAATAGTGTTAGGGAGCTTACAGTGGGGCCTATAGAAATGAAGAAGGGGATAGGCAAGGAGGTAAAATATCCCTACTCAAAGCCACTAAGGCACCAAATCCCTTGGGACTAGAATGGTGCTACTAGAGCTACGGTTCACTAATAATACTTAAAGTATCTTACAGCTGGCCTATTTAGGCATGATAAGCAACATGACATTAGAAATTTTCTTCTTTTTTTTTTTTTATTCAATCATTAGAGATTTTATTTTAATCTGAAAACGAAGGAATTTAGGCCTAAACCATATTCAAGAACGTTAGTATATAGACAACTGAATCATTGAATCTTATGTACACCGAGTCCCTGCACAAGTGCATAGTAGTGAGTTGCAAGTTTAACTCCAATAGAGGTCTGAGACACCTCTTCCCAGATGCATGATGAGTAGAACAAACAAAAAAACTGTCTTATGCATTTATCTAACGTGGATGAATTTGGTGAGAGTAGAAAGATTAAAGTTAATATGAGATAAGTCAAGGTTAAAGGGGAAAAAAAAAAGAAGCGACAATATAAGAACAATTAAACCAGAAATGCACGCCAAATATGGATTAATAACTAGATTAGGTGATACAAGCCAGAAATGCAAAAAACATACAAGGAAAAACATAATAGAGTTGAAGAAACAGCGCTACAAGAGTAGTATTTGGACATATAAGATAGAGGACCCCATGCCAATTTATTCCCATTTGCCAGATGTGGGATCCAAACTAAAATAGACGAGGCATCGTGATACGTTCACATGTTCTGCATCGCATCGCCCTAGATAATTCTTCATTCTTCAGTTTTCGCCCCATCCTTCCATTTCCAGGATACCCTTTCCTTTGTCACGGGTGTCTCTTGGGCGAACTTGGACCTTTTGACCATGTTGTGATTGGCCTGCGTTGTCTTTCTTTTACGAGTGGCACTGCTTGCCTCAGCTTCCACCATCTTGCCATGGTCCTAAATTTCATGTTTAAGGTTTCGATACCCAATTGATCAGAATCAATAATAGTAGTAAGTAGTAGCATGTATGATAAGAAGGGAAAGGAAAAAATGATACATAAAAGAAGTTATTTTAGAATTTAAAAGCATGATGCGATGTCTGTCTTAATTAATGTTATTAGCACTCCAAGCCTCACGTGCTCTAGCCCACCAATAAGCAGTAGGGAGAACAAATTAGTTAATATAAAATAAAATAAATTATAATACAGAAAATATAAAATAAATTATTATATAATATTTTTTATATAAATTATTGGTAAATTAGAGTTTATTTTATCATTTATTTTCTCTTTTCTCTTAATAAAAAAGTTAATAATTTTTTTTAAATATCTTTTAAGTTTAACATAAAAAAATATGTATCAATATATTATTTAATATCAAAATAGAATATTTATCATAAATAAATAACTAGTAAATAAAAACTTCACTAAATGGATAAAATGAGTTAATAAGAAAAAAATCTTAAAAAATATATTCTAAATTTTTTTATATATTTCATACTTTTATATCATATGTATTACTATATTAAAAGACTTTTATTATTTATTACACATATGACAATTTTTTAAAAATATCATAATATAAAATATACATATAACCATATAAAAATATAAAATTTAGGAGGACCACAACTCCCCTCGTCCCCCTCGCTCCACCTCTACCAATAAGAAGCTTATAATTTTGGTAAAAAATTATGGAAAGATAACGACTGATGTGACTAAGCCAGTAATTTTAAAAAAATATATGTTAAAAAATTATGTTTTAAGACACCCGAGTTGTCCTGACATTAATTCTTTTATGATCGATATTTCTTTTCTTTGTCAATTGATTCAATATCAAGTCAACGTGTCCTTTATGGATTGAAGTTTGTAAATCTGATTTTACAAAATGATTTCATCTAACGTGATTTTATGTTCATGTTCGGAATTTTTATTTAAATTTTAATTTTGAAAAATTGATATTATTTTGATAGTATAAAAAACACTTTCTGAAATGTAATGAGAGGGAGTATGATTTCAGTATTTATTTTTTTAGATTTTATAAATACTTATTATATTCTATACTGATACTTGAAAAACTAAATTATATGTGGTATTTAAAATTTTAAAGTCATTTTACTTTTCTAAATTTATAATTTAAATACAATATTTTATGGATTAGATAATAAATTGCATGAAAAAGCAAAATAAATAATAATTTGTTTGTTAATATAAATTCTGATAAAATATTCTTTAAATATAATTAAAATAAGTTGTGATTAGGCAATATAAGGCATTAAAAATAAAGAATTATTTAGCTCGAAAAATAAAAAATTTTGCTGTAGAAACTAGTAATGATAATTTTATAATAAAAGTACTTAAGATTCAGAAGCCGACAAAAGAATAAACAAAACAATATATTTGGCACTTGTGAATGAAGATATCATAAAAGACAATCAAATAAATGTTGAGAAACAAAACCAACGCAAATGTTGGAATAAATGCAAGAATGAAAATAAGGGGGAAAATAGGTAAAATAAATTTAATTTTGCAGCGGAGGGCATTTTCAAAATGGAAAAGCTAAGGGTATATGATTGATTTAAATTTTCAGTTTTTAATTTTAATTTTTTAGATTTTATAAAGAAAACTACAAATTTTAATTTTCAATTTTTAATATTTTCTTTATCAAATCTAAATAATTAAAAAACTGAAAATAAAAATAAAAATTAAAAACTCAAATATACCATACCCTAAATGGTTCCAAGTGAGCTGGGAAATGTCTCCGAATATAAATCCAAACAAGATAACAAGTATGGACAAAGTTCAGCTGAAACCTAGGAAATGAGAATAGAATTAATAATCGTTCCCTACCAAAAAAAAAAATCTATGTATTTCATAATCGTCCATGGTATTTCCTTTCGTGAGAACAGAAATAGAAAACACACAGGAAACACGTGCTGAACTGTTAAGTTAAATTAAACCTCAAAAAACATCGGCTCATGGCACTGAAAACTGACAAGTAGAAAGTGACAAAAGATTGCTCCATTCCAAATTGTGAGGTTGGCGCAGCAGACAGAATAAGATCAGTGGGTGCCAAAAATGGAGTATTATTCCTTACTAGAATAAGGGTGGTGGCCAAAATAGGGGAAACCCATGTTTTGTGTTGGCACTTTGGCAGGGCACAGGGAGAAGGGGGGGACTGGGGAGTCACACTTTTACTTGTTGACGAGAGAAGTCAAAGAAAATGAAAGAGAAAAGAAACAAATTCAGAGTGGGAATTGGTTTGTGGAGTAAAACTCCCTGGACTGTACTCACTCCAACTGTTGGAAAGAAAAGGGTTTGTAATTTTTAAGGGAAGTGGGAATTTGTTTTTTTATTACCTGCATGATGGCCGACTCCTCCGAAGGCCCTTCATCAGCATCCTGTGGGGCTGGCTGATTGAGATCAGGGGTCTTAAAATTGGGGTTGTATGGCCCCGTGGCAATCTCCGCTCCCACATCATAAACTTTTGCAGCGAGAAAGTGCCAGTGCATGACAGCTTGGAAGCTTTCAAGCTCAGTTGTGGTTGTGGCATGTGCCCTGTTCAGCAGCTCCTCGAGTGCCGTTCCGGGCATACCCAGCTCCCTCATGAAGAGAAGAATCAGGTTCACAAACCTCCTGATCACACTGTTCTCTTCTGTTGCCATCAATTGTATGTTAAGGAAGAGGGTTTACAAACTATAACAAAGGAAGTGTGATAAGGGAGGTACAAGCACAGAATGATTCTGTGTGGTGGTTGGGGACTGCTTGTTCTTATTTATAAACACTTTATGGACCCACTCCATCTCAAGGAAGAATTTCATAATTCTGTAAGGTGCGGTGCTGGCCAGTGATTCTCGCGTCACTCAGGATTATGGGAAGCGACATTTTGGTGCACAACTTTTTCATCCAATTTTAATCGGTACTTGTCTCTTTCTTTTACTATTCATACTAGTCTAAACTGGAAACTCCAATAGTTATATGGAGGTGGGGTGATAGTTTTAACACTCGGCTCTGTATCTGACTAGATTAGAGTCAGTGATTCAGTTGGTGGATCACTGAATTAGTCGGACTGAATATAATTAAATAAATATATTAAAATCTAAATAAATATAATAAAATGATATAATTAATTAAATAATAATTTAGCATTTTAAAAATTTATATATATATATATATATATACAAATCTCAAATAAAAATTTGTTTATAAAAAATTCCACTAAAGAGAAAGTCAAGAACTAGCAAAAAATAAAATTATCTGCAGTTACCAAAAGAAAAAAAAACATAAGGAAAACCAATCCAAAAGAGTCAGCAAAAGCAATCCAAAAGCATAGCCCAAAAAGTGGCTTCATCCACAAAAACCTTACTATTTAAGCCACTTGCCACTCTCTCGGTCACCAACACACTTCCAACGCCGCACGCGAACATGCAGATCCCTTTCCTTTGTTCGGTTGTTCATTGGCTCAACTTTCTCTCTCTCTCTTTTTTTTTGTTTTTATTCGGTTTCAACTTTCTCTATCTCTTTTGTTTTTGTTTTTATTCGGTTGTTCATGGGCTGTTCATTGGCTCAACTTCCTCTTTCTCTTTTTTTTTTTTTTTTTCTGTTCGGTTGTTCATTGGCTCAACTTTCTCTTTCTCTTTGGTTTTCTCGTTCTCCATCTCTCTCTATTTTAACCTCCTCTCTTATTCAAGCCCTTCCTCATAGTAGCACCATCAGGCGATGGCAGAGCACAACAACGACGCAGCATGGCAATAATGGCACAACGGTGGGGGTACGGTGGTAGCATCAGACAATCCATTTTTTTGATTTTCTGAGAAGTAAAGTATGTGAACCGGCGGTTCATCGGGTGGCCGGTTGTGCATAAAACCGCTGAGTTAGACCGGTTTGTAACTATTTTTGTGTATGTCCAATCTATTGTGTTGCTCAAACCAGCTGGTTTGATCCGAGTTTTAAAACTGTGGGTGAGAGACTAAGCCGCATCATATGTTGAAAAAAAAAGAAAAAAGGATGGTTTATAAAAAGTTTTTGTTTTGGTACTGAAACATATCACTACCTTTTTTAAATCTAATAATTATAATTTAATTATGAATATTTAAAATATTAATAAATTTAGTTAATGAGATTAGTGATAAATTTTTAATTATAAATTATTTAAAAGATACCGAAACTTATGTGACATAGATATAATATAATAATGTGACAACTAAAATTTTTTTTTGTGTAAGTAAATTTTATAACTATATTTAATTGAACTAATAGTATATATTTTAAATTTTATAATATTATTGTGAATAGAACATGCCCTTTTTTTTTGGTTGAATTAACACAAACTCTTGGTTTATCAACGTGACAAATATTTGTAAGAATTTGCTGCTGAAAATTTATTTTCCTCTCATTTCCATCTAACCTATTTTTAATCCTCTTTTTAATGCTGACCTTTGCGAATAACCATCTAGTTTGACTTTTCTTATCCTTCAGGGACGTTTGTTTCTAGAATAAGTGCCCGAGACAGGGTGACTCAGCCAAGGGTTTCAGGGACGTTTCCAGAATGAGTGCCCCGGACAAAGTGACCCATCTACGGAGATTTATTTAGTATCGTATTAAATTTATGAATATCAATATCTTTAAAATAATTTATGTTAAAAATTTCTCACATATTTTACTAATTAAATTTATTAATATTTTAAATATCTATGATTAAATTATAACTCTTAGATTTAAAAAGTATACTGATATTCTTGAGCACCAAAACGAGAAAAAAAAAAACCTTTTATAAACCATTTTTTTTTCCTTTCAACATATTGTGCGGCTTAGTCTCCCACTTTCTTATAACTATTGGTCTTCCAGTTTAGACTAGCATGGATAGTAAAAGAAAGAGACAAGTACCGATTAAAATTGGATGAAAAAGTTGCGCACCAAAAGCCGTTACCAGACTCCCGAATGACGCAAGAATCACTCGCCAACACCGCACCTTATAGAAATATGAAATTCTCCCTTGAGATGGAGTGGGTCCACAAAGTGTTTACACATCACGGGATCATTCTGTGCTTGTACCCCCTTATCATACTTTCATGAGATTTCTCTACTATCCTACTAAAAAAACCAGACAAACTAGCATTTTGAAAGAACTTAAAAAAAAAAAAAAAAACTGACAAACTAGCATCCGTGAGATGGAGGGTGGGGTCCACAAAGTGTTTATAAATAAAAACAAGTGCACAATCACAACACGGAATCATTCTGTGCTTGTGCCCCTTATCACACTTTCATGAGATTTCTCTAATATCCTATAAAAAAAAACCTGACAAACTAGCATTTTGAAAGAACTTAAAAAAAACAAAAAAAGGTATCTAATATCGAATCTTGCATTAAATTTGACGCCTGAATGGAAGAATGTGTCTTCATATTAAGAACAACACACACTTGTTTTAACTTATGGAACCTAATAAGATAACCAAGATTTACTCAACACAACAAATCGTACGATAACTAGTGTAATGACCCTTGAGATACATAGGAATATTAATTAGATTATATGTAAAATGGATGATATAATTGAAATAATATTTATCATGATAACATTTTATATATATGAATCATAATAATATAATGCAATCAAATTATGTTTTAATTGGCCCAGAGTATTAAATATCTTCCATTAGATCATCTATATGATCTGCAGAATAGAAGAAAAAAAATGTTTATACGAGATATTCAATCAAAGTTCAATAAAGTAAATATATATAAGTTGAATTGCTATATATGCATAACCTTTGTGAGGCATGAAAATGATAATAATTAGTAACTACAATTTGAGAATAATTGTTATTATTAACTACAAGTAGAATTAAAAAAATTAATAATACTAAAAAAGATTGCACTGGAACATTTGTTTGAAGAAATAGTTTTTTCAATCATTCCATTGATCATCTTCTATTGCAGTAGTTTAAGATGATATCAACATCATCTACCAAATGGAATAAAAATAAGTGAATATTACTTAAATCATCATTATTTTTTTATCAAATCTATGATATTTTTAGTAATAAAAACTAAGAAAATAATGCTTATATAGTTATATTGATCCACAATACTGTAGAAAAGTTAAAAAAGATATTTGTAATTTTCAAAAGCTCAACTCAATTAAAAGTGAATCACGAGCAACACTTATAATATAATTTAGTGATATATTTTTACTTTACTTTGTAAATATAACAAAAAATTATAAAATTAAAATTAAAAAGTATATGATAAAACTATGTAAACCATAGAAAATAAAATGTACTACATCAGATTGAATTAAAATATTATAAAATTAAAATTTCTTGAAATGAAGATTTTTGCATTATTTAGGGAAAAAAAAAATCACCAGTTATTGACACCTAGAAACATGTGTTACCAGACATGAACATTATAATCAAACACAATCACATGTGATTTGCTATCATACTTTTTTACTATAGCTAGTCACAATGGACAATGTCAATCAGAACCATGCAGCCAACACCGGAATTCAAGTTCATCCCATAATAGGTTCATTGTTTATGCTAGAATACTCCCCTGCTCAGTGCTTAGTACTTGTAAATTGCGTCCATAATCAAGGATTAACATAAGTAAGGCAATAGCAAATCTACTTTAGATCAACTACTTTTGTATCATATTCCTTATCGTTCAAATGATGGCATTCTTTGTTATTTTCAGGGACGTAGTTATCATTTTTCAATGGATGGTGACCCCCATTGACATGTCACTTGGTGCAACAGTTCTTGCCAAGGCTTTTAGGCATGCACCAAATTATTAATTTTTCTTATTGTTGGTTCAATTAGTCAATTATATAAAAGATACATGTATGACGATGTACTCCTCGATCGGCAAGAACAAAAATTATCTTACTTACAACAAAAAGTCCACAACCCAATTAAGCCATTAGAAAAAGAAACTAAAAAATAAATAATGAGAAGCAAGAAACCAAAGAGGCAAGCATGAAGTCAGTAATAAAATGGAAGAAAAAAATAATAATAAGTTGGATAGAAAGTATGAAACTTTTTGATAAATGAATACATCCATCCATAAATAAGTTATCACATTATCAAAAATAAATAAATAAGTTATCATTTTTTAATGGATGGGGACCCCCAACGACATGTCCCTTGGTGCAACAGTTCTTGCCAAGGCTTTTAGGCACGCACCAAATTATTATTTTTTCTTATTGTTGGTTCAATTAGTCAATTATATAGAAGACAAATGTATGACGATGTACGCCTTGGCAAGAACAAAAAGTAGCCAACTAAGCCATTAGAAAAAGAAACTAAAAACGAAATATAGAGAGGCAAGAAACCAAAGAGGGAAGCATAAAGTCAGTAATAAAATGGAAGAAACAAAAAATAAGTTGGATAGAAAGTATGAAACTTTTTGATAGATTTATACATCCAACTTAATAAATTATTACCTTATTCTCAAATGTCAACACATAAAGCAGAACATATCTGAACTTGAAAACATATTGAACAATGAACAGGAAACATTGACACTCAAGAACAAACATGGAACACTCTATCAAGAGGAGTAGCCCTTGTTTGCTCCCTTGTTTCATCAAAATTTTTCTCTGTCCTAAAATCCTTAGATCCAACAACACCCGTTGGTATTGTGGGCTTAATCTCAACCAGTATATGATCCCAAAGCCATTAAGAACCATTAAAGCATTCCTTCACTAATCATTACCACAATAATCAATTTCAAAGCTAAGACATCAATAAAGTGAAGCCTTACCTGTTTGCTATTAATAACATAGGTGTTCTCAATGACTTCAACCAAACAGGGATCAGCACAAGTTATAAAGCCAAACCCGCAAGGCCAACTGATTTTTCTCTCCTTCATGATTACAAAATCAGTAATCTTATGGATAAATTGAATGATCGATCACTTGTTATCTCCATTTTACTGTCTGCAATGGGTAATGTGTAATACCGTAATTCTTAACAATCAGAAATGGTTTTTGAACATATGTTCTATACACATTTAAGGACTGATTTCTAAATTATCATGCCTATATCACTCGAATAAAAGTACAGAAAATCTAATATCAATCATGGATAATATCAATCACGGATAGTATATAACTAACCTCTCACACATCAAAATCAACATCAAAACTATCACTCCATCATCATCACAACATAATCTAATGCAAATAAAGGAGGGGCTGTTTTTCCTAGAGAAATAATAAAAAAGCTTGATTCCGTGCAATCAGTTCATGACTAAAAAAATAATAAATGATACAAAATATAAAAGCTTAACATAAAAGAAAATGAAGTTTGCAGTGGATGGATTGTACACACAACTTGCTCAATTCGTCTTTGACCATTCACAGTAGATTAAGATGTGCTTCATGAACTCTCTAGTAGAATCGACTGAACTGGAACGCACGCGGTGTACTGAAAAAGATTTCATAGAGCAGTGATGCTTGTATAATTTGGAAATCATAGAGAATAGATAACATAGATAAGTTAGAGAGAATTAGCAAGAGAAAATAGGTCTTTTACTAACAATTTACTTCCATGATTTACAAAATGATATTATCTCCTATTTATATTAAAATTTTCTTTCATCATTACCTTTTCCTTCAAATCAACCTTGCCCTCAAGGTTGTTAGGAAAAAAGAAAAAAAGGAAACACAACAATTAAACTCCTAATTACATTTACTAAATTTCTTAAAATATAAATGGGACTACTAAAATATCTATCATATACAAATAATTTCCACCAGGGTCCCACTGTCAAATTAGACTGACCAAAAATATTGTTTGGGCCTGGAAGAACCAGAATGTAAGCTTGCTATTGAGTTGGGCTTTGGCTCATCATTATTGAACAGCTTAGAGGCAACACAAAACTGGGCTTGCTAGAGGCCCAAAGCTTTTGACCCAACTCAGACCACTGGAGAGGTGCCGCCCTGGCCACCTTGCCCTTCCAGATCCTTCCTTGAAGCACAGCAATGCTGCCAGCACCCTTCCTCGCAGCTCCATCCGCCACCACCTGCCGAGGACTGCGCTGGCCGCTGCGCGCCTGATAAGCGTGGCCCTTTTTCATGCTGGAACCTGAACCATCGTCCATCCTTGTTCTCCGCTGAGTAGCCTCGCCAATGCTGCAATCGCTGTCCCTGCACCTGGGAACGTCGCTGGCGGCAACATCCATCTTCTCCGCGTGTGGAGCCACCATCTGATTGAGTTTCTCAAGTCTATACTTCGCAAGCATGACAATATTATAAGTTAAAACATCCGAGGAGAAATCCTCTTGCAACATTTGTCTGTGAACCCACTCAATCAACTTGTACTGGTTTAAAACGAGAAGACAATGGAGAATTGCATTGTAGGAGTGCCTAAAAGGTCGGTAGTTGAACGATTTCGACTTAATCAGCTTCATCACCAACTTCCTCGTAATACCTGCCTCGCCACAAGTACAAATCAAGATGTGGAAAGTGCGGGCAGTAGCCGGAAACCCTTTTTCAATCATCTCATCCACAAGCCTCCACATTGCCTTCAACTCCTCACACTCCGCGAATATCTGCATGACCTTGGTAGGAATTGGCAGTGTGCCCGTAACCCTCCTGCTGTCCATACCACAAGAAAAACTTGTACGCCAATTTCGCACACCTTGCCTTCGCAGTTTATCCCTTTCAACATCCCCAACAGGACCTCCCTCACCAGAATCGCTGATGGCCTCACGCGCAGCTCATCCAAGGCCAATCTAAAATCATAGTTAGGACCATCCTGTCCAATAACTTCTAGAATCCTCTCAGTAGGAATCCTTACATTTTCTAAGAACCCATTTCTATGTGAAAACTGCTTCCTCTCGAAGTTGCTATCCTCCTCGTTCGAATCAACATCAATGCTTTCGCAAGTAGCTCCACACATTTTCTTCAGAGGCTCCTCAACCAATTCAAACCCACTCCTAACCTCATCATGACAAAGAAACGGCTGGTTACTTAATTGCCTATAAATGATCACACAATGGGAAATCTTGTGAACCATCCTATGACGTAAAAGGGCTATTGAATTCATGATTCGAACCCATCATCATCTCTGAAACTCTGAAACACTCAACAAACGCGGTTCCCCCAGTAAAAGGATGGATTGTTTTCGTTGCAATGGAAGCTTCGAGAAGCCCATTGAGCTAGGGATTTGATGGGAAACCATTGAACCGAAAACCTATGAGCTCAGAGTAGATTGAATCTAGAATCACGGCGAGATAATCAAAGGGTAAAAAAGCGTACCGTGTAGCGGGATAATTTAGAGAGTGGGACGAGAAATTGAAGCTAGATATGAGAAAGCGCGCCATTGAGGGATCCAGTGCATGGTTGCTGGTGTGTGAAGTAGGGTTGGGAAGAAAATGAGGGTAAAATTGTGACACTGTAAAACCCTAACGAGGGAAGGAAGAAGATGCACCAAACTGCATCTTCTGATTTCACTTAACGCACCGTTTAGGAATTTTGGCACCCAAAAAATAAGATAGAGACAATTGGACATTGACACTAATAAAAAGTGTTTGTTTTGTTGGGAATAATTTTTTCAGTTTTTCCTTCATAAAAAATAAAAATTAAAAATTAAAAATTAAAAATTATTTCTAACAAAGTAAATATGTCCTAGACTCTCCTAACAAATTTTCAGACTTGGCCTGTTAAATATGTGTTTAAACTAATAATAAGTTTTGAATTAATATTGTATAAAGTTATAAATTGAAATTTAATTTAAAATGATTTAATTGAAAAGTATGTGAATTTAAAATAAGCTGAGATGTAATCGAATTCAAAATAATCCAATTTAATTTTAGTTTAATTTTATATGCATCAGCAGTATAAGTGTTTTACACTGTCATCTAATCAAATCATCCTATTTTATGACTTTTCAAGTAGGGATGCGACTAAACCATTTTTATTAATGTAATAGTACATAATTAGATAATAATACAAAAAAATTTTGTATTATCAGTACATAAAAATTAAACTAGTTTTCATTATTTATATTGAAAGTTACACTTTTTTAAATTAATATAATAATATATAAGTGAGTCTTTTTTATATGCTTTCTTTCACTGAGATGGACTCGTTGTCCACCTCCATACAGAACGTGAGCACTGGTGCAACGATGTTCGAGGAAAACAAAGCCTACGGGATTTGAGTGGTGCTCGGAGATAAAAGAGGCAAAGCGATGGTGGTAGTGGTGGTGTTGTGTAGAAGAGAGGAAGGTCGAATCGATTCTCACTAGGTGAAGATTAGCGCTGCATTGCAAGGAGGTACGTTGGCTTGTGATATGAGGGTTAGTGCTATCATATTAGAGGATGATGTTATATCAATTTTTGAGGAATTTAAATCTACTTTAATAGATCTCTTATATAAGGCGACTCTAATTTATGAAATTTGTGTTTTAGGACTTAACTTTGAATATTTTCGGATTCAGTGTATTCTTAGAATTTGTAAATAAATACTAGATGGTTTGGTACACTTAGCAAGGCTCAAAAGGTCAAGATTATGGTTAGGTGATATGTCAAATTATATTAAGGAACTTATATCCCAAGATTTTTCAATGGAATAAATTTGTATCTTTTATAAAAAAAAATAATCTAAAGATACAATGAAACTTACAAGTTAATTCAAATTACAATGTTTACAATAAATTCTGAACATAAAAGTACTTTCCAACTTTAAATCAAATCAATTCAAATTGTTAAAGAACTTCTATTATCAGATTTAATGACCTGTGAAGGACCTGTTGCTCCCAAAATGTTAGGGAGCAATTGCTCCCTTTCTTTATCACCACTAAAGTTATTTTAAATAAGTTTTTAACTAAATATTTTATATGATATAACATTTTTCAAATTATGAATTTATCCTTTACCAGATCAATCATCTTCTCAACACTACCATCTTTCCTACCAACCCATCATCCCTTCATCCAACCATGGTTGTAGAATAGGGGCTCCCACCCTTCCCTTGGCATCTTCAGAATGCAAAGAACAAATCATGAAAGAATCAAGGGAAAGACTTTTCTGTGGATACAAAAAGAAAATAACTTTAACATCAATAGGGCAATTTTCTTTTAGGAAAAAGAAAACTTTAAATGTAACCAAAAAAAAAATGAAAATTGGGTTTTTCTCCTTTTCTTGATCATCCATTCTAAGAGGGTGGCAGGGGTGAATGGAGATGGAAGAGTAATAAGAGTATTTGTAGGTTCAACCACTTTTTTTTCGAGTTTTTCATAGTAAGAAGATTGTATCATTGTACAACTCTAAAGCATGGATACTCCAAAATGGCTGCCATATCCGTACCTGGTACATATTCGATACCGGTACTTGTTGGGTACTCTGAATACTTGTTAATTAACAATTTCAATAAGTAAATATTACTTAAATACAAATAAATTCTTATAAAATATTAAATTTTACAATTAAATGACCTAAACTACAATTTTATCCTTTTAAATATCATTTTTTTTATATACCTTTACTTGAGCATCATAAAAAATCATTTATTTTATGTTATAATTATTTTATTAGTTATAATTTTATATTTTTATATAATATATCTTCTCATACTCGTGTTCCAATTTTTAAAAATTTTTATACCCCGTACCCATATCCATTTTCGGTATGGGTATTATACCCATGGCTATGCAACATAGTTGTACAACTATGAAGACTGTACCCTAAAGTCTTCTCATGCTACGAATTGTTTTAGTCTTCCAGAGAGTCATAGTAGCCTTTAGTGAGATGCATGACCCAAGTACGAATCCTCAACAAATTAAGAAACTGTGGATTTTACTTCAAACCATTTCAACCATAATTGATACATTCAGAGGCTTCCAAGTATAATAATGAACATCACAATCAATCCATTCATTATCAACATTTGGTAAAAAGCTTCTGTAATTTGGGCCAGAACATCCTCATGTTTTCCTTTTCACTATATTGCTTGTGAGATTCCCCAGTAGTGACGGTCGCGGAGTGGAGCAGGAGAGCGTTGGGCAGAAGGTGGAATGAATCGAATAAGGAGTGGAGGCGGCAACAATAGTTGCAAATTTCTCCTTCCATCCTTAATTGTAGTCGCTCTAGAAAAAAACATATATTTTATATTGATTGTCATTTTAGCATTTCAATAGAAAATTAAGAGTATGTTCGATTTCAGTTTTCAATTTTTAGTTTTCACTTTCATTTTTTTAAATTTTATGAATAAAATATTAAAAATTTTAAAAACTATCGGTATGTTTAGTTTAAGCTTTCGTTTCAATTTTCAATATTTTTTTTAAAAAATCCTAAAAAACTGAAAATGAAATTGAAAACTAAAATTAAACAGATCCCAATTATTGTATATCGATTTAATCCCTATTGGCAGTTGAAAAGCGAAAAGAGAAAAATTAATGGAATACATCTAGAATAATTTAGTAATTTAGATCTATTATTTTCAAAAATTAATACTATTTATGTATTTTTTTTTAATACTCATGGTAAACATTAAATGATAAGCTGTGGAGCTGCTCACAATTTTTTTTTGGTCAGACACAAAATTTTTTAAACCTGTCAAATATCCATAAGACTACAACATGTAAAATATCTTTTTTTTTGGGTTTAGAACATGTCAAATATCGACGACCCAAAAACAAAAATATCAGATGTTGTTCATCTATGGAGTAGTCAGCTAATCCACCCAAAAAAATCCGCTAGCCCATATTGTTGTTAGTTGAAGCTCATATGGTTTGTCAAAAGATAGTACCATTAAGCCTATGACTCCGCAAGGCCCATTTTGTGTAGCTTAGGCCATTTGATACATTAAATTATGTATTCAGGTACCTTCTTTTACAACTTTATTATTCTAACACTTAATATTTTCAAATATCCAAATACTCTATTTATAAAATATATGAGCTCCACCATTTATTTTTTCTCCTAACTTATTCTCTCTCCATCACTACTCTCACATCACTATACCCATGTGAATGTAGAAATATAATTACCCGATCTTTTATGTCAAACTATAATATAATCCTGTGCTATGTGAAAGAAAGTAACTATTTTCATTTATACAATTAAATTACCTTAAATATTTTAATTGGTATAAATATTTTGTTAAAATTATAAAATATTATCATGATGAAAAAAAAAAATTAAAATAACATACAATTTATCCCTTGTTCAAATTTGATAGACATAAGCTATTAGTGTAGGGAAAATCAATAAACTCTTCAATTTAGAGCTAGTTGATAAGTTAATATTTAGCTAGCATAAGCAAATAAAATATTATTATGTATTAAACTTATCTAAAAATTCAAAATTTAAAATTTACATACGATGTATAGAAATATCTTAAGCTAACTGAATTATTATTATGGGAGATAGATGTACTAATTTAAACATAACAACATATAAAAAAATAGAACAGCATGATCTTTTTTATAGGTTTACAGTGAAATTTCATCTCAAAAGGGACTACAAACCCGTAAATATTGCAAAGAAATATAGAATGAAATAATTTTTCTTTGAAACTATCGCATAAAAAAAATAGTAGATTTAATAATCTACAATAAGACTAGTACATGGTATTATTCACAATTTGTACCACTACACAATACATGCCAATAAATATCAAATAGCGAGGAGCAACAACCATAATTGATGTTTAAGTCTTAAAGAGAACCAATATGTTGAAAAAAAATTCAGAGAAAATATTTAATATAATATATAATTATATAATAAGATAAATATATTTAATTAAGGTGAGGAATTATTTTTAATGCATTGATAGTATAATTTTGTATATATAATCAGTCAATCATATGTCATATCAACCATAAAGCTGACTCTCAAACTCTATTTTAAAGTTATATAAATCCAATTTGATTGGTTAACGAAGTAAAATGCTATTTAAATTTCTAGTATTAAAATTAAAATCTTAAGTGATTGTTATAAACTAATATTTTAATTATCATATTTTAAAAATGTATATATAAATTACTATTTATATGTATAGGGAATGACTCAAGTGAGAAGGGTGATCTATTGTAAGAGTGATAGGAGTAAATTTGGATTGTTAGATATTACATAAATGATCAAAACTATACCATAAAATCATGTGATAGTTTTAAATGATCATGTGATCATTAATTATCATTAATAACTTTCAATTTTGACAATTCATGTATGGTTATATGGTCTAGATTTACTCCTATCACTAATAATAAATCACTACCCTTGCTTTGATATGTTTTTCTATTTTCATTACGCATATTATAATGAAAAGTAGAAGTAAGAACTATCAACATATATAACAAAAGTAAAATTATCATAAAATAAGACTTTAATTTTCATGCATTGATATTTTTTTTAACAATGTAATATAATCAGATCTATTTATTTAAATGACCTTTTAAGTAGTGGATATGTGAGTCAATCATATTGATAGCATTGTAAAATTCATTTATAGTGTTAGTATATAAAAATTAAGTCAATAAAATGGTACTTTAATTAATCATTAATGTATAAAACCAAAAGTAAATATTATTATTTGAATACTTTTTAACTATAATTGTTATAAATATTTATTAATTTTTAATATACAAATTGTAATTGATGTTATATGTTATAACACTTTTCGTTATTCTCATTCATCTCATGATCTATATTTTATGTAAATGAAAATAGAAAACATATAAAAGTAAAAAAAATTTAACAACAATTTATATATAAATTTTAAAATATAATAATCTAAATATTGATAACAATTATTTTTAATATTTTGAATCTTACTGCATATAACTATATTATACTAAATAATATTTATTACTTAAAATTATTCATCATGCATAAATTACTTATTTTAATAACTAATTATTATCTATTTATATAAAAATTTATTATAAGATTTTTAAAGTTTAATAATTATTTCAAAATTTGATATTTTAAATATTATTTGAGAGTTTATTTTCTATACACTACCATATAAAATATTATTATAGTATGAACCAACAGAAATTCAAGAAGCTGCAAATCATCACAATAGCAAGTCATCAATCAATATTTATTGTTTATTGTCATATATAGAAATTAAACTCACGGCGGGGAGCAACATTTAAGGAAAAACTTACGTGAAAAATTGTTTGGCTGAATAAAATACTTAATTTCTCTTGTACATTTTAATAGCTTCTATTTATACTTTTATATGATAGGTGAAATAAAAACTAAATCATGCAAATTAGTACTTTTAAACAACTATTGATGTATAAATTTGTGAAAAATGATAATAAATATTGATCTATAAGAATCATTTCACTTTTAATATTTCTAATAATATTATATATAACTGTATTACATAAATTTTGTTTATTAGTTAATATTATTTATCATGAATTTTTTTAATAATTAATTATTATTTATTTCTATATTTTTTATTATATATTATTATAATATGATTATATTAAATTAATAAACAGGAAAAAGAAACAACGAAAACGGAGGTGTCAACATCTGACGCTGTGTATACACTTCTGCCGCTTTTCTATACTCACACAATAAAGCAATAAGTAAATAAAGTAAAACAAAAAAAAAAAAAGAGAAAAAAAAAATGTACTTTTTATGATAGTAAAAGCAACAGTGAATAGGATGCTACCTTTTTTTTTTTTTTTTTTAGTAAATAGGACGTTACTTTATTTGTAGTACAGATAATATTCGTGCACTTTATTTTTAGCGTTTGGGAGCTCACGGTGGGGGCTTGGAGAAATGAAGAAGGGCTTAGAGAAATTTATAGGGTAAGCAGGAAACTCAAAGCCACTAACTCCGATCCCTTGGGAATAGAATCGTGCTATTTGAGCTACAGTCCACTGTAATACTTATGTATCTTATTTTTGGGTTATTTAGGCATGATACGCGACATGACATTAGTTTTTTTTTTTTTTTCTTTCTAAATTCAATCATTAGAGATATTCTTTTAATCTGAAAACTAAGGTTGTTAGGCCTAAACAATAGTATTCAAGAACGGTAGTATACGACCGAATCTTTTGCACGCGACAAGAGGCATTATCTAGTGGTTTGTGACCGAGTCTCTCTGCACAAGTGCATAGTAGTGAGTAGCAAGTTCAACTTCAATAGAGGACCCTCTTACCGGCTGTGTGAGGGAACCAAATCAAAAACTCTGCCTTATATGCATTTATATAACGATGATGAATAAACTGAAAGTAGAAAGATTAAAGTTAATATGAAATTAATCAAGAAAAAAAAAAAGCAACAATATAAGCACAATTACAAGAGGTGATATCAAACCAGAAATGCACGTTGAATATGGATTAACTGAACAGATTCTAGTATAGATATAAATTCAACAAATTATATTTAGGTATAATTATAATAAAAGTGAGTCATATCACCTTTGCTAAAGAAACACCCACTCATCATGGATTTCATACTCTTTTTTAATAAGCCAGAAATGCAGAAAGATAGATAGACAAAACAACAGAATAGAAGAAACAACACTAAACGATGCATCGCCCTAAATTCTTTATTAATTCTTCAGTTTTCTCCCCAGCCTTCCATTTTGAGGACACCCTTTCCTTTGTCACCGGTTGCGCGGCCCACGCTGTCTTGGGTGAACTTGGACCTTTTGATCACGCTATAATTGGCCTCTGTTATCTTCCTTTTACCGGTGGTAGTGCTGGCTTCATCAGCTTCCACTGCCTTGCCATGGTCCTAAATTCATTTTTAAGGTTTCAATACCCAATTGATTAAAGTCAACAGTACTAAGTAGTACTAGTATTTATGATAAGAAGGGAAAGAGTACACGAAATAAGTTATTTTAAAAGTTAAAATGCATGATGCAATGGCTGTCTTGATCTTATAAGCATCCTAATTCTCACGCGCTCTAGCCCGCCAACAAAAAGCCGAAGTCATGGCAACGGCTAACCTCAGCTGTCAGTTCTATCCTTATTTATAATTTTTAAGTAACCACTCACTTTTAAAAAATGTATACAAAATATTTTACGAAAATCATGATAAATATTAGATAAAATAAAATAGTATAACTTACTGATTTATTAAACAGTTATTAATTATGACATATTATTATGGATACAAAATTTTGGTCAAATTTATGGTTGTCTATCCTAATTTATTATATAAAGGTAGGGTATGTCCGATTTAGATATATGAGTATAATAAATTTGTAAAATTTGATGATAAAAGAACTGAGTTTAAGAAATTCATGTTAAAATAATTAATTGAGATTGTGCAAATGAGAACTACTCTTGATTATTAAAATATTAAGATAGACGTGGTATTTTCCATGTAATTTTTTACGTTAAGTCCATGTACGTATGTAAAAGAAACAAAACAAATATACTTGTCACGTGTGAATGACAAGAAAAGGCAATTAAACAAGACTAACGGAAGTAGTGTTGAAATAAATGCAAGAATGAAAAGAAGAATAAAATAGGTAGAAAATTTAATTTTCCATTGGAAGGCATTTTAAAAATGGGGAAGCAAGATGGGTTTTCTTCGTACCAAACCACAGTTTGAAGCCGAAAGTGAGTTTCGAAACGTTTCCGAATACAAATCCAAACAAGATGAAAATATGGACAAAATCATTTTTAGTGCTGTAAAACAAGGCTTGACCTGGGTGTTTTATACATTCACCCTTCCACACCTTAAACTAGAGTAAGTCAACTAGTGTAAAAAATAAAGAAGAAGAAGAAGAAGAAGAAGAAAAGAAAGAACACACGAGTCAGCTGAAATCTAGGAAATAGGAACAGATTAATTAATAATCCTTAATGATATTTCCTTTTATAAAAAACGAATGAAAAAAGGGTATACATCCAAAAAGAGAGTGGAGACAAATAGAAAAAGCAGAAACACGAACACGTGTTGAATATTGAAACCTTAACCTCAGCAGTCAATAGCATCAGATTGAAAGTACAAGGGGGAACAAAAAGTTCCTCACTTCCTCCATCTCCAATTGTAGCTTCGAGCAGGCAGAACAAAAGTGGTTACCAAAAATGGAAGAGTATTAATTCCTTGCTAGAACAAGAGCGGTGACCAAAATGGGGGAATTCTTGAATGTTTTGGAGACACAAACCAACAAAACGAAAAAAAAAAAAAGGGACGACTGAAGACACTTCTATACCCGTGGAGGAGATTGTTCCTCCAAGGAGCATCTCAGCCTTTTATTGATGAGAGAAGACAGAGAAAATGAGAGAGGACGAACAACAACAAAGGGTAGGGTCGCTGTTGGGAAAGCAAAAATTAAATAGTGGGAGTAATTATATACCTGTATTTCATTCTGAGGGGGCGGGTTATTGAGATCGGGAATCGGAGGCTCGTTCAGATCGCAAATCTGAGTCTTTGCCACAAAAGCGTCCGACACGGCTGCCGGAAGATTTTTGGAGCATTCGAGCTCCATAAACTTCTCTTGCAAATCAAAAAAGTTTGCAGTGGCAGACTTCCAAAATATGACAGATTGGAAGCTTTCAAGCTTAGTTGTGGTTATGGCATTTGCCTTGCGGCGTAACTCCGCCAGTGCCGTACTGGGCATACCCATTTCCTTCATTAGAAGACCACAGACGTCGACGAACACGTCCGTCCACTTCTTTGCGGCTTCCATGGATTGTTGAGGAAAGAAGGGTTTGTAAATTAACAGAGTAGGGAGTATGTGGTGGGATACAGGCAAAGAATGAACGTGCTTGGTCTTCTTATATAGACATAAATAGAATGCAAATGATCTAGCTGGAACCAAAAAATCTTCGTCAAAATCTTTCAATGGTCAATTAGTTCTTGTTTGCTAGCTCTTTCATCACCAGTGATGGCGATGAATGAAGAAAACTTGCCGGTATGTTGGCCCAACGCCCAGTGTAAGATGTTGGAGATTCTTCCGATAAAAGAGTTAAAATAATTTTATTTTTGCTTTTAACCAAAAGTTTTAAAAATATACTTTTACTTATAGGTAAATTTTATATTTAAAAATTAGATTATTTTGTACTTATTAACCACTCAAATTTTTTATCCAAGTATATAAATCAATTTCAATATAAATTTTGTTGAAAAAATATACATTCCCAAACACAGATCTAAGAAGGTAAAAAAAAGGTTTATAACTATCCTAAGAAATCAAAGCAGATCTTATAGTTTTTTTTATCAGTGAATTTTTATTCAACTTTTATAGTTATTTATCAATATATAAAATGATACTCAATAATGATATAATTTTTTTAGTTTTTATTTTTAATTAAAATATCAGGCTAATGAATTTTTAAGTTGAAATAATCCATTTAGGCAGAGTAATATTATTTATACAAAAGAATATATTCAAACATGCCATGTTTATTGAATAAAGTTATATATATAAACTTAGTTTTATAGATCAAATTATAAATATATATAAATGCAAATGGCAGTGCCCACCCCCCTCCGCCGGGGGGGCCCTAACTCTGACTATCTCTTTTTTTGGCAGAGAGAAGTTATAAATTTATAATAAACAAATTGGACGTATAGGGAAAATGTTCTCCTTTCCCTCCCTCCAAATGAGTGGTCATAAGACGATGGGCTCGGGCTCACCTATGTTACCTGGAGGCCGGAGATGTGGACGTATAGATTTCAAGGAGCCGAATGAGAAAATGAAAAAGAGGCCCACAAGATGTGGACGTGTAGATGTGGACGCGTTACTTTATTATGAGCCAAATGAGAGAATGAAGAAAGAGGGCCACAGATGTGGACGTGTATATTTCAATATGAGCCAAATGAGAAAATCAAAAAGAGGCCCACGAGATAAAGTGCACTCAAATTCGAGCCACAGCTGAACTCGTGGCGCGTGGAACCCCCAAAACACAAAAAAATAATAAAAAATAAGTAAACACCTAAATTGATCCTGACAATTTTTTTATGGACAAATTAATCACTAACAATTGTAAACACCTAATTTAATTTTTTATAATTGTAAATATAGAACACTATAGGTTCTTGACCGACCTTTCAACACTCGACTGGGAAATAAAGATGAAAAAGAGCCTGGCTAGGAGAAGGTGGAGTTCATCCGAGAGGAAATAGAGCTCGGCCAATACTAGACGGAGCTCGACTAATAGGTGGCCAAGACTAACAAGCATGTGACCGAGCTCAATCACCTGTTAGCTGAGCTCTCTTTCTTCTCAGACGAGCTTCACATTCTCCTAGTCGAGCTTTGACAGGCTGGTCAGGGACTTATATTGTCTTATTTTTAAATTGTGAGAACCAATATGGGTGTTTACAATTATTAGGGATCAATTTGTCCATCAAAGAAATTGTCATCGATCAATTTGGAGGTTTACTAAAAAAAAAAAAAGACACAAAAGAAAGTGCTCGTTTGAAATGTTCTCTATTTCCAATTACAATTATAGATAAAAATAATTAAAAAATATATAAATACACCTACAAAATTATTTTGAACTAAATATTTAAATTGGTCGCTCAAAAATATATTGAGGGATAAATTAATTCCTTAGAATTTGAAAGTTTCAAATTGATCCGCTATATTTTAGAAAAAATGACAAATTGGTCCCTCGATACAGATTCCTATAATGAAAATTGAAACAAATTACGGGCATTTGTTTTGGAATATATTTAATTATTCTCGAAAATAAGTAGTTGGGAATGATGTGTTCCTAGTTTGTTACAAGTTTTATAAAAAATTTCCCGAGTACTAATTATTCTATGGAAAAACTATTTTCTATAATTTAGTGAAATCTCATTCCAAGTTGAAGGGTGGAAAATAAAAATTTCCATGACTTGGGAATCATAATTATTAAGCACAATTAATAAATCATCCCTCAATTATTTAACTTTTTTCTCTTTTTATGATTGTGTTAAGGGTATTTTGGAAATTATGACATATATTCTTAGAAATATAGGTTATAAAACAAACAAGTTTTAAATTTATTCCCGAGAATCTTAACAAATAATCCTAGGAATGTTTAATATTAAACAAATTTTTTTTTAAAGATACCCGAAAATAATATTTCCAGGAATATCATTCACAGGAATGCAATTTCGAAAAACCTAATGACCTTGAAACAAACGCCCCCTTATAAGTAAAAGATTTTGCTCATAAGTGTCCTAAAGCTACGAGTACTCTTTAAGAATCTTAAAATGGAAGATCTACTAAAAAGAGAAAAACTTTTAAATTTCTAATCATACAAGTAAGATAATATAAGGTACTATTATATAAATTTAAATATGTTTTTGATTTCTTATCTCATGTAATGATGTTTGATTCCACTTCATTCAATAAAGTTTATTTTCACTTTTTTTTATATATATTTAGTTTTAGAAAATGATTTAATTATATACACTGACACTAGGAAATTAAACCAAATAATTTTGGGGATCAACTCATATTTTGATATTATTTTAGAGTTTAATTTTGATATATGTGAGTATAAAATATTTTAATCAACTATGTGTTGTTCACTACAAGAAAATTGCCATATACCCACAGCAGTTTTTAGCTACACAGATACAAAGCATAAGTATAGGTAGCATATAGCCACAGATATATGACACCATCACTATAAGTTATAGGGACAGATATCAAAACTGTAGGTATATGATATTTATACCTACACTTATATTTTACCGTCACTATAAATTTTTTTACCGTGGGTATAAGTAGCATATACCTACAGTCATAGTTTGCCGTCACTACAACTTTTTTCTTCCATGGGTATAAATAATATATACCCACACTTTTTTTTGTGTCCGTCACTATAGCTTAAGTTAGCGCCAATCTGAAAAAGAAAAGAAGGCCCCCCAAAAAAATTTTGTTCCCTCGTTTTTTTCTTTCTTTTCCCTCTGTACGTCCAGAATGTTCACAAAGAGAGAGAGAAAACCACAACCCCTAATTTCCCAAACCACTAACTCTTGGCCAAGGTGCTCTCACCCTCCACCATCTCTGTAGCAAACCAGCCCCATTCGCCACCCAACCAGCACCATTCGCAGCCCAACCAGCGCAAGTCACCACCGCCACCACGAGCATCATCATCCGCGCAAGCAGCCCCATCCGGCTACGCCAGCAGCTTGGTTTTTAGTTGGTTCGCGTGAGGCCTTCAAATGCGATTGTATGTGACCCATTCTTCGCCATTTGCTGATTCTGACCCATTCTTGTTCGCTTAAAAAGGCCATCATAACAACACTATCAAATATTTTTGGCTTGGGCTGATTCTATTCCCTTCTCTGTATCTTTGTTTTTCGGTGGCTTTGTATGTGTTTGCAACCAGAACCAGGACTGTCTTTGTGACTCCATTTCGATGGCTTTGTATGTGTTTGCAACCAGAACCAGGACTATTTTTGTGGCTCCATTTCTTCTCCTATGTCTAGCCGTAAGTTTTCCTCTCTCTTTTTCTTTTGAGTTTCATAATTTCCATTTTTGAAAGTATTTAAAACAAAACACCAGAATATTTTATTTTATTGGGGTACCCTTTACTCTTGTTTATCTTGCAATTTGTTCTGCGAATTATTATATGTAGCTGCTGGGTATGTTTGGAGTTCCATTTTGGCTGGAATTGTTTCGAGCTTATTAGTGTGATTTGGGGACTAGCCTTGCAGCTGCATTGATTATTGCTTAGCCCCTTTCTAGTCATTAATTCACAGGAGGACTTCTTTTTGTGACAACCTTCTTCCTCAGGTTAGCTTACACGTGCTTTCCTTCTTCCTCATTTTCATTCTCTGTTATTCACTTTGTGTTTTAATTTTTTCCTTGTTTAATGTTTTGCTTGCATCTTCTATTTTTACGTTAATCTTTTTTACCCCTCCACTTCTCGAATGTATGCTTGAAACAGAACGTGGTAGGTAAAGACACGGGTTGGCTAACGTGATGTAGTTGTACAAAGCCACACACACACACACACACAGATATATATATATATATATATATATATATATATATATAATAGACTTCACCTAACACACTCAAACACACACACATATATTAATCAATAACACTTCATCTAACACACTCAAATGGCTTTGGACAACTACATCACGTTACTTGTTTTGCTAAAATATTCTTATATATACAACCAACTATAGTTAAAGAAATTTGTTCTGCAACATGTGTGATTTTTGTACCCTTAGTAATTTTTTAGAAATCAGTTTAAAGAGGAACACATTTTGTTAGTAATATATTTGTAGGTATTTATTTACGATTTCTCTGCTGATAAATTTGATATTTGTAGGTATTTATCTCTATGTAAATTGAATTTGTCTTATGTCATAGACTATTATAGTTATCATAGATCCTTTAGATTGGAAACATGTGTTCTAGTTCTCATTGCTATTATATTCATTTTCTTTTTTACATTTCTTGAATTGTAGCACTCTGATGGATTCTAGAGATTGGATGAGTGATCCAACGAAAAAAACCGAAGAATACATTCGGGGGGTTAATGAGTTTCTTGAATTTGTATTTCAAAATTTAGAAGCTGATGGAAAAATCTTTTGTCCTTGCAAAAGGTGTGCCAACACTCACCTTCATACTTGATTATAGTTATATACTACTCTTGTGCACTGCTTTTTTTTTCCTGGTTTTCTGGTTTTGGTAACCAAATTATATGGGAATAGAGAACCACAATTTTCTGGTTTTGATTTTTTTTTCTGGTTTATTGTTGTAGTTCTGATTTATGGTTTCTGATTCTTTCTTATTCTGATCCTGTTGGTTTGCTGGTTTTATGATTTGCTAATTTATGATTATGCTAGTTTGCTGGTTTTCTGGCTGTTCTAATTCTATAGGAGCTGGTTCTGCCTGTACTAAAAATATAAGTGCTAAAGAGGCAGATTATATAACACATTATATATATAACACATTATACATGTATATGGCATTTCCTACTTATGAATTCTTGTTTTGTACAGAAAATAAGTGGAATTAATAAGCAAAATCGTGCTAAGCTTGAAGATACACATTGTATGGGTACAAAAAGTCTCCCAGTTGTGATTGATGAGAAGGTTTGCTTGCATTCATTGTTATTGAATTATATATTTTTATGTGAAACTAACAATTTATTTGGTTTTAGAAAAAGAAAAACAAAGGAGTGTTGCCTGAACGTCATATGGTATATATTGATACTCGAACTCGTAAGAATGGAACAATTGTTAATGACAAAGCAGCTGGTGTTATTGTAAGATTTTATTGTATATGTTTTGTTTCTGTAATTATTTGGTTGATTCTTACTTTGTTATGTGTCAGACTCTTACAAGTATGTCTTCTTTTTATATAAATGGTGTTTCAGGATGAAATTAAAAAACATGTATTCGAGGGTGAAACATCCCAAGCATCCCAAAGCAAACCAGCTTGCACATCTTGGAAGGAAGACTTGCTTTCAAAAGTACAAGGACCTGAAAATGAGAAGAGAGGACGTGTGCGTTGTTTGGGCAAGATTCCACCAGCCAAAAGGTTAAAAGCTTCCTCATCGATGGACACAGATTTGCGTGAAGCAGTTAATCAAATTAAGGGGTTATTGACAAATGTGCTAAAATTAATGCAAAGCCGATTGCCAGAAGAAGATGTGCAAAATATCTTACAACTTGCAGCTGAACAGGTATGCTAAGACCAATAACTTTGTGTGTTTAAAATGTACAAACACTTTATTTTGCCAAGAACAACTAGGAATTGATTCTAAGTGTTGTGATGTAGGGAAATGCCAAGTTAGTGCCAAAATGATCATATAATATATTTTGTGTTCGTTTTTATTTGGTTTTGCTTTATTTTGTGATGTACAAATACTTTGTTGGTTTTTATTTGGTTCAACCATTGAGAAGCAATCTTTATGAGTTTTGGGGAAAGAAACAAATGAACAATCACATGACAAGTTTTAGACAAACCGCTTTGATCAAGCGCTGCATTGCTGCGCTTGAATCTTCAAAGTTGATAGTTGGTTCATCCAGTTTTCCATAGTCTTCAAGCATGGCTGAAGCTGAAATCCAATGATTACTAATGTCAGAAGCTTCAGTTGTTTTTATTTGGTTTTGCTTTATTTTGTGTGTTTTAGTATGAATAATTGGGATTGATAGAGACACAATTATATTTGATTTACCATTATTTGAGGAGCTTCTTTCAAGGGTTGGAGTTGTGTGTGCTGGTGATTATTAAGATTTAGTAAGCAATTGTCTTGAGGATATTGATGATAGTAGTATCTTTGGGTGTGGAAGAAATATGAAATTCTAAGCCACTGTGGGTTTTTATGACTAGTTGAAGTGAGGGTTTTAAATTATTTACTCTTCCATGCTCTCAGCCATACCCAAGGCTGAATAGATTATTTATTTCCATATATTTAAAATTTGTATGACTCCAATTATAGGTTCCAGATGCTTCAAGCAAGCCAAATGATTCAAGGAATTCAAGATCTCAAAGTTTCAATAATGAAGATCATGACTATAGTATGTACTTAATTTGGTTAATTTTCATAAGATTGATATTAATTTTGTTTAATACATACACTAATATTAATGCTTCATTGTAATTTACAGGTGATAACTAGAAGCAAAGGTGCCCATCTTTGTTAAATGTTGGTGATTCATGCTTAGCCATCATGTTTTGGAATTGTATTTTGTATGCACTCTATTCACTTTATGGGAGCATAACATATGTACTTTTTTAGATTGATATTATTCTATTTATTTGTAATATTGATATCTATTACTTTAAGACTTATTTTACTTTTAATATATATAATTGGAGTCTTTTTTTAATATGATTTTTATTCTTATATATATAAATTTAAATACATAAATTGAATTTAGAATTTTAACTTTTGTACCCACAAGAAAAATCATTGTAAGTTATACCCATGGAAAATATAAAATCAATAAAAATTGTGGGTATAAGCTATACCTACGGAAAAGTTAAATTCAATAGAAGTGTAGCTATGAGCTATACCCACGGAAAAAAGACCTTTGTTATAAATTATAGTGATAGAATTTTTTCCGTGGGTAATGACATGTGGATTATTTGTGATGGTTTTTAGTTCTGTCACTAAAATCTATAGTGACAGAATGAAATCTGTAGGTATAAGTCAAGACATTTTCTGACGGCAATAGGTACTGTCACTATATGTTATACCCATGGCAAAAAAACTGTGGGTAAAGGCATAGTAAAAATGACGGAATTAGATATCCGTGGGTACAAGTTTTTGAGGCTATACCCACGGTTTTTATACTTTTACCCACAGTTTTTTTCCGTGGGTATATGGCAATTTTCTTGTAGTGTAACCACAAAAAAAAAAAAAAACGAAAAATGGGTTCTTGACTTCTTGATCATCCATTCCAAGAGGGTGGGTGGGGTGAACGGCAATGGAAGAGTAATAAGGATATTTGTAGGTTCAACCTCCTTTTTTCCGAGCTTCTCATGGTAAGAAGACTGCATCATTGTACAACTATGAAGACTATACCCTAAAGCCTTCTCATGCTACAAATTGTTTGAGTATTCAAGAGAGTCATAGTAGCCTTCACTGAGATGCAGGACCCAAGTACAAATCCTCAACAAATTAAGAACCTTTGGATTTTGCTTCAAAGCATTTCAACCATAATTGATACATTCAGAGACTTCCAAGTATAATAATGAACATCTCAATCAATCGATTCATTATCAACATTTGGGCAAAAGCTTCTGTAATTTGTATCATCAATTCAAAGGCACCAACATTTGGGCAAAAGTGCCCAACGCTCTCCTACTCCACCCTGCGACCAGGAAGTTGGCAATTTTGGTGCCTTTGAATTGATGATACAAATTGCATATTGCATTATTCAAAGCCAATAGTCTTGGAGGTGGCGTGTTGAGCCATGGAGGGAGAGGAACAACCTTATTTTGAACCCCGAAAAAACAAAAAAAACAGAGAGATAATGAGAGACTCACCAGCTCTTGTGATGAGAGTGTGAGATCCGCAGTGTCCTTAGTGCCTGGCGATGTGCGATGTGTGTCGACAAAGATGAGAGAATGCTCTCAACCAATTTGCATGGTCTCTTTCAAGGCCTGAGCTGCCTTAATGAATGCTCGCAACCAATTTATCAGATAAATGTGCTGGCATGAGGGCTGTGGAAGTGCAGTTGCTTGTTGGCTGTTGTTAGGAGATCAAAGAAGAGAGACGCCACTCGAGATATGGGCCAAACAATTTTAGTCGAAGTTTTGTTTGATGAGAATCGAAGAGTGTTCAAAATAGCAAGACATCTTATTTACAAAATTACCACCGTGTTTTCACTTATTTTTAAAAGCCAAAGATCAAAAACAACTTTCATCTGTTTTCTAAATTTTGTTTTTAAACAATGGGGAGTGCTTTTTTGGTTTTAAAACCAAATCGATAAAAAAGCAACCAAACAATTTTTTTTAGTTTTTCACTTCTAAAAATTGAAAATTGTTTTGGAAAACAGTTTCCAAATAGCCTTATTATCTCCGTATCATGTTTAATTGTGAAATATAAAACATGATAACTGTCTTTGTATTTTATTTGAAAATTTGGGATAAGACAACAAATACATATTAAAATACATTGTGTACCCTCGCTAGACCGCCGTTGTCAGCTACCCATATATTTGAGGACATATTAGAAAATGTTAATTTGTATAGGGTATTATTGAAAGAAAAAATATTCAATTTTTATCTTCATATCATGTTCTACTGTCTCTATTTTTTAGAGGTACAGAAATTTTCTGTAATTTTATCCCAGGATTTCTGTCTCCACCACCAAACAGGTTTGTCTCTGGTGTCTCCGTATTTTTGTCCCATAAATAGTTAACAAATGCTATCTAAATAACTATAATTATGGATCGGAGGAAGTGAGATAAAGAGTAAGTGCTCAAAATGAAGGCAAAAGGAAAATTAAAGATGAAGGGAAGACAAGTTGGTCATTTTAGGAGTGATGACAAAAGGGAGCAACGTTGGTCCCTAAGGGCCTGTTTGCTTTGATTTTCAGTTTTTTCAGTTTTTCCTTCACAAAAATTAAAAACTGTTTTCAACAAAGCAAACAAGCCCTATCATTCCCGAACCAACAGATCCTTCAGCTTGATGATCAGCTGGGTAGGTGCTCACAAATTTACTTTGGTCAGAAACAATTGTTTTTTTAAAACCTGTCAAATATCGGTAAGACCCTAACATGTAAAATATCTTTTACAGTTTTTGGGTTTAGAACATGTCAAATATCGGTGACCCAAAAAAAGAAGGATGCCCAATGTCGCTCATCGATGAAGTTGTCCATTAATCCACCCAAAACATATAAGTAGTCGGCTAGCCCATATAGTTTTGGCGAAGCCTATATATTTTGTCAAAAGATAAAACCATTAACCTGGCGACTCCGCAAGGCCCATTTATGTAGTTTAGGCCATTTGATGTATAAATTATATATTGATGTACCTTCTTTTATGTCAAACTATAGCATAATCCCGTGCTATGTGAAAGAAAGAAAGTATTTTTTATGTATACAATTAAACTAACTTAAGTATTGAAATTCGTATAAATATTTTGTTAAGATTATAAAATATTATCTTGATGAAAAAAAAAAGAAATATTAAAATAACATACAGTTTATCCCTTGTTCAAATTTTATAGACATAAGCTATTAATATAGGGATAATCAATCAACTCTTCAATTTATAGCTAGTTGATAAGTTAATATTTAGCTAATATAGGCAAATAAAATATTATTATGTATTAAACTTATCTAAAAATTCAAAATTTAAAATTTACATACGATGTATAAAAATATCTTAAGCTAAGTGAATTATTATTATTATTATGGAAGCTAGATGTCCTAATTTAAACGTAACAAAAAAATAGAACAGCATAATTTTTTTATAGGTTTACTGTGAAATTTCATCTCCAAAAGGGACTACAAACCCTTAAATGCTGCAAAGAAATACAGAATAAAATAATTTTTCTTTGAAATTATTGAATAAAATAATTAGCAGATTTAATAATCTACAATAAGAATATTCACAATTTGTAGCACTACACAATATCGACCAATAAACATCAAATAGTGAGTAGCCCCAACCACAATTGATGTTTAAGTCATAAAGAGAACCAATATGTTGAAAAAAAAAACTCAGAGAAAATATTTAATATAATTAATAATTATATAATAAAATAAATATATTTAAGGTGAGGAATTATTTTTCATGCATTGACAATATAAAATTTCTTTTACTTAATCATCCAAATATATGTCATATTAATTATGAGAGTTAACTCTCAGGCTCACTATTTAAAAAGTTATATAAATGTAAGTATTTGATTGGCTAACAAAGTAAAACACGCGCTTTAAATTGCCAATATCAAAATTAAACTCTTAAATGATTGTTACAAACTAATATTTTAAGAATGTGTATATAAATTACTGTTTATGTATATAGGAAATAAGTTAAGTGTACTTTTTTAACTATAATTGTTGTAAATATTTATTTATTTTTAACATAAAAATTGTATTTGATGTTACATGTGATTTATTATTTAATTCAACATTTTTTAATAACAATTTTTTAATTTTGTAAAATATATAACTCTTTTTTTTCTCTCATACGTTTCAATATTTTATATTTGTACTTTCAATCATTATAATATGTATATGAAAATAGAAAACACATAAACGTAAAAAAACTTAACATCAATTTATATTTAAATTTTAAAAATATAATAATTTAAATATTGATTTATAATAATTATTTTTAATATTTTGAATCTTGTTGCATGTAACTATACGATACTAAATAGTATTTATTACTTAAAATTATTCATCATGCATAAATTACTTGTTTTTAATAACTAATTATTATTTATCTATACAACATATTTATTATAAAATTTTTAAATTTTAATAATTATTTTAAATTTTGATATTTTTAATATTGTTTAGAAGTTTAATTTCTATATACGACCATATAAAATATTATTATAATATCAACTAATAGAAATTTAAGAAATTGCAAATTATGATAGGAAGCCATCAATAGATATTTATTGTATATTATCAATATATAGAAATTAAATTCGCATTGGGAAGAAACATTTAAGGAAAAATTATGTAAAAAATTGTTTGGTAGAATATAATACTTAATTTCTCTTGTATATTTTAATAGCTTCTATGTGTAATTTTCATCGTGATAGGTGAAATAAAAACTAAGTCATACAAATTAATAGTTGTACACAACCATTTATATATAAATTTGTGAAAAACGATAATAAATATTGATCTATAAGAATCATTTCATTTCTAATATTTATAATTTTATCATATATAACTGTATTTCATAAATATTGTTCATTAGTTAATATTATTTATCATGAATTTATTTTTAAATAATTAATTATTATTTGTTTCTATATTTTTTATTATATTATTACATTAAATTAATAAATAGGAAAAAGAAACAACGAAAAAGGCGGCGTCAATATCTGACGCTGCATATACACTTCTGACGCTTTTCTACACTCACAATAAAGTAATAAGCAAATAAAGCAAAACCAAAAAAGAAAGAAAATTGTACTTTTTATGGAAGTCAAAGCAACAGTAAATTGGGCGTTGCTCTTTGTTCTTTTTTTTGGTAGTAAACAGGACGTTACTTTATTTGTCGAATAGTTCGGGAGCTCACGGGGGGGCTCGCGGAAATGAAGAAGGGCTTACAGAAATTTAGGGTAAGTAGGAAACTCAAAGCCACTGACTCCGATCCCTTGGGACTACAATCATGCTATTTGGTTCGAGACGTGGAGATCATTGCCTTTTTTAATAAAGTTCTTTCCATACTCATG
The DNA here is from genome assembly GCA_031216105.1 of Dalbergia cultrata. NCBI lineage: Eukaryota > Viridiplantae > Streptophyta > Magnoliopsida > Fabales > Fabaceae > Dalbergia > Dalbergia cultrata. Next base: position 66,287,430 of record CM062344.1, read on the forward strand.
ACAGGAGTCAACTTCTGACACATACTTAAAGGACCCAATTACCTTACCAATTATGTTAGGCTTTATTGGTACTCATAATACCAGAGTTTTAAAAACTGGATCGGACCGGCCAGTTCGAATTAAAATCGATGAACCAAATTGCCGACCACCTCGCTTTGGATCGATTCTGTAGTTGAACTGGTGTGAACCGGTTAAACCCGGGATCAATCGGCCGATTTTTATCGAACCGGGCATGAAGCACCCTGGCGGTTCACTATGCACTAAACCAAAGGAAATTTTTTGCAAAAATAGTGAGTCGCGAGTTCAACTTCAATAGAGGCCCCTCTACCTGCATGTGTGAGTGAACCAAATCAAAAACCCTGCCTTATATGCATCTACCTAACGATGATGAATAAAGTGAAAGTAGAAAGATTAAAGTTAATATGAAATAAATCAAGAAAAAAAAGTGACAATATAAGAACAATTATAAGAGGTGATCTCAAACCGGAAATGCAGGCCGAAAATGGATTACTAAAAAGATTCTTGCATAAATATAAGTTTAATACATTCTATTTAGGCATACTCATGATAAAAGGGAGTTCTATCAACTTCATTAAAGAAACACCCACTCAATGATGGATCTCATACCCCTTTTTTATGGTATGCCAGAAAGTTCATTCCCACACTTGTGCCTATAGAATACTTTTTCTTAACGATATTAATACAAGCAAGAAATGCAGAAAGATAGATAGACAAAATAACAGAATAGAAGAAACAATGCTAAACGGGGCATCGCCCAGAATTCTTTATTATTTCTTCAGTTTTCTCCCCAGCTTTCCATTTTGGGGACACCCTTTCCTTTGTCACCGGTTGCGGGGCCCACGCTGTCTTGGGTGAACTTGGACCTTTTTTTAACGCTATGATTGGCCTCTGTTATCTTCCTTTTACCGGCAGTAGTGCTGGTTTCAGCTTCCACAGCCTTGCCAATGTCCTAAATTCATTACACAATTGATTAGAGTCAACAGTACGGAGTAGTACTAATATTTATGATAAGAAGGGAAAGAACAAACGAAATGAGTTATTTTAAAGTTAAAATGCATGATGCAATGCCTGTCTTAATGTTATAAGCACCCTAATTCTCACGCGCTCTAGCCCACCAACAAAAAGCCAAGGTCACGGCAGCGGCTAACCTCAGTTGTCAGTTCTATCCTTATTAATAATTTTTAAGTAACCGCTCACGTTAAAATATATATATACAAAATATTTTATAAAAATCATAATAATTGTTAAATAAAATAATATGATCCGTTGATTCATTAAACAGCTATCAATTATAGCATATTACAAAATTTTGATCAAATTTATGGTTGTCTAGCCTCTTTCCTAATTTATTATATAGAGCTAGGTATGTCCGATTTAGATATGCGAGTATTATAAATTTATAAAATTTGATGATGAAAGACCTGAGTTTAAGGAATCTATGTTAAAATAATTAATTGAGATTGTGCAAATGAAAACTGCTTTTGAATATTAAAATATTACATGATATTTTCCATGTAATATTTTACATTAAGTCCATGTACGTAGAAGAAACAAAAGAAATATACTTGTCACGTGTGAATGAAAAGAAAAGGCAATTAAACAAAGGTTGAGAAACAAAACTAACGGAAATGTTGAAATAAATGCAAGAATGAAAAGAGGAATAAAATAGGTAGAAAATTTAATTTTGCATTGGAAGGCATTTTGAAAATGGAGAAGCAAGATGGGATTCCTTCGTACCAAACTACAGTATGAAGCCAAAACTGAGTTTGGAAACGTTGACGAATACAATTCCAAACAAGATGAAAATATGGATAAAATCATTTTTAGTGCTGTAAAACAAGGTTTGGCCTGGGTGTTTTATACATTCACCCTTCCACCGCTTAAAACTTTAGAGTCGGCTAGTGTAAAAAATAAAGAAGAAGAAGAAAAGAAAGAACACCCAAGCCAGCTGAAATCTAGGAAATAGGAACAGATTAATTAATAATCCTCAATGATATTTCCTTTTATAAAAAGTTAAAAACCGAATGAAAAAAGCGTATCCAGAAAGGAGGGAAAAAATAGAAAAAGCAGAAACAGGAAAGACGTGTTGAATATTGTAAGCTTAACCTCAACAGCATCAGAGTCTAGCCCACAATAAGAAGCTTAAAATTATGGAAAGATAAAGACTGATGTGACTAAGTCAGTAATTTAAAAAAGAAACATATATTAAAAAAATTATGTTTTAAGACACACAAGTTGTCTTAACATTAATTATTTTACGATCGATTTTTCATTTTTTATCAATTGATTCAAAATCAAGTCAACGTGCCCTTTATGGATTGAAGTTTGTAAATCTGATTTTACAAAATGATTTCATCTAACGTGATTTTATGTTCATGTTCGGAATTTTTATTTAAATTTAAATTTTGACAAAATTGATGTTATTTTGATAGTATAAAAACACTTTCTGAAATGTACTGAGAGGGAGTATGATTTTAGTATTTATTATTTTAGATTTTATAAATACTTATTATATTCTATAATGATACTTGAAAAACTACATTATATGTGATATTCTAAATTTTAAAGGCATTTGACTTTTCTAAATTCATAATTTAAATACAATATTTTATGGATTAGATAATAAATTGCATAAAACAGCAAAATGAATCAAGATTTGTTTGTTAATATAAATTCTGATAAAATATTCTTTAAGTATAATTAAAATACGTTATGATTAGGCAAATATAAGGTATTAAAAATAAAGAATTGTTTAGCTCGAAAAATAAAAAATGATACTGTAAAACTAGTAATGATGTTTTTTTATAATAAAAGTACTTAAGATTCAGAAGCTGACAGAAGAATAAATAAAACAATATACTTGCCACTTGTGAATGAAGATATCATAAAAGACAATCAAACAAATGTTGAGAAACAAAACCAACGTAAGTGTTGGAATAAATGCAAGAATGAAAAAAAGGGGCAAATAGGCATAAAAAAATTAATTTTGCAGCGGAGGGCATTTTCAAAATGGAAAAGCTAAATAGTTTTCCAAGTGAGTTGGGAAATGTCTCCGAATACAAATCCAAACAAGATAAAAAGTATGGACAAAGTTCAGCTGAAATTTAGGAAGTGAAAAAAGATTTAACAATCGTTCCCTACCAAAAGAAAAAAAAAATCTATATATATTTAATAATCGTCCATGGTATTTCCTTTTATGAAAACAGATATACAAAGACACACAGGAAACACGTGCTGAAATATTAAGTTAAATTAAACCTCAAAAATAACGGCTCATGACAACGAAAACTGACAACTAGAAAGTGAGACAAAAGGTTGCTCGATTCCCAATTGTGAGCAGACAGAACAAGATCAGTGGCTGCCAAAAATGGAGTATTATTCCTTACTAGAATAAGGGTGGTTGCCAAAATGGGGAAAACCCATGTTTTGTGTTGGCACTTTGGCAGGGCACAGGAAGGAGGGGGGCGACTGGGGAGTCACACTCTTACTTGTTGATGAGAGAAGTCAAAGAAAATGAAAGAGAAAAGAAACAAATTTAGGGTGGGAATTCGTTTGTGGAGTAAGAGTCCCTGTACTGTACTCACTCCAACTGTTGGAGAGAAAAGGCTTTGTAATTTGTACACAAATAAGCGAAGTGGGAATTTGTTTTTTTGTTACCTGCATGAATCCTTCATCATCATCCTGTGGGACTGACTGATTGAGATCAGGGGTCTTAAAATTGGGGTTGTATGGCCCCCTGGCAATCTCCGCTTCCACATCATAAACATTTGCAGCGAGGGAGTCCCAGTGCTTGACAGATTTGAAGCTTTCAAGCTCAGCTGTGGTTGTGGCATGTGCCCTGTTGAGCAGCTCCTCGAGTGCCCTGTTGGTCATACCCAGCTCCATCATAAAGAGATGACACAGGTTCACAAACCTCGTGATCACACTCTTCTTCTCTTCCGAAGGTCCTTCATCATCATCCTGTGGGCCTGGGTGATTGAGATCAGGGGTCCTAAACACCCTGGCAAACTCCGCTTCCACATTATAAACTTTTGCAGTGAGAGAGTCCCAATGCATGACAGATTTGAAGCTTTGAAGCTTAGTTGGGGTTGTGGCATGTACCCTGTTGAGCAGTTCCTGGAGTGCCCTGTTGGTCATACCCAGCTCCATCATTAAGAGATGACACGCATTCACAAACCCCGTCATCACAGTGTTGTTCTCTTCCGTTGCCATCAATTGTATATTAAGGAAGGGTTCACAAACTATAACAAAGGAAGTTTGATAAGGAGCACAAGCAGAGAATGATTGTGTTGTGATTGGGGCCTCCTTGTTCTCTATTTGTAGGCAGTAGGCAGAAAAGAAGCAATGTGGATGCACTCCATCTTTAGCCGACTTACTGTAGAGAAGAAGAGATGGAAAAGAAAAAGCAAGAGGAATGAAAAGTTTAATTCTGAACTTTATCTTAAGGTGGGTCCAAACACCTTTTAATTTTGTGCTCTGCTTTGTTGTTATTCGTTTGAAATTTCTTCCTTCAGGGGCTATACTGTCATGTCCTTGGGCGATCCCAAACACAAGGAAACTACACTGTCATGTTTTGCTCAGGAAAACAACGGCTTGGCAGTTGGCACTTATCAGTAGGCCCGGATCGCCCAACTAGATATCAGTCATAATTACTGATGGCCAACAAGCCAAGAGTAATGCCGGAGGTGGTCCACAAACCTGGACCATCTCAAAACATTAAAAAAAAAAAAAAAAAAAACGAAGCTAAGGAGATTGACTACTCAAAATTCGCTACTTTGTTATTAGCTTTTTTGAAAAAAAAAATTAAAAAAACAATGCTTATATAATATATATATATTAAAATTCACTGCATTTATATTCAATGCTAATACTAACTTACAATTATTATATGATTTATTATATTTTATAATTAAAATTTATTTTAACTTATAATTGTCACAAATAATAATATAATTCGCAGTGAAAATTTATTCTAATTTTTAATAAGTGACAACTATATGAATATTCATTAATTTTTATTTTTTAAACAATTAGATAAAAACTTCAATAATTATATTGAATTTTAACTCATGGAAACACAATTTTTGCAATTTTAATTTTGAAAATTAATCTATTTAACATTATAAAAATTAATTTGATTTTATTCTTAAATCATTTTTTAAGGGGTAATTACAGGAACCTCCCCTGAGGTTCTTAGATATTACACTTACTTCCCTCCAGTTTTTAATACCTACATTTGCCTCTCTTATTTCTAAATAACTTTTAAAAATTCCAATATTACCCTTTTTCTTTCTTCCTCCCCTCCATCTCCTCCTTTACCATTCACTTGCCGAGGAGTGCCAGTCCAACCTTCATTCGTTGGCACTCTGCATCACTACCATCATCATCAACATCGTCAAAGCAAAGCAAGGCAAGAATGGCGACAATCGCGGCTCCTTAGCAGCAGCAGCGTTCCTCGAAGACGGAGTTGTACGTTGACAACAAGCGCAAGGAGGACATCCGCCACGCCAACATCGTGGCGGCACTCTCCGTCGCGAACGTCGTGTGCACCAGCCTGGGTCCCAAGGGCATGGACAAGATGATCTCCACCTCCTCCTCAAAGTCCCAGGACTCCGCAGTCGGCGACGGCACCATCACCGTCGTCGTCATCACCAGCGCCATCCTCGAGCAATGCTTCCTGCTCCTCTCCCACCGCATCCACCCCACAGTTGTCTCTGACTCCCTCCACAAGGCCTCCCTCAAGGCCCTTTACGTGCTCCATGGCCGTCCCCCTCGACTTCTCCGACCGTGACTCCCTCGTCAAGCCAGCCTCTACCTCCCTCAACAACAAGGTCGTCAGCCAGTTCCTCCCTCCTCGCCCCTTCGCCGTCGATGTCCTCCTCTCCGTCATCAACCCCGCCACCCCTGACATGGTCGACCTCCGCGACATCAAGATCGTCAAGAAGCTTGGCGGCACCGTCGACGATACCGAGCTCGTTCAGGTCCTTGGTGATCAAGGATGGAGAGAGGGATGAGATGGAGTTCATTACCAAGACCCTGAATTGCTTACTCATTGCCAACATTGAGCACTTTCATGTTGAGATGGAAAGGAGCCACTGTTGGTCATTAATGGAACTATTGAAAGAGGAGATGGAGGGGAGGAAGATATAAAAGGGTAATATTGAAATTTTAAAAAGTTATTTAGAAATAACGGAGATAAATATAAATATTAAAAATTAAAAGGGGGTATGTGCAATATCGAAGAATCTCAGGGGAGGTCCCTGTAATTACCCTTTTTTTAATGGCCAAGTTTAAAGGAAGTGACCATAATAACATCTTAAAAAAAATAAATTTTATGCAATATTTTATTTAGTTTCATATGTTAATTTTAAAAGTTAAAATATATATCTATAGATATAGTAAAATTCATTGCATAATTAGCAATTATTATATGATTTACTATATTTTATAATTAAAATTCATTTTAATTTATAATATCATAAATATGGATAAATGTATTTTACCCTCCTAAATTTTAGGTCATGTGCAATTTACCTCCTGACTTTTCAAAATATGCATTGTGACCCCCTGAACTTTCGAAATTGTGCAAGACACCCCTTAGTATGATTTTACCAACTATAAAGATAAGATTATGTGCACTTAACCCCCCTAAAGTTTCTAATTTGTGCAACCCGACACCTTGTTCGTGAATAATATGTGCAATTAACCCCCCTAACTTTTTTAGTGTGTGCAACCCGACACCGGGGTTTTTTGCACAATTTGAAAAGTTCAGGAGGTCGTAATGCACTATTTGAAAAATAGAAATTTTTTTGCATAATTTGAAAAGTTCAAAGGGTCGCGATGCACATTTTGAAAAGTCAAGGGGTAAATTGCACATGACCTAAAATTCAGGGGGGTAAAATGCATTTAACTCTCATAAAAATAATAATATAATTTATAGTGAAAATTTATTCTAATTTTTAATAATTTACAACTATATGAGTATTCATAAATATTTATTTTTTGAACAATTAGATAAAAACTTCAATAATTGCATTGAATTTTAACTCATGGCAACATAATTTTTGTAAAAACTTCAATAATTAGCTAGATTCAAGGACTATTTTCTAATATTGAATTGATTTTTTTCAATAAATCATTTTTTATATTTAATAAATTAATTAATAAATTCAATTTATAATTAATTTATCAACTCAGATATTTTTATTAACTGATATATATATATATATATATATATATATATATATATATATATATATATATATCTATATATTAGAATAAGCAAAAAAAATTCCTTTGAATGTAATACTAAATTGGTGAAAAAATATAATTAAATAAATAATAAATAATAAAAATAAAAAATAAAAATAAAGAATATATATATATAAAGAATAAAAAGAATATAACAATAACATAATAAATAATTCATTAAAAACTACAAAAGAGAAATTTTTTTATTCCATTTCTAGATTCAAGTCAAATTTATCTCCTTCCAACAATTATTGTTTTTTAAAATAGAGAATAAACTACCAAAAAACCATTCCTCATTAAACATTAAAACAAAAACTCAAAACAAAAAAATGATAATAAAAATTCATATTGAAATTGAACCCTATTTTTAGGGCTTTTAACGAGACGAGTCTAAATAAGACGTATCGGCCCATTTGGATGCTCCTACCAAAACGTGGTGGTTATGGTTAATGTGTAGGCTTAGGTCCAGAAAGTCAAAAGGCTGCTTCACGGACTGCAAGAACGTTCTCTTTTTTTTTTTCTTTAAAATTTTGTTACAGCAAGAACGTTCTTTACCCTGTGTAACCTTCACCTGTTTCTTTCTTTCAGTTCCATGAATTTATCTTATTGGACACAGAAAATTAACTGCACCATATATGTCATATGATGGTTGGTAGTATACAATGATGGAAAGGGCCAGTTCTGTACTTCCATCAACCTCATTTCCAACAGTGACACTGTCTCCCCCCCCCCCCCCCCCACCAAAAAAAAACAAAAACAAATTTCAAGTGACCAATTTCCTCGAGCACAGCATGATTCCCTTGACAAAACAACCTTTCCTCTTCATCTTAGCCTCTCTCTCTCTCTCTCTCTCTCTCTCTTCCACCCTTTTTTCCATAATTAAATTTAATCTAAAGAACTGCAGTCACTACCCCGCAAAAATCATTATTAATTGAGCACCGAAGATGGTAAATAATATGATATGCACGGCGACACTCGTAGCTCAATTAGGACTCTCAGAGAAAAAATAATATATCAATATCGTGCCATTTTTAAGCATATAATTTAATTAATACTAGAATACAAAAAGATTATCCTATGCTTCTGTTCACACTCAAAACTTGTTCCTTATTCTTACTGTGATCACTGTTTTTCTCTACTTATTAATGCATCTTGCTCAACACTAGCTTTCACTTCTGAAGAACCAGCCAGCCATGGCATTGTGACAAATCCACAGTGAGTGAAGTGTGAGCATTGTGCAACTAAAGTAGCACTAGCTCAACAACTCAGCAACGCTTTTTTGTTACTCAACATTAAAAAAGACAGAGAGGTGGAATGGACAAAGCAAAAAGCAAATCAGCGAGTTTCAGAGTAAGTGAAATTAACCAATATTACAAATGTAAAGAAATGGATTATTTTACATTTTTATAATTTATTTTAATAATAAATATTTATAAAATTATCAAAAAGATAATAAACAACAACTAATATAAAATAAACTTTTAACAATAAATATTAATGCAGTTTAAAGGAAGTGGCCATAACATCTTTAAAAAAAATTATGCAATATTTCATTTAGTTTCATGTATTAATTTTAAAAGTTAAAATATAAATAGTAAAATTCACGACATTTACTTTCATTGCTCACACTAACTTGTAACTATTATATGGATTACTGTATTTTATAATAAAAATTTAATTTAATTTATAACCATCATAAATAATAATATAATTTGTATTTAAAACTTATTATAATTTCTAATAATTTGCAACTATATGAGTATTCATTAATCTTTATTTTTGAAATAGTTACATTAAAACTTCAATAATTACATTGAAACTTTAACTCATGACAACATAATTTTATAATATTAATTTTGAAAATTAATATTTTTATCACTTTAAATATTTATTTTATTTTATTTTATTTTTAAATCAAACTTTTTAAATTTAAAATATTTAATGGCCAAGTTTAAAGGAAGTGACTGGAACATCTTTAAAAAAAAATCCATGCATCATTTTATTTAGTTTCATATACGATAATCTTTTATCAGTTAATATTAATTGTAAAAGTTAAATTATAAATTAACACTTTAATGTGGTATATCATAAATACATTAATCATCTTAAAATTATTAAAAAAAACTGAAAAAATAAAATTAATTTTAAAATCAAACAATAGAATTTTTTTGCTCATAATTTTGTAAATTACATATGTATATTTTATTAGTGTAATATCCTAAAAGTTGATGCCTTTAGGAAATATATATCTAAGCTCAGAAAAGGTTAGAAAAGACTTAAGAGACATTCAAATATCTTAAAAAAAAGTGAAAAGTTATATATAAAAAAATAAATAGATCAAAAGAATGAATAAATACAAATCTTTATTTTAAATTTATGTTAAATAGTAAATCATGTAAGATCTAAGTTATAAGAGAAAGTATCAATCCCAAAAGGAGAAAATAAAATATAGAATTTATAATGGTTTTATACATCAATCTTTTGCTATGCCAATGTTCAGTTTGTAGTTGAATTTGATATTTAATATTTTTATGTAATATGATATTCAGTTTATGATATGACGAAGCTTGATTTTAAGTTTTGAAAATATTATCTTATCGAAATAGATTTAATATTGTTTATAACAATAGATACAGTTTGATTTTTTAACTTTGAAAATATTATCTGATCAAATCTATTAGATCTAATATGTTTATAAGTGTCATTGATATTTATATTTGTATCAATATTATATATTATATATTTTGTTGGAAAATATTTTCTATTCATCGATGAATCATAATGATAGTTATTTGAAGATATTAGATATTACTTATATTTAACATGTATTATGAATATGATTTGTCACATATTATAGAGAATTATTAGATATTATATAATAAGCTATCAATGATTAAATTAAATATGAAATTTATTGATTTTTGAATTATCATTATTATTATTTAAAAGTAACAATATAGGTTATGTTACGATTATCATCATTATCATCATCGTTATTATTATTATTATTACTGTTGTTGTTGTTGGTGTTTCAAAAAATAAACAAGCACATAATGTGAATATACTAGGATGTGTATATATATATATTATTTGTTTTAAAAATCTCATTAGTTTTTCATTTCAATATATATATAGATATATCTGTGATATAAAAGATAATTAAGAGATATATTTGGGTAGTTTGAATTTGAATTATCTAAGTAGTTATAAAGGAAACAATTCAATTTAATCTAATTATTATCCTTATCTCATTGTTACTTATATCATGCAATTGTTCTTATACTGTCAAGTATGACCTCTGTTCAATATTTTATAAATATCTTGAATTGTAGATATCTAATTGATGTGATTTTTATGGCATTAGAAAGCTACCTCAATTATCTACAAGTGCTATTTCTAATCTTAAGGTCAAATTATAACCACAGTGGAAGTTAATGACTTACAAAATGTTAAAATGAAAAAAAGAATATGAGAAAAATGAAAAATAGAAATAAAATAAAATTTGCTAGTGATATCTTTCATCTCCTAGTATATATTTGACATATTATAGTACTCATAAACATTCTTCTAAGAACCCTAGCCGCCTAAGGATTTTTCCCAGAGAGAAAGACACAATTTCTCTCAATCATCTTCGATTAATCTTTTTTGATAGGTGCTCTCATCATTATCCTTATATGGTTATGAGTTTAACAAATCTTTAGATCGTTGTGGTATTGTTTTCTCTTCCTATTCAATTCCAAGTCATTCCTAATTGTTATCTATAATACCATTGTAGTTGAGAGTATCATTCTAATTCCCCAGTATCATGTAGATAATGGTCAGACACTCTCGACAATAAACAGTGAATGGATTTAAGCTTATGGCTATACTTTTATTCATTATTAGTATTTTTTTTTCCAACATTATATGAATTGTTTATGAAATTCTAGAATAACTTATGCCAAATACATACTTTCACGGATTATGCCAATTTTCAAAAAAATTATTATTTGTTACAATTATCATGGAAACCTTATTTTAGAAAACTCATGAGACCATATTTGATACTTTGCAGGTTATAGAACATCGTTTCCCCAGATTGTGAAATTATGATACCTTAGTTTAATGATTACAGTAAACATATTGATTACCATGTTTTCAGACTATGAATTTCCTATTAAGATTTTAGAACATCTATATTGAAAGTGTTGAACAAAGTATGATTCATAACAGTTGTTAAATATATACTCTGTTAGCTTTTGAAATCACCATGTTTATAAGCTGGTGATCCCTTGGGCATGATTTTAGAACCTCTTTTATGCTAAAGTCAGATTGTTAGAATATAACAATTGTCAAATATATATTTTGTTAGCTTCCGAAATCGCTATGTCTACTAGTTGGTGATCCCTTGAGCATGATTTTAGAACCTCAGTTATGCGACAGTCGGATTATTAGAATTATATGAATTCAGAACTTTTAGATTTATCTAATTTAATTGCAAGTTATTATTATTTTAATAATGAACGGGAAACAGAATAGTGAGTTAACGACTACAGGAATGATCATTAATCTTAATACCAAATGTTCCGCTACAGGATTAGCTCACCCACAGTAAGGAACTTGGTGAGGTGTCCATAAGTTAGGTGCCCATCCAATTAGTCATTGACTCAGATTCAACTATTCAGCTCAGACATTTATGTACAAAATAATTCCTATTTCTCTACTAGTTATTGTCATGATGTCAAATAAATTATTTTTTAGTACAGTTATATGTATCTAAATATATAAAGTGTTTTATAGCAATGGCATGTATATGATATGTATTTTATTGTTGTTCCCTGTGGGTTGTGAGTAGAGACTCGCTCACCGAGTTTTGATGAACTCACCTTCCTTTTCCTCCCCTTTATAGTTGCAGATTCAGTTATTATTCAGAACCAGACTCGGTAGCTTTGCAGTTGTTCTAGTGGTGAGCTTCACTTTGTAGTGAAGTTTAAATTAGGATCATGTTAGAATAGAGTACTCCAATATTTTGTAGGTTGGGTCATTGGATATCATTTAACATGCATGGTTATTTTAAGGATATGTTATGTAATTTTCTTCTAACAACCTGATTTAAGATTACTATTTTAGTTATGGATTTTGAAATGATTTGGAAGAATTAAATATTTTATGTATTTTATGAATAAAATTTTCAAGAAATTTTGAGGAATTTATTTATTTATCTGATTATTTATTTTTATAATTTATCATGAGCATTAATTTAGTAATTTACTATGCATAATTGTATGAAATTAGCTTTAGAAGGCTTCCATAAAGGACAATATCCCTTATGTGCCAGTCACAATTTTTGGGTCGTGACAATTAGTTAGTATTTTATTTTACTATTCATTATTTATTATGATAATAAATATTTAAAAATTATTTCTAATATTTTTCCACTTAGATTAAATTGACTTTTATTACTATGCTTTTTCATAAAACTTTACATTTTCTTAATTTAATTAATAATGATTATGCTACTCAACAAACTTTTCTTCAAACTTGCTTAATTATATAGGATATAGAAAAAATAATAAGTCCATATTATTACATTTATTACATATTAATATAATTAATATCAAAATAAATAAATCCCAAAAATTTAAAAAATATTATTATTTTGAATAAAAAAGTAACATATTTGTCATCACCAATTGTCAGTAAAAAAAAAACTCAAAATTTTTTGTTTAAAAATTTAATTTATTTTTTATTTTCAAAGTAATTTTAATTCTTAAATTTTAAAAGCGTTTGCTTTGCTTATGTGTGCTTCCAAAAAATGAAAACATTGAAGACACATTTTTTTTATATTAAAAAATTTCAAGAGTTTTAAAATACTTCTATATAAAGTTTAGAAATAACATTATGCACTCATTTAAGTGATATTATTGATTGAATTAATTATTTCATATTCTATACAATTGAAAATCTAGCAAAACAGTGTAGAATCTTACGGTATGATTAAAAAACAATTGATGATATATTGAACAAGAGTTAGTGCATTACAATTTACTATACTTTAATAAATTTGATTCAATTTATAGGTCATTGCTTGCAACAGGTAAAAATGCCAATTATATTCTTCTTTAAGAGCATAAATTTGTCATTAAAAATATGTAATGAAATATGATTATTTTTATGCCAAGGGTAATATATAATAAATAATAACAATGAAAATAATTCCATGGATCATTATTAATTAAAAAGTTAGTATTCTACGAATAGTTTGGCTCGTCCCTTACAAAAGGGAATAAATGTTAATTATTATGCTCATTAAGAGCATACGTTTCATATTAGAAATATGCAAATGGAACAAAGTTACTTTTAGGCACCAAGGAAAATATATAATTACAAGAAAAACAATTATGTGAAGTAATATTTATACAATAGTTCTTATTCAATAAATAATTTTGGTAATAAAGGACTCAAAGTAGTCTTTTTTTTTTAAGAAGAAGAAAATAATTTCAATAATAATAATAAACATAAGTCAAGACTATTATTAAATTATGAGAATTATATTTATGAATATATATATTTTACCGTAGCCAATTATATATTGTATTGCCAATAATGACCTTAGTCAAAAGGTTAAGAGTTCTTATAATTGTACAGAGTGAAGATACATAGACTAGACTAATAATATGGATTACAATAAAGTGGTCACTAAATATACAGAGTTTGTATTTGTATCTGTGGGGAAAGAAAAGAGATGGGTAAGTTCATCAAAAGCCAATGAGCAGATAGTCACCTACAGCTCACATCGGACATCAAGAAACTACATAATAATGATATATGCAACATGGAAATGAAAGTAAATTCATAATAATAATAATATTTACATACATGCAATTTGATCTGTGTCTTAACTAAATAAATTCCAGGTTAAAGGATATTAACTTAAAAATGAATTCATATTCAATAAGTATTCTCTTGCATCATAAACATTTGCTTCTGAGATTGTTCTTGTAGGGACTGTATCATGTGGTACATCTAAATCCTAGCTCTATGGCCGCTGCGCATACCACCTCCATTGCAGCAAGGTATGCCAAGGTTAACGACTTATAATATTGCCTCCATGGCCACTTGGTATGCTGCCTCCTTAGCAACTAGGTATACTAAGGTTAATATCTCATAAGATTGCCTCCATGGCCGCTTGGTACACTGCCTCCTTGACAATTAGGTGTACCAAGGTTAATGAGTTTTCCAACACCAATCACAATTCTATTAGACTGATCTCAAACATATACGAGTCAACTGAATCAACCATAAAATTGAAACACTGGAATTTATTCCTGTTTGCTGCTTGTGAGATAATAACTAGATATTAAACATTATATCGTATGAGCTATTCATGCTATACTATCTACTAACCATTTGTAATATCAACTAACCATTTGTAATATCAACAATCATGTTAATGATATCAATTATTTAATTATGAACCTTAAATATTATTTACCTATTTTGTTATTTTTAAAAAGTTAGGTTCCCTCATACTGTATAAGTAAATTAATTTTTTAAAGATTGATAATAATTAAATAATACCCATAAAACTTAAGCTAATTTTACTATACTGAACACTTTTTATATTTTAATAATTAAGTCATAATTTAATTGCAGCGATTGCAAAAGCTATTAGTTAATTTTTTTTATTAATTGATTGGGTCCTCATGCAACCTAATAACTATTAATTAATCTTTAATTGTTACTTAGACCATTCCGATTATTCTTATTGTTATTGCTACAATATATAATTCAATGGTTTTGACAATAACAATGATGATAATAATAGATATGATTAATAAATTTGCACTCAAATTGTAATAATTAACAACTTCTTAAATAATATCTAATAATTCTATATAAAATAATATCTAATAAATTGTTTACATAATATAAATAATATCTAATATCTTCTTGAGCTTAGGCATGACTTTCCTAAAGACATCAATTTTTGAGATATTACAACTGGACTGGAGCAAAGGTGTGAATGGATTGGCGGACTGCAGGACTGATGCTAAGCACTGGACTGGAGCATTCTCTATGCAGGTTAGTGGGCTGGTTAGTAGATCTGTACGTTAGGCCCATTTAGTCCACAAATTAAGAAATATGGATCAATAAAGCACATAGATTGGCAAACAAAAATTTTTCTTGTCCATTTTCGCATGAAAATTAATTTACTGAGCTTAAGTCCATATTAAACTGAATACATGTTTTATTAATTTTCAACTTACAACAATACTCAAATGCACCTATGGTAAGTGAGTTCGAGTTTATTGTATCATTTCTCTTCCTAAATTGCCCATCTCTTCTTCTTTTTTTTTTTTCCCTTGGAACGCTTCCAAATAAACCAGAGTTAATACATCTTGAAGTTGATAGTGCATGATACTTGGAATGACTCAAGTTAATAGAGGAGGGGGTATACGCCCAGTTGGCACAGAGATTTTAAAATTTGGTTTAGTTAATTATACTAAGATATCTGTTAAGAAGAACTGCTTATACATCATTAGAACTACAGGGTCTTTGCTAGCCACAAAAAAAAAAAAGAGCAAGACAAGGAGGTTGTATTTGTCAAAAGAAAGGCAGGGAGGCTCTTACCTTTTGGTGCACGACATGCGCGTATTCGATCACTCATCATGTGAAACTTAGGACTTGTTTAACTTGAGATTTGAGATTTTAGTTTTTATTTTTTATTTTTAATTTTTTTAGTTTTGTGAAGAGAATACTGAAAATTATAAATTTCAGTTTTCAATATTTCTTTCACAAAATCCTGAAAATTGAAATATTGAAAACTAAAACCAAACAGATTCTTAACTCCACACTCATATACTGTACACACTTGCATCGGCTACTCCTTGATTCCCCAACACCTCACTCGAACAAACTGCTCTTTGATCCCCCAACATCTTTCTGATCCGAAAAATGTTATTTTAACACTCACTATCTCGTACTTTATGTAAACACCTAATATATTACCCTTAAATTTTGTGAGGCCCTTATTTTAATATTCTCTTTCTTATTTTCCATCATTAGCTATGAGTGAGTGTCTATGGACACCTAATTTTTGGGTGTTCAAATAATACAACTCTTCTGATCCCATGCTCTTCATCTAATTTGCAAAATCTATGTATGTTAATGATTCAAGTATAATTATTCTCTTAAAAAAAATAAAGAAGGATATTCTCTGAATAAATAAATAATTATTCAAGTATAATTATTTTCATTCTCTTAACTTATAGTTCTTAATGAAGCTTTCCATAAAAAGAAGGATATTCTCTGTAAATATCAATTTAAGTCAATGACAATTTATTCAGAAAAATTAAAAAACCTCACTATGGTGAATTGGCGGAAGTTAATACAGTGGGAAGAGCTTCATATATAAAAGCCAAGTAGTGGATATATAATAATGATAAATTGACAAAATAAGATAAAAAGTGAGAAAAACAAGTAGCATAGCTCTGTTTTCACATAAAAACAGAGTTGCTCTGTTTTATTTCACCCACCCCCGCGCACCATACACACATGTATATTATTACATACATTATAAGTTTTGCCAGGTGGCCAACCTTTCATGGTCCTGTTTTCTCAGCCTGGAGGTGTGGTGGTCTTGGTTGGCTTCTATAGCCAATATGAGATCACTAATGGCAACATTTTCCTTCTTCTTCAAAGTGCTATTGCTGCTTCTCACCATTTCTCATAAAAAATAAATATACAATATTCTAAATACACAGATAACAAAAATTTTAGACTCTCATTCTTCAAAACTTGACATTTAAATTAATTATTTCACTTAATTAGTTATATATTTAATAGATTTATGATTTTGTATGAATTATATCATTTAATTTGGAAAAAAATCATTTTGGCACTTCAAGCAACTGAAATCTTTCATTTAATTACTAATATATTTAAATTATTTATACTCATATATGAATTATAATATTAAATTTGGCTTTCTATTGCTTAATTAATAGTATTTTTAATTATGTAATTTAATTGATAACATTTAATTGGTTTACATTATGTATTTGACAGAAGTAAGTAAAAAAATATAACTGAAAACATGGAAAATTGCTTTTTAAATTTTATGATACATATAAGTGATTTTTACATTATAAAAATATTAAATTTTTTGATAAAATATCATATAATATACATAAACTATTTGACTTAAATATATATTTAGTTCTTATAAATTCTGCTTATTTTTTAAGCCCTCTTTTCAGTTTTGATTTATTTTTTTATCCTATAAATATTTAAAAAAAATTTAAAATATTCATAAACTATCAGAAATCTTATTTTTAATCTAGATACAACTATTTTAATAAAAAAATTTACTGCACTGAAACACTGTGCTAGAAAAACAAGAACAAAAAATAAAAATTAAAAAACGAACAAATTATATTTATAAGAACTAAATGTAAACTTGAACCTAAATTATTTATATAGAAAGCACTTAATATATCTGAACATACCATAAAATGATAAGATTTGTCAAAAACGAAATATCCTACACCATACCCGAAAATCCAAGCCCATACAGGTTGGACTGAATACATTTGACAACGGGTCTGACCATGGCCTAAATTTGCAAAAGCGCTCTCTGTTGACGCAAGAAAAATTAAAGCAAAAGCGCTCTATTAACAGTGATAAGTTATATTTTAGTTCAGATCGTGAGTACAAGAAGAAAAACAACAATTCAGACGGAAAAAAAAGTATAAATTCAATAATTGACCCAAAGTAAAAATCACTATAAATTCAATCACATTCAAAATCGACATCATTGGTTTAAAGATTAATATATTTTTATTATATTTTAAATTCAAAATAAACATAGTTTTACTGCGACTTTGATAAAGGTTAGTATTGTATGGGAGAAAGGTATTGAGTTCTTGTTGCACTAGACAGATGTGGCAAGTTTTGGTCATGGCTTATAGCAGAATGGTATTGAGTATTAGTTGTAGTAGACAAGCCTAACAGGTCATGGATTCTAGGGTACTGAGTTTTGATTTCACTAGAAAGTTTGGCAAGCATTGGTCATGGGTTTCAGTTAGTGGGAACTGAGTTTTAGTTGCAGTAGACATCTCTGGCTCAAATTGATGGTCATAGGTTTTGGCTCATTCTGGATATTCATTCTTGCAAAGGATTTCTGAACTGGGATGATATCAATTTCTGCACCACCTGTTAACCATATTGGAGATTGGACTTGAATTAGGATTAGCTCCAGGCATGCTTGCTATTCAATGTTTTATTTTAGATGAGGGTAAAATTGTGACATTGTAAAACCCTAATGAGGGAAAGAAGAAGACGCACCAAATAAAGACAATTGGACATTCACACTAATAAAAGGTTAAACTCTTATTCTCTATTTGGGCCTGTTCAATATAAGTTTAACCTAATAAAAATATTTGAATTAATGTTGTATAAAGTTATAAATTAAAATCAAATTGAAATACTTAAAATGAAAAGGATGTGAATGTAAAATATACTGAGATTTAATCAAATTCAAAAGTATTTAATTTAGTTTTATTTATTATTATTTATATTGAAAGTTACATTTTTTTCAATTTGATATGATAATATATAATTGAATAATTTTTATATGCTTTGTTCCATTGACATGGTCTCGTTATCAACCTTCATATATAATGTGAACACAAATGTAGCGATGTTTGAGGAAGACAAAGCTTATGAGATTAGAGCAGTGATCCGAGATGAAAGAGGCAAAGTGGTGGTGGTGGTGTGCAGAAAGGAGGAAGGACAAATTGATCCTTGCTGGGCGAAGATTAGGGTTGCATTGCAAGAAGGTAGGTTAACTTGTGATATTGGGGTTAGTGCTATTATACATATTAGATGGTGACCTCATATCAATATTTTGAGGAATTTGAATCCAATTCAATGGACCTCTAATATAATGGCTCTAATTCATGATATGCGTTTTAGGATTCAGCCTTGATTATTTTAAGGCTCAGTGTATTCTTAGAATTTGTAATAGAGTAGCATATGCTTTGCGATACTTAGCAAAGTTGGAAAAGTCAAAATTATGGTTAGGTGATATGTTAAATTATATTAGGTAACTTATATCCCAAGATTTATAATAGAATAAATTTGTATCTTTAATTAAAAATATTAAAGATAAAATTAAATTCCCATGTCAATTCAAATTACTAAATGACTTCTATAATAAGATTAAATGGCCAGCTCTCTAGGTGCTCAACAATTTCTTTTTTTTTTTTCTAGTCCAATATTTTTTGTTTTTTAAAAAAACCCGTCAAATATCCTTAAGACCACAACATTTCAAATATCGACGACCCAAAAAAGCCGATGTCAAATGTGGTTCATCTCCAATTTTTTTCCGTTTTGGGTCGAACTCCGTTAGCCCACACGTCTTTTTTTTGCCGAACCCATTTGTTCGGTTAAAAGATAAAACCATTCATGAACCCAAGGACTCCGCAAGGCCCATTAATATTTTAAATGAAATATTCATATACCTTCTATTTTGTCAATAATATTTATGTACTTTATTTTTAGTGTTAGGTAGCTCGCAGTGGGGCTAAGAGAAATGAAGAAGGGGATAGGTAAGCAGGAATAAAATCCCTACTCAAAGCCACTAACTCCCTTGGGACTAGAATTGTGCTATTTCAGTTACGGTTCACCAGTAGTACTTAAGTATCTCAATATCTTATAGTTGGCATATTTAGACATGATAAGCAACATGACATCAGAAATTTTCTTCTTCTTTTCTTTATTCAATTATTAGAGATTTTCTTTTAATCTGAAAATGAAGGTTTTAGGCCCAAACAATATCCAAGAATGTTAGTATACAACTGAATCAGTGAATCTTATGTACACTGAGTCTCTGCACAAGTGCATAGTAGTGAGTCGCAAGTTTAACTCCAATCGAGGTCTGAGACGCCTCTTCCCGGATGCATGAGTAGTCCAAACGAAAAAACTGCGTCCTATGCATTTATCTAATGTGGATGAGTTTAGTTAAAGTACAAATTAAAGATTAAAGCTAATATGAAATAAATCAAGGAAAGAAAAAGCGACAGTATAAGAACAATTGCAAAAGGTGATATCAAATCAGAAATGCACGCCGAATATGGATTAACTGAATTAGGTGATGCAAGCCAGAAATGCAAAAACATACATAGAAAAACATAGTTGAGTTGAAGAAACAGTGCTAAAAGGGTATCATTTGGACACATAAGAGATGTGCTACTATGCCGACAGTTCTACCATCCACCATTGAACCATTTTCCTACATGTGGATTGTGGATGATAGCGTGTCGGTCCCACAACTTAGCAGTGAAGAAAAAACATTTCTCATATTAAAATAGACAAGGATCACTTAAATTATTCTTCATTCTTCAGCTTTGTCATCGGTTGCGGGGCCCGCGGTCTCTTAGGTGAACTTGGACCTTTTGACCACGCCGTGATTGGCCTGCGTTGTCTGTCTTTTACCAATAGTAGTGGTGGCTCCAGCTTCCACAATCTTGGCGTGGTCCTAAATTACATGTTTAAGGGTTCGATACCTAACTGATTAGAATCAATACTGGCACTAAGTAGCATGTATGATAGTAAGAAGGAAATGGAATAAGGATAGATAAAAGAAGTTATCATAATTATGCTAAAAATTATGAAAGGATAGCGACTAATGTGACTAAGTCAGCATTAGTCACATGTCCTTTATGGATTGAAGTTTGTAAATCTGCTTTTAAAAATGATTATCTTTTAGGGTCTGTTTGCAAGATGGAGTTAGGAGGAAAAGGAAAGAAAGGGAAAGGTTTTGAAGGATGAAATTATGTTTGTGAGTTTTGTTAATTGAGGAAGGAGGTGTTTGAAGGATTTTTAAAACCCTCCCTAATCTTCCATTCACCCCCATTTTAGGTTCCTCCATTTTGGGGGGTTTTAGGGAGATGTGAACTAAAAATACCATTTTATCCTTATTAGTTTTCAAATATTACCACGCATACATCTCTCTCACTGAGACACATGAAGATGCATTTCTCTCACAAAGGCACACATGAAGATACATCTAGAACCCTAATCCCAATTTCCCCCATTTTTGTTCCTCGACCCCTAATCCCGATCTTGATATTTCAGATCCCAAATCCTGAGGCGTTCACGTTGTAATCCAAGAGGAGTTTTTAAACCTTTCTCTGTTTCACTGTCTCTGTTTCTGAAACCCTTCACGTCGCAAGATGAAGTTTGAATACGGTCACGAGATTTCGTTCGCCGTCGGTGCCTTCGACTTTGTGTTCTTCGGCGAGGGCTCCTTGGAACAATCGCCTCGACTGTCGAAGTTCACCACCGAAATCGCCAGAACGCTCAAACTCGAAGGGTTCACGGGCGTTCCATTTGGTAAGCTCTAAAGATATTATAGCTTCAATTCGTTCCTTGATTTGCAAAAACAAAATCAGCTTATGCTTGGTTTCTGATGTAATGGCAATTAGCAAGTTGGATGAGGTCTAGAATCATTCTAAGTTCCATGATTAATGGTGCCTACAACCAAGTTGAATTGTTTTGTTTGGTAACTAGTAGAAGATACAAGAACATTTGTACTTCCAAGAAAAATTTTCTGATACCAAGTTCTGCTTCTCTTATATGAAGAGGTGGGGAGAGGGGAACATGTCCTCTGTTTGTCATGGAACCTGTTCAAATTTTCACTCTCTTTTGTAGGTGATATAATCTCGTATCTATTACTCATAGTTAAGAATGATCTTAATTGCATATTATTCCAGAAGTTGTCATGTCAATGTTTTGATCATGGTTCCAGGCCAAGCAATTCTGGTGCAAGCAGGGAACTACCAAATTTTATAGAGAACTTACTGGATTTCCTTCACAGGCATCACAATGAGTTCGCTCACTGGTAAATGCAGCTTTAACCTTTTCTTTTTTCGTATATGATTTCCTGTCTGGTTAGAGTAGCACTAGCAAGGATTTGTATCCAGATTTGGGTAATGACTAATGAACACACAATGTGATGGTGGAGCACTGACTTGGGCAAATTCTTAATTATTTATATTGAGAAAATTGTGCTACATCTTTTAATAATTGATTTTGACATATGGTCTATGTTAAAGATATTTATATAGTGATTTAATCATGTGTGTGTGTTAACACTTCCCCTAACGTATGCAATGCATGGTGATAAAGTGTTTTGAACTTGGCCACATGTATGAGCAGCTTATGTTAGTGTCATTAGACTCAAAACCATGCACAGCATCATTGCCAAGCATGCAACCTTAAGAACCATTGAGCTAGCGATCGTTTAATTAGGGAACCCTTGATGAGGAAAACAACTTAGAACTATATATGGGGTTAAGGCTGTATTAGTACTGGGTTTGGCATGGTGGTCTAAAATGCATGTGATCATTATTTGACATACAATTCGACATTCTGCATATGAAACATTAGGATAAGCAAAGTAGCTTAATGTGTGACTGTGATATCATAAGTGTGAATTTGTCAAAATTTATGATGTGTTCATTACTGAGGGATCAAGACCGGAGGACTGAGTTGTAGAAAATCTGATTTCTTTTATTAATTCGAGCTTAGTGAGTGTTATTTGTTTGTAGCAATTCCCCCACATATTTGCATGGTACAATATTTGAAACCACTGGTTTGTTGACCAAAGAAAACCACCACTGATTCTAGTGGTATAATATGATCATTGCTCTATTTTTAATCATTGGATGAATGATGAGATCTGTGTTCCATTTTTTCACTAGTGAAATGTGCACTTTGCTTTGGCCATTTCCCCCATTTCTTGTGACTATATCTGATTGAGCTTTTATAGGAAGAATATGATACACATGATCCAAAGGGTCCTTCCTCTGTGGTATTACTGTTTCTGAGAAAGAGATCAAAGATTATTGAGATTGTAGTAGCAAGGGACATTGTTTTTGCTATTGCTCAATTTGGTGTTTGTCCAGCATTTAGCTGAGGTAATAATAGTAAATGGTATTGATCTTTTATTGTAATATTATATCTCAATATAATGTGTAGTTCTATTTATAACATAAAAGTAGATATATGTTACACGTTTCATTTGCTTGTTGCAGAGACCAATGAACGGACATGCTTCTCGAATGTCAATCCAGATGAAGTTATAAGTAGAATGTAAAATGTACTAGACTAGAAAATATGGGCCTATACCTCGGCCCAAAACACAAGACCTCGGATAAAGGCCCAGACCTCGGTCCAGTCTAGGAGACCTCTTTTATGGGACACAGACCTTTCACAAGGAAGAAAGTACCCCTCAAAAGATTACATCACGGATCTAGCCGGGAATATCTCACTATATCCATATATAATCCACCTTTATCATACTATATCTATTATATCCGATAATTATCTCTGATAACTGATCAAATCACAGATATATCTCCTACATTTAATGAAGATCATAATGAATTTACCAGATCATAACAGATCTACCACGGGGTCACCTCACTATATAAAGGGCTTAACGCCCCCAGGTATGACAACCCTAATTACATACTATTCTCTACCACTCTACGCCTCTTTCATTCACTGACTTGAGCGTCGGAGTGTCTTTGCAGGTACCCCACCCTCGTTTCCACGGACGTCGGAGCTACTTGCATCCTTACCGCTATTTCTAGGTAAGAACATTGGCGCCCACCGTGGGGCCGGTAAACAAGCCTACCCCACAAACCAAACAATCCAACAACCATGGCTGACACCTCCAGCCAAAACACACCTCCAAATAATCACCCTCCATACTCTCCTCCTAATCTCGACCAACTACAGGAGGAAAACCGCCGATTAAGGGACCAGCTTCGCAGGCTTCTAGACGAAAACCAATCACTGAAGTTCGAAAGTTCAAGAAGCCCCAGACAAGGAGCAACCCATCACGAGCATACTGAGTTTGCCAGTCACGGATGCGACTACAACCAACCAACATATTCCCATTATCCTACCTGTCAAGCTGAATTTGATGATGGGCCTGAACCCATAGACTGCAGACCATTCTTAGCAACGTTAATGGCCACAAATCTTCCGGCTAATTTTAGACTCCCAACAACGCTCTGCCCCTATGACGAAACAGGGGACCCTCAATCGTTCATCACAATGTTCAGATCCATGATGCTCATAAATGGAGCCACGCATGTAATCCTGCGAGAACTTTTCCCTCTTTTCTGGAAAAATCGACACTTTTGTGGTTCTCAACCTTACCTCTGAATTCCATACACAGGTTTGAGGACCTCATACGAGCTTTCGTTAACAGGTTCGTATCATCCAAAATCTATACCAAGACGTCAGATTCTCTGGAACATGTCCGGCAAGGGTCCGACGAGTCCTTGAGAGCTTATCTGACTCAATTCCAAGAAGAAGCATCCCAAATACCTGACCTTAATCCAGCAGTGGAACTCCACCAAATCAGAATAGGTCTGCGATCTGGACTGTTCAAAGAAAGCCTAGCAATCACCAGATCGAGAACTATACACGAACTCCGGGAGAGAGCCCTTAGATACATCAATGTCGAAGAGCTCCGAGCAGCGGAGAGGCAGAATCATAAACAAAACAAGGATAACTCGGACCAGAAGCACCAAGAAGGCAAACATAAACACAGGAAGAATATTGGATACTCGGAACCAGGATTTACTACTTACACCCCACTCAACGCCAGGGCAAGTACAATCCTGACGGAAATATTCAGCGCTCAGCTCCTGAAGCCAACTAAAGGAGATCCTCGGCCAGGACCAAAAGACACAGATCAAAACAAAATCTGAAGAATAGAATTGAACGTCTCATCCGAGATGGACATCTCAAGCAATTCGTCAATAACAAGAAAGAAGAAAAGAAAAGAGGCTGAAGCCAGGAATGAAGAAAACGTCGAGTTTCCACAACATCCTCGGATAGCGAATCCCCACCAAGACGAAGAAAATCCGAACGGATGAGGTCGCCCTCCCACGAAGAACCAAGAATCCATGGTGTCATCGACCACATTGCTGGAGGATTGGCTGGAGGAGGCGAGAGCAACTCAGTAATATCATGTCACTCGAAGGAACATCCCTTTCCAAGAAATCACAAACCAAAAACCCAGTAATATCTTTCTCAGATTCTGATTTCAAAGGAATTGATGAAAATTTATATGACCCTGTTGTAATTTCCATTCTTGCTGGAAATTTCTTGGTCAGGAAAGTCCTCGTGGATCAGGGGAGTTCAGCTGAAATACTCTTCTATTCTACCTTCAAGCGGATGCAACTATCCGAAGCCTCTCTCCTCCCTTACAATGGCGAACTGGTCAGATTCACCGGAAACAGAGTAAAGGTACTCGATTATGTATGGCTCAGGATGACATTCGGCATGGAACCACTGGCAAAGACGGTCGACCTCCAGTACCTTGTCATCGATGCAAACAGTCCCTACCACATAATTCTAGGGCGACCTTCACTGAACGCCCTAGGAGCTGTGGTCTCAACACCACATTTGGCTATGAAATTCCCAGTATCCGAAACTAAAGTTGGCATAGTACATGCTGACCGGAAAGAAGCGATGACTTGTTACAACGAATGCTTGAAAGTCAAATCCACGGAAAAACTGAAATCTGAGCAGATACATAATGTATTCCACACCGATCAAATCCCCTGGTCTCAGAGCTGGATCCCAGAGGAGAAATTCAGAACCGACCACAGCCGGCCGACGACTTGCAGCCGATTCAAATTGGAGATACGGCTGAAAAGGTGACGTTCATCGGAACCCACCTACCTCCAAGCTTGGCTTCAGAGCTCTCTACATTACTTTTAAAGAATGCGGACCTTTTCGCATGGACCCCCGCCGATATGCCAGGGATAAACCCGGATGTAATTAGTCATCAAGTAATGGTCAATCCGAAAGCTTGGCCCATAACGCAGAAGAAAAGAACTCTGGGAGTCGAGCGTCAGAAAGTAGCTCTGGAAGAGACGAAGAAACTCCTTAAAGCAGGATTCATCAGGGAGATACGATATACCACGTGGCTAGCAAACGTGGTAATGGTAAAGAAAAGCTTGGGCAAATGGCGCATGTGTGTAGACTTCACTGATCTTAACAAAGCTTGCCCAAAGGATTCCTACCCGCTCCCAAGCATCGACAAACTTGTCGACAACGCTTCTGGTTACCAATATCTGAGCTTTACGGATGCATACTCGGGGTACAACCAAATCAGAATGCACCCAGAAGATGAGGATAAGACGGCCTTCCTTACAGAACACGCCAACTTTTGTTACAAAGTCATTCCTTTTGGCTTAAAAAATGCAGGGGCTACTTACCAGAGACTCATGAACAAAGTTTTTGAGGAACAGATTGGCCGAAATGTCGAAGTCTATGTTGATGATATGGTGGCTAAAATGCCCCCAGCAGGAGACCATATAGGAGATCTCAAAGAGCTATTCCAACAGCTCCGAACATACAACATGAGATTGAATCCAGAAAAATGTGCATTCGGAGTTCACGGAGGAAAGTTTCTCGGTTTTATGCTCACCAACCGAGGAATAGAAGCAAACCCGGATAAATGTCGAGCAATAGTGGAAATAAGAAGTCCAAGCTCGATGAAAGAAGTGCAACAATTAATAGGACGCCTAGCGGCGCTGTCTCGCTTTTTATCAAGATCAGCTGAGAAAGCAGCTCCATTCTTTAAAAAGCTAAGAAAGCAGACGTCATTTGAGTGGTCTGTGGATTGCGAAAAGGCCTTCGCTGAGTTAAAGGTACTACTCTCAACACCTCCTGTGCTCACTAAGCCCCACCTTGGAGAGACTCTCTTTCTTTATCTTTCGGTAACTGAGCACGCTGTATGTTCAGTCCTCGTTACTGAAAGAGACAAAATACAACAACCCGTGTACTTCGTCAGTAAAACACTCCAAGGTCCGGAGCAAAGATACCAAAAAATCGAAAAGCTAGCATATGCAGTCATAGTATCAGCCAGAAAATTAAGGCCATATTTCCAGAGTCATCACATTGTCGTTCGCACAGAACAACCTATCCGGCAGATATTGATCAAGCCCGAATTAGCTGAGAGGATGATCTCATGGTCTGTAGAATTATCAGAATACAGCTTGGAATTCCAACCCAGAGGCCCTGTTAAAGCGTAAACTCTCATTGACTTTGTGGCCGAGTTTTCACAGACTCCTCAACAAGAATTTGGCTCCTGGAGACTACATGTTGATGGAGCCGCCAACAGGAAAGGAAGTGGGGCTGGAATCACATTAGAGAATGGAGAAGGAATTTTAATAGAGCAATCCCTCCAGTTTCAATTCCAAGCCAGTAACAACCAAGCCGAATATGAAGCCTTAATTGCTGGTCTCAAGCTCGCCCAAGAAGTCGGAGCTCAAAAGCTCGAAGTAAAGGCAGATTCTCAGCTAGTTTTCGGACAAGTGAACGGAACTTTTGCAGCTAGAGACCCTCTACTAGAGAAATACCTAGCACTGGTAAGGAATTTAATGCAACACTTTACCTCTTGCGAAATAACTCACATACCAAGAAAGCAGAATACCATGGCAGATATTCTCTCTAAGCTGGCCAGCACGAGCAAACCACAAAACAACAAGTCTGTGATCCAGGTAAAGCTTCAGAATCCGAGCTGCCTTCAATCCGAATATTGTAATACTGAGGTCGGAGGCCAAGATTGGCGAACTCCACTCCTCAGATACCTAACATCTGGAGAATTCCCAACCTCGCCATCCGACGAGAAAAAATTCAAACGGCAAGCTAGTTTCTACACATTATGTGGCGACCAACTTTACAGGAGAGGGTACTCATTGCCACTCTTAAAATGCCTTGGCCCCCAGGAGGTAAACGATGTTATGGCAGAGGTCCATGAAGGAGTCTGCGGAAACCACATAGGAGGCCGAGCTCTTGCTGTCAAGATACTCCGAGCAGGGTATTTCTGGAACACTATGAAGACTGACTGCTTGGAATTTGTACGAAGATGTGACAAATGCCAGAGATTTTCTGACGTCTCCCAAAGACATCCAGAACCACTACACTTCTCGGAAGCCAGCTGGCCTTTCCACAGATGGGGAATTGATCTACTCGGTCCATTTCCCCTGGCACCAGGGCAACTCAAATACTTGGTAGTAGCCATTGGCTACTTCACCAAATGGATCGAGGCAGAACCTCTTGCAACAATCATAGCAGAAAAGGTGAGGAAGTTTATCTGGAAAAGAATCATATGTAGGTTCGGACTCCCCAAGAAGTTAATCACAGGCAACAGTACACAATTCACAGACCGAAGATTGAAGGAGCTCTGCGACAACTTTCAAATCAAGCACACGTTTACTTCCGTAGAACATCCGCAAACCAACTGCCTCGCCGAGGCCGCGAATAAAGTTATCCTCTCCGCATTCAAGAAGAAGCTGGACAAAAGAAAAGGCTTATGGGCCGATGATTTATCCGAAGTCTTATGGGGGTATCATACTACGGCCCAATCCTTAACACAGGAGACACCATACAGACTCGTTTTCGGTAGTGAAGCTATGCTCCCAGTAGAAGTCGCTCAACCCAACGTCCGACGAATGGCAATCACAGAAGAGGCAAATGATGAAAATAGAAGGGCCGAACTTGATCTTATCGAAGAAGACAGAGAACTAGCCCACATCAAAGAACAGACAACCAAACAAAGGTGGCCCGACTCTACAACAAAAAGCTCGACCCAAGATCCTTCCAGATTGGGGACTTGGTATTACGCAAAGTAGAACCACAAAGGAAACCTCTGGGAGATGGAAAACTAGCCCCTAACTGGGAGGGACCATTCCGAGTAACACAAGCCGTAGGCAGAGGAGCCTACAAGATAGCTGAGCTCTCAGGACAAGAACATCCGAGAACATGGAACACTGCATCCCTAAGGAAGTACTACAGTTAAAAATTGTAACGCCTCAAATCATATGCGATGGGTGCACTCTTTTTCCTTTGACGGGTTTTATCCCACTGGGTTTTACCATCAAAGGTTTTAACGAGGCATGATCGGATATGAGCCGAACACTTCGGTGGCAGACGATGTAATCCATTTTTTTGAATACAATATTCAGCTCATCACTTGATCGCTGATTAACAAACAAAGATAAAGCCGCCATACTTACGTCAACCTTGGCCCCCGCCAAGTCGTGAAGGCGCACCTCTACAGAAGCCTCGGCTCTTGTCCCGAGCAGTAGAGGGTTAAAGCCGCCATACTCACGTCAACCTTGGCCCTCGCCAAGTCATAAGGCGCACCTCTACTGAAGCCTCGGCTCTTGTCCCGAGCAGTAGAGGGTTAAAGCCGCCATACTCACGTCAACCTTGGCCCTCGCCAAGTCGTGAAGGCACACCTCTACAGAAGCCTCGGCTCTTGTCCCGAGCAGTAGAGGGTTAAAGCCGCCATACTCACGTCAACCTTGGCCCCCGCCAAGTCATGAAGACGCACCTCTACAGAAGCCTCGGCTCTTGTCCCGAGCAGTAGAGGGTTAAAGCTACGCACTTCCACACCGGCCTCGCCTCGTATAATCCGAGCACCTTGGCACAGCAACAGAGGAGGAACACTGCCTGTCTCAATTCGGGTCAGCCATTTTCATCAATTTAAACATTACTCGATCATATAATTATTCACCACAATATAATTTGAGCATGCATTGTGACATTCAATTATATTATCCTGATTCGAAGCATACATTACATTCATCACATTGAGTGATTCATTTTTACTAGATTAATTAGGAACATCCTCGTCCTTCCTCTCCATCCGATCATATCATTATGTCGATCATATCAATTTCTGAACTGAGGAAAATCTATTTGATCAAATAAAAAGTCTTTGAAACAAAAAGTACTTATCAAACATCTGAACATAACTATACAAAGAAAAAACCTAAAACCTAAGAGTCCTAAGTGTCTAAAGGAGCCCCATCACCAAGAACGACTGCGCGAACTGGCTCCACAGCTGGAGAGACCTCGACCCCTTCATCAGCAAGGTGGTCGATCAATGCGCCGTCGACCACCTCTTTGAATGGACCGCATTGACTCAAGTCCAAGTCCCCATGAAAGAATCGGACTTGGTCCAGAGCACGGTCAAAACCAGCAGTGTATTGGTTGACCACATCGTCCTTCAGAATGCCCACCTCATCTTGCAAGCACTTGTTCTCCTCGGTCAATCTCTTGTTCTCTACCTCGAACACCTTCTTCCCAGCTTCAAACTCCTGGATCTTGAGCTTCAATGCATCAGCCTCGGTCTTCAGCCTAGCAATGAGGCTGTCGATCTTGTCTTCATAAGCTTTTCTGTCCTCAAGCCAGCCCCTCCTCTCATTGGCCAGCTTCAACTCGGCCTGCTCCATTTCGGCCTTGTAATAGGCCGCGATAACCCTCGAGGTCTCCAGCTCATGAATAGTACTGCCATACTGCCTCTCCAAAAATTGAGCAATGACAGCCTGACGGAGACCCTGGATCTCCAGATGACGACAGAGACCAGGGATCCCTGCCCTCTCCATCAAAGCCCGGTCCTCGGTGTGGATGAACTGTTGGTCAATAAACTCTGGAGTTGGGAACTGAAGGCTCCAAAGGCTTGAAGAATTAACCGACTGAAGAAAATTCTTCACCTCAGCAGCCCCGACAAGAGCAGGAGGTGAAAGTGATGGCATTGCCTCCCTCTCTTGGAGACCAGTAGAAGTCCTAGGTCTTTTCCGATCTCTCAGAGGGTTCGGATCGGCGGGCGTCCCCAAGCTCGAGCTCACCCTAGGAGAAATAGGAGGGACTCGACTCTCCTCCACCACCACACTCCACTGACGCTTGAGAGCGGCCAGCTTCTTGGGACCTAGTTTCGGGGCCATCTCACCTGAAAAAATTCACTAAGATTAGAACCAATATAATAAAATTAGATCAGCAAAATAAAAGGCAATAGCTCGGAAATACTACCTATATGATCGAGAACCCTCTTATTATCAAATCCCCACTCCAATAAAATCCCATGAGAGAGTGGAGATCTGGGACTCACGCACTCCTCCAGGAAATCAACCACCACCTGGTCCAAGAGGGAAAGAGAACTATACTCTACTCTCAAAATTTGGCGAGGATTGTGTTGCCAATAAAGGGGAAACCTCTCCAAACCATCAGAATCTAAGAAAAAGGGAAACTCAGACTCGATGGACCTCACCTTTATAAATTTTTCCTTAAACTTCTTAAAACTAGAAGTTAACAAACTTAACAGCTTTTTTCGGGGTACACTACTAAAAGAAATCCAGGTACCCTTATCAACCCCTTTAACTTGAAAAAAAATAAAAAAATACATCCACACTAGGCTCATGACCGAGCATAGCGAATAGATTCTCGAATACCCGGACAAAAGCCCAACTGTTTGGATGAAGTTGAGAAGGGGCAACGTTTACTTTATTTAAACACCCCTCCTCAAAACGGGTAAAAGGGACCCTAACATCTAATTTCTCAAAGAAATCTATATACATGTAAATAAAGTCGGCCTCCCTTTCATTCTCTCTATAATTACACACCCTATCATCAGGACCACAAGGAGCGCACTCTATCCTACTCTCCCCGTAGCTCGATACTAAATAAGCACTCCTAAACCTACGGACCGACTCCCTATCTTCAAAAATTGAAGCCACTTCCTTGACCTCATCGCTAACCTAGCCGTAAGGATCGACTACGACCTCACCCTCACTCACTATCTCTTTCCCCTTACCAGAAACAGAGACAGTCTCTCCTTTAGCCATCGAAAAATTACCTAAAATCAAAGAATAATAAAAGCAAACTCAGGCAGAAGGAAATGGCCTTAACATAACCAAGCAGAAAACAACAATTTCCTAGCCTAGGGTTCTAGATACAGAAATGTAAACTGACTAAAGTAAAGAAGGCAAAAAAATAAATCAACTAACCGATTTGAAGCAATAAAAGGAAGGGCGCACGACTTGAAAAGCTCACAGACGGCCTAGCACAGAGAACGATAATAGAGAAGAACGAGAACAAGAGTTTTCCAGAAATGAAAATCTGAAAAGCCTTTTGCTCATTTACTCAGGAACTGGAACTCATCCAACGATCAGAAGCGCTTCCCTCCAATTAATAACGTATCTGAAACGTTCATCATATCCAACAGCAGGGGGCTTATCACTTTAATCTAACGGTGAATAGGTGAAGCCACGATCACCACATTTATGAGAAGTAATTACTCCCCCAATAGAAAGATGACATGTGTAACGCACGTTCCCCAACTACGACCACCACTGCAAACGAAAAGACCTTTTGAGCTCGGCATGAAGTCCTCAAAATTCAACCAAGCTCGGGGGCTATGTACTAGACTAGAAAATATGGGCCTATACCTCGGCCCAAAACACAAGACCTCGGATAAAGGACCCAGACCTCGGTCCAGTCTAGGACACCTCTTCTATGGGACACAAACCTTTCACAAGGAAGAAAGTACCCTTTAAAAGATTACATCACGGATCTAGCCGGGAATATCTCACTATATCCATATATAATCCACCTTTATCTTACTATATCTATTATATCCGATAATTATCTCTGATAACTGATCAAATCACAGATATATCTCCTACATTTAAGGAAGATCATAACGAATTTACTAGATCATAACAGATCTACCATGGGGTCACCTCACTATATAAAGGGCTTAACGCCCCCAGGTATGACAACCCTAATTACATACTATTCTCTACCACTCTACGCCTCTCTCATTCACTGACTTGAGTATCGGAGTGTCTTTGCAGGTAACCCACCCCCCGTTTCCACGGACGTCGGAGCTACTTGCATCCTTACCGCTATTTCTAGGTAAGAACATAAAATATTTTTATTTTATCATTTTACAAGGGTCAAATATCTTCTTAGTTATCTCGAGTGCATTAGAGGAGTAATCAGTTGTCTTCAGGACAAATGTAAAAGGTTGTTATTGAGATGGTGTTTGGTCCTGGTGGTCCTTCTTGATATAACTTTTAAATGGATTCTATTTGTGAACCAATGATTTAGTATTTAGGTTGATTTAATACTTGACATTGTTGGATTATTTGAGTTTCAATTAATAGAAATTTTTTTCCTTGTGTATTGTTATGAAAAAATTGCTAAAGTGTTAGATCAATAGCATTTGTTATTTTTTTTCCCCTTTTGCAAGTTGTGATTATATATCTAATTTATAGTTATATTTTTTTTGTCCCTTTTTGTAATTTTTTTGTAAATACAAATTTTTTGCATGGTATTATTATTTTTTATGAATATGAATTTTTAAAAAATTTATAAATTTTTTTATGTATGGACTTTTTGAAAATATTGATGAGAAGCCATTTTTAGAGATAAAAAATAAAGAGATATTTTTTAAAATAATCTATTGTGTAGAGTAGAAAATTTGATGGAGAAGAAGGCTTTCAATTTTTTTCTAAAATAATTAATTATTTAAAAAATAAAATAATTAAATATATTATTAAGAGATAAAAATGTAAAATAAAATGATAAATTTTTTACTTCTTTTTTTTTATTAGTAGAAATATGTAATTTTTAACTAAAATAATTAAATATTGTAAGGAAGGGGTAAAATTGTAAAAATAGACCACAAATCCTCCAATTCCCTTCCCTCTATATATCATGCACTCCCAAACAAATGGAGGATTAATCTTTTAAACTCGTTCCTTCCCTCACCTCTCCTTTCCCTCCAATGTCTTCCCTTCCCTTTCCCTCCAAACTCCCAAACAAAGCCTTAAGAAAAAAATTATCTTTTAAGACAAATGAGTTCTCTTAACATAAATTCTTTTATGATCGATTTTTCTTTTTCATCAATTGATTCAAATGTGTGTCCTTTATGGATTGAAGTTTGTAAATCTGCTTTTAAAAATGATTTCATCTAACAATATTTATATTCAATGTCCGGAATTTGTGTTTAATATTTAATTTTGACAAAATTGATATTGTTTTGATAGTATAAAAAACACCTTCTAATACGTAATTACTTAAAAATAATATGATTTCAGTATTTATTTTTTATATTTTATAAATAATTATTATATTCTATAATGATACTTGAAAAACTACATTATATGTGATATTTAAAATTTTTTAAGTCATTTTAATTTTTTAAATTTATAATTTAAATACAATATTTTATGGATTAGATAATAAATTGCATAAAACAGCAAAATAAATAATGATTTGCTTATTAATATAAATTCTGATAAAATATTCCTTAAATATAATCAAAATAAGTTGCGATTAGGCAATATAAGGTATTAAAAATAAAGAATTGTTTAGCTCGAAAAATAAAGAATGAAACCGTAGAAACTAATAATGATAATTTTTATAATAAAAGTACTTAAGATTCAGAAGGTGACAAAAGAATAAATAAAACAATATACTTGCCACTTGCGAATGAAGAAATCATAAAAGACAATCAAACAAATGTTAAGAAACAAAACCAACACAAGTGTTGGAATAAATGCAAGAATGAAAAGAAGGGGGAAATAGGTATAAAAAAATTTAATTTTGCAACGGAGGGCATTTTCAAAAATGGAAAAGTTAAATGGTTTTCCAAGTGAGTTGGGAAATGTCTCCGAATACAAATCCAAACAAGATAAAAAGTATGGACAAAGTTCAGCTGAAATCTAGGAAGTGAGAATAGATTTAATAATCGTTCCCTACCCAAAGGGAAAGAAAATCTATATATTTAATAATCGTCCATCGTATTTCCTTTTATGAAAACATAAATAGAAAAGCACACAGGAAACACGTGCTGAACTGTTAAGTTAAACCTCAAAAACATCGGATCATGACACTGAAAAACTGACAAGTAGAAAGTGAGACAAAAAGATGCTTCATTCCCATGTGAGGCTGCCGCAGCAGACAGAACAGCAAGATCAGTGGGTATACCAAAAATGGAGGAGAATTCCTTGCTAGAACAAGGGTGTTATATATACCAAAATTAAATGACAGAGAAAAGAAACAAAGGGTGGGCACTGGTTTGTGAAGTAAAAGTCCCTGTACTGTTGGAGAGAAAATGGTCTTGTAATTGTAAGCCAAGTGTGGATTTGTTTCGTTATTACCTGCATGATGACCAAATCCTCCGAAGGTCCTTCGTCATCATCCTGTGGGGCTGGCTGATTGAGATCAGGGGTCTTAAAATTGGGGTTGTATGGCCCCGTGGCAATCTCCGCTCCCACATCATAAACTTTTGCAGTGAGGGAGTCCCAGTGCTTGACAGATTTGAAGCTTTCAAGCTCAGCTGTGGTTGTGGCATGTGCCCTGTTGAGCAGCTCCTGCAGTGCCGTGTTGGGCATGCCCAGCTCCATCATGAAGAGATGACACAGGTTCACAAACCTCCTGGTCACACTGTTCTCTTCCGTTGCCATCAATTCTACCGTAAGGAAGGGCTTACGAGCTATAACAAAGTAAGTAGAATAATGGGGTACAAGCAGACAATGATTCTTTGTGATTGGGGGCAGCTTGTTTTATAGGCAGAAAAAGCAGAAGAAGAAGGCATTCCAAGAAGCAGTGAAGAAAACAAATAGTTATAAGGGTCTTTTTCACTTTATTTGGGGATTATAAGGGTCTTTTCAACTTTACTTGGAGGGAGGGGGGAGTGGAAAGAAAACAAATAGTTATAAGGAAGTGCTTACGAGCTATAACAAAGTAAGTAGAATAATGGAATACAAGCAGACAATGATTCTTTGTGATTGGGGGGAGCTTGTTTTATAGGCAGAAAAAGCAGAAGAAGAAGGCATTCGAAGAAGCAGTAAAGAAGAGATCGGAGTGGGGGAGTGGAAACAAAACAAAAGTTATAAGGGTCTTTTAAACTTTATTTGGGGATTATAAGGGTCTTTTCAAGTTTATTTGGAGGGAGGGGGCAGTGTAAAGAAAACAAATGGTTTATACGGGGGGATTTATAAAGGTCTTCTTTATTTGGGGATTATAAAGTAGGGATATACAAGGGACTGGTTGGATAAGGTCTAAACCCAGCTCGATTTTTATAGCGGATCAATTTTTAAAACCCGAACCAGACCCAATAATGACCCGACTATGTCCCGAGTCGTACCGGGTCAACCCGACATTCAAACAATGTATAAAAATTTAGATATTGTACATAATAAAGTTACAAAATTTTACAGGTAAGAAACAAAATTTTGAGATATTTTACAATATAGATTTCAAAATAAACCATATCAATATAGAAATAACATCAACTTATGTAAAATATATTAATTAAACTTTAAAATCTTATAATTTTTCAAAAATTATTATAAAAATATATATCTTTTAAGGGATAATTTGATTTCGGGACAGGCTGGGTCGAACCAACCCAACGTATGACTCGAACCCGGCCCAAAAAATATACCGGGTCAAATTTTAAGACCCGAACCCGTCCAAATTAGCTTCGGGTCGGGTCGGGTTCATAGGACAGGACGGGTCATGAACACCCCTCTGTTATAAAGGCCTTCCTAACTTTATTATTGGGGGATTACAAAGGCCTTCTTAACTTTACTTGTTGGGGGCTCCCATGGATCCGATGGGTATAAGGGTCGAATCCAAAAAGGTGCAATTGTTCTGTTGAATCACATTTTGTTAAATTTTTTTTCTCTAGATCTCTTATTTCATTACACAAATAAAGATTAGTGTACAATTAAATTATACAATAAATACACATCATATATCTTACTACCATTGGATGTGATGTATAGTCTTCACTCATACCACTCATTCATCAAATTCAATAATAATAAGATATGTGGTGTGTATTTGTTATAAAATTAAGTTGTATACATAACATCACTCTTTTTTATATCCTTCACTTTGAACCGGTTGCTTGTGTCCTCGTCCCATTTCTTTCCAATATTTATTTATAGAAATTTGTTCAGTTAAGTTTATATTTTTCTATTTGTAAATTTAAATAATTATTTTAAATATTTTTATTATTAATTAAGATGGCTCATAATAATTTATTAATAACATAATCTATCAAAATATTTTTAATATTTTTAACCCTAAACATAATTATTATTATTAATAATATTCTTAATACATGTTGTCATGCATAAATTTTATATTTTTATGAGTATTTATGAATTTAAAAATATATAAACTCAATTGCAAATATTTATAAAATCACGAGAAAGAAAATACATAATGAAAACTTTATAATCTATTTCAAAGTTTCTAGACATAAGAAGAGTAATGACATATAAATTCCACTTGCAAAATATTTGAGGAAGTTAACAAAATTTGAAATCTATAAAAGCTTCCCCTATCTTTCCAAAAAGTAAAACAATAAAAAATCTTGCTCCATCTTTGTGTACTTGTTAGTCTATGATTTTTCTTTTCTCCACTGTCGTCAATCTGTAATAGAAAGAACAAAATTGAATAATAAATCAATGAATGAAACATTACATACTAGTAAATGATTAAAGAGATGAATAATTTCAAATACCTGTTTTGCCCATAGTTACTGGACCAATAGCAGTACACTTCGTAGTAATTGACAATTCTTTGGCGCCTAATCGGAGTAGTACACAAAAACAAAGAATATAAATCCAGCATCTCAAAAGATGAATAGGATTTTAAAGTAATAAAGTTAGAAATATAACAACCAAAAGTTGAGAAAATATGAAAAATTAACATGACTCATATTACGAGAAATAAAATTTATATTTAAACCTAAACTTTTGCTCATAATTTTAGTGGTTTACTATAATCTAAACAAAAAAAAAAACATGGTATACCCAAACATAAAATTAGTTCTATCAAAGTTAATTGTGAAGATAAACATTTTTCACATATAAATTTTACAAATGTTTAATTTTTTATATTTTTCACATATAAGATTATACGTGTAACAAAAACATTTTTCTTGTTTAATTTCAATTTAAACGTTTATATATTAAAAAAATTCAATTTATACATTTATAAAACTATTCTATTAGTCCTTAATATTAAGTGCAGGTTTGGTTTACCTTTTAATACCACCAAATTTCTGAAAATGAATTTTTACATTCAAAACTTGTTTGGGTGTTTTTCTCATGTCACTAAACTTCCTTTTAAACCATTCAAAGAGCAAAATGAGATCAAATTTTACCTATATCAACTCGGCATTACATTTTTCTTAAAACTTACCAAATCTTAACCTGCTCTTTTGATAATTCTATCCCTAAAATAAATTTATCCCTTTCTATCCAAACAAAAACAGTTCTCTTGAAACTTACTTTTAAAGTATTCAAACCGAACACAATTTCAACTTCAATTTTTCTAAATATAATTCTTTCAACTTAATTATTTTAAAACTAATTTTACAAAAAATTAAACAAACAGGCCCTAAATTGTATATCTTGAATGCCGCATTAACTAATGAAAGGTCAAATATTTCAATTTCACATGACAACCAGGAAGCTTATAAGATTATGAGACTGAAACTAAATAATTTTAAACATGTTTACACCAAAATAATAAACGAAAAGATGATAAAACCAAAACTTACTTTTTTTTTTAAGTACTAAAACAATATTTAACTCATGAGTATACAGTGCTCTATTTTGTTGTTAAATGTTTTTATTTTTATTTTGCAGTTTTAATCATATATAAAAAATATATATATTACAATATTTTTTCCAATTATTTAAATTTAATTGAATAGAACATGATTTTGGAGTCAGAATGAAGTGAAATGAGATCTAAGGGATGACTTGTTTAAATAAAAAGAAAAAAAACACACAGATTGCAACACCAAATCTGACGCTGATTTTGCCTCTGAATAAAAGAGACCAAAATACTCAAGAGTATGCCTGATTTGCATGTTTTCTGTTTTCATTTTTAGTAAAAATAGAAAATCGACAAGAAAAATGTTTGTATTCTTAAGAAAACATTTTGTGGAAAACATTTATGGAAAGAGACAAAATTTGAAAATATCAAATTTATGTTTTCGGCAGGGGTGAAAAACTGAAAGTGTTTTCAAATGAAAACAAAGTGGTATAGCCATAAATATATAGAACTACCATCACATCCATTTAATGAACCAAACCATCATATCATTCTTTTAGCCACCTATAATGAAAGACTGTTCTTAATTTTATTTATTTCTTCGTTAAAACAAATCACTAAGGCATACCGACAATACTATCCTGTATTTTGTCTCTCACTCTTGCAATCATCATTTTTTATTCAATTTAATATTTTATAATTAATTTTTTATTGTCTATTATTATTTATAAAGCTTAATAAACTACTTGCATAAATTCACTTCCATTTTATTACTAGCATTAAAAAAACTGGTCAAAATCTTTTAGCAAAAGTTTAATTTGGATAAAGGGATATATATATATATATATATTCAAATTATATTTAAATGTTTTTGTATTTAAAATTTGCAATAACATATAATTTTTAAATTTTTGGAAGAATACATATTTAAAATAATATTAATCATTTGATTCAATTATATCTCTTTTTATTATAACTATAATTTATTTAAAAAGCAAGTATATTCCAAACAAATTTACACATTTAAAATAATTTTATTTGGCTATTTATCATTTTAACAAATTCTTGTGATAGATAAATCCAGATGCAATCTATATATATTATTGTCTAATAACAAATATAGTTTTATTGTTTAAAATTTAATTTCAAAAGTTTCATTTTGAAAGAATCATACCAATCATATTTTCATTGTCTTAAAAAAGAAGATTCACTTTTACATTAGAAGTGTGGAAACCTGAAAATAAAATTATTTTTAGAAAATAAAATTAAGAAATCAAAACAAAAAATATTTTTATAAACAAAAACAAACGCACTCTTGAATGCAATACCAAGTCGTTTCCAAGAGAACATGCTACGAATCCAAATATTAACAACACACACCTCTTTTCATTTTGAGTAGTTATATTAAATATCCAAAATGATATCTCATGGAAAAATGGAATAAATGGGAACTAATAAAATAAATATCTTAATAGGACATTCAATTTTAAATGTTTAAATAACATTTTTGTTTATTTTAAGGAACCTAACGATTACGCAGCGTTAATGAACACAACAAATAGTGCGATAATCCATATTGCAACATTTACACCAAGAACACACACAATACCAAGTCCTGCTCACAAGTCACACCAGCCCCCGTTCCTCAATTAGATGACTCCTGGAGCCTCCTTTTACCTGCAGCTTGGTTGACCTGCTCGACGACTTCTGCGCTAGACGCCGACAATTGTTCACCTCCTGCAACAAACCCCAAAACAACATCAATACCAGAACTAGAATGAAATTTGGTTTCAAGCAAAGACCACTAAAACAAGTTGGTCTTACAATCCAAATTCCAAGCACAAAATATCCAATGATGGATCAATTATCAACAAAGACCAATTACCCAAAAAGCAGGACAAGGAAACACTTCCCATGAGTGCATTATGCAACTACGTACCTTTACATTGTGATGAACTGAGGATTGATTTTCCTCTGGCTTGCCAAACCAGGACCCAACAACACCCTTGAGCTTATCAACCAGACCTTTTCCCGGGCTATTCACACAGCTCTCTTCATACCTTCTCTCGGTCTCCTCGTCCCTACTTCCCAACCTCCTCTTCACTTCCTCTGACTCAGTCACCTTCCCCAAGGTTATATTCCTTGCTCTCTCAGGCTCTTCTCCTCGCTTGTGTATAGCATCAGAAACCACCTTCTTCACATCCCTATCAACTTCCCCAGGAACCTCCTTTGTCTCTTCACATCCTGTGATCATTACAGAGTGTGCCACCACATCTGGGATACAGTTGTTCCTTATCATTTCATCAAAAAAAATACTTGCAAGCAACCAGATTTCCAGCTCTGCTCAATCCATCTATCAATGTGGTGAAATGAAGAACAGTTGGCTCCATACCTGTTTCTTTCATGTTATTTCAAAGATTAAGAGCTGCAAGTGGTTTATCTCCTTCGCCAAGAACATGAAGAAGGATATTGTAAGTATGAAAATCAGGAGAAAGACCGCTTCTACCCATCTCAACAAGCAAGTAAGCAACCTGCTAAACTGATTGAGTTTCCCAACGCTGTACTTCGCAAGCATGACAATATTATAAGTTAAAACATCCGAGGAAAAACCCTCAAGCAACATTTGTCTGTGAACCCACTCAATCAACTTGTACTGGTTTAAAACGAGAAGACAATGGAGAATTGCATTGCATAGGAGTGCCTAAAAGGTAGGTAGTTGAGCGATTTCGACTTAATGAGCTTCATCACCAACTTCCTTGTAATACCTGCCTCGCCACAACTACAAATCAAGATGTGGAAAGTATGGGCAGTAGCCGGAAACCCTTTTTCAATCATCTCATCCACAAGCTTCCACATTGCCTTCAACTCCTCACACTCCACGAATATTTGCATGACCAAGTGGTAGGAATTGGCAGTGTGCCAGTAACCCTCCGGCTGTCCACACCACAAGAAAAACTTGTACGCCAATTTCACGCATCTTGCCTTGTTTTCGCAGTTTATCCCCTTCAACATCCCCAACAGAACCTCCCTCACGAGAATCACCGATGGCCTCACGCGCAGCTCATCCAAGGCCAATCTAAAATCAAAGTTAGGACCATCCTGTCCAATAACCTCCAGAATCCTCTCAGCATCAATTCTCACATTTTCTATGAACCCATTTCTATGTGAAAATTGCTTCCTCTCGAAGCTACTATCCTCCTCGTTCGAATCAACATCAATGCTTTCACAAGTAGCTGCACACATTTTCTTCAGAGGCTCCTCAACCAATTCAAACCTACTCCTAACCTCATCATCACAACGAAACGGTTGGTTACATAATTGCCTATAAATGATCACAGATTGGGAAATCTTGTGAACCATCCTATGACCTAAAAGGGCTATTGAATTCATGATTCGAACCCATCATCATCTCGGAAACTCTGAAACACTCAACAAACGCGGTTCCCCCAGTAAAAGGATGGATTGTTTTCGTTGCAATGGAAGCTTCGAGAAGCCCATTGAGCTAGGGATTTGATGGGAAACCACTGAACCGAAAACCTATGAACTCAGAGTAGATTGAATCTAGAATCACGGCGAGATAATCAAGGGGTAAAAAAGCGTACCGTGTGGCGCGATAATTTAGAGAGTGGGACGAGAAATTGAAGCTTGATATGAGAAAGTGCGCTATTGAAGGATCCAGAGCATGGTTGCTGGTGTGTGAAACAGGGTTGAGAAGAAAATGAGGGTAAAATTGTGACACTGTAAAACCCTAACGGGGGAAGGAAGAAGATGCACCAAACTGTATATTCTTTCTTTGGACGTAGATCCTCTAAAGTGAAATTCTCACTTTAGAGAATAAAAGTGAAGAGATTTTACTATTAAATAAATAAAGTAAAGAGGATCTTACTTCTAATTTTATTAATTTAAGAATGAAATTTCTCACTTCACTTTTTAAAATGATATCTTCGCTGTAGAGGATCCTTAATGGTGAGTTCCCTTAACGCACCGTTTTGTTTAACAAATGCTTTGAGCTAGCAGGAATTTTGGCACTCAAAAAATAAGATAAAGACAATTGGACATTGACACTAATAAAAGGTTAAACTCCCCTAACAAATTTTCAGACTTGGCCTGTTAAATGTGTGTCTAACCTAATAAGAAGTTTTGAATTAATGTTGTATAAAGTTATAAATTGAAATTTAATTTAAAATACTTTAATTGAGATGTATGTGAATTTAAAATAAACTGAGATTTAATGGAATTCAAAACAATCTAATTTAATTTGAGTTTAATTTATATATACTAATAATATAAGAGTTTTATATTGTCATCTAATTAAATCATTTCATTTTCATGACTTTTCAAAGGTGAGACTTAACCATTTTTATTGATATAATAATACTTGATTAGATAACAGTATAAAAAAAATTATAATGCCAATACATAGAAATTAATCTAATTTTCATTATTTATATTGAAAGTTACACTTTTTTTAATTAGTACAATAATATATAATTGAAACTTTTTTTATATGCTTTCTTTCACTGAGATGGTCTTGTTATCCACTTCCATACATACCATGAGCACTGATGCAATGGTGTCCAGGAAAACAAAGCCTAAGGGATTTGAGTTGTGGTCTGAGATGAAAGAGGCAAAGTGATAGTGGTGGTGTGTAGGAGGGAGGAAGGTTGAATTGATCCCC
This sequence comes from Dalbergia cultrata, assembly GCA_031216105.1. NCBI lineage: Eukaryota > Viridiplantae > Streptophyta > Magnoliopsida > Fabales > Fabaceae > Dalbergia > Dalbergia cultrata. The sequence continues at coordinate 66,330,835 of CM062344.1, forward strand.
ACTTGGTGAAGATTAGGGCTGCATTGCAAGGAGTTAGGTTGGCTGGTGATATTAGGGTTAGTGCTATCATATTAGAGGATGATGTTATATCAATATTTGAGGAACTTAAATCTAGTTTAATAGATCTTTCATATAATGGGACTCAAATTTATGAAAATTGTGTTTTAGGACTTAGCTTTGATTATTTTAGGATTCAATGTATTCTTAGAATTTGTAAATAAATACTAGATGGTTTGGTATACTTAGCAAAGTTCAAAAGGCCAAGATTGTGGTTAGGTGATATGTCAAATTATACTAGGGAACTTATATCCCAAGATTTTGCAATGGAATAAATCTGTATCTTTTATTAAAAAAAAAAATCTAAAGATACAATGAAACTTACAAGTCAATTCAAATTACAATGTTTACAATAAATTCTAAATATAAAAGTACTTTGCAACTTAAAATCAAATCAATTCAAATTGTTAAAGGACTTCTATTATCAAATTTGATGGCCGGTGAAGGGTCCGTTGCTCTGAAAATGTTATGGAGCAATATTGCTCCCTTTCTTTATCACCACAAAAGTTATTTTAAACAATTTTAAATTTATTAAATAAATTTTTAACTAAATATTTTATATGATAGAGCATCTTTCAAATTACTAATTTATCCTTCACCAGATCAATCATCTCCTCAACACTACCATCATCCCTACCAACTAATCATCCCTTCATCCAACCATGGTTGTAGAATAGGGGCTCCCACCCTTCCCTTAACATCTTCAGAATGCAAAGAACAAATAATGAAAGAATCAAGGGAAAGACTGCTCTCTAGATACAAAAAGAAAAGAACTTTACCGTTAAGGATATGTTTAGTTAGAGAGTAAAATTGAGGATAAATTTTTCATAATTAAATTTTATATGTAATTTTAAACATGAAATCCAATCAATGAATATTTATCATTATTTTTTCCTCTAACTAAGCATAACTTAACATGGGAATTTTTGTTTAGGTAAAAAAAAATCAGAACATAACCAAAAAAAAAAAATGAAAATTGGGTTTTTCTCCTTTTCTTGATCATCCATTCTAAACCGATGGTGGGGGTGAACGAAGATGGAAGAGTAATAAGAGTATTTGTAGGTTCAACTACCTTTTTTTGAGCTTCTCATAGTAAGAAGACAGCATCATTGTACAACTATGAAGACTGTACCCTAAAGCCTTCTCATGCTGCGAATTGTTTGAGTCTTTAAGAGAGTCATAGTAGCCTTCAGTGAGATGCATGACCCAAGTACGAATCCTCAACAAATTAAGAACCTTTGGATTTTACTTCAAAGCATTTCAACCATAATTGATACATTCAGAGACTTCCAAGTATAATAATGAATATCTCAAATCTCAATCAATCCATTCATTATCAGCATTCGGGCGAAAGCTTCTGTAATTTGGGCCAGAGCATCCCCATGTTTCCTTTTCACTGTATTGTTTATGAGATTCCCCAGTAGTGACGGTCGCGGGGTGGAGCAGGAGAGCGTTGGGCAGACGGTGGAGTGAATCGAATAAGGAGTGGAGGCGGCAAAAATAGTTGCCAAATACTCCATCCATTCCTTAATTTTAGTCACTTTAGGAAAAAAAAAATTTCCATATTGATTATCGTTTTTGTATTTCAATAGAAAATTAAGAAGTTTAAAGCTCTCTTTGGCTTGCGTTTCTAGTTTTTAATTTTTCAAATTTTATGGAAAAAACACTGAAAAATCTCCAGTTTTTAATATTCATTTCACAAAATTCTAAAAATTGAAAATAAAAATTGAAAACTAAAATTAAACGAGTCTTAGAGCGTTTGGTTTGTGAAAATATTTTCTATTTTCATTTTATGGAAAGGATTTTCATTTCTATATTTTCAAAATCAGGAAATAAGTTTGGTTTGTAAAAATAAATTCTATTTTCAGAAAGTAAAAACAATGAAAATATATTTAGTTTGTATATTTTCATAAAGTAAAATCTATTTTAGAAATTGCAATTTTATATGAACGCATTTGGTTCTTCTTCTTTCCATAGGTGTTGCTGCTGGTGAGGACCAACAGTAGTGGAGGCTTCCAATGACCTCATCATCGCCCTTCCACCGAACCAGGGGTGCTCACTGGCCGCCACTGCTCCGCCTTCATCGTCGCCCTTCCATCGCGGTTCTTGTACTATCGCTACCACTTTTCTTCTTCCTTGTACCGTTTTGCTCCCTGTTGCTGAAGACCAAAGAAGCCACACCAACCGCCATGATGAGGTCGACCTCGTCATCTGCCTCCCGGATTTGCTCTCCGCCCTGTTGATGCTTTGATGGCAAATCTGACTTGTTCCTTTGAGGTCATTGGAAGCCTCCTTTGAGGTTGTTGATGCTTCGAGGTTAACCTCTTCTTCCTTGTAGCGTTTTGCTCCCTGCCACACCAACAGCGTTTTGCTCTCCATCTCACTCATTGTCTTCTTCCTAATGAATCAATCCCCTTTGATGCTTCTTCCTGCTTCCACAATATTGATTTCTTCTTCCTCGTGTTGTTGTCGTTACAGATCTAGTAGATCTGGTCGTTGTTGGAAGATCTAGAGGCATGCCTCTTATCAGTCATCTTGTGCTTGATTCTTGGATGGCAAATCCAACTTGTTGAAGGAGAAGACAAAAGGAAAGGGGTGGGAGAAAAACGTGCTTCCAGCTCTCTCTCTCTCTCTCTATATATATATATATATATGTGTGTGTGTGTGTGTGTGTGTGTGAAGCATTGAAGAAAATTGAAAACAAAAGCAAAAGTGTGCATTGTGAGTTTCAAACTGAGCACAGGTCTAAAAAATGGAAAGATGATTTATTTAATGCACTGCCATCGCGTTTTCACCTGTAAACATTTCCAACCACAACAACTGAAAAGGATGAAAACATGAAAATATCATTTCCAAATTTGTGTTTCTTTTGAAAATATTTTCACTGAAAATATTTTCTTTGATCATTCATAAAAAATATTTTCATGTTTCATTTTCATTTTTAGTGCTGAAATAACTTAAGCTAAGTGAATTATTATTATTATGTATAGAAATATTATTATTATGGAAGTGAATTATATGTATAGAAATTTACATACGATATATATGTATAGAAATAACTTAAGCTAAGTGAATTATTATTATTATGGAAGCTAGATGTACTGATTTAAACATATAACAACATAAAAAAGTAGAACAGCATAATTTTTTTATAGGTTTACAGTGAAATTTCATCTCCAAAAGGGACTACAAACCCTTAAATATTGCAAAGAAGTATAGAATGAAATAATTTTTCTTTGAACCTATTGCATAAAAAAATTAGCAGATTTAATAATCTACAATAAGACTACTATATGGTAATATTCGCAATTTGTAGCACTACACAGTACAGACCAATAAATATCAAATAGTGAGTAGTCACAACCATAATTGATGTTTTAAGTCTTAAAGAGAACCAATATGTTGAAAAAACAATTTAGAGAAAATATTTAATATAATATACAATTATATAATAAAATAAATATATTTAAGGTGAGGAATCATTTTTTATGCATTGACAATATAATTTTTTTTATATAGTTATCCAATCATGTGCCATATCAGCCATGCGAGTTGACTCTCAAACTCACTATTTAAAAAGTTATATAAATGTAAGTATTTGATTGGCTAACAAAGTAAAACAATATTTAAATTGCTAGTATCAAAATTAAACTCTTAAATGATTGTTGCAAACTAATATTTTAAACATGTATATATAAATTATTGTTTATATATATATATATATATATATAGGGAACGTCTCAAGTGAGAGACGGATGATTTATTGTGAGAGTGAGAGGAGTAAATTTAAGTCGTTAGATCTTACATGAAAAGTTAAGATTAAAACATAAAATTAAGTGATAATTTTAAGTGTCATGATCATTAATTATCATTAATAACTTTCAAACCTAATCATTCATGTATGTTTATACGGCCTAGATTTGCTCTCATCACTCATAATAAATCACTACTCTTACTTTGATGTGTTTTACTATTTTCATTACACATATTATAATGAAAAGTAGAAGTAAGAACTATCAAAATATATAACAAAGGTAAAATTGTCATAAAATAATACTTTAATTTTTATGCATTGATATTTTTATTTACAATGTAATCCAATAAAATTTGTTTATTTAGATGACCTTTTAAATAGTGGATGTCTAAGTTAATCATATTGGATAACATTGTAAAACTCATTTATACTGTTAATGTATAAAATTTAAATCAATAAAAAGGTAAATATATTATTATTTGAATACCTTTTAACTATAATTGTTGTAAATATTCATTAATTTTTAATATATATAAATTTTAATTGATGTTACATGTGATTTATTATTCAATTAAACTTTTTTAATAATATTTTTATTTTTGTAAAATATATAGCACTTTTTTCTCCTCTCATACATTTCATTATCAATATTTTATATTTATACTTTCAATCATCATAATATGTAAATGAAAATAGAAAACATATAAACGTAAAAAAATTTAACGCCAAATTATATATAAATTTTACAAATATAATAATTTAAATATTGATTTATAATAATTATTTTTAATATTTTGAATCTTATTGCATATAACTATACTATACTAAATAGTATTTATTACTTAAAATTATTCAGCATGCATAAATTACTTATTTTTAATAACTAATTGTTATTTATTTGTATAAAATGTTTATTATAAAATGTTTAAAGTTTAACAATTATTTTAAATTTTGATATTTTTAATATTATTTAGGAGTTTAATTTCTATACACGACCATGTAAAATATTATTATAGTATTAACCAATAGAAATTCAAGAAATTACAAATCATGATAGGAAGTCATCAATTGGTATTTATTGTATATTGTCAATATATAAAAATTAAACTCATAGCAGGAAGTAACATTTAAGGAAAAAAATTATGTAAAAAATCGTTTGGTAGAATATAATACTTAATTTCTCTTATACATTTTAATAGCTTCTATTTATACTTTTTATCGTGATAGGTGCAATAAAAACTAAACCATACAAATTAATATTTTTAAACAACCATTTATATATAAATTTGTGAAAAATGATAATAAATATTGATCTATAAGAATCATTTCATTTTTTTAATATTTCTAATTTTATTATATATAACTGTATTACATAAATATTGTTTATTAGTTAATATTATTTATCATGTATTTATTTTTTAATAATTAATAATTATTTATTTCTATATTTTTTAATTATATTAAATTAATAAATAGGAAAAATAAACAACGAAAAAGGAGGCGTCAATATATGACGCTGCATGTACACTTCTGCCGCTTTTTTAGACTCATACAATAAAGTAATAAGCAAATAAAGTAAAACAAAAAATCAGAATAGAAAAATAAGTGTACTTTTTATGGGTAAATTATAAGGTGGATCTCAAATTTTGAAGTCTAACATAGACCCCTTATTATTAACTATTGAATAATTATCATTTTTATTGGATAGGTTGAATTAATGACTACTATTAGGCGGACCTAAAAATAAGAAATCCACTATAAAACCCACCAATATGGAAGTAAAAAGCAACGGCAAATAGGAGGTGAATTTAATGATAGACGTCATATATTTAGGTTCATCATGGACCCTTTATTTATTGATTAGTAGATTAAACTATCGAATAAAAATGATATTTATCTAATGACTAATAATAAAGGGCATCCATGGTAGAGCTAAACATATGAATTCACCTTATAATATACCGTAAATAGGATGTTAATTTTTTGACAAATTATAAGGTGGATTTCAAAATTTTAGGTTCATTATGGAACTCTTATTATTAGCCATTGAATAATTATAATTTTTGTTAGATGATTTGACCTAATAACTTATAATATGGGGTTGATGATGTACTAAAGATATATGAGGTCGTCCATAAACACATCCTAATTTTTTTTTTTTTGGTAGTAAATAGGACGTTCCTTTTTTTGTAGTATAGATAATATTCGTGCACTTTATTTTTAGCGTTTGGGAGCTCACCGTGGGGCTTGGAGAAATGAAGAAGGACCTGGAGAAACTTAGGGTAAGCAGGAAACTCAAAGCCACTAACTCCGCTCCCCTGGGACTAGAATCGTGCCAGTTGAGCTACGGTTCACCGATAATACTTATGTATCTTATTGTTGGCTTATTCAGGCATGATAAGCGACATGACGTTAGATTTTTTTTTTTTTTTGTATTCAATCATTAGAGATATTCTTTTAGTCTGAAAACTAAGGTTGTTAGGCCTAAATTAAACAATAGTATTAATCAAGAACGGTAGTATACAACCGAATCTTTTGCACACGACAAGAGGCATTATCTAGTGTTGTGACTGAGTCTCTGCACGAGTGCATATATAGTAGTGAGTCCCGGGTTGAACTTCAATAGAGGCCCCTCTTCCCGGGTGTGTAAGACTGAACCAAATCAAAAACCCTGCCTTATGTGCATTTATCTAACGATGATGAATAAAGTGAAAGTAGAAAGATTAAAGTTAATATGAAATAAATCAAAAATGAAAAAAGCGACAATACAAGAACAATATAATTACAAGAGGTGATATCAAACCAGAAATGCACACCGGATATGGATTAACTAACTGGAGAAATTCTTGTATAGATACATGTTCAACACATTATATTTAGGCATACTCATAATAAAAGTGAGTCATATCAAGTTTACTACAGAAACACCCACTCATTGGTGGATCTCATACTTTTTTTTTTTTTTTTATGGTATCCCGAAAGTTCATTCCTACACCTGTGCCTATAGAATAATTTTTCTTAACGATATTAGAACCAGAGGTGATACAAGCCAGAAATGCAGAAAGATAGATAGACAAAATAACAGAACAGAAGAAACAACACTAATGAGGCATCGCCCTAAATTCTTTATTAATTCGTCAGTTTTCTCCCTAGCCTTCCATTTTGAGGACACCCTTTCCCTTGTCACCGGTTGCCGGGCCCACGCTGCCTTAGGTGAACTTGGGCCTTTTGATCCCGCTATGATTGGCCTTTGTTATCTTCCTTTTTCCGGTAGTAGTGGTGGATTCAGCTTCCACAGCCCTGCCATGGTCCTAAATTCATTTTTAAGATTTCAATACCCAGTTGATTAGAGTCAACAGTAGTAAGTAGTACTAATATTTATGATGAGAAGGGAAAGAATACACGAAATAAGTTTCTCACGCGCTCTAGCCCACCAACAAAAAGCCAAAGTCAAGACAACGGCTGACCTAGTTGTCACTTCTATCCTTATTTATAATTTTTAAGTAACCGCTCACGTTAAAAAAAAAAAAGTATACAAAATATTTTATAAAAACCGATAGTTGTTTGATAAAATAAAATAGTATGGCTTGCTGATTCATTAAACAACTATCAATTATGACATATTAATATGGTTACAAAATTTTTATCAAATTTATGATTGTCTAGATCTTTCCTAATTTAGTATATAGAGCTAGGGTATGTCCGATTTAGATATATTAGTATAATAAATTAATAAAATTTGATGATGAAAGAACTGAGTTTAAGAAATTCATGTTAAAATAACTAATTGAGATTGTGCAAATGAGAACTACTCTTGAATATTAAAATCTTCAGAAAGACGTAATATTTTTAACGTTAAGTCCATGTACGTAGAAGAAACAAAACAAATATACTTGTCACGTGTGAATGAAAAGAAAAGGCAATTAAACAAAGGTTGAGAAACAAAACTAACGGAAGTGTTGAAATAAATGCAAGAATGAAAAGAAGAATCAAATAGGTAGAAAATTTAATTTTGCATTGGAAGGCATTTTAAAAATGGAGAAGCAAGATGGGTTTTCTTCGTACCAAACTACAGTTTGCAGCCAAGTGTGAGTTTCGAAACGTTTCCGAATACTAGTCCAAACAGGATAAAAATATGGACAAAATCATTTTTAGTGCTGTAAAACAAGGTTTGGCCTGGGTGTTTTATACATTCACCCTTCCACACCTTAAACTAGAGTAAGTCAGCTAGTGTAAAAAATAAAGAAGAAAAGAAAGAACACAAGAGTCAGCTGAAATCTAGGAAATAGGAACAGATTAATTAATAATCCTCAATGATATTTCCTTTTATAAAAAACGAATGAAAAAAGGGCATCCAAAAAGAGAAAGCAGAAACAGGAAACACGTGCTGAATATTGAATCCTTAACCTCAATAGCATCAGATTGAAAGTACAAGGTGGGACAAAAAAGTTCCTCACTTAGTGGTTACCAAAAATGGAAGAGGATTAATTCCTTGCTAGAACAAGAGCGATGACCAAAATGGGGGAATTCTTGAATGTTTTGGGGACCCAAACCAACTAAAAAAAAAAAAGAGACGACTGAAGACACTTCTATACCCGTGGAGGAGATTGTTCCTCCAAGGAGCATCTCAGCCTTTTATTGATGGGAGAAGACAGAGAAAATGAGAGAGGACGAAAAACAACAAAGGGTAGGGTTGTTGTTGGAGGAGCAAAAATTAAATAGTGGGAATAATTATATACCTGTATTTCATTCTGAGGGGGCGGCTCGTTAAGATCGGGAATCTGAGTCTTTTCTGACACGGGTGTCACAGAAGTCGCCATCACCGGTGCCGCAAGATTTTTGGGGTATTTGGGCATAAGCTTCAACTTCTCTTGCAAATCAAAACAGTTTACAGTGGCAGACTTCCAAAACATGACAGATTGGAAGCTTTCAAGCTCATATGGGGCTATGGCATTTGCCATGCCGTGAAACTTCGCCCGTGCCGTGGGGGGCATACCCACTTCCTCCATTAGAAGACCACAGACGTCGAAGAGCAGGTCCGTCCACTTCTTTTCGGCTGCCATCGATTGTTAAGGAAAGAATGGTTTGTAAATAAACAAAGTAGGGAGCATGTGTGATGGGATACAGGGATATATATAGATATATGTGTGTGTGTGCGTGTGTAAAAGGCGGAGTTGGTAACCATGTTTACCATGGACCGCGATGGGGACTTGATATGCTATTTGTTTTTCGTACGTGTGGAGTTTTAAACAAAGTAGGGAGCATGTGTGATGGGACAGGGATATATATAGATAGACATGTGTGTGTGCGTGTTTGTAAAAGGCGTAGTTGGTAACCATGTTTACCATGGACCGCGATGGGGACTTGATATGCTATTTGTTTTTCGTACGTGTGGAGTTTTTGTTTTTCGTACGTGTGGAGTTTTAAACAAAGTACGGAGTATGTGTGATGGGACACAGGGATATATACATATAGATAGACGACATATGTGTGTGTGTGTGTATGTGTGTGTATGTGTGTAAAAGGCAGAGTTGATATGCTATTTGTTTTTCGGTTCGTACGTGTGGAGTTTTTTGTTTTTCGCAGGCGTGGGGTCGTTGGCCATGGTTGTTTTCAATGCTTTCCCAATATCAGCTATATTCCTCTTATTTTTCCTTTTTTTTTTTCCCGGAGGGTCAAATGGCCACTTTAATTATTAGTAATTGTTGATGAAATGACATTTGATTTCAAACATTGGGCCGAAGAATTAAATTCTAAACCTAAATGATGTTTTTGCTAAGGTCCCAGAAAATTAAATGTTTAGACAAAGTATTTCCTACCACTTTCCATTAGACAAAGGATATAACCATTGTTTCCTGTCCATTCATCTCTCAAAATTTAAAAGTTTTAAATTGATTCATTATATTTTTAATAAAAATGACAAATTGATCTCTCAATTATATGTTCGTACAACGAAAATTGGAACAAATTGAAAGTAACAAATTTTGTTAATGAGTGTCTTAAACCTACTAACACTCTTTAAGAATCTTAAAATGGAAGGTCCGGTAAAAAGAGAAAAACTAATTTCTAATACATTAAAGTAAGCTAATATAAGGTAATATTATATAAATTTCAATATGTTTTTGTTTTCTTATCTCATGTACTGATGTTTGATTCCACTTCATTCAATAAAGTTTCTTTTCACTTAATTTTATATATAAGTTTGATTTTGATACCATATAAATATAAAATATTTTAATCAATTATATATTGTTATATATATGAGACTTTTGAGAAAATTGATATAAGAGTTAACTATTTTATTTATATGACAGTATATAATTGAATGACCATAATTTTTTTTTCAAGATAACAATACATTAAAATTAATTTCTTTTCTTTAATCACTAGAAACTAAATACAAATTCATTAGAATCAAGATTTTTCCATTTGACATCTTAAGTGATGACGAAAAATATAAAATAATATATTTGATGAAAATTAATTTAGTGAGTTTAATTCCATATTAAACTGAATACATGTTTTATTATTTTTCAACTTACAACAGTAGTCAGATGCACCTATGATAAATGAGTTCGAGTTCATTCTATCATTTCTCTTCCCAAATTCCCATCTCTTTTTTTTTTTCTTCCCTTGGAACGCTTCCGAATAAAGCGGAGGTGAGAGTGCATGATTCTCGGAATGATTCAGGTTAATAGAAGAGGCGGTACATGCCCACACAGAGTGTGGCTGATAATTTGATCTGGTAGTTTTGGAATTTCTCGTAATCCATAATTTATCAGATCTTATTTTGACGGATTAGATTTAAAAGCATAACAATTATATAAAGGATATAATAATTATAAAAAATAATAAAATAAAATAACTGTTTTTTAAACTAACCTTCTATTAATTTTCAATCATTCCTTGAACCACTCACCTTTTCTTCCCCTTGCACGCACACTTATCAAGCTTCACCCCATTCACCGGTGTAATCAACAATTTCAAATTCAATTACATAGCTGAAAAACTCACCGAAGCAAAGAAATAAACAGGATAGATAACATGGTGAAGATCAAGATGGAGCAAATTGAGTAGCCAATATTTCTGGGCTTCAACTAAAATAATAATAATTGGAACAGATTTGAAAAACAATAAAACCCCATATTTGAAAAATTTCATATTAGTTTCTCAAATTTCTTAAATGGGGTTAAGTTAGTCCCTATGTAAAAATGTTATATGAGTTGTGCCATGTGAGATAATTTACGTGTACTGTTAAATTTTTTTACGTGTGCCATTAATTTTTATGGTGGTCTTAACTTGTCTCACTCCTCTAAACGAAGTCAATTAGACCTTCTTCTTTATCTTCTCCCTCGTCATAACTCTTTATTTAGTAGAAAGATTTTGACTTTTAGTTGTTATTTATTGTGCACAGAACAGAGGAGGAGTGAGGCAAGATAGGACCTACAATGTACACATAAATAAGTTAATAGAATGTATAGATATTTCTATTGACAATTTAGACAATAATTTGATGGGGGACTAACTTATCCCTATTTATAAAATTTGATGAACTAAAATAAAATTTTTTAAATCTAAGAAATTAATTTATCTCACATTCTAAATACGGAAAGACTAAATTGAATATTTAATAAAAATAAACAAATAAATAAAGACGTCTTCATGTGGTACTTGTCCAAGGAAGGGAAGGGAGGCCGATCTTGCGTTTTCGTGCCCCACATGCGGATATTCGATCACTCATCATCTCGTGAAACTTAGCCCGACACTCATATATCGTAGCCACTTGCACAGGCTACTCCTTGATCCCCAATGCCTCACTTGCAAAAACTACTCCTTCATCCCCCGACCCCTTCCCGTGCTCTTCATCTAATTTGCAAAATCAGTGCGTCAATGATTCAAGTATAATTATTCTGTTGAAAAAAAAAAATGAATAAGGCATCCTTAAATAACGATATAATTGATAAAAAATTAATACTTTTTAAATTTGATAAACAGATAAATAAAATAAAACAAAAATTAAAAAAAGAACAGATAACATAATCTGCAACTTTTTTTTGGCCTGAATCTTCTAAATGTTATTATCATACATATAAGCGATTTTTTGAATTATAAAAATATTAAATTTTATGATAAAATATTATATAATATACATAAACTATTTGACTTAAATATATTTTTAGTTATTATAAAATTTTCTTATTTTTAAGTCCTCTTTTCAGTTTTGATCTATTTTTTTTATCTAGATACTATTTTAAGAATTTTTTTTTAATGCACTAAACATTGTGCTTAAAAACAAGAACCAAAAAAATTAAATAAAAAGAACAACTTATATTTATAAGAACTAAATATAAACTTGAACCTAAATTATTTATATACAAAGCACTTAATATATCTGAACATACCATAAAATGATATAAAATAAAAACATCCGACACCATACCTGAAAACCCAAGCCCATACAGGTTGGACCGAATACATTAGACAACAGCTCTTACCATGGCCTAAATCTCTGTTGACCCACGAAAATGGAAAACAAAAGCGCTCTATTGACAGTGACTACTGACAATTCAGTTCAGGTCGTGAGTACCAGAAGAAAAAGTGCTTTTATTTTTTATATGATATTTTAATTTGGTAATTCCTCGTGTAGAAGATTATGAAGAAATTTACATGAATGTAGTGCACAAATCTTATCATTGGAGATATTTAATTTAAAGAATATATTTTTATTATCCAATTCTTGCTATTAATGGGATTCCATTTAAAAAATAATATTTTACTATTAAAATATTATTATTATTAACATTTGATTTTAAAAATTATATTTTATCATTCAAAATTTATCATTTGCAAGATTTGCTTTTTGAGCACCATATTCTTGTAAATAACTATAAAAACTCATATTATGAAAAATTCTAGATGTTAATCCCATATCCAAAAGGGACAATAATTCAAACGGAGAAAAAATTATGAATCCAATAATTGACCCAAAGCAAAAATCACTATAAATTCAATCACGTTCAAAATCGACATAATTGGTTTAAAGATTAATATATTTTTATTATATTTTAAATTAAAAATAACCAGAGTTTTACTACGACTTCAATGAAGGTTAGTATTCTATGGGAGAGTCTTATAGAAGAATAAGTTTAACCAATAACCACAAGCTTAGCACAGTTAATAGTTAGTTGGGTTACTAAACATCTAGTTAGAATTCGATTCTTGAAGGTATATATGGATATAATACCTCATGTATACGTGTCCATAGACATGTTTCCATACAGCCTTTGGGTTCCCCGGGACTTTCCTAGGTTGCCAAGAAGACCTTAGATGCAAGAATGACCAAAAAGAGCATAGTCAAGTGTTGTTATCACTGCTATAGCAGTATAAGTGCGAAGGTTGGCAGTTTTGGGATTCTACCAACCACTATGGCTGTCCAGGACTACAATAGCAGTCGTGTGTTCCTAGTTGGGGGGTGCTTGAGTCTCCTAATTGCTATAGCGGTGCCCCTGATCCCGTGAACAGTGCGAAACATCACCGTTTCACTTAAATTAGCCCCTACCTCTTTTTAAACTCCATTCTCAGGCTTCTTATCCCCAAATTCGAAGCCCTTCTTCTTCAAACCCTTTTCCACTCAATCCAACATTAATCTTGAACTTTCAAGGCTTAAAGGTACAGATTTTGTTGGTTTATATTATCCCCTTTCTTCTCCTTCCATGTTCTAGGGTATGAGTTGCTGTTGTTTTCCATTATTGTCAAGTGGGAGTGCTCCCATAGTCTTGTTAGATTTCTATTAGAGTTATATAAAGGTTATCAGAGATTGATCTAGAGTTTTGTTGCTTCAATGGCAGACATTAGTGTCTTCCCTACTTCACGGAACTCAGTTGGCATTGACACCATTTCTTTCTCCCCTCTAAGTGAGTGGTTTCGAATCATGTGATATTTATATTGCTCATTAGAGTTGTTTTCTTTAGAGATTGGCACAAATGCATGATTTAGAGACTACTTCTACGCAACTAGAGATTATGGTTGATTTTGTCAAGTGTATGACATTGTGATTTTCAAAAGCATGAAATGTATATTTTGAGAAACTCATAGGACTATTTGTCGCTACATGATTTTTATAAAAGAGCAAGAGTATGAATATGTTTACATGTTGCGATTTTATGATTTCCATGATGATTTCAAGAGTAGTATGGTTATGTGATAGAGCTTTTAAACTCAAAGTAGAACCCAATTACAGAGACTTAGAGAAAAGAAATCGTTTTCATGATTTAGAGACTAGATGGTAGCTAGAGAAAAACAAATAATGAGTTAATGGCTGTGAAAGATAGTTAACCTTGGTATCAAGTTATCCTTGAGGGAAAATTTCATCCTAAAGCAGAGATGGAAGAGATGGAAGAGATGGAACCTAGTTAAATGTCTAATTTGGGTCCTTAGGAAATTATAGAGAATTTATTATGTCATGGTTGACGTGCATATTGTTTTGTTTATTAGTTAGTATTTTATTTTACTATTTATTATTTATTATGATCATAAATATTTAAAAATCATTTCTAATATTTTTCAACTTAGATTAAATTTACTTTTGTTACTATGCTTTTTCATAAAACTTTACTTTTTTCTTAATTTAATTAATAATGACTATGCTACTCAACAAACTTTTCTTCAAACTTGCTTAATTATACAAAACATAGTAAAAAAATAGTAATTCCGTATTATTACATTCATTACATATTAATATAGTTAATAGAAAAATAAATAAAATCTAAAAAATTAAATATATATAATTATTATTTTGAAATAAAAATAGTAACATATTTGTCATCACTAATTGTTAGTAAAAAATTGAAAAATTTTTGTTTAAAAACTTAATTTCTTTTTATTTTTAAAGTAATTTGAATTCTCAATTTTTAAAAACATATTTGCTTTAATTGCGTGTGCTTCCAAAAAATGAAAACATTGAAGTCACATTTTTTTATATTAAAAAATTTCAAGAGTTTTTAAAATACTTTTATATAAAGTCTAGAAATAACAATATGCACTCATTTAAATGATATTATTGATTGAATTAATTATTTCATATTCTATACAAGTGAAGGTCCAGCAAAACAGTGTAGAATATTATGATATGATTGATAAAGCAATTGATAATATATTGAACAAAAGCTTATGTACGTACTATAATTTATAATACTTTAATAAATTTGATTAAATTTTTAGGTCATTACTTGCTACAGAAAAAAGTCAATTATGCTCTTTTTTAAGAGCATAAATTTGTCATTAAAAATATGCAATGAAATATGACTATTTTTTATGCCTATGGTAATATATAATAAATAATAACAATAAAAATAATTACATGGATCACTATTGATTAAAAAGTTAGTATTCTATGAATAGTTTGGCTCATCCCTTACAAAAGAAAAGAAATGTTAATGATTAGGCTCCTTAAGAGTATAAATTTCATATTAGAAATGTGCAAGTCGAATAAAGTTACTTTTTAGGCATCGAGAAAAATATATAATGAAAAGAAAAATGATTATTGAAGTAATATTTATATAATATTTTTTATTCAATAAATAATTTTGGCAATAAATGAATCAAAGTGGCTTTTTTTTAAAAGAAGAAGAAAATAATTTTCAATAACAGTATGTTATACAATAATAATAATAAATATAAGTCAAAACTATCATTAAATTATGAGAATTATATTTGTCAATATATATATTTTGTCATAGATAATTATATATTGTATGGTCAAGAATAATCTTAGTGAAAGGGTTGAGAGTTTTTATATTGTGTTTTCTCTTCATTGTAACAAGAGAAGAGAACACATACTAGTCTATTCATTTTTCTTTTCATCATTTTATTTCTTTTCATTTTCTTTTCTTAATTTTTCTTTACATCCAGACAATTCATAAGTGATATATGTTAAAAGCCTCAATTTTTTTTTAAGAGTCACCCACGGCTAATTCGAGAATGAGACCGGGGAGGGAGATTACACTCTACCTTTGTGAGAATATCTACCATAAACTAGATGATAAATTATCTCTTATATAATAGTGCATCTATATTTATATCTTTGCAGTAATGAAGGAAATATGTAACAATGACAGTTTTTGGTGCGCACAGCTTTTTCATCCAATTTTACTTTCTATAAGATACTTCTCTCTTTCTTTCACCTATTCACTCTTGACATGTCTCTAATAACTTTCTAAACTGCAATAGTTACTTGCCTAGAGGCAAGTGAAAGTTGCATGTTATACTATTAACTTATTTGCCTCTAAAAATGTGTCACATGTATTATGTATATCAAAATATAAATATAGATTTATAGCTCTATTTAATTTTGTTGATAACAAAAAAAAATTAAAAAAGCAGATTGACAGACACGGTTAAAAATACAACTTGAAGGGTACAACAATGCGTATCAAGCCGCTAATAATAAATAAAGACAATCACACTCACATTTCCCAAGATTTAGTACAACTACATCAAACGCCTCTATTTTACACAATTAGGATTCATCTTCCCTAAAATTCACTAAAATTACACTAACCTCCCTTATAGATGCTGGTTCATTTTATTAATTTAAGCGACAAAAGAATAACATATGACATATTTATAATTTTTGATAAAACTGCAATATTTTCACAATATTCGTACTGATGGAATAAAATGCTTGTTTTCATGTAAAGATAAAACATATAATTTGAAATTATGGTAAAATGAAGATATTTTAGTCAATATATATCGAGTATTGTTGAAACACTTCAACTTTGTCACTAATAATCATGTACATGACACATGTTAATTTTTTTAGCACTTAGGCTGGACATTGTATCTCAGTATTATGTTTGGTGGTGAAGACAAGAACGGGGACAGAAAATTCTGTCTCAGAAATAAAAATTTTCTGTATTTCTGTCCTTAAAAGAAGTGGGGACATGATACGAAGACAGAAATTTAATATTTTTTTTCAATAATACCCTTAGATTGTAACATCCGGTGGTGGTCAGGTCGTCAGTCAACGAAAAGTCAACACCGATCAATGGTCTCTGGTGTTGGTCAACGGCCAGTCAATAGAAAGTCAACGGCGGTCAACGGCCGACCGACAGTAGTCAATGACGGTGGTCAATGTCGATCCGGCAAGGGTACATGTCTTTTATCAAGAATTAGTTGTACTGTCTCCATTTTGCTAAACAAAATATGAAGACAGTTATCATGTTTTATACTCTACAATCAAACATGATACAGAGGCATGATTTTTTATGTCTTCATTTCTACTGTCTTTGTATTTTCTGTCCTGGGACAATAAACAAACGCTACCTTAATGAATTAATTGATACTATATATAATGAGAACAATCCCTTTTAACTAATTTTTGGTGTCCAAAATTTCTATTTTTTAAAATACTCTTGATGCATAGGGAGTTAGAGGAAGTTACAAAAATAAACGAAAGAAGTTAAAAAAAGTTGAAAGAAATTACAAAAATAAAAAAAATGTAGATTGATAGGTATAAAAGTGTTTGTCAATTCACTAGTATATGTAAAGGGAATTAATATAATTTTACAAAATAAAAAAATGATAGGTATAGTCACACTAAACCTCAAACAAAGTTATTTTTAATCAACTCTAATAAATATATTGTAGACTATTTAATAAATATATCATCAGATGATATTAATTTTTTCAAGTTAACAATATTTTCCTATCTTGTGCTGTTGTGTAAAATAGTTTTATAAAATAGTAGTTGTTTTTTTTTCTTTCCTCTAACGGTTATTCGCAAAGATCAGCATGTAAAAAGAGGATTAAAAATAGGTTAAATGGAAATGAGAAGAAAATAAATTTTCAGCAGCAAATTCTTACAAAAAATTGTCACGTTGATAAACCAAGAGTTTGTGTTAATTCAAAAAAAGAAAGGAAGAAGCATGTTCTATTCACAATAATATTGCAAAAATTAAAATATATACTATTAGTTCAATTAAATATAGTTATAAAATTTACTTACTCACAAAATTTTTTAGTTATGTCACACGATTATATTTATCTTCTGGTGAAAAAACCTGACAAACTAACATTTTGAAAGAACCAAAAAATAAAAATAAAAAAAGGTATCTAAGATCAAATCTTGCATTAAATTTGACGTCTGTATCGAAGAGAATGTGTCTTAATATTAAGAACAACAAACACTTATTTTCATTTAAGGAACCTGATAAGATAACCTAGATTTACTCAACACTGCAAACAGTACGATAATTTAAACTGCAAGTTGCAACATTTACACAAACGAACATACACACAATAACGGGTCCTGCTCACACCAACACCAATTCCTCAATTAGTCGACTCCTCGAGTCTCCTTTCTCCTGCAGCTCGCTTGACCTGCTCGACTTCCGCACCAGACAAATGTTCACCTCCTGTAAATAACCCCGAAACATCATCAATATCAAAACCAGTGTAAGAATTAATCTCAAGCAAAAATTACTAAAACTAGTTGGTTTCCAAAGCAAAATAGAAAAGTATTAATAAAGACTTAAGTTTATGATGAATGCTGTATATAGCACAATTGAATTTATTGTGAATTCTACACATAGAACTCTCACTCAGTGTTTTTATAAAATCTATGTAGTTATAACTTTGAATTATGTAATCCAAAATAGAAAAATATTAATAAAAACTCAAGTTATCTTATACATAGCACCATCCTATTTATGGTGACAATTTTAATTACTGTTTTGAAAAAATCTTGGGTTTAAAGGAAATTGATAATTGAATTTATGGTGAATTATGCATGTAACACAATTCAGTCAATGTTTTCATGAAATCTATATAATTATAATTTTAAATTATGTTTTGAACGTTGATATCTGCAATGATTAAGCAAATTTGAAGACCAATTACCCCGAAAGCACAAAGTAGAAAATGATTCTTATGAATGCAATTACTATCTTCACCTTGTGAGGATTGATTTTCGTCTTGTTTGCCAAACCAGGACCCAACAACACGCTTGAGCTTATCAACCACACCTTTTCCTGGGCTATTCACATCGCTCTCTACACACCTTCTCTCTGTTTCCTCATCCCCACTTCCCAACCTCCTCCCTACTTCCTTCGACTCAGTCACCTTCCCCAATGGTCTATCCTTTGCTCTCTGCGGCTCTTCTCCTCGCTTGTGTATAGCATCAGAAACCACTCTTTTCACATCCCTATCAGCTTCCCCACGTACCTCCTTTGTCTCTTCCCCGTTCCTCTTATGTAAGGTCTCAGATATCACCTCAGAAAGAGCCCTGTCTTCATCCCCAAGCCTCAACTTCTCAGCAAAATAGTCCTTCACAGAAACCCCTTTATCACTTTCAATCCCAGCTCCAGTTCCAGGAACCTTGGACTTCACTCCACTTCCTACACCAGCAACCTTACCATAAACTGGAGCAAGTTTCTCTGTCAAAGATTGAGCAATTTGCTTTCCATATTCTGTAGTGGAACCTGACATCCTATTAGAAGAAGCATTCTATTCTTTGTTCTCTTCATGTGTTGTTACCTTGCTGTTTGTGTCACCATTCTCACCGTAACCGAGCTTAGAAGCTATTGTGTTCTTAGCTGACACAGCTTTATCAGCTATAGGTGATGTTGCAGATGAGATTTTCTCAGTGTAACTGCCCTGGTTGGATGGCTTTTCCCCACTTGTGGTATCTTCATGGTACCTTGTTGTCTTGTTTTAGTCCCTATCGCCTTCTTGTTCACCGTATCCGAGCTTGGAAGCGACCATGTTCTTAGCATTGATGGCTTTATCGGCTATTGCAGACGTGGCAGAAGAGATTTTGTCTGTGTAACTGCTTTGATTTGATGGTTTCTCCATTGATTCATGGTGTGGTTGAGGTTTTTCTTCAACTGTGCTTGTGGTGTCGAAGGAGGCTTGTCCTATTAATGGTTGTGGATTTTCCTCATATCTATCGGTGCTTGTAGGGATTGGCTCCGGGGAAAACTGATCATGGCTTCCACCAGAAGGGTATTGAGTTCTTGACTGTTCTTGCAAGTTTTGGTCATGATTCCGGGTTAGAGGGTAGACATTTCCAGGATCAGTAGATAATTCTGGCACAAATTGATCATGGCTTATAGCAGAATGGTATTGAGTATTAGTTGCAGTATGCAAGCCTAACAGGTCATGGATTCTAGGGTACTGAGCTTTGATTTCACTAGAAAGTTGTGGCAAGCATTGTTCATGGATTTCAGTTAGTGGGAACTGAGTTTTACTTGCAGTAGACATCTTTGGCTCAAATTGATGGTCATAAGTTTTGGCTCATTCTGGACATTCATTCTTGCAAAGGATTTCTGAACTGGGGTGATATGAAGAAAATTTTATCTAACTCTAAATATGACATGTGATAATCAAATGCTATAAATTGA
Source organism: Dalbergia cultrata (assembly GCA_031216105.1). Classification (NCBI taxonomy): domain Eukaryota; kingdom Viridiplantae; phylum Streptophyta; class Magnoliopsida; order Fabales; family Fabaceae; genus Dalbergia; species Dalbergia cultrata. The sequence goes on from CM062344.1 coordinate 66,351,049, forward strand.
ATTAAGTGTCAGAATTACCTGGAGTGGAAGAGATTGATGAATCCACGATCTTATGATTAGCCTTTCAATGTGTGTATCCAAGCAGCAGAGAGAAACTTCTCCTATCACCCTATCAGTTGCCAAAACCTGTGCACTGTCTCAATGGGGCAACAGTCACTCTGATTAGGGTTAGGAGTAGGGGCCTCTGCAGGTTTTATATTAATTAAATAGGTCAAGCTTGCCCATTATAGCTAAGCCTAGCGGTGGGAACAGGCCAGGCCAGACTTTGCTCTTAATAGGCCAGGCCTGTATCACTAACATTGGGCTTGAACCTGGCCTGTAGCCTGCTAGAGGCCATTTTTGGAGCCTAAGCCTGGCTTGTTTATAAGCCTGTTTAGAAAGCTTTTAATTCCAAAAAAATTAAAATAGGCCACAGGCCATAGGCTAAAGGCCGAACAAATTAATCAAGCCAAACAAGCCTAGGCCTGTGTAAACAGGCCAACTTTTACACAAAACCACAAATATGCTACAAAATTATGTACCTGCCTATGAAATTAAATCAAATGTTAATAGTATCCAATACCGAATGACAACAGTTTACAACAAAATATCAAACAACATCAGATCACAGAAAAATACCAATATCAATCCTAAACACCAATATAACATAACACCAAATATCCTAGCATTACAATGTTCCAGAATGAATTTTTTTACATGAATTAAGTGAATAAATGATGGAATTCCAGTGTTCCCTTTTCTCAGCTAGGTCAATTTCTAGTTTCAAGGTTCTAACAATAACAACTAAATAATTATCTTACATCATTTAACTTTAGAATATAGATTCAGGAATTGAAGTGAGGAGATGAAGCTAAGATGAATTGGAACAGAAACAAAAAAAATAAATTAGCCAATACCCATAAGTGATCTAGTCTACTGTTGGAGGAGGAGGTGGAAAGGTTCGACTGTTCGATGTCAAGTTAGGAATGGGAAAAGGTGGTGGACTGGTGGCGGCACTGGAGTCGAAGGAAGGTAAGCGGGACATGACGTAAAGGAGGATAGGGAAGGTCCCTGGGTTGGGATCCATGGTGAGAAGCCAGTGAATGGGTGCACGATGGACTAGAGGACAGGGGAAAGCAGATCTAGGACTAGCGGTTGTGGGTTCGGCAGATCTGGATCTGGGCAGATCTATGATGGTGGCGTCTAGCACGGTCGCGTCTCGCGGTGGTGGGCAACGACAAGGTGAGGCTGACAGAAGGCAATGACGAGCTTAGACGGAGGGTGAAGACAAGCTGAGGCAGAGGGCAGTGACAAGCTAAAGGAAACACAGGCGGAGGAGCTTTTCATGGCACAGCCGGCAACGAGCCAAGGTGGAGTCTGGTGATGAGGATCTGTTCGTGCCCCTGGCTGGAGGTGGTGGTGCGGTGTGGGAGGTGTTAGAGGTAGTGTGCGGTGTGAGGATATGTTCCATGAGAAAATGATAGCATAAATGAGAGACTGAAATTTGAGATGGGAAGATGAAATGGAAGTGAATTTAGAAGTGGGACACCAACGACGCATAGAAGGAAGGTAAAGAAAAGTTAGGGTTTTAGTTGTTAAATGAGAGTCAGAATCGTAGCTGGAATAAATAAAATACTACACATACATAAAATAAGATGTGCGCTGGTGCAGTGGTAATGTTACCAGCTTCCGTGTGGTTAGTGGACTGCCCTCAAAACTTTTGATGGATATTTTTTAAAAGTAACACTATATATTCTATATTGAGATATTTTACCAGGCCGACCAGTTAAGCTTCAAAGGTAAAATAATAGGCCTAGGCCTGGCCTGATAGTATAAACAGGCTTATAAATAGGCCTTAGCCTGGTATTATTTTTAAACAAACCAAGCCAGGCCAGGCCACCAACAGGCCAGGCCGCAAGCCCCTGGCAGGCTACCTAGCCTGTTCCCACCCCTAGTTAAGCCTAGTAACAATAACTAAATATCACCATATCCACTAATAACAAAATCAAAATTGAGCCCAATAACAAAATTAACCATAAAATTGGGCTAATCAACATGATTAAATATTTTAGCATCCAATTAATCTGGAATCAAATTATAACGAAAAAATTGATTTATGTTAGTCCACACATAGGATATTCAACATTCTCCCACTCGGACAGCATAAATCAAAACATCAAGATATACCAGAATAATCAACAATATGTGGCCATAACAAGATGCTAAAATAAGCCAACATAAACCATGAAAAGGTCCAAAATGGAACTATAAGCATCTCAACAATGCAGAAAATCATACTTGAAGGAATAGTGATATCATACATTGTAAGACACTTATATCCTGTGACCTAACAACAAAGTGGAATATGAATAAATGGGAAAGCAGAACAAAATGGCATGCCAAAAATTTGAATAAGGTGCAATTTTCCAACAAAATGGCCCAAACATCCGCCCAAGATGCCATATAAGATTTAATAAATCTTATCACAATAACATTATTGAGACTGGGTCCAAAATGTTTCCACAATATGCCATCACAATATATAAATATATAATAATAATTATAACAATTAAACTGCGTAGAATATTCATATGGCAGTACCAATAGCAACAATAACCATTATTTGAACAATGTCTCAAATATTATAAATATGAGGTCATAATAAAACATAAACATAAACTCCCACTAATCCAAAACATCAAAAGACTTCACTACACCCATACAGGTTACATGATCAACAAATGCTTTAACAGTTATGCCTTTTGTTAGGGGATCAGCAACATTAAGCTCTGTAGGAATATGCTCAACATGAGTTTTAAACTCTTGGATCTCCTCTCTCACAAACATAAACTTTGCCTCAAAGTACTTTGTTCGCTTTGAGCTCTTATTATTAAGAGAGAAGCTCACCACAACAGAGTTGTCACAATATATAATCAGAGGCCTAGAGATACTCTCCACAAAAATAAACTCAGCAATAAAGTTCTTCAAACATATCGCTTGACGTGTAGCCTCATAACAAGCTATATACTCTGCTTCCATGGTTGATGTAGCTGTAAGAGTCTGTTTGACACTCTTCCAAGAAATAGCTCCTCCAGCTAACATAAATACTTAACCTGATGTGGACTTATGATCATCTGGACAACCACCATAATCAGAATCACAACAACATGTTACCTCAAGATGATCTGACCTCCTATATGTAAGCATACAATCTTTGGTACCTTTCAGATATCTCAAAACACGTTTTGCAGCCTGCCAATATGCCACACCAGGTTTACTTAAGTATCTCCTAAGTACACAAACAACAAAAACAATATCAGGACGTGTACAAACTTGAGTATGCATAAGGCTGCCAACAACAGAAGAATAAGGAATCTTTTTCATATCTGCTATTTCACTTTCAGTCTGAGGACACTGGGCATTAGAAAGCTTCTCACCCTTTTGAATGGGTGCAACACAAGGCTTACAAGATTGCATATTGAACCGGTTCAAGATTCTATCAATATATCCTCATTGAGACAAACCAAGAATACCATGAGATCTATCACGATGAATCTCAATGCCCAAAACAAAAGATGCATCACCAAGATCCTTCATATCAAAATGTGTTGTAAGCATCTGTTTGGTTTCATTTAGAAAACCCATATTATTACTAGCCAAAAGGATATCATCAACATAAAGAACAAGAATAACAAAATTTCTCCCATTGTTCTTCAGATAAATGCACTGATCAGCTGCATTTTCCTTAAAGCCAAGAGAGCTTATAATATGATCAAACTTCAAGTACCATTGTCTAGAAGCCTGCTTCAAACCATAAATGGATCTTTTCAATTTGCAAACCATGTGTTCCTTACCACTTTCAACAAAACCATCAGGTTGATCCACATAGACAGCCTCAAACAAATCACCATTCAAGAATGTTATTTTAACATCCATCTGATGAAGCTCTAAATCAAAATGAGCAACCAAGGTCATCACAACACGAAAAGAGTCTTTAGTAGAGATAGGAGAGAACGTCTCTTTATAGTCTATGCCTTCCCTCTGGTTGTACCTTTTAGCAACAAGTCTAGCTTTGTACCACTCTATCTCTCCTTTAGCATCACGTTTGGTCTTAAAGACCCATTTACAACCAACAGATTTGCAACCTTTAGGCAATTCCACCAAATCCCAAACATCATTCTTTCGCATAGAAGCCAATTCATCTTCCACAGCAGCCAGCCATTGTGAACTATGAGAATCAGAAATGGATTCATGGAAAGTAATAGGGTCAGAATCCCCAATACAAGTGAACTCATGTTCCTGCAAATAAATAACATAATCCTTGAATCTAGTAGACTCAGTATATGTAGGAACACGCTCAGATCGCCTCAATTGAGGCTCAAGAATATCAGGATTCTGAACATCATAATTAACATGTGGATCAACATCAGCACTAACAATGGGATCAGTGGCTTCATCATGAGTGACAATAGTGGGCATAGACTCGGGCAAAGGAGCAATAGGTACAGGAATAATGACATGTTCTTCTCTGAAGCTAACAACACGCGGCTCCTAAGTTGCAACATGTTCTATATCATTTTCAAAATAGACAGCATGATCAGATTCAACAACTCTAGTGGTATGAGTAGGACAATAAAATCTAGAACCCCTGAAGCTAATACAATATCCTACAAAGAAACCACTAATCGTCTTAAGATCAAGCTTATTTATTTCTGGATTATAGAGCCTGACTTCTGCCTTACAACCCCAGACACGAAAATGTTTAGAGTAGGCCTTCACCCTGTCATAAGTTCATATGGAGTCTTTGGAACTGACTTACTAGGCACATGATTCAGAATATAAGCAGTTGTCTTCAAAGCTTTTCCCCGTAAAAGAATTAGGAAGAGTTGAATGACTAAGCATACACCTAACCATTTTCATAAGAGTACGATTTCGCCATACAGCAACACCGTTTTGCTGGGGAGTGCCAGGCATGGTATACTGTGCCTCAATACCACAATCCTGTAGAAACCTTGCAAAAGAACCAAAATTCCTGCCAGTTTCATTACACCTCCCATAAAATTCACCACCTCTATCAGATCTAACACACTTAATTTGTGTGCCAAATTTCAACCCAGCAGCAGCTTTGAAAGTCTTAAAAGCATCCAAAAAGTCTGATTTCTTACGCAACAAATCAATCCATCCAAATCTTGAGAAATTATCAATAAAAGTGATGAAATATCTAAATCCTCCCAATGCAATGGGAGTAATTGGTCCACAGATATCTGTATGAATCAACTGCAGTATACCTTCATTCCTACTAACTCTTTTCTTCCTGACTCCAGCAGTGAGCTATCCTTTCACACAATCAATACAAGTATCAAAATCTGAGATGTCCACACTATGAAGAATATTCTCCTTGATCAATCTCTCAATCCTTTCTCGGGATATATGTCCCAACCTCTTGTGCCATAACATAGAAAAATTCTCAACAGCTTTTCCATGCTTTTGCCCAACAACATTATTAACATTGGAATGTCATTGTTCAAGAGAGAGAGGATCAAAATCCAACATATATATGCCATTCAATTTAACACCATAACCAACAACAGCAGATACATAATATAAAACAACTTTATTAGATCCGAAATGGAAAGAGTAGCCACATTCATCCAAAACTGAAACTGAAATCAAATTCCTTCTCATAGAAGGTACACAAACAGTGTCTTGCAAAATCAACTCATGTCCACTACTTAATTTCAAAGCAACTACTCCTATATGTTCTACTTTGACATTCATCCCATTTCTAATTGCAATAGACACCTCTCCTTCATTTGGCTTTCTCCTTGTTTTGAGCTCCTGCATAGATTTTGCAATATGAATGATCGTACTAGAGTCTAACCAACAAGTATGAGAAGGTACATCAATAAGATTACACTCAAAACACACTAGAGCTAGATGAATACCTTACTTTTTCTTCTCTAGCCACTTCTTAAACTTAAAACAGTCAGATTGTTTGTGCCCGAACACATCATAAAATTTGCAAGTGCCATTGAATCTCTTTTTAACACCAGATGGTTCACCATTTTCATGAACTGAAGGAGGTCCAGATTTGTCACTCCACTTCTTCTTGAATTAAGGCTTGTTACTCTTCCCCTTAAAATGTTTCTTCTTCTTGTCATGACTCTTATGAGAAGCCAATTGAACAACTTGAGCCTTACCCTTCCTCATAGTTTGCTCCTCCTGATTAAGAATGGGTATAAGCTCATCAATAGACCAATCCTCCTTTTGTGCATTATAAGATGTCTTCAGAACATCAAATTCAGAATAAAGAGAGTCCAACACCTGCCAGACTAGAAAGTCACTTCCCAGTTCCACTTTCATGGATTTCAACTTGTTGTACCAATTGGTGAGCTTCATAGCATGCTCACGAACACCCGATACACCATCATATCTAGTCTTTGTCAATAATGACAAGTAGTAAGCCTTTTCAGTCTTGTCAAATTTCTTGAACTTCTGTCCTACAGACTTGAGAAACTCCTTAGCATTGTTCGTCTCAGGAACATTATCTTTGATGGTCTTGTCCATAGTGTACCTCATAGTCATCAGACAGACTCTATTAGAATGAGCCCACTTATCATGTTTTGCTATAACAGCAGCGGAAGACTCAAGTGTGGGAACTTCAGGCTCATTCTCGATGAAGCGACATCGACATTAGAAATGGCAAGGAACAACTTAACAGAGTCGGCCTAGTCCTCATAATTGGTTCCATTCAGTTTTGGTAAAGATTTCATACTCATAGGCAAAGCTGGAATTTGCACATTAATGGGAGATTTTTATCAAGCATATCCAACTAAAGAAATAGAGCTTATAACAATAATAAAGTCACCTCATGCAATTGTAATCCCGCCTAAGGGTCCTGAATTACAATCCACAACTTAACTCCCAAATCACATAAAATAATTATATTCTTAAAGCTAATATCGAGAGGATACTGAAAACTTTAAAATACAGTTATCAATGATTAGGAATTATATTAATAAGGACAAACCGATAGGGTACGTGCATTATTAAAATAACTTCTAATGCTACATTAGTAACAATAATTTTCCAACAATAGTATCTTCTCATAATCCGTCCCGCGAAGGTGAGCTCACAACTATGAAAAACACTCAATAACAGTACGAAATGGTCTAAAATAGCATATTTCAGAAATATATGTCATAAAATTTTATAATAGCAATATGTCATAATCACAATAATCAATAATATGTATATAATAGAGCACAAAATTGTTTAATTAACTAAATAATACTAATATATGAGATTATACTGTACATAGTGTGCCTAACAATGCCATAAATATGCACAAAAAATTTTAGACCAAAATTAGGAGAGTATCAAATATTTTTAAGGAATTTATTCAATGAAAAATTAATAACAATAATTTCTGATGCCCAAAAAAATAAATAAAATTCACCAATAATTTTAAAATATTAAAAAACCTTAAAATGAAAAAAATGGTCCAAAATAGGCCCCGGATAGGTCTGCACGCGCTGCACGTGCCAGGCCCACGCGTGGGCCTTGCCTGGATGCTACTATTCATCATCTTCAAGCTTCAATCGGGTCTTGGTTCTGGGTCGCGACCTGCTTTGCAGTGATATGGGTAGAACGCGATATCTCTCTCAATTCTGAATGAAAGTCAGTGATTTTTGTGTTTATGGATTCCTTTCTCAATGCTCTACAAAATCCATATAATTTTGTTTCGAACTATAACCCCTATGAGTACAGAAAATTCCGCGAAATTTAACACCATTACTCTCGGTTTTTTAGCAATTTCTCTCTCTATACTTGATGAAAATTCATGATTTTGGTGTTAATAGATTCGAAATTTTACGCTCTACGAAAGTCCTAATGAATTCGAAATAATTTCACATATATATGGGTTAAGGAATTTTAAAACAGAATCAACTTTCAATATAGGGTTTATAACTTCAAAATCGAAATTCTCCTTGTACACTAACACGATTCCTATGATCTTTATGTCGTTTTTCTCAGGATATTATCAGTAACAAAAACCATCAATCAATTTCAAATTTAATCAGTAAAATTATAAAATTCGAAATTGGTAATTTAGGGTTCATTACATATACGAATTTAACATTATAAACACCTAATCTGAATTATATTATCACAGCCATATTAGAATTAGCCTAACTCTGATACCAATTGAAGAAAATTTTATCTAATTCTAAATATGACATGTGATAATCAAATGCTATAAATTGAATTAAGTGTCAGAATTACCTGGAGTGGAAGAGATTGATGAATCCATGATCTTATGATTAGCCTTTCAATGTGTGTATCTAAGCAGCAGAGAGAAACTTCTCCTATCACCCTATCAGTTGCCAAAACCTGTGCACTATCTCAATGGGGCAACAACCACTCTGATTAGGGTTAGGAGTAGGGGCCTCTGTAGGTTTTATATTAATTAAATGGGTCAAGCTTGCCCATTATAGCTAAGCCCAGTAACAATAACTAAATATCACCATATCCACTAATAACAAAATCAAAATTGAGCCCAATAACAAAATTAACCATAAAATTAGGCTAATCAATATAATTAAATATTTTAGCATCCAATTAATCTGGAATCAAATTGTAACGAAAATATTGATTTATGTTAGTTCACACATAAGATATTCAACATGATATCAATTTCTGCACCACCGGTTAACCATATTGGAGAGTGGACTTGAATTAGGATTAGCTCTAGGCATGCTTGCTATTCAATGTTTTATTTTAGATGAGGGTGAAATTGTGACACTATAAAAGAAGAAGATGCACCCAAAAAATGAAAAAAAAAAAAAAAAGAAGATAAAGACAATTGGACATTGACACTAATAAAAGTTTAAAACTCCAACACTCTTATTGGGCCCATTCAATATAAGTTTAAACTAATAAAAATATTTGAATTAATGTTGTATAAAGTTATAAATTAAAATCAAAATGTAATTTGAAATACTTTAGTTGAAAAGGATGTAAATGTAAAATACACTTAAATTTAATCAAATTCAAAAGAATTTAATTTAGTTTTATTTATCATTATTTATATTGAAAGTTACATTTTTTTAATTAATATGATAATATATAATTAAATAATTTTTATATGCTATGTTCCACTGGGATGGTCTCATTATCCTCCTCCATACATAATGTGAACACTGATGCAACGATGTTTGAGAAAGACAAAGTCTATGAAATTAGAGTAGTGGTCCGAGATGAAAGAGGCAAAGTGGTGGTGGTGGTGCGTAGAACGGAGGAAGGATGGATCGATCCTCGCTTAGGTGAAGATTAGGGTTGCATTGCAAGAAGGTAGGTTAGCTTGTGATATTGGGGTTAGTGCTATATACATATTAGATGATGATGTTATATCGATATTTGAGGGATTTGAATCCAATTCAATGGACCTCTGATATAATGACTCTAATTCATGAAATATGTGTTGTAGGATTTAGCCTTGATTATTTTAAGGCTCAGTCCATTCTTAGATTTTGTAATAAAGTAGCATGTGCTTTGCAATGCTTAGCAAAGTTTGAAAAGTCAAAATTATGGTTAGGTGATATGTTAAATTATATTAGGTAACTTATATCCCAAGATTTATAATAGAATAAATTTGTATCTTTTATAAAAAAAAAATTAAAGATAAAATTAAATTTACATGTCAACTCAAATTGCTAAAGGACTTCTATAATAAGATTAAATGACCAGCTGTCTAGGTGCTCAACAATTTTTTTTTTTTCCTTCTCTTTCAGTTCTTTTTTTTAAAAAAAAAACCTGCCAAATATCCGTAAGACCACAACGTTTCAATTATTGACGACCCAGCGATGTCAAATGTCGTGATATAACTTTTTTTTCGTTTTGGGTCAAACTGTCATTCATCTATGGAGAAGCCCACTAACAGACCAAAAAAGTTGTCCGTTAGCCCACATGACCTTTTGCGTTGAAGCCCAAATGTTTTGTTAAAAGATAAAAGCGTTTATTAACCCAACTACTCCGCAAGGCCCATTAAGATTTTAAATTAAATATTCATATACCTTCTATTTTGTCAATAATATTTATCAACTTTATTTTTAGTGTTAGGGAGCTCACAGTGGGGCTAAGAGAAATGAAGAAGCGGATATGTAATCAGGAATAAAATCCCCACTTTAAGCCACTAACTCCCTTGAGACTAGAATTGTGCTATTTGAGTTACGATTCACCAAAAGTATCTCAGTGTCTTATAGGTGGCCTATTTAGGCATGATAAGCGACATGAAATTAGAAATTTTCTTCCTTTTATTTTTATTCAATCATTAGAGATTTTCTTTTAATCTGAAAAAGAAGGTTTTTAGGCCTAAACAATATCCAAGAACGTTAGTATACAACTGAATCAGTGAATCTTATGTACACAAGAGTCTGTGCACTAGTGCGTAGTAGTGAGTCGCAAGTTTAACCCCAATCGAGGTCCGAGACCCCTCTTCCCGGATGCATGAGTAGTCCAAACAAAAAAACTGCGTCCTATGCATTTATCTAACGTGGATGAATTTAGTGAAAGTATAAAGATTAAAGCTAAAATGAAATAAATCAAGGAAAGAAAAAGCCACAATATAAGAACAATTGCAAAAGGTGATATCAAACCAGAAATGCATGCTGAATATGGATTAACTGGCCAGAAATGGAAAAACATACACAGAAAAACATAATAGAGTTGAAGAAACAGCGCTAAAAGGGTATTTTGGACATTACTACGCCGACATTACTTGTTTATTACTATCCACTATTGAACCATTTTCCTATATGTAGATTGTGGATGATAGTGTGTCGGTCCCACAACTTATATGTGAAGAAAAACATTTCTCATATTTAAATAGACAACGATCACCTAAATTATTCTTCATTCTTACAACTTCGCCCCCAACCTTCCATTTCCGGGATATATACCCTATTCTCTGTCACCGGTTGCGGGGGCCGCGGTCTCTTAGGTGAACTTGGACCTTTTGACCACGCAGTGATTGGCCTGTGTTGTCTTTCTTTTACCAGTAGTAGTGGTGGCTCCGGCTTCCACAATCTGGGCCTGTTCCTAAATTTCATGTTTTAAGGTTTCCATACCCAATTGATTAGAATCAATACTGGTACTAAGTATCATGTATGATAGTAAGAAGGAAATGGAACAAGGATAGATAAAAGAAGTTATCATAATTACGCCAAAAATTATGAAAAGAGAGCGACTGATGCCACTAAGTCAGCTTTTAAAAAAAAAATTAAAAAATTATTTTTTAAGACAAATTAGTTCTCTTAACATCAATTCTTTTATGATCGATTTTTCTTTTTCATCAATTGATTCAAAATCAAGTCAACGTGTCCTTTATGGATTGAAATCTGATTTTAAAAATGATTTCATCTAACGATATTTTATATTAATGTTGGGAATTTGTGTTTAATTTTTAATTTTGACAAAATTGATATTGTTTTGATAGTATAAAAAACACTTTCTAATATGTAATTACTTAAAAATAATATGATTTCAGTATTTATTTTTTATATTTTATAAATAATTATTATATTCTATAATGATACTTGAAAAACTACATTATATGTGATATTTAAAGTTTTTTAAGTCATTTTAGTTTTTTAAATTTATAATTTAAATACAATATTTTATGGATTAGATAATAAATTGCATAAAACAGTAAAATAAATCAAGATTTGTTTGTTAATATAAATTCTGATAAAATATTCTTTAAATATAATTAAAATAAGTTGTGATAAGGCAATATAAGGTATTAAAAATAAAGAATTGTTTAGCTCGAAAAATAAAAAATGAAGCTGTAGAAACTAATAATGATAATTTTTATAATAAAAGTACTAAACATTCAGAAGCTGACAAAAGAATAAATAAAACAATATACTTGCCACTTGTGAATGAAGATATCATAAAAGACAATCAAACAAATGTTGAGAAACAAAACCAATGCAAGTGTTGGAATAAATGCAAGAATGAAAAGAAGGGGGAAATAGGTATAAAAAAAAATTAATTTTGCAGCGGAGGGCATTTTCAAAAATGGAAAAGTTAAATGGTTTTCCAAGTGAGTTGGGAAATGCCTCCGAATACAAATCCAAACAAGATAAAGTGTATGGACAAAGTTCATCTGAAATCTAGGAAGTGAGAATAGATTTAATAATCGTTCCCTACCGAAAGGGGAAAAAAAACATCTATATATTTAATAATCGTCCATGGCATTTCCTTTTATGAAAACAGAAATAGAAAAGCACACAGGAAACACGTGCTGAACTGTTAAGCCTCAAAAACATCGGATCATGACACTGAAAGACTGACAAGTAGAAAGTGAGACAAAAATATGCTTCATTCCCAATTGTGAGGCTGGCGGAGCATGCAGACAGAACAGCAAGATCAGTGGGTATACCAAAAATGGAGGAGAATTCCTTGCTAGTACAAGGGTGGCTGGAATACCAAAATTAAATGACAGAGAAAAGAAACAAAGGGTGGGCAGTGGTTTGTGGAGTAAAAGTCCCTGTACTGTACTGTTGGAGAGAAAAAGGTTTTGTAATTGTAAGCCAAGTGTGAATTTGTTTTGTTATTACCTGCATGATGACCAACTCCTCCGAAGGTCCTTCATCATCATCCTGTGGGGCTGGCTGATTGAGATCAGGGGTCTTAAAATTGGGGTTGTATGGCCCCGTGGCAATCTCCGCTCCCACATCATAAACTTTTGCAGTGAGAGAGTCCCAGTGCTTGACAGATTTGAAGCTTTCAAGCTCAGCTGTGGTTATGGCATGTGCCCTGTTGAGCAGCTCCTGCAGTGCCATGTTGGGCATGCCCAGCTCCATCATGAAGAGATGACACAGGTTCACAAATCTCCTGGTCACACTGTTCTCTTCCGTTGCCATCAATTGTACGGTAAGGAAGGGCTTACGAGCTATAACAACGTAAGTAGAATAATGGCGTACAAGCAGACAATGATTCTTTGTGATTGGGGGCAGCTTGTTTTATAGGCAGAAAAAGCAGAAGAAGAAGGCATTCGAAGAAGCAAAGAAGAGGGCGAGCGGGGGAGTGGAAAGAAAACAAATAGTTATAAGGGTCTTTTTAACTTTATTTGGAGATTATAAGGGTCTTTTTAATTTGGTAATTATATTTTAACACCAAAAAAATTGGTATCTACTCAGAACATATTTTATAACTATTAAATATGATGAATGTTAAAGATAAATGAGAATATTCATCACATTCAATTTATGAAAAATAAATATCTAAATAAACACCTATTTTTTAAATGTTAAAATAACATTACCCTTCCATCTTTAGTGGGGGCGGGGGGAGGGAGTGGAAAGAAAACAAATAGTTATAAGGAAGGGCTTACGAGCTATAACAAAGTAAGTAGAATAATGGGGTACAAGCAGACAATGATTCTTTGTGATGGGGGGGGGAGGGAGTGGAAAGAAAACAAATAGTTATAAGGAAGGGCTTACGAGCTATAACAAAGTAAGTAGAATAATGGGGTACAAGCAGACAATGATTCTTTGTGATTGGGGGGAGCTTGTTTTCTAGGCAGAAAAAGCAGAAGAAGAAGGCATTCGAAGAAGCAGTAAAGAAGAGAGGGAGTGGGGGAGTGGAAAGAAAACAAATAGTTATAAGGGTGAACTTTATTTGGGGGAGAATGATGCATGTACGCATCATGCGTCGCGACTCACTGCTTGAAATCCTTAGATTGGACAAAAACATTTGAAAAATATTTTTACGTGAAACTGAAATTTTCTTTCAACCGTGGATTAGACGTCAAATGGCGTGGTTCATATAAAATTTCTCTTATTTGGGGATTATTCGGGTCTTTTCAATTTTATTTGGAGGGAGGGGGGAGTGGAAAGAAAACAAATAGTTATAATGGGGGATTTATAAAGGCCTTCCTAACTTTATTTGGGGGGATTACAAAGGCCTTCTTAACTTTACTTGTTGGGGGCTCCCGTGGATCCGATATCACATGGGTATAAGGGTCGAATCCAAAAAGGTGCAATTGTTCTGTTGAATCACATTTTGTTAAATTTTTTTATCTCTCGATCTCTTATTTCATTATACCCTTCGCTCTGAACCCGTTGCTTGTATCCTGGTCCCGTTTCTTTCCGATATTTATTTATAGAAATTTGTTCAGTTACGTTTATATTTTTCTATTTGTTAACTTAAATAATTATTTTAAATATTTTTATTATTAATTAGGATGGCTCATAATAATTTATTGATAACATAATCTATCAAAATATTTTTAATATTTTTAACCCTAAACATAATTATTATTATTATTAATATTCTTAATACATATTGTCATACGTAAATTTTATATTTTTATGAGTATTTATGAATTTAAAAATATATAAACTCAATTGCAAATATTTATAAAATCACAAGAAAGAAAATACATAATGAAAACTTTATAATCTATTTCAAAGTTTCTAGACATAAGAAGAGTAATGACATATAAATTCCTCTTGCAAAATATTTGAGCAAGTTAACAAAATTTGAAATCTATAAAAGCTTCCCCTATCTTTCCAAAACGTAAAACAATAAAAAATCTCGCTCCATCGTTGTGTACTTATTAGTCTATGATTCTTCTTTTCTCCACTGTCGTCAATCTGTAATAGAAAGGACAAAATTGAATAATAAATCAATGAATGAAACATTACATACTAGTAAATGATTAAACAGATGAATAATTTCAAATACCTGTGTTGCCCATAGTTACTGGATCAATAGCAGTACACTTCGTAGTAATTGACACAATTCTTTGGTGTAATACCAGTTTATTCATAGGTTAATAATATGAGTGTACACATAAAACACAATAATTTATATTAAGTAAAAAGGTTACAAACATAAAGTTCTAGCATGACAATTTAATGTCATTAGGTACAAACTAAAAATTACAACATAAAATCACACATTAATTAAACATAAGTTCATAAACTTATAGCAGCTGTCTTCCATTCGATGCTACTTGGCTAATCTGAAACCACCAGAAATAAAATAAAGAAAAAAAATGAGAATTTAAGAAAATTCTCAGTAGAAATTAATAGTTTTAAAATAGTTGAACTATGGTTGGTTTCAGCCGTGTTTGCATGGAAAATACACATGGGTACAATAGTGTTATATGAACATAAGCATTTATCATATAAATTATGTCATATATAACATGTCATATAAATCTTATTAAATCTGTAATTTCTTTACTTTAATTTCTCTTTCATTTGTTTGCTTGTCTCACACATCGTTGAAGGTCTTAACTTAGGAAATTCTCATTCTTTATTCTTTACATTGTGACGACAAAGCAAACTTCTTAGCCATTCTAACCAAGGCAGGTAACTTAAAAGGATCTTATGTGTATCCCTCTGCCTTATCTGTGATTAGCGGCACACTTTAATTAATCATATTCTTTTTAAATTAATTTAAAAGTTATTGTTCATAATTTCATAATAAGGAAATCATACAATTAATCTATAATAAGAGCTCATAAATTAATTTAAATAGTGAAACATCAATGCATAACATTTATAAATTCATGCATAAATAAATTAAAACCAAATAAATTAATGCCTTAATAAAATTTATTAAACCATAGAGTTACCAATTTAATTATTAATATAAATATTGATAACTCAAATTAATATATTATTATATAGATAATATAATAACTTCTAAAATGGAAGAATGATAAATTAATGTACAATAGATAGAAACATAAAGGAATATTTAACTCACTTGAATTAAATAACAATTTGCATAAATGTAAAGAAACGTTAAAATAAATAAAGAAATCAAAACGGCGGTACTCCGCACTGGACCGATGGGGAGAGAAGAAAATATTTATAATTTAGTGATAAAAAGAAACCAGAGCGCGATGAACCGACGGGACCGGTGAAGAGAGAATGAAATCTTTATAATTAATAAGAAACCGGAGCCTTGAAACCAAGCGGGGCCATTAGAGAGAGAATGGAACTTTATTAATATTATTTTTACCAATATTCAAGCCCATAATTATAAAAGAATAACAATAATAAATAACAATGAGTATCTATAATGTACAATGACAGTATATAAAATGAGTAATAGTAATAATAATTGTAACCATGATTTTATTTTGCATAAAATAAATTCATTCCTACCTCAAGTTTGACTGACAGATGAAGATTATGTGGACTAGTTGAGCTTTATCCTCCCTTTTCTCTCTTTTCTCTCTTCTCTTTTTCCTTTCTCTCACGTTCTCTCTCCCTCTCTGTCACTTTCCCTTCTTTCTTTTCTTTCTTTCTCTTTCTTTTCCTTCTTTTCCTCTCACATAATGCACACACAACACCTATATATATAAAAACGCACAGCCATCAAACCAACAGCAAGTTGGTTACTGTGCATAAATCGGCGCTCTTTTTTTTTTTAATTATTCTATATATTTTGTTTGTGTAAAAATTATACACCTAATTATTAATACTTAACATATTATTACTTATTACTCTTAATAAATTTTATTCTTAACTTGGCACAATATATTTTGAGTCTATTGCTAATAGTTTATGGTCTCACTTTAAATAATTAATATCTATATTTTGACATTTTAATCTAATATTTAAAATAGATATTAATATAAAATTATTAAGTAAGACCAATAAAATATTTAAATTTGATACATGACTTAAAATTATTACACATAGATTATTTTATTATTTATTATTATTTTAAAAGAAAGGATGTTACATTTGTCACCTAGTTGGAGTAGTATATAAAAACAAAGAATATAAATCCAGCTTCTCAAATAATGAATAGGACTATTTTAAATTAATAAAGTTAGAAACATAATAACCAAAAGTTGAGAAAATATGAAAAATTAACATGACTCGTATTACGAGAAATAAAATATATATTTAAACCTAAACTTTAGCGTATATTTTTAGTGGTTTACTATAATCTAAACAAAAAAAAAATGGTATATCCAAACATAAAATTAGTTCTATCAAAGTTAATCGTGAAGATAAACATTTTTCACATATAAATTTTACAAATGTTTAATTTTTTATATTTTTCACATTTTTCATATATAAAATTATATGTGTAATAAAAACATTTTTCTTGTTTAATTTCAATTTAAACATTTGTATATAAAAAAAAATTCAATGTATACATTTATAAAATTATTCGATTAGTCCTTAATATTAAGTGCAGGTTTGGTTTACCTTTTAATACCACCAATTTCTGAAAATGAATTTTTACATTCAAAACTTGTTTGGGTGTTTTTTTCATGTCACTAAACTTACTTTTAAACCATGCAAGGAGCAAAATGAGATCAAGTTTTACCTATATTACCTCCACATTACATTTTTCTTGAAACTTACCAAATTATAACCTGCTCTTTTGATAATTTTATCCCTAAAATAAATTTATCACTTTCTATCCAAACAAAAACAATTCTCTTGAAACTTACTTTTAAAGTATTCAAATCGAACACAATTTCAACTTCAATTTTTCTAAATATAATTCTTTGAAATTAATTATTTTAAAAATAATTTTACAAAATATTAAACAAACAGGCCCTAAATTGTATATCTTGAATGCCGTATTAACTAATGAAAGGTCGAATATTTTAATTCTACATGACAACCAGGAAGCTTATAAGATCATGAGACTAAAACTAAACAATTTTAAACATGTTTAGACCAAAATAAAAAAAGATGATAAAACCAAAATTTACTTCTTTTTTTTTAAGGACTAAAACAATATTTAACTCATAAGTATACAGTGCTCTATTTTATCTTAAATATTTTGATTTTTATTTTCAGTTTTAATCATATATAAAAAATATATATTACAATATTTTTTTCAATTATTTAAATTTAATTGAATAGAACATAATTTTGGAGTAACAATGAAGAGAAATGAGATAAGAGGGATGACTTGTTTATATAAAAAGAAAAAAACACACAGATTGCAACACCAAATCTTACGCTGATTTTGCCTCTGAATAAAAGAGACCAAAATACTTAAGAATGTGTCTGATTTGCATGTTTTCTGTTTTTATTTTTAGTAAAAATAGAAAACTGACATGAAAAATGTTTGTATTCTTAAGAAAATATTTTATCGGAAACATTTATGGAAAGAGACAAAATCTGAAAATATCAAATTTATGTTTTCGGCAGCGTGGCGTGCGGCTGCCACCACATCCGGTTAATGAGCCAAACCATCATATCACTCTTTTAGCCACCTACAATGGAAGACCTTTCTCAATTTTATTTATTTTTTCGATAAAACAAATCACTAAGCCAAACCCACATTACAATCCTGTATTGTGTCTCTCACTCTTGCAATCATCATTTTTTTTTTATTTAATTTAATATTTTATAACTAGTTTCTTATTGTCTATTATTATTTATAAACCTTAACAAACTACTTGCATAAATTCACTTCCATTTTATTACTAGCGTTAAAAAAAATGGTCAAAATCTTTTAGTAAAAGTTTAATTTGGATAAAGGGATATATTATATAATATTCACATTATATTAAATGTTTTTGTATTTAAAATTTAAAATTTGCAATAACATATGATTTTTAAACTTTTGGAAGAATACATATTTAAAATAATATTAATTATTTCATTCAATTAAATCTCTTTTTATTATAACTATAATTTACTTAAAAAGCAAGTATATTCCAAACAAATTTACACATTTAAAATAATTTTATTTGGCTATTTATTATTTTAACAAATCCTTGTGATAGATAAATCAAGATGCAATCCATATATATTATTGTCTAATAACAAATATAGTTCTATTGTTTAAAATTTAATTTTAAAAGTTTCATTTTGAAAAAAGCATACCAATCTTATTTTCATTCTCTTAAAAAAGAAGATTCACTTTTACATTCAGAAGTGTGGAAATCTGAAAATAAAATTATTTTTACAAAATAAAATTACGAAATAAAAATAAAAAATATTTTCATAAATCAAGACAAACCCACTCTTGAATGCAATACCAAGTCATTTCCAAGAGAACATGCTACGCATCCAAATATTAACAACACCTCTTTTCATTTTGAGTAGTTATATTTACATATCCAAAATGATATCTCATGGAAATAATGGAATAAATGAGAACTAATAAAATAAATATCCTAATAGAACATTCAATAGGACATTAAATTTTAGTTGTTTAAATAGCATTTTTGTTTATTTTTGTTATTTTAAGGAACCTAACGATAACGCAGCGTTGCTGAGCACAACAAATAGTGCGATAATCCATATTGCAACATTTACACCAAGAACACACACAACAGCAAGTCCTGCTCACAAGTCACACCAGCCCCGGTTCCTCAATTAGATGACTCCTGGAGCCTCTTGGTTGACCTGCTCGACTTCTGCGCCAGACGCCGACAATTGTTCACCTCCTGCAACAAATCCCCCAAAACAGCATCAATACCAGAACTAGAATGAAATTTGGTTTCAAGCAAAGACCACTAAAACAAGTTGGTATTACAATCCAATTCCAAGCACAAAATATCCAATGATTTATCAATTATCAACATTTAAGACCAATTACCCAAAAAGCAGGGCAAGGAAACACTTCCATGAGTGCATTATGCAACTACGTACCTTTACCTTGTGAGGATTGATTTTCCTCTGGCTTGCCAAACCAGGACCCAACAACACCCTTGAGTTTATAATAAACCACACCTTTTCCCGGGCTATTCACATAGCTCTCTTCACACCTTTTCTCTGTCTCCTCATCCCCACTTGCCAACCTCCTCTTCACTTCCTCCGACTCATTCACCTTCCCCAATGGTATATTCCTTGCTCTCTCAGGCTCTTCTCGCTTGTGTATAGCATCAGAAACCACCTTCTTCACATCCCTATCAGCTTCACCAGGAACATCCTTTGTCTCTTCACATCCTGTGATCATTACAGTGTATGCCACCACATCTGGCACACAGTCGTTCCTTATCATTTCATCAAAAAAAAAAAAAACTTGCAAGCATCCAGATTTCAAGCAATGCTCAATCCATCTATCAATGTGGTGGAATGAAGAACAGCTGGCTCCATGCCTGTTTCTTTCATGTTATTTAAAAGATTAAATGCTGCACGTCGTTTATCTCCTTTGCCAAGATCATGAAGAAGGAGATTGTAAGTATGAAAATCAGGAGAAAGACCGCTTCTACCCATCTCATCAAGCAACCTGTTAAACTGATTGAGTTTCCCAAGTCTATACTTCGCAAGCATGACAATATTATAAATTAAAAAATCCGAGGAAAAACCCTCAAGCAACATTTGTCCGTGAATCCACTCAATCAACTTGTATTGGTTTAAAACGAGAAGACAATGGAGAATTGCATTGTAGATTTGTAGGACTGCCTAAAAGGTCGGTAGTTGAACGATTTCGACTTAATGAGCTTCATCACCAACTTCCTCGTAATACCTGCCTCGCCACAAGTACAAATCAAGATGTGGAAAGTACGGGCAGTAGCCGGAAACCCTTTTTCAATCATCTCATCCACAAGCCTCCGCATTGCCTTCAACTCCTCACACTCCGCGAATATCTGCATGACCAAGTGGTAGGAATTGGCAGTGTGCCAGTAACCCTCCTGCTGTCCACACCACAAGAAAAACTTGTACGCCAATTTCGCGCACCTTGCCTTGTTTTCGCAGTTTATCCCCTTCAACATCCCCAACAGGACCTCCCACACGAGAATCGCCGATGGCCTCACGCGCAGCTCATCCGAGGCCAATCTAAAATCATAGTTAGGACCATCCTGTCCAATAACTTCCAGAATCCTCCCAGCATCAATCCTCACATTTTCTGTGAACGCATTCCTATGTGAAAACTGCGTCCTCTCGAAGCTGCTATCCTTCTCGTTCGAATCAACATCAATGCTTTCACAAGTAGCTCCACACATTTTCTTCAGAGGCTCCTCAACCAATTCAAACCCACTCCTAACCTCATCATCACAACGAAACGGTTTGCTACATAATTGCCTATAAATGATCACACAATAGGAATCTTGTGAACCATCCTCTGACCTAAAAGGGCTATTGAATTCTTGATTCGAACCCATCATCATCTCTGAAACTCTGAAACACTCGACAAACGCGGTTCCCCCAGTAAAAGGATGGATTGTTTTCCTTGCAAGGGAAGCTTCGAGAAGCCCATTGAGCTAGGGATTTGATGGGAAACCACTGAACCGAAAACCTATGAACTCAGAGTTGATTGAATCTAGAATCACGGCGAGATAATCAAGGGGTAAAAAAGCGTACCGTGTGGCGCGATAATTTTGAGAGTGGGAGAAGAAATTGAAGCTTGACATGAGAAAGTGCGCCATTGAAGGATCCAGAGCATGGTTGCTGGTGTGTGAAGTAGGGTTGGGAAGAAGATGAGGGTAAAATTGTGACACTGTAAAACCCTAACGGGGGAAGGAAGATGATGCACCAAACTGCATCCTCTGAGGTCCCTCAACGCACCGTTTTGTCTGACACATGCTTTGAACTAGCAGAAATTTGGCACCCAAAAAAAAAAAGATAAAGGCAACTGCACATCGACACTAATAAAAGGTTAAGGGCTTGTTTGTTTTTCTGAAAAGAGTTTTTAAATTTTAGTTTTTAGTTTTTATTTTTTGTGAAGAAAAAATTAAAAAAATTGAAAATTGAAATTTGTGATTTTTATTTTTTAAAATTTTTTGTTCATAAAAATTGAAAACTGTTTCCAGCAAAGCAAACAGATCATAAACTTTTCTAACAAAATTTTCAGACTTTACCTGTTAAATATAAGTTTAAACTAATAAAAAATTTTGAATTAATGTTGTATAAAGTTATAAATTGAAATTTAATTTAAAATACTTTAAATGAAAAGTACGTGAATTTAAAATAAACCAATATTTAGTCGAATTCAAAACAATTTAATTCAATTTCAGTTTTCATTATTTATAGCAAAAGCTACATAAGTTAACGAATTGAAATTAGATTTATGTGTAAAAATTGAGTTAAATAAATAAAAATATGAAAATAACCTTATTCGAATATAATATTTTGTTCCTAACCTATTAATGAAGAATAAAATAGTAAAAATAATGAAATTAATTCATTTTTAAACTCATTCAAAACCAATTCTTTAATCTATTAATTATTTCAAACATAAGAATTGAATTCAATTCCTAATTCAATTTTAGAATCATTCAAAATCAAGAAATTGAAATTAATTCTTTAATCTATTAATTATTTCAAACATAAGAATTGAATTCAATTCCTAATTTAATTTCTAATGATTTTTAAATATCATGTAAGGGTTAGTTTATTCTTAAAATTTGTAATAAAGTAGTAGATGTTTTGGTATACTTAGCAAAGTTCGATGGGCGAAGATTATGATTAGGCGATATGTCAAATTATATTAGGAAATTTATATATCCCAAGATTTTGTAATGGAATAAATTTGTATCTTTTATTAAAAAAAAAATTAAAGATACAGTAAAACTTCCAAGTCGATTCAAATTACAGTGTTTACACTAAATTCGAACATAAAACTACTCACAACATAAACCACATCAAATCAATTCAAATTGCAAAGGGACTTGTATAATAAGATTTGATGACCAGTTTTTTTTTATTTTTTATTTTTTTTATCGAAATGACCAGATGTGTGGGTGCTTAACAAATTTATTTTTGTTTTTTTAACCTGTCAAATACCCCGACGACCGCAACATGTAAAATATCTTTCTTTATTCTTTTTTGGTGAGAGAAGGGGCTATTCAGCACATGTCAAATTTCGATGGCCCAAAAACTGAACGATGTCAAATCAGGACCAACGAATAAAAAAATATTATTCAGGCTTGGAAAAACACTTTTTAGTTTTTAACCCTACGACTCCACAAGGCCCATTGTATGAAGTTTAGGCCTATTGATATTTTAAATTAAATTATTCATGCGCCTTCGTTTTCGTCAATTATATTTACGTACTCTTTTTTTTTTATAGTGTTAGGGAGCTCACAGTGGGCCTTAGAGAAATGAAGAGGGGGGTAGGCAAGGAGGAAAAACGTCCCTACTCAAAGCCACTGAGGCACTAACTCCCTTGGGACTAGAATGGTGCTATTTGAGCTATGGTTCACTAATGATACTTAACGATCTTATAGTTGGCCTATTTAGGCATGATAAGCAACATGACATTAGAAATTTTCTTCTTCTTTTTTTCCATTCAATCATTAGAGATTTCATTTTAATCTGAAAACGACGGATTTTAGGCCTGAACAACATCCAAGAACGTTAGTACATATATATACAACTGAATCATTGAATCTTATGCAGACCGAGTCTCTGCACAAGTGCGTAGCAGTGGTTGCAAGTTTAACTCCAATAGAGGTCTGAGACACCTCTTCCCGGATGCATGATGAGTAGACCAAACAAAAAAACTGTCTTATGCATTTATCTAAGATGGGTGAATTTAATGAGAGTAGAAAGATTAAAGCTAATATGAGATAAGTCAAGGTAAAAAGGCTATAAGAACAATTACAAGAGGTGATATCAAACCAGAAATGCACGCCGAATGTGGATTAAATAGATCAGGAGGTACAAGCCAGAAATGGAAAAACATACATAGAAAAACATAATAGAGTCGAAGAAACAACGCCACAAGAGTAGTATTTGGATATATAAGATATAGGATCCTGTGCCAATTTATTACAAGATGTGGGATCCATACTAATATAGACGAGGCATCGTGATCGCCCCTAGATAATTCTTCACTCTTCAGTTCTTGCCCCAACCGTCCTTTTCGAGGATACCCTTTCCTTTGTCACGGGTTGAGGGACCCGCGGTCTCTTGGGTGAACTTGGGCTTTTTGATGCTGTGCTTGGCCTGCGTTGTCTTTCTTTTACTAGTGGTAGTGGTTGCTCCAGCTTCCACCATCTTGCCATGGTCCTAAATTTCATGTTTAAGGTTTCAATACCCAATTGATTAGAATCAATAACAGTAGTAAGAAGTAGCATGTATGATAAGAAGGGTGAGGAAAAATGATACGTGAAAGAAGTTATTTTAGAAGTTAAAAGCATGATGCAATGTCTGTCTCAATTAATGTTGTTAGCACTCTAATTCTCAGGTGCTCTAGCCCAACAATAAGAAGCTTGAAATTATGGTAAAAATTATGGAAAGATAACGACTTATGTGACTAAGTCAGTGATTTGAAAAAAAATATATATTAAAAAATTATGTTTTAAGACACTCTAGTTGTCTTAATATCTATTCTTTTACGATCGACTTTTCTCTTTTTATCCACTGATTCAAAATGAAGTCAACGTGTCCTTTATGGATTGAAGTTCATGCTCGGAATTTTTATTTAAATTTAAATTTTGAAAAAATTGATATTATTTTGATAGTATAAAAAACACTTTCTGAAATGTAATGAGAGGGACTATGATTTTAGTATTTATTTTTTTTAGATTTTATAAATAATAATTATATTCTATATTGATACTTGAAAAACTACATTATATGTGATATTTTAAAATTTTAAAGTCATCTTATTTTGCTAAATTTATAATTTAAATACAATATTTTATAGATTACATAATAAATTGCATAAAACAGAAAAATAAATAATGATTTGTTTGTTAATATAAATTCTGATAAAATATTCTTTTAATATAATTAAAATAAGTTGTGATTAGGCAATAGAAGGTATTAAAAATAAGGAATTGTTTAGCTCGAAAAATAAAAAATGATGTTGTAAAAACTAGTAATGATGTTGTAGAAACTAGTAGTGATAATTTTGTAGAAACTATTTTGCCCACTCTTTCTCTCTTTGGTTCTCCTCCCTCTCACTGTTCTGATTTTTGCTACATTGATTTTTATTATTATTTATAAATTGACACCAAGTCATAAATTGATCTCACTATTATTTGTTGTTAATCTTTGTTATGGATGTCTCACTATTATTTTTTGTTGATCTTTATTATGGATACTACTAGTATTGATCTTTGTTGTTATATATGATCTTTGTGGATGCCAAATAATTTTCTGTTTTATTCATTTTAAAAGTTGATTTTTAAAAATATTATCCAAACAAATTTTCTTATTTTCTGTTTTTAAAAAATAATCTTAAAGTTATTTTCTAAAACAATTTTAAAAACTATAAATACAAAAGACTCGCAGACGGCCCCTAAATGGTTTTCCAAGTGAGTTGGGAAATGTCTCCGAATACAAATCCAAACAAGATAAAAATTATGGCCAAAGTTCAGAAGTCTAGTAAGTGAGAATAAATTTAATAATCGTTCCCTGCCAAAAAAAAAAATTCTATATATTTAATAATCGTCCATGGCATTTCCTTTTATGAAAACGTAAATAGAAAAAACAGACAGGAAACACGTGCTGAACTGTTAAATTAAACCTCAAAAACATCGGATCATGACACTGAAAGCTGAGAAGTAGAAAGTGAGACAAAAAGATGCTCCATTCCCAACTGTGAGGCTGGAGCAGCAGACAGAACAGCAAGATCAATGGGTACCAAAAATGGAGGAGAATTCCTTGCTAGAACAAGGGAGGTTTACCAAAATTAAATGACAGAGAAAAGAGAAAAAGGGTGGGCATTGGTCTGTGGAGTAAAAGTCCCTGTACTGTACTGTTGGAGAGAAAAAGGTTTTGTAATTGTAAGCCAAGTGTGAATTTGTTTTGTTATTACCTGCACGATGACCAACTCCTCCGAAGGTCCTTCATCATCATCCTGGGGGGGTGGCAGATTGAGATCAGGGATCTGAGGCTTCTTCTTCATAAAATTGAGGTTGAATGGCCCCATGGTAATCTTCGCTTCCACGTCATAAAATTTTGCAGTGAGAGAGTCCCAATGCATGAAAGATTTGAATCTTTCAAGCTCAGTTGTGGGTGTGGCATGTGCCCTGTTGAGCAGCTCCTGAAGTGCCGTGTTGGGCATACCGAGCTCCATCATGAAGAGATGACACAGGTTCACAAGCCTACTGATCACACTGCTCTCTTCCGTTGCCATCAATTGTATGTTAAGGGGGTACAAGCAGAGAACGATTCTGTGTTGTGATTGGGGGCTGCTTGTTTTATTTATAAGCAGAAAAGAAGCAAGTGTGGCCGGTGTGGGGACGCAGTCCATCTTATCACGCTGTTTAAGGTGGTGGGAAGAAGAAGAAGAAGACAAGCAAAAGAACAGACAATAAAGGGGTCGGAAGACTTCAACTAATGTTTTACTTATAATACCACACTGCTTTATGGTTTTTATATTGTTTTGTATTTTTAATTTTTTTTATTTAAAAATTTACTATTTTAACACTTTAAAATAAATATTCAATTAAAATACTTATTTAATTATTATTGAATATAATAATCATTCTAATTTTTTTTATTTATTTATTATATTTAATAATAATAAAATAAATATCTGTATTCACCTATTAATAATAGAATATATATATATTTTAGAAAATTAAAAAAATAAATAAGAATCACTTACCACACCTAAAAATTATAAGATATATAATATATATTTATTATATAATTTTATTATACAATAAATATTTTTAAATTCTTAGAGGTGAAAATGTATGTGGAATGACTTTGATATTTTAAATCCTTTCTTCATTTGTTTTTTTTGCTCATTTATTTCTATATTTTAACTACAAATATTTATTTTATTCATTTGTGTTTTGATCTATTTTAGTTGCAATTTTTAATAATTTTATAAAACTTTTTATCTGATACAATAAGTATTATTTCATATTTGAAATGGTGATAGTAAAAACCGTGCGCATTTTATATTGAAACAATAATATCATCATTAATAATATTATTATAGAGGTGACACTTAAAAACTATGAATGATGTAACCAGAAAGGATTGATGTTGATAAACCAAACCCCACAGCAAGTTAAGAAAAAGAAGGCTTGTCAATAGGGAAACTAATGTTCTGTATTTTTTTGGGCGGGAATGTGCTTTGTGGGTACCACGGAAAGTGGTATATAAAAGGTAAAGTTAAAGATAAAAGACTGCAAACCCAAGCCCGCCTTCCATACTAACCAAAATGCTATTCCATACTAAGTACTAACAATTGGCACCCGAACCCACATCAGTATGGAGGTATTGTTTTTCACCTGCACCCAAATCATTATTGTAATACCTTAGGTATATGTGTTCTTAGGCAAATCTACTGTGACTTTTGAATTCCCTAGGATTCATTCATATTGTTGGAAGGCCCCACTTATTTTATAACTTGAAATCTGAGGAAAAACAACTCTTGGAAAGCGCTACAATGCTAAAATAAGTGCTGCAGTGGTCATAAAGGATATGACGATCCAGAACAGGGAAAGCAAGCACTCGGGTGAGTGTTGCAATGTTTATTTGAGCACTGCAACGGTCAAAGTTTAAATAAAAGCCCCCATTTTCAAGGGCCAAACCAGAAAACCAAAATGCGAAGACTTCATCATCCTACCCTGTTTCACCTCCTAAACTCAATCTTTCTCTATTTTCTCTCAAATTTAACTTCAATCTTTTGTCATCCAAGCTTAAGGTAAGTTGTTTTCCTAGTTTTGCTTCCTTTTTCCTTCAATCTCTCCTTATTCTTGGGGGTAGCATGGTGGTTATTCATGTTGTCAAAGAAATGAGGTTCGTTCTTTGTGTTAGAAAGAGATTTAAGTTGTTTAGAGACTGTTAGAGGCGAATCTAGAGTTTTATTGCTTTAATGGTATTTACTGATATCATTCCTACCTTCCAGAGCTCTGTTGGTATTGGTGTTGTTTTTGCTCATTCCACCCTTTTAGGTGATTAGGTTCAAACCTATGATCTCTATATTATTCATTAGAGTTATTTCGATGAAAATAAGGCTTAAAGCATGAATTTTAGAAACTACAGCAAAGAGATTTGGGATTACTGTTGGTTATTATATTTTGAATTGTTGGTTTAAGAGCATGAATTATATTTTTTATAAAACTCATAGAACCATTATTGTTAAACTGATTTTAAATAGAATTAATGATAAATAGAAATATTAGAGACTTTTATGTACATGATATAGCTTTATACCTAGATATAGACCTTAGAGAAAAGATTGAATTTATGATTTTGAGCTAGATAGTAATCATAGAGAAAGAGACAGTGAGTTAACAGTTGAAATTGATTGTTAACCTTGGTACCAAGTTATCCTAAGGACAATCTTATAGAGTAGAGAATGAAACCTAGTTAGGTTTTCAAATTTTGGTTCTTTAAGAACCATAGAGCAAAGAAATTGTTATGTCATAAATGATAGGCATAACTAAAGATTTTGTTATGTCACATATATTATGCATAACTAGAGATTCCTGTTTCTCTATTAGAGTACTATTAGTTAGATTTCATGCAAACCTACGATTTGGATTATATGTATGTATATATGAAATGTTTTAAAGTTTTACTAGCATTATTATGATTTTCTGAGTTGTTCCTTAGTGTCCCATGAAAGGGGGTTGCAGGTCAGAATTCATTCACTGAGTTTTGCACAAAACTCACCTCTCTCCTTTCTCTCATTATAGATACTTTAGCTGCTGTACATACATCTTAGCCTCCTTCTTTCCAGCTGTAGTAGAATTCAACTATGAGCTTTACTAGGGTGAAACATTCTTCTTATAGTTTAGAGAGTACTCCAATATTATTACAGGCAGAACTCCCAGATTTTGAATTTTGTCTATAGGCATTCTAATTTTTTTTCTCTGAAGCCTCAAGTCATTTTTATTTTAATTCTTGGCAGAGTAATGGTGAGATGGCGTATCCCCAAGAATTTGAGGATAAATTACTTCATTGGTCTTTTCTATTCAAAATTGAGGTCAAAACAAGTGTAAACAACCGCTATGAACCTTCATTCAAAGTCTTGAAAGTGTGTTTTGATAAAGCCTTGATAAAAAAATTTATGGAGTCTACAGTTTGTTTGAAAAAGGCAAATGTCAAGGCTGATGTTCAATAGTACCCCCTTGAAGATGACCTCTTAAAAGACAATGCTAGGAAGTCACTTGAGCAGTTGAAGAATTTAAAGAATGTAAGTACCTCCATTATAGAACCTTTTAGATGCTACAAAATTCGTATAATAACTCTTTATTGCACATCAATCAATAGAATATGTTGATAATTCTGATTTACAATTTGAAAATTAATCTATTTAACATTTTTTAACCCTACATTATTCTGCTGTCAACTACAAAGTTTTTCCTTCCTCTTATGTGTTATTTTGATTTACTGTATTTAGTTAACATCGAACTCACTTTAATTTGAATTTATTTTTTATGATGTTAGTCAGGAGTGTTTGTTGTACTTGCAACTATTAAATGCCGGCATGATGTTTGAAGTTGGTGGTACCCAGCCTGTAAGTGCGGTGAGGACGCTGTCATTGACAAAGGCTCGTATTTCTGTGGCTTCTTAGATCGTTGTGTAGTGGTTGTCATACCAATGTGAAGTGATTATTTTTAAATAAAATTTCATATTTAAATCCTTTGCTATGAAATGTTTTTAATAATATAAATATTTCATTCTATTATTTAGATATCGAGTAAAGCTCACGGTGATTGATGAAACTGATAGTGCAACTTTTGTTCTATGGGATCCCTAAGGTTGTCAATTGTTAAGGAATTCATGTTCCACAATGCTAGAGTGTATTTAGCTGGGATGTTATTTGTTTTCTAGGAAACACTACTTTATTTTATGTTTTTACCTTCATGACACATTTTAAACTGTAAATGTAGAATACTTTAAACTATGTTTCAGTCATGTCATGTAATCTTTTTTATATTTTTTAATTGAACCATGGTAGTGGATAGCTTAACTATCCAAAGGAGTTCAAGAATTACTTTTTGGAAAGGAGCTCATATTCAAAGTAGTTTTAAAAGACTCTGGACTAGATCAAAATGAGCATGCCTTTGACATCATTGATGCTTGTGATGATTAGTCTATCATATCAAAGTTTAAAGAATCAAAATCTATCTTGCCTAATATTGAGGTGTTATTGTTTACTTTTTCTAATTAGATTGCACTTCAATTTTTTTTTGCTTATGTTCAAAACTATTTAACCATATATGTGAGTTGAATTTTAGTAATTCTTTTATTCTATTAATGTTTATTAGCTTGACATGATTGCTAGACTGTCGCTTGGAGAAAAATCATTGAGTTATGGATTTCAGGAAATTCAATCCTCATCATCTATAGCTAAGGTAGTATTAATTTTATTATCAGATTAGAACCTATTTAATTCTTAGGATATGCTAACTAAATCAACTAATGATTAAAAAAAATTATTCTTTTTGTAGGATTTGATGACAGAATTTTTTGAAGTACAATGCCTTCAATCTTTTCAGGTTGATAATGATATCCCATCCTTAACCCTAACAAAGCAAACTTCTCAAGAATCTGAACAAAAAGCTGATGAAGACATGTCGACTACACAGTTGAAGACTAAGAAACTGGAGAAGCTAAAATGTGTTAAGATTTAGAAAGATTGAAATTTGCTGAGTTTTGTTAGGATTTTCTTATATTTTCTTGGTTAGGTAAATAAAAAGTCTACTGATCCTTTAGTCAATTTGTCTTTGTTATGGTTGCAAACAACTGGAAGTTTTTATTTTTTATGCATTATATTTGTGGACAAGTTATGTGTTTTATTATGATAATTTAAGATATTTGATTATTTGCCAAAGTTAGCCTTTTAATTTTAACCATGTTTGTATATGCTTAGTCATTTGAATCTTCATAAGCACTAAAATGATTGGATAATTACTGAGTTTTTAAATGAAATAAAGTCTTATGGCATTCCAAATCATAAATTAGTTTTGAAAAAGAGAGTTCCAATTATGCTGCTAAGGAACATTGATTAATCTTTGAGATTATGTAATGGAATAAGATTGATTGTTGAATAATTGAGAAACAACGTCATTGGAGCAATTGTTGTGACTGGCAATAAAATTGGATAAAAGGTTTACATATCTCGGATAAATTTAATACCTGGAATAAATTTAATACCTTATGATCCAGGAACGTCTCTTAAATTTCAAAGAAGACAATTCTCAGTTACTCTTTACTTTGTTATAGCCATTAATAAAAAAACCAAGGTCAATCTTTGTCATTCGTTGGGTTATTTTTACCCAAACTTGCCTTCACTCATGGGCAACTTTACATGACTATCTCTAGGGTTAAATCAAGGAGTGGTTTGAAAATATTGATATTGGACATAACGGGGAACCTTGCAATATAACAAAAAATGTTGTTTATTCATAGGTGTTTCAAAAAATTTGAATTTCATGTTTGGATTTGCGTTTTATATTTTTTATTTATTTTATTAAACAAAACATTCAATCCATTTGTGATAAAGTCTTTATATATTTTTTTACTAATATATTTTTATTATATTATGTAGAGTGCTATACGAAGATCAAAACATGAAACAAAATTCGTATGTAATTAATCCTTTGTAATTATATTTTCTCCAATAATCATGTAGAGTATTTACTTTTGATCATAATATTATTGTTAATTATATACTTTTATTGTTTATTGATTTTAAAAAAATGTTATTAAATAATTTATTATGTATTTAATTTTAAACTTTTTTTTTTGTTATCGTCTTGTGTATTACATGGGTCAAAATACTAGTATAGTTATAAATTTTACTTATTCATAAAAATTTTTAGTTGTCTCATATTATTATATTATATTTATCTTGGTAAAAAAAAAAAACTGACAAACTAGCATTTTGAAAGGGAAAAAAAAAAGGTATCTAATATCGAATCTTGCATTCAATTTGACGTCTGAATGGAACAGAATGTGTCTTAATATTAAGAACAACAAACACTTGTTTTCATTTAAGGAACCTAATAAGATAACCAAGATTTACTCAACGCAGCAAATAGTACGATAATTTGAACTGCAAGTTGCAACATTTACACAAACGAACATACACACCGCAACGGTTCCTGCTTACACCAACACCAATTCCTCAATTAGTCGACTCGTGGAGTCTCCTTTCTCTTGCAGCTAGCTTGACCTACTCGACTTCCGCCGCAGACAAATGTTCACCTCCTGAAAAGAACCCCGAAACATTGTCAATATCAAAACTAGTGTAAGAATTGATCTCAAGCAAAAAATATTAAAACTATTTGGTTTCCAAAGCAAAATAGAAAAATATTAATAAAGACTCAGGTTTATAATGAATATTGTATATAGCACAATAGAATTTATGGTGAATCATACGCATAGAACTCTCAATAAGTGTTTTCTTATAAAATCTATATATTTATAACTTTAATTATGTAATTCAAAATAGAAAAATATTAATAAAAACTTGAGTTATCTTATACGCAGCGCAATCCGATTTATGGTGACAATTTTAATCAGTGGTTTGGAAAAATCTCGAGTTTAAGGGAAATTCTATAAATGAGATAATCAAATTTATGGCGAATCAGTCAGTGTTTTCATAAAATCTATATAATTATAATTTTAAATTATGTTTTTAATGTTGATATCTGCGATGACTAAGCAAATTTGAAGACCAATTAACCCGAAAGCATAAACTACAGAACAATTCTCATGAATGCAATTACTATCTTCACCTTGTGAGGATTGATTTTCGTCTTGTTTGCCAAACCAGGACCGAACAACACCCTTGAGTTTATCAACCACACCTTTTCCCGGGCTATTCACATAGCTCGCTTCACACCTTCTCTCTGTCTCCTCATCCCCACTTCCCAACCTCCTCTTCACTTCCTCCGACTCAGTCACCTTCCCCAATGGTCTATCCTTTGCTCTCTCAGGCTCTTCTCCTCTCTTGTGTATAGCATCAGAGACCACTCTCTTCACATCCCTATCAGCTTCCCCATGTACCTCCTTTGTCTCTTCCTCGTTCCTCCTATGTAAGGTCTCAGATATCATCTCAGAAAGAGCCCTGTCTTCATCCCCAGGCCTCAACTTCTCAGCAAAATAGTCCTTCACAGAAACCCCTTTATCACTCTCAATCCCAGCTCCACTTCCAGGAGCCTTGGACTTCACTGCACTTCCTACACCAGCAACCTTACCATAAACTGGAGCAAGTTTCTCTGTCAAAGATAGAGCAATTTTCTTTCCATATTCTGTAGTGGAGCCTGATATCCTATTAGAAGAGGCATTCTCTTCTTTGTTCTCTTCATGTGTTGTTACCTTGCTATTTGTGTCACCTTTCTCGCCGTAACCGAGCTTAGAAGTTACTGTGTTCTTAGCTGATACAGCTTTATCAGCTCTAGATGGTGTTGCAGATGAGATTTTCTCAGTGTAACTGCTCTGGTCGGATGGCTTTTCCCCACTTGTGGTATCTTCATGGTACCTTGTTGTCTCGTTTTGGTCTCTGACGCCTTCTTGTTCGCCGAATCCAAGCTTGGAAGCGACCATGTTCTTAGCAGTGATGGCTTTATCGGCTATTGCAGACGTGGCAGAAGAGATTTTGTCTGTGTAACTGCTTTGATTTGATGGTTTCTGCATTGATTCATGGTGTGGTTGAGGTTGTTCATCAACTGTGGTTGTGGTGTCGAAGGAGGCTTGTCCGATTAATGGTTGTGGATTATTTTCCTCATATCTATGGGTGCTTGTGGGGATTGGCTCCGGGGAAAACTGATCGTGGCTTCCAGCAGAAAGCTATTGAGTTCTTGACTGTTCTTGCAAGTTCTGGTCATGGTTCCTGGCTGGAGGGTAGAGAGTTGTAGGATCAATAGATAATTCTGGCACAAACTGATCATGGCTTCCAGCAGAAGAGTATTGAGTTCCTGTTGCACTAGACATTTGTGGCAAGGTTTGGTCATGGCTTATAGCAGAAGGGTATTGACTAGTAGTTGCAGTAGACAAGCCTGACAAGTCATGGCTTCTAGGGTACTGAGTTTTGATTTCACCAGAAAGTTGTGGCAAGTGTTGGTCATGGGTTTCAGCTCGTGGGAACTGAGTCTTAGTTGCAGTAGATAGCTCTGGCTCAAATTGGCGGTGGCCTCCAACAGAAGGGTACTGATGAGTCTCAGCAACAGTTGGAAGAATTTTTGGGCCTGGGTTAGGTTTTGGCTCATTGTGGACATTCATTCTTGCAAAGGATTGCTGAACTGGGGTGATGTCAATTTCTGCACCACCTGTTAGCCATGTGTAAGAGAATAGATTAGAATTAGGATTAGCTCTAGGCATGCTTGCTACTTGTTAACAAGGACCCCCTCCTATTAATTATTCCCTGTGAAATCACAGACTGAAAATATTAAAACATATGGTAGATAATTTAATTATAGGACTTCTAGTACAATTATATTCAATATTCTATTATGGATGCTTATTGGACTTGGATCAACTTAAGTCACCAATTCAGGAGTCTAGAAAAATCAAATGCCACAATATTTTGAGGAAAAAGTAAACATTTTAAGTACCCATGTTCTCAATTTAACCATCAAATCTTCCAATATCAAGAGATCACGGAAAAGTAGTCATACTAACCTGCACCAGTTGGATCAGTGACTTTAGTTTCATAATTGGCAGGAGTATATGCTTGAAGTCTACTTCCTGGTGCATGAGGATCTTCCTCCAAGCCCATTGGTCTCTCCAAGTTAACCTTATGATGATGCGCTCCCATACCTTCATCAGCCCCAACAGATGTTCTGGCTGGGTCAGTGACTCTGCTTTGATCAGTTGCAGTAGTTGGAGAAACAACTACAACTGTTGGCTGGTGATGAGGTTCTACTCCCATAACTGATGTACCTCCTTCAAAGTTAACTCCAGGCTTCCCTAAATTTTGTGCTTGTGTAGCAGTTTTAACAGCGGCACTATCATAAACTGTAGAACAACCAAGCACATATGTGAGACAATCCAAGTAAACTTAAATCAAGCTATTTCATTTTTCTTAATTACTATTCTCGTTAAAAGGTTGGTCTAGACAAGTTTTTATTTCATTAATTAAAAGCAAACTACACTCCCCTCCTTAAAGTTTGGTGAAATTCACTCATCTCTTCTCTATTTAAGATTGATCTCCCTCACATGCACTATTTATTATACGAAAGAGAAGAGGTCAATGTAATGATTTTACAAACTTAGGAAAGATCAGTATAATGATCTTATAACCTCAGGGAACTACCGAGTAAATTTTACAAATATATGAAAAACAACTGGATTGTTAAATTTCACTCAATCTGATGGGAGTTTAGGGTTTAGGGTAATTTACTGTTGGATAAATAATGAACAACTAGTACTACAGATGTACAACACATACTTGGTGCTCCGTGGATTTCGGGGTCTTCAATCATTTCTTCGTCTTCATCGTCTTCCTCATCCAAATCGTGATCATCAGGGATGTGTTGATCATCGTAGTGATACTCATGACCATGTTCATTGTCATGATGACCATGCTTCGTGATTGTGTCCTTCATTTTCTTAGCCTTTGCCTTGACCTTCTTCAGAACCGACTTCTTCTCATGGTCATGTTGGTGCTCTTGTGTATCATGTGACACTAAATCCAAAATTTAAAGTAACATAAAAGAATAGAATAATAATAAATAGAAAATAGTAACATACCCATTAGAAGAGAGGAGAAGGGTTGATTCAAATGAGATTCGTCGTACCTTGTTGTAAGCCAGCATTATGGGGGTGATTGTGATGTTCATCGTATGCTTGCACATGATTTTGGACTGGTCTTGAATCCATGATTGAAAAATAAGAGTGAAAGAGACGTGTGTGTGCTCGTCGAAGAAGAAATTAAGTTACCACAGTTGAGAAACCGAAGGGCCTTAATACGGTTTATATAGAGGAGAGGACATGGCACTGTGATTTGCCACCTTTTCGTGGCTGTGGCATCTAAAAACTGAAGACACGTGTCTTTAATTTATCCATTTGACACGTGTTGTCTAGTTTTGTGTACGTGGCTCATACTCATACAACATGCGACCTTTGAACTAGGAAGCAGGAACGCTATCCTTTTCGTCTTGGACTTGGAATAATTAGATAATTTTTGTTTTCTCTCTTTTCTGAACAAATAGATAATGTTATTTGCCGAGCCGAGT
The DNA here is from genome assembly GCA_031216105.1 of Dalbergia cultrata. Classification (NCBI taxonomy): domain Eukaryota; kingdom Viridiplantae; phylum Streptophyta; class Magnoliopsida; order Fabales; family Fabaceae; genus Dalbergia; species Dalbergia cultrata. The sequence continues at coordinate 66,387,089 of CM062344.1, forward strand.
GACACCCTGCTATATTTAGAAGGACAACGACTTATCTAAATGTGAGTCCAGGCAGACAAACACGTAAACTGTTCTTTTCGCCCATATAGAACTATTCTCTTTGGATATGATCTTGGAAAATTCCAGATGTTTCATTTATCTTCTTCTATAAATCAACGAGATCACACGAATGATACTACTGGCCAACTTTGGCTATGGCACGGTAAATACCAGTAGTGTCTATAGTTGGTTCTATCTCTACTGGTGAACGGAAAATATGTGGACAATCACATTTCTCAAAGCTTTGTATATATATCACGATTGGGAGTGGGTGAACGTAATTGTGAAGAGTCGGCTATTTTAAGAGATGGCTGGGTTGAAGAACTAGAAGAAAATGACATTTATTTTGTGTCACTTTCTACTTTCTGAATATTGCTTTAGTTGGAAGAATTTGATAGTATACTGTGAAAAGCGCCTTCTATTTGAGAATAAAGTGATCCGAATTGCTCAATCCAGTAAGAGAAAAGGAAATTATATTACTATATGAATAGCAACAGACCAGCCATCTATACCTTCTATCCAAATCCAAATCAAAGATGTGTGCACTGAGATATTGTGAAATTGGCTTTTTCCAAATAATTAAATATCTAGCGAAAATGAAAGAACAATCTATTATGATATAGAGTTTAATGTTGATGCTCTTATACTATAAAATAATTTTACTCTATCATCCAATCAAATTTCTCTATTTAAATGACTTTTTAAGTAATGATGTGAGAATTAATTATATTTACTGATATAATATTATATGATTAGATGATCGTATAAATTATTTTCATTCTACCGATGCATCAAAATTAAATCCTATAATATATTTGTTATAAGGTTTATTAATTTTATGTTCTTTTGAGTATTATTAATGCAAAATATCTAGCGAACACTCCTCTATAGAATCTGCATGTTCCGTTTTAGAAAGTTCCTAGTACTGTCTGTTTCATTTGTAGATTAAAAACAGAGTTTTTGTTCTTGTAAAAAGAAAACAAAAATAACGAATAAGTGCTAATCATGAACTTTCGTACTTAAGTGCCATAATCTTTTAAAATTAGAACAAATTACACTTATTTATGTTCGGTGACATTTTCCTTGATCCTCTTTATTTATCTATTGACATAGATATTTTCTAACAGTGTAATTATTTTACAAATTTTGGGAGTAATAATTTTATAAATTTAGGAATTTCTTGAGTAAATTTTATGTTAAAATAAAAAGTGAATTTCATCAAATTTTAATATAATTTGCTCTTAAAATTATTATAAGTTATATCATTTTTTTGGTATTTTAAAAATTATATTTTTATAATGAAATTTGAATGTGAGACCTTATATTTACTATTCAAATCATCATCACCCGACTAATCACAATGAGTTATAAGCAACATCATTTAGTTTCAAAACCATCAATACCAATAATTTATTTGTAAAAATATATCGACATACAATCATTATTTTTGGGTCAATTAGACATAATAGTAAGGGGCTTCAAATCCCATCATTGAGCCATCGGAGTGAATAACACTCGAGATCTTGGTTCAGTTCGAGCGCAAAAACAAGAAGTCTCGGTTCAGTTCATACCCGAATGGATCGGTTCACTTCTCCAAAGTCCGAATCCCACGCAGTATATAAATACCAAACTTAAAGCGCGAAATTCAATTCGATTTCCGAATCCGTTAGCTTCACATTCGACAAAGAAAAATGCGAACTCGCTTTCTGAACAACGACTACTTCGCTCTCCCTCCATCCCAACGGTTCTTCCACCTCCCCGTCCCTCGCCTTCACGCTCCGGCGCATCCCTCCGCTGTGCACGACCTCCTCTGCTTCGATTCACCGCTCCCTGTCTCCCACCACATTGAACCCTTGCCTATCGCCGCCGCCTTCTCCGCCTTCCTCTCAGCCGTCCTCCCTCACAAAATCCACATCGAGCTTTGCGATCTCGAAGATCCCGCCGCCGTCCACTCTCTGATTCGAGATCGATCCTCTTCGTTCAGTTGCGGAAGCGTCGAAAATCGTAATCCCGAGGTGAGTTCAGCTTAATGAAGCTTAGAAGCTTTTGTTGATAACTGCATAAGTTTGATGAAGAGTAGATGGATCCTCTTGTTCCTTGCGTTGATTAGATTATCGTTACTAGAATCTTAGCATCGAAGCTGTATTCTATGTACAACGCTTATTGTTTTTTTTTTCAATTTTTTTCCTTCTATGTTCTGAATTCATTGCAGCGAGATGTAGAGGCTTCATTTGAAGAGAATGGATCTGAAGCTCATATTGCATCTCCGAAAGTATGTGACGTTATTCTTGTTCTCTGCATTTTTTTTAATTTCTTATTATGATTATTGTTGTTATTTTTTGGCTAAGGTCTTAGTGTTATTGTTCACAGGAGGGTAAGAGGATTGCTTCTAGTGATGAGAACGGGACTTCGTGTGAAACAATTCAATTCGAAACACCTGAGCTTGATGCACTAATTGTGAGAGATGCTTATTAGTATATTTGTAGCTCTAACTTGTTATGGCTTTTTGGATTTTTCTAATTCCATTCAATCTTCAACAAAATCTTTTGTTCTCTTTGTATTTTGAAGGAAAACGAATGCTTCGCTGAGAAGGAGAGGATACAAATGCTGTATGAAACTCCAGAGGTTGAAAATTGCCCGGTAACGACGTTAGACTTAACACGTATATAATTACTTCGTATATTATGCATTGTACTGTTCCTGAAGGTTTGGGTGCTTGCGTATTGATCAATTGTGAACTTTGAACAGATTCGTTAAACGAGTCTGTTAGTTGCCTAATGGAGTAATTACTTTGCTTCCTTCTTGTAAGTTTGGTTATATACTCATCAAATTTAATTTTATCTAACTACGTATTACTATAGTCTATACCTAGGGCTATTATTTATTTTTATCCTTCGGAAAGTTCGGTAACTTATTGCATCATTCGGTACGGAAATTTTAAGCATAATAGATAATGTAATGTTGGAGGGAAATAGGTCCCAACTATATATTTTCCAGTTTCACAGGGTCGAAACATTTACAAAATAGGGCACAAACAAAAGATTTTATTAATCTCTCTTCGTTCATGTGCTCATCTTCGGAATTAATAGAGAATTAGTTGGTCTGTTTTCCTAGCAGGGAATGCTCAAGCCTGAGCCATCAATGCAGTTTCCTTACGAGGCTCTGGAATCAATATCTTTGGTTGAAAATGCTATTTCAGAGTACCTGAAGGAGGAAGATGCTTATTCTTTTGAAGATAACATCTCTATTTGTCAAATGTCACACGCTGGCCAAAACACGTTTCTGACTTTGGAAGTGGATGAGGCAAGTTTGGGAATTCCCACGTGCTTATCTATGGTAGAAGTTGTTGGCTCATACTTGGATAGTGTCAAATGTCATGATTTTGATAAAGAATACCAAACCATCAATGATGGCATGGAACTTTTGGGTTCTATGAGTTATAACATGATGAAGTTCTTCTCAGATGAGTGTGTATCAGAGCAAAGCCTGGTGTTATCAGACATATTTCCTGAAAGTGATTTTATAGATATGTTGGAAGCTGAATATGTTGATGGGAATACTGCCCCGCAGGGAACATCTCAGGCTGGTAGTGATTTGTTCATGAATCTAGTAACCTTTCAGGAATTCGTGTTCCTTGATGAGGACTTCATTCAAACCATTGAAGCCTTCTATGAGACAGAAGCATCAGATATTCCAGAAACAAGTGACTGGATGTTTAAGAAAGAGTTCAACTTTAAGAATTTTGATGAATTGATCATCAGTAATGAGATAACATTAATAGATGACACATTCAAGGCATTGCCTGTTCCTGTAATCTCTGATTACAAAAAGCTGATAACTCTGCATGATATCATTGGAGAACTGTTTTCTAACTTGAAGACCCGTCCCCTATCTGCATCTGATGGAATTTACTTAAACTGGGATCTACTAGAAAAAGATGAATGCAATTACAAAATTTCTAACTGGCATCAGAAGTTATGGGCCAAGATAGATCTGAAGAACCCAGATTTTGGAGGAAAGTCTTTTGATGATGAAAAAATGGTATTTGATCTTGTTTTCTCTGGTGACTCCATAGGTGAATGTGACATTGAACAAAGTGAAGAGATGGAGAAGTTGCCTTCTGATTGTCTGTCTCGGCTTGACAATCAGCCCATGGAATTTCCTTCAGCAAAACCATTGGAACATGTTTCTTCTAAACAAGGGAGGCAGTTACCTGAAAAAAATGCTGGGAGGACTTCATTGTTATTTAAGTCTATGCCAGAAATCACCAGTCTTGATTATTTCTTAAACACCCAAAAAGCTACTGTTAGGGAGAATTCTAATTTTGCGGTAGACTCTACCGATGCTAATGTTTGTGTTCCAGAGATTTCATCCACCAAATTGAAGGCTGGCCTACAATCACAAGGATGGCACACTGTTTTGCATACCATTAAGTTGTCGGACAATATTGTGACCCTTGCCGGATATTTTGAGAAATGCTATCTATCCATTTTGCAGAGTGATACACAGCCGTTGAAGATGCATAACTCTGGTGTAGATTATTTTAAATTGCTGAGCCTTGAAAAGCACAAGCTGATGCAATGGCATGTAGATGGAAACAATATGGCATTTATTGTGCTAAGTGCAATTAAGCAGGCTGCTTGGTACTTATGTTTTTACGGCCTCCATCCTGCATGCTTGTATGTAGACAAATTATGTCAAAACTTGGACTACTTGAGATCAAGGTTAGGGTTCCTCCAATCTTTGATTAAAGATGAAAACAGGAAGGTGGACAATGATATCACCGCTGCACACCCATCACTAATAGCTGTCAGGGAAATTTTACAGTCAAACATCAAACGGGATAGTTTGAAGGCGTTGATTGTGGCTGAAGAAGCGTTGTGGTGGTCATTGAAAAATCTTCTTCTTTCTTTGAGGTTATCATTCAGTGAACTAAATAATTCTTATAGAAATCAGCCATATGCAAATAATGTGCCTGAGGACTCGGATACCACAATGAAAGAACTTCTGGTTTCAGACTGCTTGCTGGTTTCATACAAGTAAGTTTCTGCTTTAGCATAATTTAGTTTTGCAGTGGCTCATTTTGGGCCATACTTTCTACTATGGGCTATGTTAGTAATTGCTTTGCCTAACTGAAGGCATGTTTCTACGTTGTTTCCATTCAACAAATTTGGCATTATCCTGGAATATGGAGGTCCACATTGCTTATCCAGAGTCTCTGAACTTTCACCAAACTCAGTTGGATTGCCTCATCTTCACTTTTTGGCGATTGAGTTGGATGGTCACGCGGTTCTCAAGGCACTATGTGAAGGAGTTGAAATGCCCCCAAACGCTGAAATTTTGATGGTAAGCATCTGTGTGATTATGCTTAAGTTGATGTGTATAGAACCTGTATTATAGATGCTAGATGGATATGCAATAAGTTCTTAAATCATTTAAGTCAAAATTTCTAATTTCATATATTTTTATTTGCACATGTTCCACTATAGGGTAATAACTTATAATATGTCCTGTTTTCAACTATATTTATAAATAAATTGATAAAATCTAAATCTTTTCTTAATAGTTTTGCCTTCAATTTTTTTTGATTTGCTTCTATCTCTGGTTTTTGGTATAGTTATCACTTGAGTGTAACAAAATCTTTGAAGTTATAAAGGAAAGAAAAAAAAGGTTTTGAAGTTCTTTTAAGTTTTAAATCTTAAGTGTAACAAAATTGCGACTTTATTCCACGGCTGAGGATGACTGATCACGTCATATTTGTGATTATAGTCTAGGACAAAGTTGCCATATTTGTCACTGTCTGATCTGGAAACCAAATGCTTTCATCTTTTTTAATAGGAATTAGTGAATAGTTGCATCAATTTATTGTTACTCTTGATTCTTGGTTTATCAATTTGCAAGCCCAATAAAAAAACTATGCAATTCACGATGATTATATCCCAGGAAAGTGAGCCTCATCCTATTTTCAATCCTAAGGAAAGTGTGACGAATCAGAAGTTAGAGAAACTACTGAACTATTGCCCGGTGGAGCAAAGTTATGATATAAAATCTTCGCACGTTGCACCTGAAGCAGACGATTTTGTGCCACTAATACCTGCAGTGAAAACTGAACATGGTCATCAAGGCATGGAGGCTTTTTCTGGATCAGTTATCATTGTGAATACTCAAAACATAGATAAGGAAATGATATTCTCTAGAAGAAGCTCTTACCAAGCAATTCTGGCGATGGAGAAAAGAGGAATTCAAGTTGTTGAACGTGATTTGGATTTACCGGTAGATATTATACTAAGTTCTGCAATTTGCTTGGCATGGTATGATAGTAAAAACCTTGGGAAGAAGGCAACTCCAGTGACTGAAGCATCTTCAAGCTTGCATTCATGTATTGAGAATATTGCAACAGATGTTCTGACATTTTTGAGTTTCTACTTCCATGGCTGCTTTCTGGTAATTTCAATTTTTATATAAATTTTTCTACACATGCGCACACACGCGCGGGCACACAACATTTATTTTTCAACTGCTTCTATAAAATGCTGCAGTATCAAAGTACAGCTCGAGAACAATGATCAAGGTGCTTCTCGTTGGCCAGATGATTTCTTTAGGGGCTACTTGAGAAGCACATTTAGGGTTTGAATATCGATCTCGGAGCTTAGCTTTGGCTTTTCCATATTAGAACTTTTCTTTAGACACCTAGGAAGAATAACGTCTCACAGAGTAAACAATGTAACATACACCTTTGTAAAAAGGGGAATCAAGGGATTTTAATCATAGTCATTATATGCTCGGAAGACAGTAAGCATTTAATTTAGTATAACGGAACAGGCAAAATTCGTTTGCTGAATCTGATTATGTTATTGTATGTTGGAATAGAAGTATCATGATGGATGTAAACATGATTAATTAAAATATGAGAATCATTACTGTGATGCTTGTTAGTTGAGCTTTATCCATTCAACTGGTTATAATATGTTTTCCTCTCTTTTCAGGTTTTTGAGGGAGAACTTAACTTTATTTCAAATGTAATGGAATTCTCAGATGGACTTTATGCTGCAGCGGCCAGTTTGGGAATTGATTTGCAGATCTTCTTCTCGTACTCACCTGAACTGACAAGTGAAGTTATAGTGAGCTGCATTAAGACTACCTCCAAATTGACAAGGGGTCTGTATCCTAAAATGCCCGAGTCAGTAACTCTTGCAGAGTCATTTCTTACGCAATTTCCTGGAATAAATCCTTTAACGGCACACTCTATAATATCTTCAGGGACCAAGCTTAATGAGTTTCTTGGTTGGTCACATGAACAAAGGATGGATGTTTTAGAAAAGTATCATGTTCCAGAAGAAAGTATTTCTCTATTCAGTGTTTTCTGTGGATATGGGGAGCGGGAGGATTCAAAATCCATAATGACAGACTGCTCGTCTTCGGTGTCTTCAGGGCCAGACTCAGATAAGTGTTATCCATATCAAGTTGACAATGAAAGAAAAAGGAAAACTCGTATAAGTAGTTATCAAAAAGATGAACTGTGTGTTGATGAATTGCTGCAATTCGACACATTAAATCAAGTAGTTGAGGCTGTTCCAGATTCCTCCGCCTTACCAAAACTTTGTGATCTTGGTATGCCAAAAGATATTGGTAGATCCAGTGACTTGGCAGTGGCTGGTTTGTCCATAGGGAATTTTTTTTGTCAAAAGCAAAGGTCCAGCGCAAATTCGATGGGAAACCCTCCAAGGGCCTCCGAGTCATCACGTGATCTATGGAACTGCAATGCTGCTGAGCTATCCAAGCAGTTGGAACAGCCCCATTTATCTTTAAAGCATAAAGAGTTTGCTCAAAATGAAACACTGGACACTGCTATGATGGGCAAAAATTTGAATTGGCATAACCCCAGTAATTCTGAGAAGCTGGATGAGGATGTTAGAGGTGAGGTGGTTGACTTGACTGCTTGTCCCTTGTTAGATAAAAACTTCTCCATTTCAGATTTCTTGAGCTTCCCAATTTTGATGAATGATACCGAGAAAGATCACATTAGAAAGAATAAAATTGCAAGGAGGTTGTCATTTGATAGTAGCAGTCACCCAGAAGCCAACTCATCCAAAATATGTAGATCTTCAAAAGATACACTAGGAGAAGTTGGCAAGTATGCCGAACCAGATTTTGGAAAAGAACTTCCTCATGATTTCAAAGACTGTGAGAACATTTTCGGTGAGGGTTTAACTCAGACATCTATGAGAAACCTACAAAGATTACCTTTCCAGGAGGAAATGTCACATTTGGGTAGAACTCCACTCTCACGTGCCCGCTGGTCAGCTAGTCCATTAAAGAATTCACCATGGACAACAGAATTTATCAACAGAATTAAAGAAAAGAGCATATCGCGTCAAAAATCAATATCGTGTGAGAAATCTGCCCCATGTTTTGGGTACACAAGGAATATCTCGAACTTCTCTAAGAGAAGAAGTCCATCGATAATTGAGTTGTTTAAGTACCAATCCAGTGAAAAACCTAGAAATATTCCAGAAAAGAAAAGGCAGACGCAATCGGGACAATCTTCTATCTCAGTCAAGAAAGGAAGATATTCTGCTTCCCTATCCTCATGCACTCCTAATGATAAGATATCAACCAAAGTAAGTGCAATAGAGTATAGATCGGTCTCCTTTTTCCTGTGATGTGCCATAGATTAATCAAATGACTATAATCAAACTACATATTCAACTGCTATATGGCCAAATTTGGCAGGAAAAGAGTTCTAAAAGGCGATTTTCTGTTTTGGTTTTATCTTGCTCCAAATATCTGAATGAATGCATAAATAGTGTAAACCTGTGTGGCTGTAGATATATGCCGCTGTCTTTACTTTTGGCAATAATACTAGCTGCTAAAAGACGTGCAAGTTACAACTGTGTCCTTCATGATTTAGTTGATATCTGTACACCTTTGCTTGTGTACTATTATTCATTGACATTCAGTCATTGCAGACCCTGACTTTTGGGAGGAAGGGAAGTGGAAGCCAAACTAAGCTGGTCTGGAGTGATGGAAATAAGTCACGGTATCAGGCATAATAATCAATCGTTGGAAGCGAAGAATGGAGCTTTATATTATACATGTTGATGTATTCAACCCTTTAAAAGGTATTTTGCTTCAAAACCATGATTACTAAGAAATTGTCACACAATTGTAAGTTTCATGTACTCAGATTGTTTACCTTCAAGAAAATACTAGTTCAGATGCTTTCTGGACTAGTTATATATCGTCTATACTTTGCTTTTATACTATTCTTCATTGACAATGAGTCAATGGAGTATGGCAGAGCCTGACTCCTGTGAATGGAAGTTGAATTAAACTAAGCTGGTTTCAACTAATGGAAATGGAATTCATCAATAACAGAACAAGGATGTTTATCAAGTCAGACGTAGTTGCATCTAGAGAAGTAGAAAAATTGCATAACTGATAGAAAACTAACAAGAAAAAAAATATAAATTAGAGTAAATAACAATAAATTCCCTTGAGTTTGGTAAAATTCATACCACTTTCCCTCTATTTGTAAAATTTAAGAGGTTCTTAAGTTTGTAAAATTATTACATCGATCTCTCCTCTATCACATAATAAATAGTATATCTGAGAGGTCAGTGTCACCTGGATAAATAGAGGAGATTCAGTTGGAGTTCAGTGTAGTTTACACCAAAAATAAATAACAAGTTAAAGGTAGCTATTGTATCATACAAAACACTGCCGTTTTAATTACTTAAAATACGAACTCGCAAAATTTGCTTCTTACCATAGCTTTTGAAAAGCGCTAGTACCAATGTAACATGATGGGTTTTCTAAGGTTCAATAGCCTTTGTCGTGTTCGTCTTATTTACACGTTTTCTTCGGAGCATCTTAGTCTACGTTACACTGTTGTCATACTTGTACACCAAAATTGTCAAACTCGTTTGCTGCATAGCGAATACGAGACAATAACCCCTGGCAACCTTTTCAATATATCATTTGACCAGAAACATTAAACCAAGTGGCCCGGCAATTTGTAGAGAAAGTGGCAGTGTTGGTTAACAATACAGGCTAAAGGTCTCAAATCTCAGCTGAAGTGAAAACCACTGTGATTATGATATCCTGCCGGCTTCATGGCCCCTATGCGTTCTATAATTTGATTAAGCCAGTAACAGCAGCTGGAAATAATTTTAGCTCTTCTTACCATTCTTGCTGTTACGTAGAGCCATAACAAGCTGTTGTCTTTCTCCCTCCACCTCTGCAAATTTAAGACTAATCTCTGAATATCTTTCTTCCAACTCTTTCAGCTCACTTTCCATACATTTGTTCCTTTCCTTTAGGAGTGCTACTTCATTCAACAATTCATTTGTATGGGACAGACCATTATGATCATAATTGGAGAGAATCATTTTATTTGCCGAGCAAGTTTTCACTTCACTGCCAGAGTTAAAAAGGAGAGAAAAATTAATTACAACGATTTCCTGGACGATGTGCAGCATAAATACAAATTTGTCCTAGGCACTGATCTTTTATTTTAATTTTTAATTACAATTTTAATGAATGACATCAAGGTTATTGGCTGTGTTAAAGGGAAGTAGGGGTTGAGATGGAGAGAAATGTTGTTGATTTTTACCTTTTGTTGGGTGCTAGACAAACTTTGTTCTCATCTGAGTTGCCTATTTTACCTTTTTCTTGAGACCCAACAGCGGTGTTTGCAGCATCCATGCCCTTTTCATGTTAAAAATATAACAACATTATGAGTATATTGCGTCAAGTCTGATAGTGTGTACAAAGCAAAATTGAAGTTAAACCATAATTAGATAGTTTGATTTCTTTCCCTTTTTTTTTGCTCCCTTTTTTTTGGGTTACATAGCAGTTGTGAGCACATGGTTAGGGGAGAGAGAAAGGTGGTTTTGGAGGATCAAACCTCCAACACCAAAACATCATGCCCATGTCTCAAAAACTTAACCTGTGACAATTGAGATACAAGCTCCTTGGAAAATCAGACACTACCAATTTTAAGTTTTAGAGATCTTCAGCTTGCTGACCTTACCATCTGTAATTGTATCATGAACTGGGAAACGTTTAACACTATCATCCCGGAAGCAATGTGTATAATCACTCCATGAGAGGTCCTAATAAACTGATTCTCTTGTTTCATGGGCAATATCTTTCAGTTTTAGTGTTCATGTTTTACTTTACAATAAAAGCAGCCTAGTGTACGAGGCTCCCATCTAGTGGGGTCTGTGAAGGGTAGATGCATGCAGTCTTATTTCCATTTTGTGAAGAAGTTATTTCCAGGATTTGAACCTGTGACCTCCGGGTCACAAGACAACAACATTACCATTGTTTCGAGGCTCACCTCTCGTGTTTTACTTTACAACATACAAATATTAAAATTTTGTAACGTGTCTTTAATATGATGATTGGAAGATTGGTTGCAAATTTTAATTATTATTTCATGTGATACACATTTTGCCAGTCTGCTTCAGTTTTAACATGATTATGTGTTGTATATTTATAAGGGAGTGGTTGAGGTGAATACCGTATAACCTGACTAAATATGCAACAGAGATACTTACGTTCTTAATTTATGAAATCAAGCATAGAAGCTGGACAATTACCTTGTGCCATTCGGATTTTGGCGGCTCAATATGTTCCTCTGTGGAAGAATGAGGTGCAGCACACTCATTGGCTACTGAAGCTAAATTCTTATGTGTAGCTGCTGCTTTTCCTTTGTTATTCTTCAGCTTCTTCTCCATAATGCTTAATTCTGCTTCTTTCTTCTTCAGCTCTCCTTCTAGTTGAAATATATTTTTCTTCATATTTTCTTTTGGTACTTGTTCTTCATGCAAGCTATGTTTTAATTCATTGCAATGGATCTTCAAGGTTTCCACTTCTGTCATTAGGGTCCCAAGTATCATCTCCTCATCTTTGTTCTCTTGCAATGCCATCTTGATCATTTGCTCTGTTGGCTTAGCTTTGGACAATGCATACTCCTCTACCATCGTCTCGTTAATTTCAATCCTAAGCAAGTGAATTTGCTTTGCTAATGCCTCATCCTTTTTATCCTTGTTCCCTTGTACCTCTTCAAGTTGTTTAGACTTGATCTCAAGTTCTTGTGACATCATCTCTACTGTTTTTACTTTTGAATCTATTTGGTTCAAGAGCTCTTGCAGTTTTAGTTCATTCTGATTTGTAATAAGCCTGAGCTCTTCATTGCATTTCTGGAGTGCTTCTTCCGTAAGTTTGTTCTGCTTCCACAATTCATCAGCTTCTGCATTGGCTCTGATGACCATCTTTTCATTCTCTTCTACTTTCAATGCCATTGCACGTGAAAGCTTTCTAAATTCATCCTGAAAACGCTTAGATGTGAGAGCATTATTGTGATTTGCCGTTCTCAAGGCCTCCTCAGCTTCCATGGCCCGTTCTTCCTGGTCAATTTTTGCACATTTCCAAGATTGGAGATCTTCTTCAAATTTTTCTGCCTGTGTCTTCAGTTCACACTCCAAATCATTGACTTGATTTTCAAGTTCATTGATGTAGACCAAAGACTCTGAAAATTCATCTTCCTGATTCTTTATCTTTTCTTCTAATATCTCTACTTGTGATTTGAGTTGTTCTATGGTAGCCAAAGAAGCCAAATATTCATTTTGTAACATAATTTGTTGTGCTTCTCCTTGCTTTAATCTCAAAGAGATATCCAGGTTTTCCTTCTTTAGAAGTTCAGAGTCTGAGGTGAGCTCTTTTATATGCTTCTTTTGCCCTTCACCTTGCTTATAATAAGTGTCCATTTCAAGATTGTGTTCTGCAATTGTTTGCCTCAAGAGAACTAATTCTTTCACATCATTATGCCTGTCAGTATCGTCCAATATCTCTTTGGTCTTTAGTTCCAGCATTGCTTCAAGCTCCCTCACTGCCAAAAGTAGTTCAGAGTTTGAGTTTTGTGTCTTCTCGAGTTGTGAATGAAGACTGGCACTCAACTCTTTTTCATAAACAAGCTCTTCCTTTATTACTTCTAACTGGAGCCTAGTATCTTCAATCTCAGACTGCAAGGTTTTTGAGGTTTTGGCCTCATCATTGAGGTTCTGCCGGGAATTGAGTTGCTCATATTTAGTTTTGAGCATATTTCTCTCGTCCCTGAGGCTGATTATTTGTCTTGCCATATTTTGTCCTCGAATGCTTTCTTTTTCTAGTTGTTTCCGAAGTGATTGTAACTCTAGTTCTGATACTTCTTCTTGCCTCCTTAGAGCAGCAATTTCAGTCTCGAGTTTTTCAGTGGCACTATCTGAAGACCCTTGCAATCTTTCTCTTGGAAGATTATCTTCCAGGCTGTTAGTCCAGTCACCTGAACTCCCATCCGATGCCGGAACTATTGCCCAGTCTGTGTTTGTCCTCCTATGCATATGGGTTTCTGTAGCAGTGACCGCAACAATTGCTTTTGATGGCATTGAATTGATTCTGATGGGTGGTAATAACAGCCTAGAAGAATCCTGCCATGAATTTAGCACAGGAGTAATGCGTTAGATGATTTAAAGGTGACATTTCTCTCTGGTCTTGGTCAGGTTCCCGTCTCATAAATACTAATAATTATTATAACCTGGATTATTTCTTTTTCTTTTTTTGTTTAACTTATCCTCTTAAGAAGTTTTTGTTCAGGAATTTTTCAACTACGTTCAATAGAAGTTCTAGCTATAAAAATACATTGTATCAGATGAGAGATCTTACTTCATCAACATTATAAGAACTTTCATCTGTACTGCGATTGCTCAGTTGGTGTTTCAAGCTTCCACCTCCATTCTCTTCCCCTTTTCTGAAAGCAAATTGAAATGCTAAGCAAGCATATGTAGAAGTATAAAATCAAGAAATAAATGGAAATTTGTATACATTAAATTAACTGGCACTGGGGTTCATTTTCACCTTTGATCTGTATATCCTTCCACATTCTGAATTGTCACCTGTTTCAACAATTGTTATGTGAGGAGTTATACCTAGATTCTTGAAGGCATGTCAACATCAAGAGAATGCATAACGTGTGCATGTTAAGAGAGAGACAAGAAACGAGTTAGGGAATGAGACAGAAGGTACTCACATGTAGAATTGCGCCTGAATTGGCAAACTTTAATGGTAGAGAAACAGTCAGTGGCTCAGTTTCAGCAGCAAAATCAGCAAAGTCAATTGAGGCTTCCCCAAGAAAGCCAGTTTTTGAAGATCCCTGCAGGGACCCATAAAGATTAGGCTCTCCAACATCCTAGTCAGGTAGAGAATAGTGTGCAATTACAAGTCTACTCCTTACAGTTGAAACAACGAAGTGGTAGATTTTCTCATGGAGTTTTCCTGATTTTGCGTCTCTAACAAGTTTAACTGTTTCAAAAATTGGATTATCCCATAGGCAGGTTCCATCCTCGATAGCAACTTTCTCAAGTTTAGCCGTTGGTTTCCCAACTTTATCTGGGACCAAAGCTATCATCAGTGCAGGCTTTTTCATCTTTGGCACCTGATGAAAAGGGTATGCAGAACAAGGTAAGAGACTGCATACAGAATCTGTATATTGGTGTGACATTCCCCGAATCTATAGGCTGTCCAACTCCTTACCTAAATCAACTTTCAAACTTACTGGGCGATATGTTTTAGATACAACTAAGGACATATCCCACCTTTTAGATTTAGTATCAGTTGGAATAAAGCTGTGTATGTCTTAGTTTTACCTGAGTTGCCTGAAATTGCAATTTGAATACAGCTTTGATTTTGTTCTTCTTGCTCCATGACCTGAACATGCTTTCAAGCTGATAAATATTGCAGTTTTGGTTTTGTAGGTGCCTGAGTCTGACAGTGTTTTTATGGGTGGCACATCATTGATGACTTGGGTAGTTGCTCTATTGATTTGCAACTTTCGAAGTACGTTTCTGAGTTCTGACAGATTCAGTTAACAACTGGAGTGAAATATCGGTATGCTCTAAAAGCAAACAGTCTAGATAACTCCTGATTTCTTGGCTGAGATACTAGATGCTATACTGAACTTGCATAATTAGCAAACACAACAATAAAAATGAGTTTGTCATTAAAAGCTTCTTCATAAGACTTTATGAACCAAAGATTAATAAAGGAAGTAAGGAAATAAATAAAGGAACATTGCTGAAATGTGCGGTTCACTTTTTCGGTCTTACTAGCTTTCAACTTTAAGAAAATGGGAGGGAGGGAGGAAATTATAATGACAAGATTGACCCGAAACTTTTTAATTTTCTCATGCAATAAGTTTTCACATTCAATAAATCTCAATTGAAGTAAATTTCATCTTTTTCTAATAAAATCCATTAACCAAAAAATTATTAGCAAGGAAATACCTAAAATTAATGGAAACTATGTTAAAATACGTCGCAATCAATATTCTTAACACAGGCAAATATAATGCAATTAATATGCACCAAATGCGGGAGAAAATATCAAAACTAAGAGGAAAATAGATCAAATTATTTAAAATTCAATATTCTTAATATGGAAGAAACATAAATACAATAAATATGCACTAACCTATATCTCATATCATATATTATATTGAGAGAGTTTTTCTAGGTCTTTAAAGGAAATAATAATTAGCATAATTAATTTAAGACAAAAAAGGAATTGCTCACTTTTTACACATTCATTTTAGTTTATAATATTTATAAGTTGTGTAAACATAAAAAAGAGTAGTTATGAATACCTCTTAAATATGCATTAAATACTATGTTATGAGAGGAAAAATGTTGTTTTAATAATAATAAGTCATATATTTTATGAACAGGATGCTTTGACTATTTGAGAATGGTAAGCTGTGAAATATCAAGTGCATGCTTGCTGTGAGGGATGGCAAGGGAGCGGGTTTTGCTCAACTCGACCCTGCCCCATACCAGGTAATATCAGTCTTAACCTACCCTAACCCTATTCACAGGTTTTATAAGTTTAAACTCGCACCCGCCTCATGGATACCCACCCCATCTCGTTATTTGTTGAAAAATCTGTAAAATTATCTCAAAATCTAAAATATTAAACATAAAAATGTAAAATGTAACCAATGACAATGTTAATATTTAAATTCTAAAGTAGGAATTATCAGTATAAAAAAAATAATAGAATATCATTAACAGAATAAGTGAATATTACTCATTAGTATATTAGGAGTTTATAGTTAAGTAATTTTCTTTAAATATATATTAATATTTATAATTATATATATTTTTCAAATATGATGGATGTGGGGTGGATTCACCCTAAATCTACATTAGCCCTAATCCATAGGTGAACAGAGTGGATAGGATAGATAATATGTGGATCGGGTTGAAATGGTCATTCCCAATGTGAAGAGTTGTGACTCAGTGGTAGAGAGAGAAGAATAGAGATTAGGAGTATCTAGGAGCACAAGTGTAAATATGCAGCTAATGGTTGAGTTCCAAGTCCCAACGTCCTGCAGCAGGCTTAATATTGACGTTTTATTTGACCAAACTCTCGACGCATTTGGAATTTTCCGAAGGGTTACAGACAAAGGATGCAGCTTGTACCTGACAAGCAAACTGCACACCAAAAACATAGAATGCAGTACCCTTCTGCCGCAATGACAGTACACTGCAGTTCAGTGGGGGACAAGGCTTAACTGCAAAACAGCAAAAGCAGTTGGCTACCCTTGCACAGCTTTCAGCTTACTTCACTTCGTTTGCGTGCATTAAGTGGCGATAAATAATCTTGGTAGTAAAACGAAACAAACGAAACTTGGCGATTTTCATTTGCTTACAAATCCAACACGTGCCACTGTCCGCTACCGAACAGATGTCAATGACATTAAACATTAAATACAAATTAATAAATAGACTCAAATCAATAGGGTCTACTGTATGTGGAGGGGCTACGTAATACGTCGGTGAATATTCTGAAAAAAAAAATAAAAATACATCTTTATTTTTTCATGTTAATGATATCTATCTATATCCTTACATAAACCATAGTCAAATTCGGCTGAACTTAATGGCTGTCCCGATAACACAATTAAAGGGATGACTAGACTCGTGAGGTTTCATATTTTTTTAGGGTGAATATTACGGACACCCCTTGAGATTTTGATATATAACACTAAACCCCAATCTTTCCACAAAATAACACTCCACCCCAATGTTTAAGTGAGTAAATGGTGTTAAAAATTCCACCTCTCCTCTTCCTCCTCCTCTTCGTCGTCATCATCTAATCTGAAATTTTTCTCACGCTAACCAACTCTATTCAACTTCGGTAATGTAATTTCTTCACATTAGTTTGATTTCTTCATATCGAGAATGCTTAGAGATAGCACCGTAGTAACCATCACGTCAAGAAGCACTTGCTCCCAACAACCAATAAACCATGTAGAACCCCTGCTTCTCACCTTCACGCACAAACCCAAGGCCTCTGCATCCACTATCAGCTCTTGGAACTGGAATATTTGAGAACATTCTTGCAATGGTGAAGGTAGTTAATGTAAGAATACTGCCACTAATGGAGGGAGGAGTTCTGAACATCAGCCACTGCTCATCCTCTGTCAGTCGCGCCCTACACCTGCAGTCCACCATGCTTCTATCACCACCTCCACACCTCAATTCAAGAACCGCAGCGTAGTCATCTCCTCACCGTCGCGTCTCACAGTCGCGAGCTCTGCCATGGGTTCCCCAACCGCGAAACTTGCGGTCACCACCATCACCCTCGTGCTCACCGCTCTCCGCCACAGCCTCGACGTCTGCGAACCAACTTCCATGCAGGTCCAGTCGGCGACGGAGCGAACAAGGCTCGAAGAGCTGATCTGGAAGGAAGTTACTAGTATAGTAAATTCACTCTATTTTTTTATTGTTTAAAATTTCATTAAGATTAACTTGTTATTACCTAATGGAGTATAGCTGCGCCAGTTATAACCAGTACTATATTAAATCATGTGGTAGCTGATAATTTGGTCCGCTACTCTTCTAGACCTTCACATGCTCTCCAATTAATTTTAGTGAAATTACTGTAACAACCTGTTTTAATTTTTAATTTCTTCAACAACCATTAGCCCTCTTTTCCTTCTTCCATGTTTGTCTCAGTCACCATTATTGCCTCCGACAATAGCACCGCTGTTGTTGCCCCAATGAAAGTAGCCACCTCTGCACTCGCAAGTGCAACCACCCCTTACTAACGTCCTCTTTTTCACATATCGAAGATTCTCGTAAAGGGAGTGTTATGGTTTAGATGCCCTTGATCTTCAATATTGGGAAGCTCCACCATAGCGTTAGAATCGCTTTTCAATAAGAGAGCTTCCTATACCTTGAGTTGAAAGCTAGCTGAAGATCCAAGAAGGCAAGAACCCCTACTCCCCACAGCACTGCCACAAAAGTCTTGCACTATCCAACAAATTCACTTCCTTCACTTGCCCCATAATGAGTCACAACAAGTGTTTGAGCAAAGCTGCTAAGAGATTGAACTTATTCCAATTCTTAAGATCGAGAGTGAAGAAAATGGTTGAGACTGTAGGATTTAACAATCTTGTCCAAATATGAGCCACCTTTGGGCAACCTCCTACCAAAATAAAAAAAATAAAAAAGGAAAAGGTAATGGGAAAAAATTGTTGTTTGAAGAGATTAAGGTTAAAAATTGAAACAGGAAGAGTAATTTCTTATGGATTGATGATTTTAAATTGATATAGTCTTGGATTATTATCCATTTTTGTTCTAATAGTGTTAATGGTGAAAGGAACATAAAGATAAGATCCGGGTGAAGGAAGAGGAGTGAGTGTGGATGGAAGGAAGAGTGAAAAGTAAGAAAAGGTTAGTTTTGTAATTTGAAAAGTTATTATTTTATTTTCTAATTTTATATTTTTTATATAATTATTTTCACTTTAGATCTGGACCGTCCGAAAAAGATATAATGGCGTTAAATGATGGATCATGTGAAGGTCCAGGACTAATGCTGTACCAAATTGTCCTGCACCTAAATCATGTTATCAGTTTTTCACTATTCGATTTATGTGCAACCTTAAATCAATGGTGCTCAACTCTCAAAACATGGTGAACCACTCTGGGAACATTGAATGTTCCAGTCTTATTAGGAACATGCTAAACGCCACCAAATCCTATGAAATAAAGGATTGAAGAGATGATCTTGGTGGAATACTGATGCGTACAATATATTGCGTGATGATACACAATTGTAGCGGGCATTTGCAGCTTCTTCCCTTGTTTTTCGTTGTCTTGATTGCTTAATTACCCTGCACTTACTCCATCTATGTTATTTTTTTTAATATAAAAATAAAAAATCAGTATAACTTGGTTAATATGGAATATTAATATTAGTAACTGAAAGTTGACTTACCATTTTGGTTGGGTGGAGTGTTGAGTTTAATTGAAAATATGGGGTGGAGTGCTCATTTTTATGAAAAATGGAGTTAAATGTCATTACAAGAAATCTCAAGGGGGTAATTGATGTAGCATTTTTTTTAATATGCATAGCTTGACTTTGGTCAGCATGTATTCATCTCTAATTTAATCCATTTTGAGCCCAATCGACCATTATCTAATAATATATCACCATTTTTAGTTTACAGATTAAAATAGAGAGCTAATTCCTTTATTTATTTGTCATTGTCCAAAATTAAGTTGCTCATATTTCTAAATTTTTATTGGTTTAGTTTTTTAAAAAATTAAATTTATTTCATAAAACGGCGGAAAAATTGGCCTGCCGCTAGCTAGGTTAACTTAAAACTTGCATTATATTGGAGTGGATTAGCATAATGCTGAGCTACTTAGGAAGAGGAAAAATCGTTAGAGAAACTACTAATTGATCGTGTACAAGCATCGCCAGTGTGACTCAAGGATTACTAAACTAAAGAGAAATTGTTGTGTACTAAAATATTGTAAAAGATTGTGCTTATTTCGTTCATGACTTAATAATTTAACTTTAATTAATGATAGAGTTTATAATCAATTTATATTTTTATTTTACTTTTAAAATTTAAAATACAATTAAAATAATGAATGTTACTATTGTTAATTGAAATAAATATTAAATTATGAGTACTATGGATACATACAACATTACATAGGCTTACAAATTTACAATAATTTGCCGCATATTTCTAAGAGGACAATGTCGTATTTCGCAGAAGACCTTTTTCTAAGAGGTTGCAACATTGAGTTTAGTGCAGGTTAACTAACTCCAACAGAAACAAGCTTAACTAACTCTAACAGAATTTGTTATTGGCTTGGTTCATTTGGTTGCACTTCTGTAGATGGTAATACAATTTCTCTACGGCTTTACTATTAGCCTAGGCAAATTACTATGCTGTGTGGCCTGTGCTAGATAGTTAGTAGACTAGTGTAGCGTCCCTCTCTTTAAGGTTACAAGCGGCACAATGTGCAAACGCGGTTAGGTAAAATTTGATGACTAATGAGGAAACCTTTGTCCACGTAGCTCCAGCCAAAATCCTTAGAGCAGCACATAGTTAATGTTATACGGATCCTTATCCATCAATCATTAATGGTGGCCCAACAGTTTCCGTGTTGATCCAGCGCGGTCAGGTTTCTGTTAATGCTTTCTTTGCCCTTTCTTTGCCATTTGCCAATGGAATACCCCACTTAACCAATTAATGAAGATATCATTGTTAAACTGTGTTAGTGTGCATTTGGTCCTTTTAGCCACCATTCGCCAAGAAATCAATAGCCTCTTTCTCTCCTCCTCTATTATCCTTTAATACGATATAAGAAGTGATTGCCAGGAAATCAATAGCCTCTTTCTTGGTTATTGTACCGGTCGATGCCCAATCGATCCAGATCCTTGGGATACTTTGAACTGACCCATCCTCACTTAGTCTTTTCGGCTCTTGGAGCTTTGGCTTATCGACTAGTCGGTGCCCAACCAACCTAGATCCACGTCACTTGGGCCTGTATGCTCAGCTCAATTGGCCGGAAAAAGCTCATTAGGCTCTCAATTGAATTATCTACCCGACCCAAGGAATAGAGAATCACATCAACCGCCTTTCTAGTTGGAATGCCCGGATATCCTGCCTTGAGCCTAGTTGGCCTCGTAATGGGGAAACGGTCAACACATTAATGACCGGTAATAGATTGAGGGTCGGCACAAATACTCCCCCCCAGTAGGAGGAAAGACGGTAGGACCTTTATGAACACACACTAGCCTAACCTAAACCCAAAGCAAAGACAACAACAATTACCCCTTTAAAGAATTAGTCACACTTCTCATTCTTGATGAGGGCTACGATCGACAGCTTGTTCTTGCCCCACCTCTCTGGTTTTGCACGACTATGATAGTATGTTCACAAATTAGAAAGTTGAATCACCTTTTAAAAAGTGACGCCTAATCATTTACTACAAAATTTAAGGTAGTTAGGGGAGCCCATAAACTCAAATAGTAGTAAGCCGGCATTGAACCACATTTTAATGTAAAACTTGGACATTAAATTTATAAAATTTCCTATTTATCGTGCAAGCATTCAGTTATATATTTTAAAACATGATACTTTATTATTCATATTCAATTTTTTCAATCGACTAAAAAGTAATGAACTACAAGTACTTAAGTGCTTGGACTGATGGGCTTGTATAACCGACAAATGATACTCACCGAAAATTATTTCCCATAAAATAGTTTGTTTCCGGATTCAACAATTTAATAGATTGAATTAGTTTTCACTTTCTTTGGAACGGAGAGGCCGACAGGATATATCTTCACTTTAATGAGTGTCAACTTTGTTATCACCAAAGGAAAATTATGTATGCGCATGGGCCATATATAAATCTTTATTTTTCTTCTTTTGACGGGTCTTGTTAGTCTTCCTCATATCTTGTGTACAAGGAAAATCATATAATTGCCTAGTTCAGAAATAGTGAATGATACCTGAGAAAACTTGCATCAGTTGTGTGAGTATTTTTTTATTAGTTTTAATTGAAATTAAAAAATAACTATTACTACCTATTACTCGATGGGGAAAATTTGATGAGTAGCGTAAATCAGGCTCTCTAGTAAATCCGGAAGCTTATAATAATTCTATTATTTTATTTAAAAGAAAACACCCAAAACATTACCAAATTGGAGAAGAACGTCTTCTAAAGTCTATTTGATTTTAGTTTTTAGTAAAAAAATTTAATTTATTCAAATCTTGTGAAAGAAATATTGAAAATTCTAAAAACTATAAATTTTAATTTTCAGTATTTTTTTTATAAAATCTTAAAAACTGAAAATGAAAACTGATATCAAACAGGCCATAAATCTATCCTTCTGGTTGTAGCAAAGCCAAGTTTCGTCAGTTGAAGTTGGGTTAATGTAAGTTTCTTCTTGTCATTTACAGCTGAACTTCAGACTCACGACGTATCGCCTATCCTACTTCAACTTTTTATGGTACTGTTAGGCTTTTGTTTTGCATGGTACTTATCATGCCATGACACCATATAACTGTCAAGGTTCAAATACTGACATGTGGAATCGGTTGCAAAATGCTTATCCTCTTATCCCCAATGATATAGATAGTGAAAGGATTGATGCATTATTGAGAAGTTCTCGAGTTGTCTAGATGAGAAATTATTGGTCATTAGCTATCCTTTCACCAAAATACCTAAAAGCCAAAAATTTAAGAAGGCTTAGTTAAAAAGGTGCATCTCACCTGTGAATTGGGCTAATGTTTTCATATGAGGATAAATACGAATGGTTTTGATGCAAATGAAGGAGTCAGCCTAACTAGAGCTGGATAAAGCTCATTGCTGCCAGCACAGGTGCACCCTCCTCACAATGATGGTTTGAGAGCTGCCATTTGCTCACTTTTCATCTATGAGAAGAATTATTTGGGGTGGCTTCGTAATTGCTATTCTGGATGTGAACAATGCACTTTCATGCACTTTTTATGCTTGTACTATCATTGCTTCCCTTGTATTGGGGTCAAGCCTTTCTTATAATTATCCCAAAAAAAAGAAACAAAACGAAATGGTTCGATAGTGTTTACTCCGTCCAACTATTTGAAATTGAGAGTGGTGTAATTAATATCAGAAGTTTAATTCCTTTTATTAGGTCAATTTGTTTTTTAACCCGTCAACTTAGGGATAAAAATCACTTATCCCTCAATCAGGTCATTTTCTTTATCCCTTTAATCGCTACTTATCATGTAAAACATAAAATAAAATATATTTTTTATAATTATATTAAATTTTAACTATTTTAAATGCTTATCGTTTATGCTATAAGAAGCGATTTGGAAAAAAATAAAATAAAAATTGGAGACATTATTTTCCGTCCAAGTCATATTCTCCGCTCTTACCGATACACGTCCTTTGGCTCTTAA
Source organism: Dalbergia cultrata (assembly GCA_031216105.1). Taxonomy (NCBI): domain Eukaryota; kingdom Viridiplantae; phylum Streptophyta; class Magnoliopsida; order Fabales; family Fabaceae; genus Dalbergia; species Dalbergia cultrata. The sequence goes on from CM062344.1 coordinate 66,410,427, forward strand.
TCCATACAGTTAAAACAATATATCATTTTCTTATTCGCAATTATCATCACATCACATCACAACACACGACAATTACAAGTTCGTTCTTTTAAGTTTTTATTTTTTATTTTTTGGGTCACTCACTCACACACACGGGGGAGGGGCTATGAGGACTCTGCCTCTATTTGGTTTCCCAAAGGCAACTAATTGCCACTTGACTACAACCCCCACGATCTTTTAGTTTATAACATCGCCCATTGTTTTCGTATTTGTTCTCTTTTTGGCCGAAAGGCGTACTCGTTTCTATAGTTTTGGTCGTTAAAGGGTTATTCGCTTTAACATTGTCTTAACTAATTTTTGGGATCCAAAACATTGTCTTTGTTGAAAATGCTCCAAGTTGTATAGAGTCCATATCAAAAAATCCAAAGTTATGGTAAGCATTTCAATGGGCTCAAGAACATCATGTTCCATCGCTGCAGACCCAACAAGTTGCCTTGGATTAATTTGGGTCCTTCCGACCACAAACTTTCTTGGGTCATTCGATTAGCCACCAATAGTTAGCCAAAAAGTACCCACCAATACAGTGTTAGGATATAAGACAGACGAAAAAGAGTGCTAGGATTTAGGGCTGGACGCTCAAGACCCGGAACAAATATGTTAATGTGTATTTGATTTTAAGTGGCTTGAGTATTTTCATCCAATTAAATTATATCATTTACATAACTTTTTAACTTTTTAAGTAGTAAATATGAAATTTATGGCAATACATGATAAATGATACTGTAAAATTTTTTTTACATCATCAATATATAGAAATTAAACTCTATTTAAAATCTAGTTCCATTAAGAAATAAATATATTTTATATTTTGACCTAACCAATAATTTGTGACTCTACTTCTTATTTAAATAGTATCAATATTAAAATATATTTCATAACAAAGACCAATACAAAGTGTTGCAATTTGCAAAAGGTATTAGGCCCCCTTTTAAAGTACATCTAAATATCCCTATAAGACCAGTCTCAAATGAGAAAACTAAAACACAGAAGATAAAATCATCCACAAATGAGGAAAAAAACACATGAAATCACGGGGACAATAAAAACAAAAAAAAAGACAAAAAAAAAAACTCAGCAACAAAAAGAAAAAGAAAAATAGTGAGATTGTAATCACAAAATAAAGATGATAGCCTTCTCCACTACTCTCACACAGGGGAAGATTAGAGAAGAGAGATAAAAAAAATGATTAAATTGGCTTATAATTATTTACCCAGAAGAAATTATGTTTGATCCTAAGATTTGGTCAAAAGATTTTAAGAACTCGTCACAATCTATACGAGCCTTTTTTGTTTTATTGTATTTGTGCCCATGTGAATGTGTGAATTAGTCAAAGACTATCATAATTTATCAAATACCGTAATCGAACATGTATCACATGTTTTTCCTAAGATAACACTAAAATAATGCTACGAAGTGAACAAAAAATTGGAGGGCTAAAAATAGAGACACGAGGCCAAGACCAATTTGCACCAAATAGTCCAATGAAAACGAGCCACGTGGCGAGCATGTAGCAGCACAATAAGTAGAGAGAGTACGAGTGACAACACATAAAGCACTGTCCTTCACAGTTCCCACTCAAGCTTATCACTCACTCCTAAGGCTGAGAGGTAACAGACAGAATTATTGAAGAATCTCGAAGAAGATGGCTTTGGGGGTTCCAGCTCTTCCATTTACCTATGTGGCTCATATTCTGGCTGTTGCTGGTATTGTGATGGTGTTGGTTTGGAACATACACTTCAGGGGTGGCTTAGCTTGGGAATCCACCAACAAAAATCTCATATTCAATGTATGTTACTATCTTCTCTCACTCTTTTTGCCCTCTTTTTTTCAGTTTAGGACTATGAATGTTCTTAATTTTCACTATCCTGAACTAGATTTGGCATTTGATTAAGAAATATGAGCCACCTTTTGAGGAACTGGTTGCAAGCTTGTTACAATTTTGCCCTCTTTAGAAAATGGCAGCATAGATGGTGAAGTTTTGCCAGCTGTTTCTAGATGTCACTCAGAAACCATTTCATATAGTTAGCTTTTATTTATTTATTTTTATACTTGATTTGGGCTTAATTAAATTTATTTATTTTGTGTTTCAAAGCAGTATATAAAAATCTCCCTAGTGAAGCTTAATGAAACCAATCATGACTTTAGTTTGAGCTTTCAATGTTGTTTGAATGAGAAATTTTTGCATAAATATAATGCATATAAGTTGCACTACACTAATAAATTACGCATATGTTCTTATAAATAATTATTTATTATAATTAATGACACATTATTGATTATTTGGTTGGTTTAGTACGTCTAACTTGAGTGCACTAACTTTTTATTTTATTATATTTGAATTGTAGATGCTCTATTTGTGAAGACGCCCAACCTTTAACACCAACTATGCTTTATGCAGTATTTGATATTTGCCACCAATTTGTTTTCTGCATAGTTTTTCACACTAGTATTATACTTCAATCTTACAGTGTTTTACACGCTTCCAAACACAACATTTTATTTTTGTTTACATAATGTGTTCAAGATTTTCTTATGTTGTCAGCTTACTTTCACTTTAGCATGATCTCCTTTGATGATTATCAAGAAATTTCTTCATCTTGTTTTATTTTGCATTTTGAATCATTGTTGCACAAGCCCACCTCAAAGCAGCGCAAAGGAGTTAACTTGAAATTGTTCGCTTGGCTGAAAACATGACTATATATAACTAGTGTATATCTTAAACTGCCAAAGTTAATTATTTTTAGTGATTTTTTTAATTCTCTCTTTCTTTTTTTAATTCTGATTTTTAGTTATTAGACTATTTTTCTTTTTCATTGCTTTAAATTAATTATTGGACCCCATTTTGTATCCACCCTCGATTCTATGGGGTCACAAAAATTAATAACCTGCATAATGGGCTCAACGTCTTTATCCTTCAGATGTCCCTGATAAATGAATTGCTTATATGTGGGGGCAGCTCAAATAATAAGCGTGGAAAATGGTTCCTACCTACCGTTATGAATGACATTGCCAACGATCTTGTAGCTCAACTACCGCTGGAATTCACTATGCCATTAACATATATATATATATAGCTTTCTTCTCTAGCGAAGAATTTCTATATATTTCTCCTTTTGGATTGGAGTAAATCTAAAGTAATTAAAGTAAGAAAAAGCCTATGGTTTAGCAGAAGCAGTCTATATTTAAATCGAATAAGTAGTGCATAATTAATATATTTAAACCTGAATCATCTAATTCGTGATCTTTGCTCACTCATCATGTGTTGGTCTGAGAAGAATAATTTATTAAACAAGTTGATTTAGGCCTTTTTTTAATTTAAGTGTCTATATGTGTAATGTCAATAGTGAAATGTCAATAGTGAAACTGCTCTATCACTTTAGTAGAGTTCCCTAATTTTGCGTCTCTTTTTGTTGGTACAGCTCCATCCTGTTCTTATGCTAATTGGATTAATAATAATTGGAGGCGAAGGTAATCAAAATACTTTCCACAAAATGTTTTATGTTCTAATGTCTTATTGTTTCTCCTCCTTTTTTTTTTTTTCACTTTCAACTTGCAAAACTGTAGCTATTATAATTTTTTTTACTTGCAGCTATTATAAGTTACAAATCTCTTCCGCTGAAGAAAGAAACTAAGAAACTGATACACCTTGTTCTACACGCCATTGCACTAGTACTTGGAGTAGTTGGAATTTGTGCTGCCTTTAAGAATCATAATGAGAGTGGGATTGCTAATCTGTACAGCTTGCATTCATGGGTTGGAATTGGGGTTATTGCACTTTATGGAATTCAGGTAAACCATTGGTATCTTGGATTAAACCTTACACTATACTGAAAATATTATATTCCTTGAAGATTTGAACATTATATATATATAAAAGTTTTTTTCCCCCTAATAAAACTACACTTTGATGATCCCTGAAAAATTTGCATTTGAATACTTTAATCCTCAAAAGATTAATTGCATACATTTGAGCTTTTGAAAGATTTGGAATTATAGCACTTTGCTCATCAAAAGTTTAGTGCATGCACTTCAGTTCTCCAAAGATTTGACGTTATAACACTTCAGTCCAAAGGAAAGATCAATTGCATGCACTTGAATCCCCCAAAGATTCATATTATAACACTTTAGTCCATCATTATCATTTTCTTTTGGATTGCAGTGTTATAACGCTAAATCTTTGTTGAACTTTTGAGGAATAAAGTGTTATAATTCCAAATTTTTTAGCAATTCAAGTGTATACAATTGATTTTTTGATGACTAAAATGTTAAAACATAAATCTTTCAGTGACAGTAAATTTACTCAATTTTTTTTTCCCCAGTTCATTGTAACATAAACATTATTTGGGCTTGAACCTGAGGGGGACCTGGGTCTTCCCCATGTTTGACATTTGTGGATATGATCTATGTTTTAGTTTGTGGTGTCATATTGCCATTGTCTCTGCTTATGTTAATTACAATTACAGATTTTATGTCATTCAGCTATATATCTATCAACATTGTCCAACAATATTGTATTTATACCTGCAGTGGATATTTGGGTTTGTGATATTCTTCTTCCCTGGAGGGTCTTCAACCCTTAGAGGCCAGATACTTCCATGGCATGTCCTATTTGGGCTGATTGTGTATGTCTTGGCTGTTGCTACTGCTTCTCTAGGATTTCTGGAGAAGATAACTTTCCTAGAGAACTCAGGGGTTGCAAAATATGGTGCTGAGGCCTTCCTTGTCAACTTCACTGCCATTGTGGCAATCTTGTTTGGTGCCTTTGTTGTGTTGTCTGCTTTATCTGCCGCTCCCCAAGGCTCAACAGATGATGATTATGCACGCATATAATTGTATAGATTCCTTTTTTATATCACTTCTGTAAATTAATCATGTGCTTGCTATGGAAGTGACAAGGAAGGGACAAAACTGCGGTTGTTGGAAATAATGTCATACTATTTGGAAGTAACATGTATGTGTATCACAATGTTCTTATATTTCTCACCTTCAGTTGTGATATTTGTATATATTCATAAAGAAATACTGATCAAAATGTACGGATCGGAATTTAAATAAGTGATTTTATTTATGTATGTAAATATCAGAAATGATATATATACTGCCTTTGCTAATAGTATAAAACTATAAATTATTTTTTTGTTAACATTACATTCAATATTTATAATATATAACTGAAATAAATATTTACTTGAACTCTATATAATCATCACATATTGATTTAGATATCTCTTTTACCATTGTTCCAACGTATGTCCTCAGTTCTTAAATTTTTTAAAAAAAGTACTACTATGTTTGAGAATTTGATTGTGACAGGAATGTATTGACAAAGTTTGTTAAAATCCCAGAAGATAACGTGAGGATAAGGGGCATACTTTGCTTCTATTTATTTCATAACTCCCTATTTTTCTAAGCTCCCTTAGAATAAATTAACGATAAATCAATGAATAACAAAGCTGACAAGGACTCCACTCAAGATGCGGTCGTGTAATGGAGGGCTTGGAATTAGTTAGCTAGGCCGGATTGACTTAAAATATTGCGGTGCAAATTTATTGGGGTAATTGGGGTATGGTCAAACTTAATCACATACTATATACTTCCCCATTAATAGTTATTTAATTATGAATGTATATTGAAATTAAGAAAATAATTGAAAAATATTAAAATTAGAAAAAATTAAAAATAATTTACTGAATTCTTTATTTTTTTTAAAATTTCAATTTTTTTTCCTCTCTTTTACACTATATCTCCCTTCTTTCAATATTATTTAATAGGAATATTGTTAAAAATAAATAATTAAAACTGTTTAAATTTTTTAAATAAATAATTATTTTAGATAAAGAAAATTTTTAAAATAAATAATTATTCAAATACAGTCGGAATAGTTAAGTAATGTGGGACGCAGGGGTAGCAGAGAGGATAAAGTGTCAATTATTATTATGACCTATGACTTATTTATTGTGGTCTAATCGAACTCTCCTCTGCACAGTATATTGACAAATGAAAATTAGGCCAAGACATGACAACCAACTCAATAACTCATTACTATCACTTTACATTATATCTTTGTGCTACATATATTTTATTTTGGAAATTATATTGTGTAAATTGATTATTGATTTGGGCTACACTATTGTGCTAAAGAGTCAGTCTACACAAAATTCCCTTGTACATTTTTGTGTGAGGGAATAAAAAGGCCTGAAGAACGAAGACTGTGCAGGAGGGAGGCGTTGCAAAGTGGTATATAGGATTGGGCCATTTTAAATTGTCGTGGGTTTTGGATTGATTGGGCTGGTGCATTAATAAAATTGGGCCTTTGAGAATAAGGATAGATTGATCTTATTCTATTACCCAAAAAGAAAAGGTCATTAAGTTAAAAGATGTAGCTAGAAATTTATATGCGCATACTCATTGACTTGAATTTCTTGAATATTGGGTATTATTGTTTGATTAAATTAAAGTTTAATAAGGAGAGATAAGGAAATTGGGAAAATGAAGTGCCTTCAAGCCTCATTTACTGCCTGTGATAACTTGCTTGTTGCTCATTGCTTGGGAGGAAATTCATCACGATGTTGCAATTCTACGGCTACATAATATTGATACATGATATAGCATATGCTTCGTGAGAACTTATTCTCTACAATTATATGGTGATCCATCACTTGTTTATCTCACTGCTCTACAAAAGATAAAAGTTATTAGTGAGGTCCATTGCCGTAGAAGAGCATTCGACGAAACAAAAGAGTAGTAGCTTCGAAATGCTGAAGAATTATGCTTAAAGCTTAAAAAAATTCAAAATTAAAGGAGTGGAGTACTCAATCAAGAAACAAACAAATAGAAGAAATGTAAGGACCTAAACTTGGCTTTCTTTCTCAGTATCACTTTTTCTTATGCATACAATTACATGTGCACTTTTCTTGGAGCGAGGTTGTTCCCATTATAAATCATCTACAATAGAAATTGAAAGATTGTTGTGAGGAAATTCAAACAAATCGCAATAAGCGGGTTAAAAGCGGAAGATATTTGTTGTGCCCTCTTCAAAATTAAACTAACTGTTATTTGAACAGAAGTTTGAATGATTGTTTGGAAAGTGAAATTACAAGTTTTAAGTAAAACAAGATTTATCTTGGTTATTGCTTGTTCTTCCTATTACTTGGACTTTGGTTGCTATTACTTTTGGAAATCTAGGGTGCGTTTGGTTTCAGTTTTCCAGTTTTCAGTTTTCAACTTTTGTGAAGGAAAAACTGAAAAAACTGAAAACTGAAAATTGAAAACTGAAAACTGAAAACAGACAAAACAAACGCACCCCTAGTTGCCCTTTGAAATCATCTGCTATATTTATTTATCATGATGCATATTCTTGTAAGCTACTTTGAAGAATGACTTTTTGTTCGATGGATGTCGACCATCGAAGCAATATTATTCACCTCTTCTTTTTTTTAATCTTTTCATAAATATATGTTTTTGTGATTTGTCTAAAATACTTGTTAGAATGTACACCAAAAAATATTTGCTAGAAAGCATGGTGTGAATTAGGAACAATAGAGTAAAAGGTTGAATAATATAATGTGGATGTGTGTGAATTACAAAGAAATGTGCTTACCAAATATAAAATCAAAACATAAAGATAAAATCTAATATTAACCTAAACAAATCTAAATCAATCTAACATATATCTAAATTAACTTAAAATATACTAAGATATTATTTTGTTCTAACAATACTCATAAAAAGTGTGAGAATATATGTACGAACCAAGGAGTAAAATGTCACTTTGATCCCTAAAATAGTAACATTTTAGTCCCTGAAATTTTGAAATTAATTCTTTAGTTCCTGAAATTACATTCTATAGGTCACTTTAATATCTAGTCAAATAACCGTCAATCAATTGTTATATCTTACAGACGTGACACGTTAAATGATTTATGACATGCCAAATATCATTTACAATTTCTTGCCACGTAACATGTCATATATCACTTAACATGACACATCAGCAAAATATAACAATTTACTGAAGGTTGTTTGACTAAAGACTAAAATAACCTACGGAATACAATTTCAGCTATTAAAGAGTTAATTTCAAAATTTTAAGAAGTAAAGTGAAACACGTTAATAATTTTATCGATCAAAGTGACACTCTACTCATGAACCAAGTATTTAAGGAACACAATTCTTTTGTTCCCTGAATAAAAGTTCGTCATTTATATTATTATCGGAGGTTTAAAGAAGTTGGTTTTGAAAAAAAAAATGATGAACGGCATATTTTTCTTTCTTCTTTTCGTGAGTGCGTTGGAAATTTGGAATCCACTGTCTTTCTACTTTTGTGTTTTCAGAACACATATTCAACAAGAGAATATTGGAAAAATAAAAGTACACACATGCCCACCAAACTGTCCTAGCTAGTAAAAAGCAGTGAAGCACAATCATATTCCCTGCAATCCAATTATGAGACTATCATTGCTTTATCTTTCTAGTGAGACCATGAGATAATGTGGTATAAGAAATGTTATTTTAATATATACTTTGTGGGATACCGTGTTGACACGTTCATATCCACCATTGGATGACATGTAGGACTTGAACTAAATGTGATTCATATCCAATTCAATAATAAATGTGAGTGTCGAGACGGTGTTTCAATTAAAATAATATTATCCTTATGTTATAGGTTTGATTTACAAGATTAATCTTCATTAGACTCGAGAAATATAAGGATTATGTAGCATTTTCACAAAATTTATCTCCCTAGTATTCAAACTCGAATCTTTTTCTTTGGAATTAAGATAGCTTATCACTTCAACTAACTCTTTCTGAGCCTATAATTGTTTTTTTTATATATATATTTATATGTTTAAGCGGCTTACAAGTTATACTTCAAATGGTTACTGATCCTATCTTTACCATTCTGAATGGCCATAAATAAATCTTACAACTTCGGAAAGTTCCACTTCAAACAAGATCCTCTCGAAACTGGGCATGTGCAATTTCGAAATGCCAACAAAGTGAAGGAATATGCAAACAGTGTTTTTTTTGTCGTAACACAAAGAAAGGCCAATACTAGGGGGCATAACGGCAAAAAGTGACAATCTCCCAATCAATTTTTCACTTTGTACTAGTTTGTTCATACAAACCTTGTCCAACTTTCTTCTTTCCATTTTTTTTGTCTTATTCCTACGGCTTTATCATTGATGTCCCAATTATAGTTATTTCCATGACTTTACAAGCGAAGTTAACAAAAAGAAAATTTTATAATTTGTTTAATTTTAACGCATACTCCAATTGAAGATGAAGAATTACCCACCCCCCCCCCCCCCCAAAAAAAAAAAACACAAACAAAAAGCCAACATCACCATCAAATAAAAAGTGGGCTAACCATGAAGCTAAGGTTCGAGGGTTGGGGAGGCAACATCAGTCATTCAGTCCAAGATATCTAAGCATATTGGGTTAATTGAGATAACATATATAAGCCTATGCTTCCTTTTCATGTGGGAATTAAAAAGACAACAATATCACCCAAAAAAAATAAGTCCAACATTTGATGATACAAGTCAATCTTAAAAACTATAAAATGGTAAAATAATCTATACATTAATAAAGGGGATTGGGGAGAGTAGCCACCTTTTGATGTCTTCTTACTTTATTGAAATTTGTTTTCAAATCCATCAATCACTATCTCATTTACCCTTACTTCTCCATATATTTTTTTTATGTAACTAGCCCCCTTCTTAGTGTAATTAATAAAAGGAATATAAAAATTAAAAAGACATTTAATGTCTATTAAATATAATATCAAATAATTTCATATAAAATAATATATTTCACATATTTGAAATGTATGATTTTATATATTTGATTAAGTGCTTAATATTAGTCAAATTTATTGGTTTTAGAGTTGATTTATCCAATATTTCTTTCTTCATTTTCATGAAATAACATCAATAAAAAAGGCAACTCTAGTGCCAAGTCGCTAGTAGTAGTAACAATAGTAATAATAATAATAATTGAGGATGTGCTGGTATGCTTGTGAGTTGGACTCTCGAAAATGATCTTGAGGCCAAGAAGCCCAACAATGGCTCCCCAAATGGCTGAGATAGTGAGATTTGACTAACCAAGGATGGATGAACCTATAATTTAGTGCGAGTGGATAATTATTGATAACAAAGATGATTTCCCTTTTCAACCAAAAGAAGAAAAAAAAGGACGATTGTCCTTTATAAAAGTGAGACTATTAGTCTTTCTTAATTAATGATGCTTTTTCTAGACATTTTCATATGAGAATCATGTATAATAATTCTCTACTAACAAAAGAGAATATAGTAGTTCGAGAAAACACCTTAAATTCTTCATAGAAGCCATGTACTTATTGGATTGGATTTTTTTTCCCCTACAAATATCCATGCTACTTAATAAGAAAAATAATTTGAAAAACCAAAGTATTTTCATTGTATTTGGTATGATGGAATCAGCCACAGCTAAGTAGTAGTAGTAGTAATAATAATAATAATGAGGTTAATACCATAAAATGAATAATAATGAGATTAATTTGTATTAGTTCATAAAATGTAGTTTTTTTTTCACATAAATTTTAAGATATCTAAACACTTTTGACTTGTCTTGGCTGAATTGATTTATAATAATTAGCTAGAAAAAATTTCACATTTATGAGTTGTACATCTCAAATAAATTAGTCATTAGTTCTGGTGTTATTTATAATAATAGATACTTTAGATTCACTTAAAAAAGTTAAAATTCTAGAATAATGTTTATAGTTTTCAGTTAAATAGCCCAAATTCTGAATCTCACTATCACTAATAATAATGTTAAAAAATAAAAAGAAACCATATATCAGCCTCAACTTTATAGCAATTAATAATAAGGGAGGAGCATCCTTATAATCTTCCATATCTAGGCGAGATTTGGGTCCAAAATAACAACTACACTGAACGCTAAAATCTGAAAAGCTTTAATAGTAAGGTTGCACAAGTTGAGCAAGAAACGAACGTGGTTGATTGGGATTGATTGAGAGGGATAATGAATTTTGCTTCTATAAGGATGTCCCACACAAAAATGATTCCGTCGTGTGCACGATATGAAAGAATCTCGATGAAGTGTTGAATTTTGTAATGAATCTTTTCTCTTTCGGCCCGGAGGGTAATCAAATTCGGCAGATGCTGCTAGAACTCATTAGCACTATTTGATACACGTGGTGGAGCCCTGATTAATACGATAAGGCCAACGGATTATCATCATTAAGTAGGCATTAATTAAGTGAGAGGGTTTGCCCCGTGATGACATAATAGTGTTTTATTGTACCATCAATTTTTTCGCCAACAATGCCGTGAACCGTCAACCAAGAAAGGGTAACAATTCATGGCTATCAAATTTAATTTTCTCATTTGGAAGATTATGAAATGATATAAGTTAAAGGATATCTTCTCATCGAAATGAAGACACGTGTTCAATTGAAGACAAAATTTGTAGCGGTTTATATACACCATGGTTACAATTTTGGGGGTAGGCCTATTGATTAAGGAGATGTGCTTTCTATTTTATTCATTTTGGTTATTGTAAGCTAGCACGTGGAGAAAATAATTCTCCTAAATATGCACAATGTTGATGTGAATGATGCACCCTTATAATTGCTCAAAACATTTTTGTTTTTCAGCTTTTTGAAAGAAAGAGAGGTTATCGTAATCGAAGATTGGGTAACTAACATATCATTAACTTCGGTAATATTTACCAACTTTATGATTTACTAGCAATAAAGAACTACCAGTTGGCTCAATTTTTATTAACTCACCATTTGAAGAAAATTAACATTTTAACCATTAGTAAAGAATTTAATTTTTATCAACTGATAAAGTAAATCTTTTTACTATCATTCAATTATGACACATCAATAACAGTGATTAGGTCTTATATTCACTGTTAAAAAGGTAAAAAATATGGTGATTTGATTTAATGGCTTTTAATATATCAAAATTAACTGTCTATTCATTGAAAATTAACTCAATAAAATAGCTGTTGGTAAGTGGGTTGAAAACCAAAGTGTTATATGGTACGATGCCTGCCAAATAGGTAAAAAGATAATTTCTGAAACTCTATTTTGATCTTTTGACCCATTCTTTGTTACCAACTGATTATTATTCCTTTCAGGTTCCTATTCCTAATCCGGTCCATGGTAACTCAGCCAAGAAATCAAGACACAAATTGCATAAAGAAAAAATGATGGAGCCCACTAACACCAGGTGTAAAACTCTGATTGAGAGGTGCTGGTTTGGTTATCCATTTGGTTTGGCTATATAATTGAAGGGATATGGAGCTTTCATCTTCCCACATTGGTCTCTCAATCTGTTACTGTGCCAACGCATTGTGAGGCCAATTGTACCTAACACACAGCTAAGCCCGCTTTGGAACTTGTTGGATTTAACAGATACCATCTTTCCAACCATAATATCTCAACCAACCACACACCACCCCTTCCTTCTCAAAAATATCTCTCTCCCCAATCAAACTGTGAACTTTCCTAGTAAGTGAAAGTGGTGTTGCACCTTTTGTCCATCACTTTGTGCAAAGTGAATTCTAATTAAGCTCTTTCAGTCACAACTCATAACAAAAAAAGAGGACAAAAGAAAAATGACAGAACAGCAACCACAAACTGTTGAGTCAGAAACACCATCTGATCCTCCTCCCCCACCTGCTACAACTGAGGCTCAGCATAGTCCTGCTCCTGCTCCTGCTGGTGCACCTGAGCATGTTCCTGATGAGACTCCAAAGGATGTGACTGAGGAGAAATCTGTGATTCCAGCACCTCCTCAAGATACCACCAAGCCTGACGATTCCCAAGCTCTTGTTGTAGTTGAGAGTATGATACTATTCTTATTAGTTATTGCTCACTACCCCTTTTATGTTATATGGTTCCCAAAGCATAGAATAATATACATGATTGGTTTGTGAAACACGATTGCAAAAGGGAAAGAGAAAAATAAGTTCTTTATGCTTAATTTAATCAAATAAGGTAGCCAGTCCTTAATAAGCAATTAAAAAAATAGTAATCCTTTTTTTTTCCGTCTTGTTCATAAGGTATTTAAAATCAACTATGTTGTATTGTTAGAGAAAGAGGATAGTTTCTATAGACTATTCCTTCTTCTGAATATCAAGTTGCATCGTTGTTCTTTCTTTTTCTGAAATTTCGGTGCCATATTAACAATCATGGTGTTTAAACGATTTTCTTTTCCCCATTTTTTTAACGATTGTAAAAGCCACTGAAATTTAATTTTAATTGCATAGAATAGGTTTTTTATTTTATTTTATCATTTCCCTTCCCTTTTTAATTTGAAAAAAAATAATTCTCTTGCATTTGATTATTTGTTGTTCTTGTATTTTCATCTGTTTACTTTTGCTGGAATTTTCTTGTTGAAAATAATTTGCTATGCACCTTTCAGCTCTTATTAGCGGAGAGGGTGATCTTCTTTAAAATCCAATCCTTGTAGGACGATAGTTTATTTGGCATAAACGTATTAAACTATTATCAACCAATTGCAAGCTCCTTAATTATCTAGCCTTCAAGCAAAGGTCCAAGTTTTGGTCATCATGGTTATTATGACTATAACCATAATCATAAGTTGATGACATTTGTTTTTGTTGTGTTTGTTGTTGTTAATTTGGTTATTGCCAGAGCCTCATGCTGAAGAGAAACCATCTGGTGAGGGCTCTGTGAACCGAGGTATGTTAATTATCATTGTGAAATTTGATTTCCCTTTTATGCAGCATTCATACCCTGACATTACAGAAACCTCTTTTCAGATGCTGTGCTTGCAAGAGTTGCAACAGAGAAGAGATTGTCACTGATCAAAGCATGGGAAGAAAGTGAGAAATCAAAGGCAGAAAACAAGTAAGAGCCTGCAGCATTCGCTTCAAATGTTTTGTTGATTTGGTATTGCCTAATAATTGTTATTTTTATTTTAGTCTTTAAACGAGTCAGCTTAACTATGGTGAAATCAAACTAACATTAAGTTCATGGTTTTTTGTCTTTTAAATGAAAAGTTGTTGATTTTCTTTTCTATCTGGTCCTAGTCTCTCGCTCTTCTTTGCATTACTCTCTTCTGGAAGCTATGATATCATGCTTTGTAAAATATCACCATCATGATCATTGTCAATTTTAGAACAGGTACAGTTAAAGATGAGATTTCTATTAGAAAACTAATGACTGCTCTTAGTTATGCCAAATTGGCTTGAGTCTATAAAACCAGGCATTCATGGTAATTTAGTATTATATTTGGTTCTTCGATATTATTTGACAATGTTTCAAATACTAATGCAATTGAAAAATTGTTGAGCAGGGCTCACAAAAAGCTTTCAGCCATTTCTGCATGGGAGAACAGTAAGAAGGCTGCTGTGGAAGCTGAATTGAAGAAGATTGAAGTAAGAATTTATTTCAGAAATAATTATAGCATTTGCTGTTAGTTATTTGCTCTTTTTGAATTATTTTGTCTGTTCTATAAGGATTGAAAGTGTAACCAACTAGTTGCTTATTATTACAATTTTGGCAAAGCTCAAGTTCCTTCTTTGCAATAATTTTACTCTTCATCACATCTTTTCTACTTCTTTGTAGTTTGAAATCATGATTTGTTGCTATTCTTCTTACTGCATTTAATATGGCCAAAGAGGGGAAATTAAGTTGATATTTTTGTATGTGAGTAGGAACAACTAGAGAAGAAAAAGGCAGAATATGCAGAGAAAATTAAGAACAAAATAGCTGAAATTCACAGGGAAGCTGAAGAAAAGAGGGCTATTACTGAGGCTAAAAAAGGAGAGGATCTCCTTAAGGCAGAGGAGACAGCTGCAAAGTACAGGGCAACTGGAACATCTCCAAAGAAGCTCCTTAGTTGTTTCTAATGCTACAATCCTCAAGCCTGATCGGAACCAAAGATGTGAATTATTATTGTGTATTTTCTTCTTTTGGCATTCATATATCAATGCATGTGTGATCTGGTTTATGTGATGAAGATTTAGTTCATTTTCATTTGTTGTGTCTGCACAGTGATATGTTGGCGTGTATATACCAGCTACTTTGAGGATAAAGAAATTAAATTATTCAATGTGTAACAGTAACTTGTATCATGAGTTCACTAATAAACTTTAGTCTCTAAATGCTGTAAAGAATGTAAACAAAGTGATATATTAACCAATGATAAGGGTAAAATTCTTTCTCCACCACCATGAAACCCATGTTATGTATAAGACTAGAGTCTGCATTTTGAGCACTTGATCAACATATAATCTTGCTAGGCCAGGAGATTCATAATGTTCTCAGATGTTACCTCAAGAACAATTTTCTGAGACTTCTATCTCTTAATTATGTATCAGCATAGCAGAAAGTTTATCTTCTTTCTTTGTTGATTTGATATTCACTGTTCAGTCTGTCTTTATTGCAAGTTATTAAGGTTTGTTGAAACATATCGCTATCCATTTAAAATATGGAAGGCATCTACTTTTGTGAATCAAGGAGAATATTAATAGCTCAAATAAGCTGCAGTTGTTGGAGGGAACGTGGAAACCAGCAATGCTGTGACTTCATTCACAAAAATGAAGAAATATAGAAAAGCAACAAAATTTTCCTCAGATCAAATCATATTTCCTTTCCATTAGGAATTTTGAAGACTATCTTAGTCACATCTACCATCAAGGGTATTGAGAAAACTTTCAGTCTGTCCTAAGAATAATACTTCACCATCAGACTCATCTAGCAAATGATTTAATGCATTTTCAGAATTTTCAAGAAATTCATAATAGCTCAATTCTGACTCAGCTGTGCCATTTTCAAGCTTTGCTTTATAGCTACTTGCTTGTTCTTGTTTCTTGTTTGCAAAGGCACTGCTTCCAGTGTTTTTCTCCTTCAATGAGACATCAGAACATGACCCCAATTTTGATGCTGATGATGATGCTGGTGTGACAAGGCTTTGACTCACTCCTGCTCCTCGTTTTCCCTTGATCAACCGAAATGATTGTCCAACCTCAGAATGCCAAAGTTGAAGAAAGTGATCCGGGTATGTTTCCCTTGCTGTTGACCATGAATTATGCAATGAAGATTCCATTGACAGCCTTGCCTCGGCCTCAACTCTGGCACTTTCCCATTGTACCATGTGGCGCGTAAGAGGAGATTCGGATTTAACAATACTATGATCAGGAGTGGAAGAGGACTGAGGGAGGCGCTTCTTCAGTTGTGTGTTCCAATAGTTCTTGATTTCATTGTCAGTTCTTCCTGGAAGTTGGGATGCTATAGCAGCCCACCTGAAAGTATGTGTGGTTGTACATGCAAAATAAATGTAACATCACAACTGCAGATGAGTGCAACCAAGTCATGAAGTAGAAGCAAGAGACTAACAATCTAACATCTTCTGCAATTACATAAGGGAATTGCTACAATGCCAACTGTTCTGTGCAAAATGGCACTACAAATATTTCCATGAAGAGATCAATGATGCTGAAACTGAGACTAAACAATATGGTTTTCCGGGTTACTCGTAGGCATGATCTATCATATGCGTGCAAATTATTGTTTGATATGTTTAAAATAGAGTGGACCACAATAGAAGTGGATAAAAAGGATGATGCCGTAGACCGTGTCTAGTTAAGAATTTCTCATTATTTTCTTCCTTTGGGGAGAAGGGTTGGAAGAAATTTCCACTGACCAAACAGCTAAGTGGTCAACATAGAAGTTATCCACAAGAATTCAAGCATTATGAGTTATGAGTGAGTGAATGTTATAGGCTTCAGACGATGCAGCATGTTAACTCACAATGAGTCTCCATGGAACAAGAGGATTGATTATAAGAGGAATGTGGTACCTGTTGCCAAGCATGCCATGAAGTTGAATAATTCTACTCTCTTCCTCAGTAGTAAATGGGCCACGCTTTATGTCAGGGCGAAGATAATTTATCCAACGAAGCCGACAGCTTTTCCCACATCGAAGGAGGCCTAGGTAGAGGCAAGTTTTGAAGATTAGAGTTTCGCTAATAGAGCCATATGCAGATTTCTATTATAAAGAGATATTTCAGATAAGAGAGGAATGCAGCATCTCAAAATATACCACAGCATCCTATAATGTGTATTATTTGCTTCTTGTTTCATACAAGATTCAACCAATTGTTAAGACCTGAATTTAGTTAAATATACGTTGAACTAAACTTCTCAACAGATCCTTAACAATAAGTATGTCTACCACTTTCTTCTTTTCATTCTCTTCAGCACATTAATTCCCCCTCAAACATGATTCTGTGAACCATTTTTCAAGGGGAAAAGTTTTAGCATGCTATATGCATATGGCATTATGGCAAAAAACATTCACTTAGGAAATTGGTCCCATGTAGATTCCAACTGCATATTCATAAAAGTTCAACCAATTAAATTCAGGTATGTGAGGTGGTACATCACAACAGGAATATAAAATCAAAGACACCCCCACCTAGCTTTTCTTCCACACAATAAGGCCTATTTTTCACTAGCTTCAAAAGTTCCAAAAGCTCCTCACTGGGGAAAGGAAAACAAGAATAATGCAGAAGCAAAGAGGAAAAAGACCAAGAATGTAAAGGGCATATGAACTTTCACCTGCATGGTTGGGGAGTGTACGCCAACTTCCATGGCCATGCTTCTTAATGTACTCAACCAATGCTTCATCTTCTTCAGGAGTCCAAGCACCCCTCTTCACTCCTTGTTTATCACAGCATGGTGCTTTACCCATCTTCAACACCACCGCAACATTACCACAATAACAATAATCTCCCTATAATACTAATAGCCTTTTTGCACACCACCCCACCTATCATATAACAGGTAAGAAGAGTGTTGCAGAAGAAAAACCAAGTGATGGGATAAGTCAATTGAAAACTGAGGATAATAAATGCATATGTATAGGACAATTGAGTGGCTTAGAGGTCCAGGCTAGTGCATTTAATACAAGTACATGACCACTATGGCAATGCCACAAGGTTCTCAGTGACAGCATAAAAAGCAAAATATACACATCACAACGCTGAAACTTGGATGAGAGAGAATGGTAGGAAAAGACAGAATATTCAGAGAAGCAAATGCTAGGGATGAAGAAGCTGGAAAGAGACACTAGCAAAGCAGATCGCTGTAGATTTTTGCTCGAATATAAGTGTAATCTCATTGAAACAAGCTCATAGTAAAATTGAGTCTTCTTAATTTTGTTTATTAATTTATTCATGATAGCTTGCTCATTTTTTTCTAGTCCTATAAATTTATGTAAATATAAGTTGATAAACTTATATCTATACAAAAAAAAATTTTTCTCTTGCATCACTTTAAAAAGAAAAAAAAATCTCTTGAGGATGTCTTGAATCCAACATCATGGTTTGTGCATCTCACGGAATGTTACACAAAGATATAAGAGGAGACAATTTACCAAATTAGAATTTGGTGCAATATTAAACAAGCTATACTTATACGAAGAAAATTAAACAATTGTTGGAAAATTTCAAGGAATAATAATAATAATGCGGATGACACGTGTTCACATAGACGACAGTATGAGTAATTGAGTATAGGTGTGTAAGAAATTTAATGCATTATGACTAAATAGTAAAAGCTGTTGATGTATAAAATGATTGTTTTTGTTTTTTTTTTTTTTTCTCTCCTTCTGTTGTTAAGGCAGAGTTCAGCAGCTTCATTGTAGTATGACTGAAAACCATGAACCAATGGACAAAACTGATAAAAAGACAGGGCAGTGATAGATACATACATCATAGATGGAAAAATCATTCGAATTGAACTAAGTTCCACGAATATGTCATGGGGGGCCATATTCCACGTGTCAGTTTTTGGTGAGGTAACAAGGCAGGTGCATGCCATTAACAATGTGAATATAATAATAAATAGCAGAGGTATACCTGAAGAGTCAAATACGTCAACGTGGCTTATACAGTTTGGCACTCTCGGGTCACAGTTTTCATTTTATTTTATTTTTATGGGGGTATTTTTTCCCCCCCATAAATATGGCATGTACAAATTCCAGATCCCAAGAAGACATTATTTTACGGATTTATTTAATAAATCTAGTTTATGACCGATATATGTAAGCATTGTCTTGTAATTTGAATTTAAATTATTATTTTGAGCATACATGCATAAAGATTTTCATTTGATTTACGTAATTATTGTTTTCTTTTTCAGCTTTATGTAATTATTGTTTTCTTTTTCAGTTTTCAGGTGCAGAATTAATTTGTTATTTATTGGTATTGGTTTGATTTGATTTGATTAATTGTAATCATTAGATCCATAACGTGCTCTGGATGGGTTAAAATTATTGTTGGATCACTACTATTTATACGTCAAATTAACATAGTTTTGCGAGATTGGCGTTTAGCACTTGAAGTTCTTTTATGCTTCTAGTGTTTTGTTTTATTCTAGTGTGTAATGAAATGGGTGTTATGTTACATATGTTGATCTCTATTAGCTGCTTATATCTGGACGGATCTCCATTACCAGGATGTTAAGGGTAGACTAGGTGGTAAGTTGTTATTATGCAAAACCATTTTAGGAACTTCTGCTCTGCCGCATTTATTTTATGATATGATTGTTGTGAAATGGTGGGTCCAAAAGACACAAACAGAGTGACGTAAAATAAATATGCGGAAGCGTAAAATAAATGACACCAGAAATTTACGTGGTTCAGCTTAAAGCCTACGTCCACGGGCAAAAACGACAACAAAATATTTCACTATAGAAATATGATAGAGATACAAATGGTGAACACACTCTACTCAAACCCAAATCCCCAAATACACCCTAAAATACCTTACAGTATTTTTCTCACAAGTGTATATGCTCAACATACAAAAGAGAAGTAACAAAAATACTAGAACAAACTTCTCTAACACCAAAAGAGCCAATGGACTTAGAATACCTTGAAGCTCTAATGCATGCTCTATTTATAGAGTCCAATGCACCACTTTCAAAGCTTCAATGCCTAACATTGCCTAACTTTCATCTACCTTCACCTACTTTCATCTAACATTGCCAAACTTCACCTAACTTTGAGGGTTGTTAGCCATTAAGTTTGAAGGTTGTTAGCCACCAACTTGGAAGGTTGTTCAAAGTTTACCAATAGCTTGAAAAATCAAGCCATCAAAACTAATTTTTTAACAAATCTCCACCTTGGCTTGAATTTTATCAAGCTTCAAATTTTCAAAATCGTCTTCTCCAATATGCCAATAGGCATACTCAAATATGCAAACTACCTCTTGATGGGATAGGCACTGGGTTCCACAAATTAGAATCAACACCCTTAGTCCTATAAATGGTAGTACTAAATCTAATACTAGTTTGCTTTCCACAAACACGTTGTTTACAAAAGTAAGGAATAACGAATTTTTGATCACTAAGCAAACCATGCTTGCTCACCATAGGCATTCCTGCCTCACACAAGCGAGTAGTGTCTAAATCAGATGAAGATGATCCTGATGTAGCACTAATAACCGTGCTACCTTGAAGTAGATAAAGATCATTAACCAATCTACCTCTGATCACTACAAGAGCACCTTTGGAGACTTTCAAAACTCCACCTTCAGCAGAATACTTATACCCTTGAGAATCAAGAGTACTCAAAGAAATAAGATTTTTCTTTAAGTCAGGAATATACCGAACATTAGACAAAGTTCTCACGGTTCCATCATGTGACTTGATTCGGATTGTACCAATGCCGACAACCTTCTGAGGATGTATTATTTCCCATAAGAACAATACCATTATTAATTGACCGGTAAGTTGTAAACCAATTAGGATTCCGGCACATGTGGTAAGAGCGGCTGAATCAAGCATCCAAGTATCACCAAGCTAGGCAGGTTGATCTTTGCAAGAACATTTCCGGCATCTTGACCCTGCTTGCATCACTTAAATCTTTCTTGTCTTTGAGTTTTGGACAATCCGATTTTCAATGCCCTTCTTTCTTATAATATCTACATCTGCCTTTTCTGCTGCTACTCGAACAAACATCCTTCTAATTACCTCTAGCTACCAAACCAGATGCGGTATCATTAAGATCACCACTATCATGCTCCATCCTTTTACGACACAAAAGTGAGGACTTGACTTCATCAATATCAAGACGCTCACGTCCATAGATGAGTGTTTCACGAAAATGCCTGTACGAATGAGGTAAAGAACAAAGCAACATCATTGCTTGTTGCTCACTAGAGAATGTCTCATCCATATTTTTCAACTCCATCACAAGTGATGTGAACTCAGCTATTTGAGTTCTCATTGACGTCCCTTCTGCCATACGAAGCATATCTGGACTTTGCAAAACACGAGACGATTAGCCACCGTCTTAGTCATATACAATGACTCCAACTTGGTCCATGATGATTCTCATTGTTTTCTCGAAAGGACCTCTGCAAAGACATCATCTGTAATGCATAACTGAATAATGGAAAGAGCCTTTTGATCGGCATCTTCCCATTCAGATTCTTTCATTGCCTCGGGCCTCTTTTCTTTGTTAGAAAATACTACTTTCAAGCCTTGTTGTACAAGAACAGCCATCATCCGCACCTTCCACATCCCAAAGTTGATGCGACCATCGAATTGTTGAATATCAAATTTCATGGATGACATCTTGAACAAATTTGCCAGAACTCTATAAGAGCTCGACATACTTTGTTGTGAAATGGTGGGCCCAAAAAGACACAAGCAGTGGCGTAAAATAAATATGGAGCGTAAAATAAATGACACAGAGAAATTTACGTGGTTGACTTAAAGCCTACGTCCACGAAAAAGCGACAACAAAATATTTCACTATAGAAATATGATAGAGATACAAATGGTGAACACACTCTACTCAAACCCAAATCCCCAAATACACCCTAAAATACCTTACAGTATTTTTCTCACAAGTGTATATGCTCAACATACAAAAGAGAAGTAACAAAAATACTATAACAAACTTCTCTAACACCAAAAGAGCCAATGAACTTGGAATACCTTGAAGCTCTAATGCATGCTCTATTTATAGAGTCCAATGCACCACTTTCAAAGCTTCAATGCCTAACATTGCCTAACTTTCATCTACCTTCACCTACTTTCATCTAACATTGCCAAACTTCACCTAACTTTGAGGGTTGTTAGCCATTAAGTTTGAAGGTTGTTAGCCACCAACTTGGAAGGTTGTTCAAAGTTTACCAATAGCTTGAAAAATCAAGCCATCAAAACTAATTTTTTAACAATGATCTTAATGTTTCTACTGTAATAATAAATAGCATGGGTCATATTTTGTTATTTCCCTTACGTTTGGTTAGCTCTGAAGAAGAGTCAGAAAGAGGCGAGCAATATGCTTCACAAGTTTAACGTCTTAAAGGACAAGGTCATATATGACCCACAAAGCAGTGTTGAGTCATCCAAGTTAGAATTGCCCCTTATGGAGCAGTGGAAGTCACTCTTTGTTGATATGGAGAATACATTTGCTCACGAGGGTAAACAGCTTGTGAGTTTTAATGCTATTAGCCTATGATTCATCAATCCTTTTGCTAATCATTGACTTCCATTGCCATTTCATTCCAAGTTTAATTTTCTCTATTTTTACACTATCAATTTTCCATTCCAGAGAGTGCACATTCCTCTTGAATTCACTTTCTGTTAGAAAGCCTTGAATATACTATTTTGTTGCCTGCTTCTGGCAAAGCCTTTATCTAATATTTCTAGCACTTGAAGTTTTTTTATGCTTCTAATGTTGGATTACATGTTAATTAAGGTTATGCAGGAATAGTAAGAAGTGTTGTTCCACTCAGCTAATTGATGGAGATGGTGCATTCAATGCTTCCGGGATTGAGAACTTCATGAAGGAGGTTAAATTAGCCGAATGTGGCCTTTCATATGCTGTAGTTTCTATTATGGGTCTGCAAAGTAGTGGTATGTTTTCTTTATTTCTTATTCTTTTCATGAGCTGGTTGGTTTTATGTTATGACGATGATGATGACTCTTACCAGTCTTTGCTCTTGAGTTGAGGCTTTCTATGTGGCATGGTATACTTCTTGTGATATGGGAACTATTAAACAAGAAGTAAATGCTGATATTTGATTTTGTTATCAATTCACGACTTTGGTATCCATATATGCTGGTGATTTCTAATGATTAAGTTTAGTCTCTTTGTACATTTTCTTAATTCTTATGGGAGTTTTATCTTTCGTTTCAGTCCAATCTATAATCTTGTGATCTTTGTCAAGATGGATGCTATTCCTAAGAAACTGGTCAGTGTATGAAAATTACTCAAAGTTCTCCAACTAGTTGTAACAATTTCAGATTTTGTTTCGCGACACTTGGAGAACCGGACCTCTTAAGAAACAAGCTGAATTTAATGATTTTCTTGAGGTAAAACTCAAAGCATATGAAAGGATAAAATTGAATAGCATACCTAGGCTTCTTTTTAATAATTGTAGCCTCATTGCAATTTCCATTCTGCTACAGGCAGTGGCTAGTGATCTCCTGTTAAAGCTTCCTTTCAGCACTGTATTTGAGTATCTTAAGGTTAGCTTCGGTTCATGTCTGCAATTTGTTAGTAACCATTTGATGCAATAAATAGTGAAATCTGTTATATAGGTGTATATGCTTCTGTCTGTCTGGGTGTGTTCATTGGCAATCAAACATGGAGGTGGATCATTATATTATTGTGCATAAGTTAGACATTATTTAGAGAATTCACTCATAGCTTCCTCTGTAAACATAGGAACATGGCATAACTTGGCTAGTTTTGCTTCAGTTTGGGTAAGGGGCAGAATTCATGAATGGTAACCGTGCTACTTGTAAGGCATTAAAGTTAGCTTGCATGGAACAAGAAGGACTTTCTAAACCCATTGTAGATGGCACTGTGTCCTATTCAACAAAACTAGAAGTGTGTGGAACTTTGAGACTCCCCACAACAAAACCAATTATGTTTTTGAAGATAGTCCAGGGGGCAAAATAAATGCTTCTTGCCAGTGGTGTGCTTGGTATGAGTATTAATTAAAAAAAAAAGAGAGAGGGGGAGAGAAAATTTATTATGCATTTAGGCATATAGCATCTCTTGGAAGACTTTTTTAATGACACAAATTGTTTTAATTTTTGCGTGGTGTAGCCACAAGGGGCAGCTGTACATAAGGTGTGTTGTTTTCTTAATTTGAAAGGAACAAACATCTGAAACAGGTTTAGGGATTTTAATGCACATTGTACATAGGCCACAAGGGGCAACTGTACATAAGCTTGTTTATGCACATGATTAGTTTCCGCATTAATAGCATATTCAATTCTTTCTTTTCTTTGTTTTTCCTGGACTTGTCACTACTTTATCTATTTCTCTAAGATACAAAAAGGTCATATTTGATGGCATAGAATAAGAATAAATCAATACAATTTGCATGTCAATTCTTACCTTTTGTGATTTGTGAAACAGACAAAGAAGGGAGACGGGTGAGGAGAACGGTTACGGTTATGGTGGGAGCAGCAGCAGTAGCAGCTAATGTCTTTTACCTCCGGTGTTTGAAGTTGATCTCAATTTGAGCCTAACTTAATTAAAGAATATGAATAGCATAATTACTTTATTTTTTATATTAAGACCGATATATCTCTATGTATTTTAGTTATGTGATTTAGTTTAATTTAAAACTTAATCTTTGCTTAATTCTTATACTTTATCTTACTAGATTAATATGAAGTTGAAGTTGATTTTATTAAATTATGTGGCATTATTATGAAAATAAAGGAATTTTTTTTTCAATTGAAATGCAAGTTATGGCAGTTTCAAACTGCCATCAGTAACTTTTTTTTTTAAAAAAACTTCTCTACAAATTATGGCAATTCAAACCGCCATAAGTAATAACTTTTTAAAAAAATTTGTTGCAACTTGTGGCAATTCTAAACCACTATAATTAACAATATTTTTTTTAATTTGACTGAAAATTATGGTGGTTTCAAATTGCTGTAATTACTATATATAAATTGCGACAATTATCGCGGAGGTTAAAAAAGAAACCATCGTAATCAATCAAATGGCATTGGTTATTACGACGATTCCCAAAATCGCCGTTACTGTGAAAAATGGCGGTAAAAAACTGCCATAATTTGCAAATCTAATCGCCGTAATTCACAATTTTTTTTTGTAGTGAAGCTGTCTTGGCATTGGTTACATCAACAATCTTTTCAAACATCTTATCATCTAAGCCATGATAGATGATGGTAAATGTACATTGATATTTCTTTCTTTTATTCTCTAATTCCTTCTTTTGAGCTGCTTCCAGCTTTTCCTCATTTTCTGGTTCTATATAGCCTTTCTCAACAATTTTCCACACACCTTGAGCACTAAGGACAACCTTCATTCAATTTGCCCAGTTGTCATAATTGAGCTTAGATAATTGTGGGTATTGGAAAGATAAAGTGATCCCTTTTGAAGACATTTTTTGTAAGTGGCTCTGATACCACTTTGTTGGAAATATGACAATATACACATAAACACGGACACAACAATTTTTTTTTTTTGTATTGCATATAATATATACAATACAAAGGTTTATATAATGAGACAAAATATCCTAAATTTACCATTTCCAAATAATGAATAGTTTTATCTCATAATAAAAATATCTAAAACTTATCAACGTCAATAATTGAAATTATAGTTACAAATCACCTTTCAATTTCTATCATTAATTTATTATCAAGTTTAATTTTTCAACAGTATCGTCATACAAACAATTTGTTATATATTGCTATGTTTTGATCGTTTTCAGTATAAGGATTAATTAGAAATTATTCTTCCTCTCTTTGAGCTGCCTTCGAAACATTCATCCTCATACATACATTGCATCATTGTTGAGGCTGAAATTGTTATACAAATCAGCCCCACCTATACAAATATTTCATGAAGCCATTTCCAACCACTTGATTCGAAAACTTGAGCTATGAATTAAACCTCAATGGCAGATTATGATCCACACTAATATTATCAGAGGCGGACGGTAGTGTTGGGAAGAGGCAGTGCGCCCTAAAATTTATAATTTCTTTTAAAAATTGTCAATCTTTTTTAATTTACCCCCAAAAAAATTTAATTAATTAATTTTATCAATTTTTTATTTAAATAGATAATATGTTACGTAAATATGTATATTTTTCTTGAGTATTGATTGTGCAATATTTATTTCTTTTACATATGATAATTTTTATTTAAATTTAAAATAAAGGTTAAAAATTAGTAATGTACATATATTTATTTTATGTAATATTAGTTATTTGGTATTGGCCTGCTAATAACATAGTCTAACTCCACCCCTAATTAATATGATACTCACCACTAATTATTATGATTTACCTAATATGTAGAAGAGAATCATAGAAGATTTCAATTAAGTTTTGTATTATGTTTTTCTATTTAAAAAAGAAGATTTGAAAAGATTTGAAAAAACATAATGTAAAACTGAATTGAAATATTCCATAATTCTCTCCTAAATTTTAGGCAAATCTTTATCTCTTCAAATTTTTATCCAAATTTTCTATCTTCTCAATTCTTTATCCAAATCTTTCCTTTTATTCATTTAACTGATTTTACTATTTTTAGTTTTGAAAAAAAAATACATAATTTGTGGGAACGTGTACCAATTAAATGCAAAAACTGAAAATCTCAAATCAAATGTAAATTAAAATATAATCTCACTTAATACCAAAAATATCTTAAATTCATCCAAAAAATTAAAAGATTTAGGAAAAATATCTTAATTAATTAATAAATAAATGTGAAAAAAGTAGGATAATAAATGCAGTTATCATCACATCTTATAGTAATATATACATGCTACATGCTCACATTAACTGAGAAGCAGAATTGATGTACTGTTCTGCAAACAAACAAATTTGAACTTAAAATTGTAAAATAAGGCACACATATGCGTAGGAGGAGGTTAATTTACAGCAGATCTTAAATTACTCTTTAGTTTCCCGATATGCTGATCGAGGCTTGAGCAGTAAAGTTTTCACAAATAAATCAGTAACATAATATTATCTAGGCAATTAAATAAACATTAGAAATGTTCCAACCTTTATTGGACAAACACATTTAAGACCACCGAAGGATGCTGACTCCTTTATTTGAAGCAAACTTACATGAGTATGCACAAAACAACTCTAAAGAATAACAATTAAATACACTATTCCGGCATCCTACTGTTTAATAATTAACAATTATAATGCAAATAAAATTTAAAATCTTACTTTAGATAGAAATATTGAAAAAACGGCAGGACATAAATTTGTCAATGAATAACACATGGCAAAACTTTTTTTTAAAAAAATGAATCTAAATTATTAGTAGTATAGATTTTGAGCAATATTTAGATCAGATACAAAAGGATAAAAAAGATTTACTAAAATTTTAGGAAGATATCTTTGACAATTCATATTCAATTTATACACCAATCTACCGTATCTCACTTACACAGTGGAACCGATGCCTCGTATGTTTGCCATATGGTTATGTATATGGGAAAAAGTTCTTAGGAGAGAGGCAATACATGTATCTATAATGTCTACATCTTTAACAGTGATTAAATTAGTCATATCGATGGCAAATACTTCCTAAACATTTTTTTTTAAAAGAATTTGAGGTTGATAGGTCGTGGGTGTGCTTGGTTTCTCTGTTGCAAATTATAATTAATATTTTTAAAATTGTTGTTTCAACCATGAAAATTTATCTAATTAACCTTAAATCCTAATTTAGGGTTCAAAGTCATGTAAAAATTAATTTTAAAATCACAATTCCGTTTGAGCAAAAAAAATCATATGGCAGTATTTGGAATGATTGAAAATATAAACTAATTTGATTTTTATATATGATTTAAAATCAAATGATTTCCTATAAAATCCTAATCAATTCGTAAACAAATAAAAGAACAAATCAGATAATAAAAGACAATATCGAAAAAAAAGGGAAATAAATTTATAGCATGCTGAAGTGATTTAAATTCAACTAATAGATATATAATAGATATGTAAATCTATTAATCCAGTTAGATTACGGTATCTTGATGATAAAAAATAATCAGATTTAAACTGCATCAACACGCATATAAATAGATGTGACACAAATCAAACAATTGACACATGTGACACATATAGTTCTCTCTTTTTTTATAATCAACATAGTTCTCTCTCTTTTGATAATCCATATAGTCCTCTCTTGTATATTATCCATCCTATTCCTATCACATTTATATGCTCATGGCATTCTTGTGTGAGGATGAATTGTCTCACATATTCTCCTATCTTCCGACAAAATTATTATGCAAGTTGAGAACTCTTTGCAAGTCCTTAGTGGAGTGCACTTCAGGAAGACATTTTTGCATGAAACATGCACAAAATATGTTGCAAAGAGATGATACTTGCATATTTATTCAGCCAGACATATGGAATATTTATGGCAATAACGAGATCCACCCACTGCCTCGAGAGGAACAATATTTTGGGTTTCCAAGAAGCTCTCTGCAATTCTTGGCAAAGGTGAGAGTCCTTGCTTCAAACAATGGCTTAATTTTATGTCGAAGCATGAATTTGGAGGGTCAAGTTGAGCTATGTATATGTAATCCCATGACACAAACATGGCTCCCCATTCCTACCCCAGCCACACTACTTGAGAACCCTTATGCAAATATCTATGTTTTCTTGAAGTGCATCAATAAGGATCTTGATTTAGATGACTACTCGATTTTTTTGATTGAAAATCCACCAGAGTGGTCATCTTATGTTATTATCAAAGTATACTCTCCAAAAGAAGGAATGTGGAGGGCAATGGAGAAGACTTTCTTCGTTGGTGGAATGAACATGAGGCTTGATATGCCTGTTTATTTGCATGGAGCCCTCCACGTGATATCAGAGTGTCCTTCTTTTTTTATGCGGGGTAGTCCTTATTTTTTACCATATATTATGGCATATAATTTTGAGAGTGGTAAGTCAACAAAGATTGAGATCCCTAAGGATGCAAGAAAAGGTTGCCATGATTTGAGGTGTGACATGCGTATCTTTGAGTGGGGAAAGGAAAGCAGTTTAGATCATTCCATGTGTTTGGTAAGATGCATGAAACAAGTTTTTACTATATGGGTTTTGGTCGACTACAAGTCCAATACATGGAGAAGGATTTTGAAAATAAGGGTTAGAGGGATGGGGGTGAAGGAGGAAAATCCTAAGGTTCAAGGATTTACAATGATTAATGGAGATTGGTTGATTTTTGCCACGGAGAACAAGACTTATGCATATGACTGCACTCAAAATTCTTGGGAATCAAAAGAACTGTGTAAGCATCAATGGGATGGTAGAGTTAATTTGATTCCTTACATTACCACTCTTCGACCTTGTGGAACCGGTGCCTCACTATTCCTACAACATCATCATCTACTTCAGCCTACTATTGATCCTGAAGATACGACTATTTAGGACTTCATCCAAGACCGTCTTCATTTTTCCGGCAGAAAGTGAATTGCTTACTTTTGTCCTTATATTATTTTATTATTTTTATTCTTATTCATGTATTGATCAACTTCGTCTGAAGATTAGCTTTCTTTTTTTTTTCCATGTCTTGTAAAGATTGTCTTTAATGCTTGCTACCATGTACCCATTCATATGGAGGATTTATCGTAATAAGAAGCATTTATGCATTTGTGATATAACTTTTGTATTATTTATATTATTATTTGTTTTTCTATATGAGGAAGCGAGAGAGATTTATATAAAGGCTCCAGCAGTTTGATTAATTATCGATCAATCAAATGATTTATATCAATGGTAGTTTAGGAATTCGATCAGACGCCTTCAATCTGTTCAGCGTCAATTGATCACATGAATCTTTTCTAGGGGAAACCTTCGTTCCAATCATGTCTGGATTATTTATCATTAGCCCCTGACTTAGTAATATATTCATGTTACATGCCCACATTAATTGAGAAGCAGAATTGATGTAATGCTCTGCAAACAAATAGAATTGAACTTAAAATTGTACTATAAGGCACATGCACGCATAGGTGGAGGTTAATTTTCAGCAGAACTTAAATTAATCTTTAGTTCCCTAAATATTGAGCAGATGTTCATAGCCCGACCCGTTCCATTAACTTGACATGAACTAAAACTCATTAGGATAGATTTGGATTATGAAATTTGACCCAGTACACTTTTTTATTTAAATTCGGATCATACATCGGGTTGGCCAAACATGGCTTGAAATCAAATAATTTCTTAATAAGAGATAATTTTTTTATAATAATTTGTGAACAACTATAAGATTTTAAAAGTTTAAGTAATATATTTTATACAACTTGATATTATTTTTATTTTTATATGGTTTATTTTGAAACCTATATTATGAAATATCTCTTAAATTTTATTTTTACTTATAAAATTTTATAAGTTTAGTATATATATTATTCATGTTCCCATATATTGTTTGAAAGTCAAGTTGATTCAGTATGACCTAGTACATAATCTGGTCATTATTAGGTCGGGTTTGAGTTCCAAAAAGTGACGCACTATTGAACCTAGTTCGAGTTTTGTCTAATCTGTCATTTATACACCCCCAATACTGAGGATTGACCAGTGAAATTTGCACAAATAAATCAGTAACATATTATCTCTGACAGGCATATAAATCAACATTAGAAATGTTCCAACCTTATACAAACACATAAAGGTCCACCACAAGATGTTACTCCTTTATTTGAAGCAAATTTACATGATTTTGCAAAAACAACTCTAAAGAATAACAATTAAATACACTTTTCCGGCATCCTACTGAATTCATTTGAGTTGAGTAGGAGTATCATGATACAAACAACTTGTAATATATTGCTATGTTTTGATCGTTATCAGTATAAGGATTAATTAGAAATTATGATCTTCCTCTGTTTGAGCTGCCTTCGAAACATTCATCCTCATAGGTCATCATTGTTGAGGCTGAAATTGTTACACAAATCAGCCCCCAGGTACGCAATGTTGCACAAAGCCATTTCCAACCACTTGATTTGAAAACTTGAGCTGTGAATTAAACCTCGGTGGCAGAATTTTCAGTTATATCATACTATTATGATCCATACTATTTTTATCAGAGGCGGAGGGTAGTGTTGGGGAACTAAAATTTTTAATTTCTTTTAAAAATTGTCGTTTTTTTCAATTTGGCTCCCAAAAAAATTTAGCTAATTAATTTTAATTAATTTTTTATTTAACTAGATAATGCGTGATGTAAATATTTATATTTTTCTTGAGTTTTGATTGTATAATATTTATTTCTTTTACATATGATAATTTTTATTTAAATTTTAAATAAAGGTTTAAAATTAGTAAGGTGCATATGTTTTTATGTAACATTAGTTATTTGGTATTGGCCCCTAATAGCATAGTCTAGCTCCATCCTTAATTATTATGATACTCTTCATTAATTATTATGATTCGCCTAAAATCTAGCAGACAACCTTGGAAGATTTCAATTCGGTTTTACATTATGTTTTTCAATTGAAAAAAAAAAAAGATTTAAAAAACATAATATAAACTGAATTGAAATCTTCCATAATTTTCTCCTAGATTTTAAGCAAACCTTTATCTCTTTAAATCTTTATCCAAGTTTTCTATCATTTCAAATCTTTATCCAAGTATTTTCTTCAATTCATTTAAATTATTTTCCTATCTTTTTATTCTGCAAAAAAAAAAAGTACAATTTGTGGGAATGTCTACCAATTAAATTCAAAAATTCAAATTAAATGTAAATTAAAAGACAATCTCATTAATACCAAAAATATCTTAAATTTATTCAAAAAATTCAAAGATACAGGAAAAGGATATTAATTAATTAACAAATAAATATGAGAAAAGTAGGATAATAACACAGTTATCATCACATCTCATGCTCACATTAATTGAGAAACAGAATTGATGCAATGTTCTGTAAACAAACAAATCTGAACTTAAAAATTATTATATAAGGCACACACATGCAAAGGTGGAGGTTAATTTACAGCAGATCTTAAATTAATCTTAAGTTTCCCTATATGCTGATCGAGGCTTGAGCAGTAAAATTTTCACAAATAAATCAGTAACATAATATTATCTAGGCATATAAATCAACATTAGAAAAGTTTCAACCTTTATTATACAAACACATTTAAGACCACCACAGGATGCTGACTCCTTTATTTGGAGCAAATTTACACGAGTATGCACAAAACAACTCTAAAGAATAACAATTAAATACACTTTTCCCGGCATCCTACTGAGTTCATTTGAGCTGAGTAGGAGTATATCATACAGACAATTTGTAATATATAAGGATTTAATTAGAAATTATTCTTCCTCTCTTTGAGCTGCACTCCCTGGAAACTTTCATCATTATAAATACATCGCATCATTGTTGAGGCTGAAATTGTTACACAAATCAGCCCCTGGTATACAAGGTTGCAAGAAGTCATTTCCAACTACTTGATTTGAAAACTTGAGCTGTGAATTGTACACCTCAATGGCTGAACCTTCAGCTAGACTGTTATGATCCATTGAACTATTATGATACTCTCCACAAAAGGGTCCTTCTGACATATGCATCACAGCTTCTTGGAATGTTGAATTTTGATCAAATCCATTCCCCAATACCAAAGATTCATCTGATGAATCCACAGGCCCCCCTCCACCATTTACATGATCCAGTGAAAGCCACTCAGCAAATAACAGTTTTGGTAAGGAGCATTGATTGCAAGCCTCCTTGGAGAAGCTATAATTATGTTCATAAGAGTGATCAGAATGTGCTCCTGATTTTTCCATGTTATCTAACAATCCATAACTTGGATCATGAATTACAAGCTTCTGGGGAGGGAATGTATTGTCCATTGTATCTGAGCTTGAGCAAGCATACTGAACTTGTTGATTAGATTCCATTATTTCTTTTGCTTTGCCCACTTTCTTTTTCAAATATGAATGCCAGTAGTTTTTTATCTCATTGTCAGTCCTCCCTGGCAAATGTTGAGCTATCTGAGACCACCTAAACAATATAATTTAGGGGAATGATTTTAAGCTTATGAAGTATAAACATTGCATATTAATTAATAGGAGAGTGAATGAGCATCGAGATAGATGAATTTATAAGTGTAAGATATATGTATTGTGTATTTAATTTTTGTGATTGTGGTGTATATGATGTCTCCTTATAACACTGCACTGTCATTTTAGTTTCTTTCAGCAAGTATAAGATTGTGATAATCAAATATTTTTATTATAGAGTAATGTATGATTAGTTAATGAAGTAAAAAGCTTTTATATTTAGCAATGTATTAAAACTTTCATGTGAAGTGTGGAACATGTTGAAAATGTCTCCCCACAAATAAAACAATTTCTCCCCACCACATTATTAGGAAAAATAATTAGTGATGGAAAAGTCGAGATATACATGAACAAATAATATTGGGCTAGATTTAATTTATATATAAATATATGAATAAGGAATAGTAGACCAGATGTCTTTTCTGTGTACGTTCACATAAAAAAGGGGAGAATGTTATCCATGCCAATTCATGGTTTGACTAGCTAGCCTATTGGTTTTTGTTTAGTAGCGCATTAAGTACGATCCAATTGTTTTTAACAAATAACATTAATTGGGCAAATAGCTGCCAAATTCAACTGAACTATTTAACTTGAAGCCTGAAATTAAAAACATTAAATGAAAAAAAGATTCCTTTCCTTGGACCAATTGCCCTGATTAATTAATAGGTGATCAACAACTCCTTGTCTTGAAAATCCATGTCATTATTTTGACTTAAGATGATCCAATTTAATCAAACATTTACAAAGTAAAAGTAAAATTATTTTCATGCTTACTTGTTCCCTAACATGTGGTGAAGGTTCAGGATTGTATCTTCCTCTTGTTTGCTGAACATCCCTCTCTTTAACCCTGGCCTCAGATAGTTAATCCACCTCAGTCTGCAGCTTTTTCCATTCCTTTGCAAGCCTGTGTATTTAATTATATACACTAAGTCAGCATCTAGTAAAAATAAATACAAATTCACCATGTAATTATTGAAAGTTATTCACAACCAAAGTATCTATTTTTAACTTTTTCAAGTTTACTATCACCAGATGAAACCACTTCGTTGACTCAAAATGCCTATCTAATTCAGCCAAAAAGTTTGAAAAATTGCAACTAAGAGGTGAGAAAAATGCTTAGGTTGTCTTTTACGCTGAGGATTATGAAATTTTTAACCACATTTCTCCTTTTCTGATTTGGAAATGAATGGACAAGTTTATTGGTGCAAAAATCAGTGAAGCATGGCCACATTCTTTTATTAATAAACACATTTTTTATTTCTCAGATGAAAAGGAAAAAGAGAATATCCTTTCTTCATGAAGACCAAGTAAGTCTCAATTGAATGACATGACAGCATAATAACAATGCTCCTTTGCAGGTTACATATCAGGAATATGCTATTGATATATGAGTGTAAAAGGAACATAGTAAGGGAAGGGAAAAGAAAAACTCACCTGCCTTAATGGGGACAGAGCTCCAGCAGCCATGACCATGCTTTAGGATATAGTTTCTGAGCTTATTGTCTTCTTCAGGTGACCATAAGCCCTTTCTGTATTTTGGTTTTGCTTTCTCTATTTGCTGACACCTCATTTTTTTTCCCTTTTTATGACAGAAATTATCAGTTCAAATGTAAGTTTGGATTCTTTAGAAGAGACATGAAGTATAGAGAGACAGAACAGACAGAGAAGGGAAGTAGAATATTTGGCATGGAAGCAGTGAACAAGCAGACTGTTATATAAAGCTACGAATAGTTGTACGGATTGTGATTGTGCAGTGTGTAAATCTATTACTTATTCACAGAAGAACTTTGAGACGGAAAAAAAAAATATAAACCAAGCATGTAACACCCTTTCTTACATGATTAAAAAATTAAATAAAATTTTGTCATGTTCCATGAGTTGAAACCACGTTCTACCTTACTCTTTCGAAGGGTACCAACTTGGAAGATGTTGGTATAATCTTGTACCAAAGGAAGAATCACCTTATGACATATTTCCCTGCACCAATCATTAACCAAAATAAGTTAGAACAATGCTCAGAAACCATCAAAAGCCACATAATTTAATCTTTTCTAAGCTGTAGATGGTTTGATTTTCTTGAACTTTGACTGGCCCCATTTTAAACTTCTTATAGTTGCAAATACATAAAAAAAAAATAAACCATATTCATGACCATGTAATGAATTCTAAATGGTGTCCTTATTATTTGTACTGAATATATGACTATATTTAAACCTTCAGCTATTGTTTAATGTCTAAGTTTCTTTCTTACCTAATATGAAAATATTATTTAATGCCAAAGCCTTTGTTAAATATATGTGAAGAATCTTCAAACTTCACCTACAACCTAAACTAGTCTATCTGATGCAAAATTTTGTGCCCTTTATAGCCAAAGACTTTAATCCTGAGCCTGAACACCTAATGGTTAGGACTTAGGAAGCTTCTGCAAGTCAACCTTTACCTTGTGCCGACACATTATATCCAAAAGCAATTAACAGAAGTAGTGTGCATTATAATACTAGATCATCTGAAATTGTTTCATCTCGAGCTAGTTGTAACTTATAGATATAAAATACATGAAAGCATAGACAAACCTGAAAAAACTGTTCATTTTACTACCATTTACATGCTAAATCAAGTATGTGGTTTCATGTGTATAGTTTAAATCTGGTAAGCAAATATGCCTTGTAGATTTTTTTATTATGACTTCTCCACGGGTAGAATTGATTAATATCTTGCTTAGAATCATTTTTGGGATGATGAAGTGGCAAGTGAATAGAAAGATCAAATTAGGCTCATACATCTCAAAGAATATGATTTTCAAAACACTATGAATAAACAACTAGGCATATATAGAATATTCACAAAGAACTCATCAAACTCCTTTTTTTTTTGGCACACATAAATTTTATTTTACTAACTCAATGTAGTTAAGAAACCGGTGTTTGTCCTCTATGATTGGCTGATGCGTGCATCTGATGAGAGATGACATAAATGCCAGCTCCAACCAATTAGGTAAGATTCAAGAATCTAAAGCCTTGTGCTAGTGAAATTTCTGTAGGAGGAAAATCACCTTCAAAGTTAGCTTGTTAAAAGAAACACTTCTATGATGATTGCGTCAATAATGGAGTGGATACAGTTTGGTCAACTCTTACAGTAGCATTCACCACAAATGCATATCTTAGAGGCTGTTCAAGCAGGATCTAGTTTAACAATTTGAAGGTGTTCCTGCTGAGGATATATATTACACATTTACAGTTTAACATCTTTTTTTTTTTTTTTTTTTAACTCAACCTCTTTGTAATCCTCATGGATTAAAATGCGACATTCCTCTTTTGGCACATAACCATCCTATGGCGTTCTCCATTGAATTTTCAAAGGAAGAAGCATGTTAGTTTCAGGAATTAGTTCTTAGCCAAATCTCAGTTAGGATTGTGCATGCTCTATGACAGAAGCGAAGCACTTTATGCTTTATATATAACTTGTGGAAATCATTGATACTTTGTGTATTTGTTCATCATCTAATTAATGAGCAACAGATTCTTTTTTCTGTTTTCCTTTTCTTTTCTTTTTTTCAAATAATTGAATATTTGGTGTTCTGTTGAAAGTTTCAAACTCCTTCTTTGAAGTTCTTTTGTAGCTCTAGGCCTCTAAGACACGCTTCCCGCTAACATTGGTAGGAAAAACAAAATGTTCTTATGTGATTTAGGAACATGTTTTGTTACTCCATTCTAATAATAGTAACAATAAGGTGGATTATTCTGATGGCTAATTAATCACTCATGATCAATTTCTGTTGCGGTAATTCAAAAAGCTACATAAAACCAAAAAAAAAAAAATGTTACAAGAGAGGGGGTGATTAAAGTCAAATGATTTGATATCATACAATATTTCAGTTGATTTTAACTAGTTATTTTCACTTTGGACTTTTATTTCATGGAGTTACGTGATTTTCAAGTATGTTCCACAAATCCATAAGAAAAGACTTCAGCTAATAAATTAGCTGGCACATTTTGTCTTACTGAATCGGAAAAACAAGCTAACAAATAAGAAGGAAGGTCATATTTTATTCTAATCTTTTAGCATAGAGCCTAGGTTTATATCTGCAAGTTGATAGCTTCTATTTAATGAAGCATATAATGCCAAAATCGAAACAGCAACATTTATGCGAATGACTCAGAAACTGCCAGCAAAAGGTTGGTTAAGGAACACAGGAATCTGAGAGAGACAAGACAAAAACACATAGCATTAGTCAGTTACTTCCAAAGCCAGTGCAAGGTTTGTATATTGAACCAATAAATGAGTGAATGAGATCGACAAGGAATCATAATCATTGTTGAGAATTGAACAATGTGCTTCTTCAAAACATAAAGTAAAGAAAGTTTTAGTTTTGGGTTTAATTAATTGGGAGTGTAGCATATGAGAATAATAGTGATTCATTGTGAGAGTGAGATAGATAAACTTTGATTACTAGATCTTATATGAATTGTCAAAATTAAAATATAAAGTCATGTGACTTTTTTAAATGAGTATGTGAGCATTAATTACCTTTAATCAATTTTAATCTCAATTATTTATATATGATTATACAATTCGGATTTACTTTTTTCATTATCATAATAAATCATCTCTCTTATATAATATATCCCCTAATTAATTTAACACTAAATATATTTGCCAAGTTATATATGCATTAAAAAGTGATTAAAAAACTAGACATGTTTATATGCAGTTAACTAAACAATAATATAAAAAATATGTCACGAATGGCCGAAGGCTGGCCACCTTTTAATGCCAAGAACCATTCATTTTGTCAGCTACCTTATAATAATAGTGTTGGCACAGTAACTAAAAAGTTTTTCTATTCGATTGATAGTATAATATCTGATATATAATATAAAGTCTAATAAATTTTTTATACTATACAGTATTTGGCATAACACTGCATAAGAATTTTGATTTTTTGTTTAGTAATATCGCACTATTTATGTATAAATAATTCTAATATCTTAATTAAATATTAAATCAAATCAAATAATAGTAAAATAGGAATTGTTATTATAATAATTTTCAAATATTATATTTATGTAAATATTTACCAATTAAAATTTAATTTATATTAAATGTTATTATTTATTTCAATAATATATATAAATAAAAAATACTATTTTATATATTTTAATATTTTATATTTTTAATCATAACTATTTAAATTTAAGTTAATGATACTTACTTTTATATATTACATATGATTTATTTAAAATAAATTATTTTTATTTTTATTTTTATCATATATAGCTAAACTGATATTATATATTATTTATATTTATTTTATTGTTATACATTAAAAACTAATTAGGCTTAATACAACATTTCTATGTCGTATTAAATTATACAATATTTTGACGTTTACAGAGGTTATGACGTATGAGCAGTTCTCAAAACTGCACTGCATCAAATTGGCCGATCAGTTGAATCGGGAACAGGCCTGCTGTTTGGTCCGGGTTAGACTTAAAAACCGCCTAAGAAAGAACCCTTAGAACCACCTAAGAACCGGTAAATCGGGAAAATCAGCCTGGCCGAGCCAAATCGGTCAGGCAAATTTTTTTTATATATAAAAAAATATATTAGAATTAGTAATTTAAGAGATTTGATCTATATGGATAATGTCTATTTTGATTAAGAGATGAATTATGTTATATTCTATGAGTTTTGTTGATGACTAATTTAATTTTTAGTTATTTATGACGTATGTTTTATTTTATATTTTTATATATTTATATAAATACAAGTTTTATTATATTTCGATTGGACTCCCGATTGAACCGGTTGAACCTCTGACCTCTTGCTCTGACCGGTTCAATGTCCGATTTGATTTTTCAGAACCTTGCGTATGAGATTATACAATACGTTGTATGTACTAAACAATAAATAAGGACATAACTTATAATATTAGCTTATACTATTATATCTAATATATCATACTAAACACCCCATGAATATCTTTGTCAGGTTATAGATGCATTAAAAATTGATTAAAAAACTAGACATGTTTTATATGCAGTTAACTAAACAATTAAAAAATATGTCACGAATGGCCGAAGGCTGGCCACCTTTTAATACCAAGAACCATTCGTTTTACCAGCTAGCTTATAATAATAGTGTTGGCACCGAAATTAAAAATAAATACAAAAATAAATTTTCTCACAATAAAGACAACAACTCAATAAAAAAATAATAATAGTAAAATAAAGTAGATAATACACACGTGTTAATGTGTTATATCCATGATATTACTTTTCTTCTTACTTTATTGGCTCTAATATGTAAGAGAGTTTATTTTTATATTTCTTTTACTGCACATCAAATAGCGTGGATAAGAGTATAAGGATAAAACTTTGATAATTATAATCGTTTTTCTAAACCTATGGTGTGCTCATACTAATTTTCATCAAAATTATTAGAGTTAAGTCTTAGGTGAAGCCCTTCATTGATTGAAATTCAACTAAGTAGTATATAATATAGAAAGAGTCATCATTTAATGTTTTAAGATTTTGAGTCGATATATAGTATATAATCTGGTGGTATGGTTAGCCCGTTGGCTTGTTGGGCTCCCCCACCCTAACTCGTAGCCATGGTTTTTCTTTAGTTCTTATTTCTCTATATTCAACGGTAGTTTTTGAGGCTCGATACGAAACCTTTTCCCAACACTCACATTTAACTCCAACAAAACTTTACATGAATTACGAGTATGTAAAATTATATAATGAAGACATTTTCGTGTGGCGAATTTTTCTAGTTGGCTATGCTTTGAAAAACTTTGGTTTGTTTGGTCTTCTTTCTTTTTTTTTTTTGTATTTTTCTAGTTTTAGAGTTCTGTAAAGAAAATAGTAAGAATAGTAATAAAATCATGTTTCTTGTTTGCATTATCTTTTTAACAAAATATTGAAAATAGAAAACACAAAAATGAAATTAAGAAATGAAGATGCAAACCAAATAATCCAATATTTACTCTATTGAGAAAAATTCTGGAAAAGAGACTATTCTTATGGGAGTCCACATAGGTTTTATTTGCTCCTTGCATTCCAGAGTTATGATGTAAATCTTTTGTTCATAAGAGATCTTGATTTTGTCCACAAAATTGTCGTACACAACAGCGGACACAGAAAATTATAAATATGTTCTTAAAAGATCATTTTATTATTACCTTTGAACATGTTTAATTCTTTTTTTTTTTTTGGTTTCCTAGGTATATATCCATCATACCAGCAGTGATTAGTTCCTTATAGACAGAAGCTTTCCTAAATAGGTAAATCTCTAATCATAAAACATTTTCCATACACAATACTAAAAATTGAATACATCTAACTAGATATTTAAAATGTCCAAGTAACTAGCAATTGTGCCTCATGATTTGGAGCATGTTTAATTTAAGGATGAGAAAAACGCTAATGATTCTTCTGAACGTTGAGGAATGAATTAATTGTATTCGTTTTCGCTATTCTTTTTTATTATTTTATTTATATGTATGCATAAACTACAGACACTGAATGAAATAAAATATAATTTGATTATGTTAATTCTCGAACAAATTAGAAAATAGAACAAAAGAAATATTTCATTCACATTTTATGTCGGCGGCCTGCCTCGAAGATTTTAGCTCCGACATTGTAATTTAATAATTTGTAAGTGAATGTTTTTTGGATGAATAATTTATAAAGTAATATTATTTTAACTCAAACTTTGAGGGACACCGTATCGATACATTAATATCCACCATTAAATTG
This sequence comes from Dalbergia cultrata, assembly GCA_031216105.1. NCBI lineage: Eukaryota > Viridiplantae > Streptophyta > Magnoliopsida > Fabales > Fabaceae > Dalbergia > Dalbergia cultrata. Next base: position 66,451,328 of record CM062344.1, read on the forward strand.
AATGTGAACTCTACTTAATTTGGGTTACACACCTAATCCAATAATAAATGTGAGTGTGTCGGCAATATATAAGTGTATATTCTCATAAGTGCCTAGTACGTACGCTTATATAGTATACTCTTTTGACGCACGCGTGTATAATGAAGTCCCTGTCTTAGTCGGGCATACTCTTTTTTTTTTTATTAAGCCACACTTAATTTTTTAACTTGCGATATCAGAAAGACAATAATTTTTGCAAGCTCAATTTTAATCTTTGCTAATATCTTGATACTTCATATTGCCAAATAATCTATAAATATTTCTATAAGTGGTTGATGAGTTTGAAAATATATACTGACCTTGAATCAGTGGCGGATGATAGTTGGGGCCAGAGGGGGCAGCTGCCTCTCCTCCAAATTTTTGAAAATAAAAAATGAATCACTATATATTTATGTTCATACTTCACCTTTCACATTAAAAAAAAAAAATTCATCTCGTTGATAAGTAGTCACATGTAATTCAAATAATTGAATTGCTTAAACTATAAATATTAGTGGTAAATAATATCAAAATTAAAACCATATATAAGATTATTTGAACATATTAATTTGTTGATAGTTGGACAAAGAACATATTAAAAGTTTAAATGAGGTCATTGTTAAAATCAAAATGGCTTAAATATGTTTTTTATCTCTTTAAAAATAAGTGAGTGCTGATTTTAGTTCGATTTTTTTTATCTAAATATTTTTAAAACTGTTTGGTTTTATTTCGTATAATTATTCTGTTTAATGCTTAGTTGACTAATAGAAAATCACATTATTCAATCATATAATATAGTCGACAGTCGTAAATAACATATCATACGTGTTAAAACTCTATTATGAAATAAGTTATTAGGTTCAATAAAATGAGTTAATGGATTGAAAGTGTCATTACATATTTTTCTATTGATACATTTTTCTTTTCCCTTAACAAAAATTAATGGATTGGATCTAATGGAATGTTGAAATAGAATTTTTACTTGTTACACGTACATTTCAATTGCATTCAAAGGTTGGGAAAAGGGAACAGGGCAGAGGGGAGAGAAACTTCTCCCAGACAGGGGCATAAACGTCATGTCACAATAAGATCATATATAATCATTAATTTTTTAAGCTTAGGATCTCAACAACAGGCCAACAGAATCAAATTCTAAATGAATGAACATTTTCCGCACACTGCTAGTTTATTAGACTGATAAGGAAGACAAATCTTTTCAAATTAAATCAAAGCCATTATTAAGCTTATTAATAACTCAGATATTAGATATATCGAAAACACACAAAAGGAAGAATCATTGCTGAAAAATGAAAATCTTCTTGTATGAGATTTCCTTCCATTATTTGTTTCTTGTTCAGATGAAAGACATGCACCATGAAATAATTAACATTTGAACCAAACCCTCTCGTGGCTTACGCATGGTTATATAATGGAAATAGTACTATTTAATTAATTAAATCAATGTCTTTACTCTAAAACCAATGTCAACTGTACACTTCCCTTATAAACGCATAGTCATTATCAAGAGATTGACGAAGACTTTATTTTGTTTTTAGTTATTATTATGTGAAATTTATATATGCCAAACTCGTACACTTGTTTCAATATACAAATCATCAAGGAAACTTATGTGTTTTTTTTTGGGTATATTCTTCGGTTCTTGTATCCAATGTATAATAATAACAAGCTTAATTAAAATGATAAACATTGTTTAAGTTGTTGCATTTAGACTTAATTATAAGCTGCAAAAGATTGTTCATTTAAACTTAAGTAGGAGTTTAGGGTTGACTCTAGGCTCAAGGGACAGCTAAAGCTCAAGCTTCAATGTCAATAGCCAAAACCCAAACTAAAAGAAAAAAGGGAAAAATTGAGCCTAATATCATCAAATAGGCGTTGTTGTAACATCCAAGAAATGCATGGAGTGAAAACGTAGTCATTGCATCATATGTTCTAAAAAGAGCTTGTGTTATTATTTGTTAGGTCCTTAAAGAGTTTTTTCTTTTATTCATTTATGTATTATCTCCTAAGCCAATTATGGGTTTGGCGCATAATACAGCACTATCCAGATCAAAGTTAAGATTTTGGGCTCTGGCAGTAGCTACCATAAATTAAGAGCCACGTGTTTTGGCTCTTAATTAATCTTCATTCGCTGAGATATGGCAAACGTCCAATAAGGACTAAGATGTTGAAAAAAATAAGTCATGGAAATACGAAAATGACGTAATCTGTTAGTTATGAAGCACTATTTGTTTAGCCTACCTCTTTTCTTGCTTTTCAAAGGGTGTAAACAAGTTTGTTTAGACTTGTAACTCTTCATGTTTAAGAAAGTTAAACTCTTCTGTTAGCATTGCCTTCTACAGTGGACCTTGCTACGCAGAATTTTAATTATTAGAACAGGTGGATATTCCAAAATACTCCCACTTGGCTTGGCTTCTGATACGAAAGTAGATTTTCTGTGGACATAATTATTAATGACAAGTGGAGAAAAAAAATGAGCAGGAGTTTAGATTTTCATTAAATAAAACCACTGGTAAAATTAATTAAGCTTAAATATAATATTACTTCTTATAAATATAAATCGTTTATGTTTCGGTCACTTTAAATTTTTTTTTTTCAGACTCTCACGTTAATATTATATTTATAGATGACGGTAGTTTGCAAAATATAGTAGTGATTTATAAGGACTGAAAGAAAAATTTTGAGACATTTGTTTAAAAAATATTAGTAAAAATTAAAATACATATTTTAAACTACTTTCAAAGATCGAAATTTAGAACATAAGATAAAAATGTAATATTAAAAGAAAGAGAATTGCAATAACCAAAATCAAAATATCCTGAACTAAGCCAATTGATTCAAAAGATATGAATTTCAGTTTTTTTTTTTCCTTTTCACTTTGAAAAACTGCTTTGCTTTATTGATATACACAAGTTAAAAAACAGAAAACAGTATCTTCTGTATGAAAAAGTCGTGAGTTTACTTTTGAATGGACAGGCCAAGAATTACACATTTCATTCATAAAAAAGTAAATAAGTTTTATACGGAAAAACTGCAATCATTTAATGAATGTTGTCCAGTCAATACTTCAATGGTTGAGCCCTTGAGATTAAGGGTGTTTGAAGCTTCAAACGCAGGTTGAATTAACATTGAATGCAGCAACATTTTGTTTGGATGCCTTATAGCCCTTATTATTCATCATGATTATCATCTTCCAACCCCATTTAGACAAAAGCAAAAATTTGTTGCTTGTGTTTAAGGGCTCAACTTGTTGGACAACAAAAGCATTAAAAACAAACTCTAAAATACACGCAATTTAACGTGGTTCAACCTTAATTGTTTTCGTCCACAATTTCACAAATCTTCAACTATAACTTTTGAATGGTTAAAATTGTAAATTATCCTTATAAATCTTTTTATTACATAGACAGCTTTTAAAAACAACTCATATAATGGATCACTCCTATTCTTGGAGAATATCTAAGAATATCTAAATCCAACTCCTAACTCAAAACACTGGCAAGATTTCTACTTCTTATTGAACGTGGGACTTTGAGTTAAAATCCAAAACACTGCCCTAACCTCCACGTTGTCAAGATGATTTTCAACATAAAGGATCCCATACACAAATCCACAAACTATCATTCCCAATTGACCTCAACCATTATCTTTGATACCATTTGTTGAGCAACAAAAGCAAAATAAAATAAAATTAAATAATACACAAAATTTAATATGATTCGATTTTAACTGTCAATATCCACGACTTCACAAACCTTTAACTATCTGCAATTTTAGAAACCATTCTTATAAATTTTTCATTATATGAACTACTCTTAAAAACTACCTATATAATGGATCACTCCCACTTAAGAATATATAAACCCAATGCCCAAATATCATATTTATAACCCAAAACACTAGCAAAATTTCTAGCTTTTGTCGATAGGGGATTTTGAATCAAATCCTAACACAATTTTCTATGCCATTTCAAAACTCACATTACAACTTTATCCTTAAAACATTACATTATTTGTTTTTCAATATTTTATTTTACACTCTTATTAGTAATTATACAATCTAAAAGTGATTTTAATTAACACTATCCAAACAATATCAATCCAATTGAAATCACTTTTCAAGTATCCAAACACAAATCACTCCATTTCAAACTCACTTGTGATCAAAATCAATTTTATAAAATCAAGTTGATCCAAAATCAATTTTACAAACTCTAATCCAAACACACTAAGATTGTAATCGTTCAAGTCATATACTTTCTAACACAAGGCTTGAGTTTGTGACATCAACGTTGGGTGTGATTAAAGATCTAATATTGTTTACTATACCATGCCAAATTTCAACCCCCTCCTGCCACTGCCTTTTTAGTTGTACGAAAATTAAATAACTCCCAGGACTGTTACACAAGTACCTGGTTGTAATCTGTACAAGAATATGATAATTGCAATAATACATCAACACATAGTCAAACAGATTAACAAAAGCCAACCATGTTTGTCAGACTGCTAAAGCTATAGTTGCCAAAACTTTAATATTAAACGACTTTCTTCTGGAACTAAAAGTTCAACATTGAGTTATCTAGCTGGTGTGATTGCAATGATAAGAATGAATCAACTCAATCCTAGTTTTTAAAACACCAAAGGTGGTGGTATTTTATCAGCATGGAATGGAAGCTCCCAATTTATGTTCACTTAGTGATCATTTTAAACTGGAATCTGGAAAGCAGCTGAGGAATGGTTGATATGACTGTGGACCATATCTCTGCAATACACAAATGTCATATAGACAAAATATAACATTACAAAATATAATGATATGATCTATCATAAGACAATGTTTGAAGATGACTACAAGAACAAAATGACATTCTAGATTAGCCCAACTATCTTGTAAATCAAATTCATAGCTTACTTGAAGCAGTTACAGTTCATGGAAATGTTTTTGCATTAAAGAAATCAATTAAGTTCTCCACAAGATAAACAAGTTTCAACTCAGAAGTTAGAAAGAAGAATTGACAAGTCATGCAGAATTTCCATGCCTGAACATTGTCATAGAGTTCTTAAAGAGTTTTTTTTTTCATTTATTTATTATCTCGTGAGTCAATTATGGGTTTGGTGCATAATACAGCACTATCCACATCAAAGTTAAGATTTTGGGCCCTAGCAGTAGCTGCTATAAATTAATCCTCATTCACTGAGACATGCAAACATCCAATAAGGTCTAAGATGTTAAAAAACCAATCAAGGAAATATGAAAATGACGCAATCTGTTAGTTATGAAGCACTACTTGTTTAACCTACCTCTTTTCAAGCTTTACAAAGGGTGTACGCAAATTTGTTTAGACTTGAACTCTTCATGTTCAAGAAAGTGAAACTCTTCTGTTTGCATTGGCTTCTGCAGTGGACCTTGCTAAGCAGAATTTTAATTATTAGGACAGGTGGATATTCCAAAATGCACCTACTTAATTTGCTTGGCTTCTGATATCAAAGCAGATGTTCAGTGGACATAATTATTAATGACAAGTGGAAAGAAAAAATGAGCAGGAGCTTAGATTTTTATAAAATAAAGCCATTCATAAAATTAGTTAAGCTTAAATACACTATTACTTCTTATAAATATATATCGTTTTTGTTTCGGTCAATTTAATTTTTTTTTTCTGACTCTCACGTTAATATGTATTATATTTTTAGACGACGGTAGTTTGCAATAAATAGTAGTGATTTATAAGGAGTGAAAGAAATATTTTAAGACATTTGTTAAAAAAATATTGGTAAAAACTAAGCACATATTTCAAACTACTTTCAAAGATCTAAACTTAGAGCATAAGATAATAATGGAATATTAAAAGAGAGAGAAGCCACAAACCAAAATAATAAAATAAAATAACTTAATCAATAACCTGAATTAAGCCAATTGATTCAAAAGATATGAATTTCAGCTTCTTTTCTTTTACTTTGAAAAACTGCTTAACTTTATTGATATATACAAGTCGAAAAACAGAAAATAGTATCTTCTGTATGAAAAAGTCGTGAGTTTACTTTTGAATAGATAGGGCAAGAGTTACATTTCCTTCATAAAAAAGTAAATAGATTTTAAACAGAAAAATTGCAATCATTTAATGAATCTTGTCCTGTCAATACTTTAATGGTAGAGCCCGTGAGATTAAGGGTATCTTTGTTTTGGTGTCTGAGGCTTCAAACGCAGGTTTTCTCCTTGAATGCAGCAACATTTTGTTTGGATATCCCATAGGCCTTATGATTCAACATGATTATCATCTTCCAGCCCCAGTTAGACATAAGCAAAAATTTGTTGCTTGTGTTTATGGGCTCAACTTATTGGACAGCAAAAGCATAAAATACAAGCTCTAAATAATACAAAATTTAATATGATTCAGCTTTGATTACTTCCGTCCATAACTTCACAAATCTTTAACTATTTGTAACTTTTAAACGGCTAAAGTGATAAATCATCCTTATAAATCTTTTTATTACATAGACAGCTTCTAAAAACTACTCATATAATAGATCATTCCTATTCTTAGAGGATATCTAAACCCAACACCCAACCCAAAACACTAGCAAGGTTCTATTTCTTACCAAATGTGGGACTTTGAATTAAATCCCAACAAATCATTCTCTTAATTCAATATCTTTATAAACATTCCTCTTACACAAATCTTTGCTCTTCACTTCCATCAATGTTGCATACAAAACACGCCGCTTAACCTTCACATTGCTAAGAATACTTTCGACACAGGCTATACTCACTTATATCATCGCTACAAACAAGACACGCCACCTGACCTCCATATTGCCAAGAAGACTTTCAATATAAGAGACCCCACATATGGCTCCATAAACTACCATTCCTAATTTACCTCAATCATTGGCTATTATATCACTTGTTGGACAATAGCAGCAAAATAATAAAAAACTTTACACAAAATTTAATGTGATCCAATTTTAACTATTAACATCCACAACTTCTCAAATCTTCAACTATCTGCAACTTTTAAATAGCTCAAATTGTAATTCATTTTTACAAACCTTTCATTATGTGAACTACTTTTAAAAACTACTCATCCAATGAATCACTCCCACCCTTAAGGATGTATAAACCCAACATCCAAAAGTCATATTTAGAACCCAAAACACTAGCAAAATTTCTACCTTTTACTGATGTGGAGCTTTGAGTCAAATCCCAGCTCAGCTTTCTATGCCATTTCAAAACTCATATTACTACGTTTATCCTTAAAACATTACATTATTTGTTTTTCAATATTTTATTTTACACTCTTATTAGTAATTACAATCTATAAGTTATTTTAATTAACACTATCCAAACAATATCAATCCAATTGAAATCACTTTTCAAGTATCCAATCATAAATCACTCCATTTCAAACTCACTTTTGATCAAAATCAATTTTATAAAGTCAAGTTGATCCAAAATCAATTTTACAAACTCTAATCCAAACAAGCAAGATTGTAATCGTTCAAGTCATATACTTTCTAACACAAGGCTTGAGTTTGTGGCATCAACGTTGGGTGTGATTAAGGATCTAATATTGTTGACTATACCATGCCAAATTTCAACCCCCTCCTGCCACTGCCTTTTTAGTTGTACGAAAATTAAATGACTCCCAGGACTGTTCTACAAGTACCTGGTTGTAATCTGTACAAGAATATGATAATTGCAATAATATATCAACACATAGTCAAACAGATTAACAAAAGCCAACCATGTCAGACAGCTAAAGCTATAGTTGCCAAAACTTAAAAATAGACGACTTTCTTCTGGAACTAAAAGTTCAACATTGAGTTCTCTAGCAGGTGTGATTGCAATGATAAGAATGAATCAACTCAATCCTAGTTTTTAAAATACCAAAGGCGGTGGTATTTTATCAGTCAAGGAATGGAAGCTCCCAATTTATGTTCAGTTAGTGATCATTTTAAACTGGAATCTGGAAAGCTGCTGAGGAATGGTTGATATGACTGGACCGTATCTCTGCAACCAAGTTATACACAAATGTCATATAGACAAAATATAAAATTACGAGCATATAATGATATGATCTATCATAAGACAATGTTTGAAGATGACTACAATAACAGACATTCTAGATTAGCCCAACTATATTCTAAATCAAATTCATAGCTTACTTGAAACAGTTACAGTTCATGGAAATGTTTTTGCATTAAAGAAATCAATTTGGTTCTCCACAGGATAAGCAGGTTTCAACACAGAAGTAAGAAAGAAGAATTGACAAGTCATGCAGAATTTCCATACCTGAACATTGTCATAGAGTTCAAACAAGGGAACAGCAAGAAGTTTTAGGTTTTTGGGCACTGCAAAGTATTCCCTCTCAGATAAATGAACAAGGAAAAGCTTTTTGCACTCCTGCATAAATTACTAACATATTTGTTATCACGGAACAAGTAAAATCGGGAGAACATAATTTTCAATGACAATTTTTGGTACATTACCTTTGGTTTTGTTATGTGAGGAGGGCAGTATGGATACATAATGGTTTCGAAGTTTGGCCTCCACCAGATTGCCACACATTCACCTATCTGCAACAGGAAAAAATATGTTTAATTTTTGGTGCAAGCCTTCATATGTTGGAAAGACAATAAGCTTCAACAATGTTAATGTCATGTACACCCCGTCAGACTAGTTGACATTATAACACTCATGCATCAGTGGGTATAGAACCCAAAAAATTATCTAGTTCATTGTATGATTGATTCATAAGACAGAAATCATTTTGTAATATAACCTTTCAATTCTTCTACCAGCCCTTTCCAAGGCTTCTCTCTAAAGATAATTTCTGTCCATCCAGCTAAATTTAACATGTATATTTCAAGTCCCTTCATCTAAAAAGTACATAATATTACCTGCCAGTCAGGCACAAGAGTTGGTGAATTAGCACCAAGCTTGCTGGTCAACTTTCTCTTCAAGCCCTCAATTTCTGTCACACAAATATTGAAGAACAAAAGCAAAAACAGTACATTAGGATAACCAAGAGCTTCAATTTGCAGATCATTTATTATAATAAACAGCAGGAACAGTAAGATCTTACCATTTTCTCCTGGCTTGAGTCGCCCTCCTGGAAGTTTGCAGAATGTATTTCCAATTTGCAGAAGAAGTATATGGGGATGATTGTGTTCTTGTACCTGCAAAATGAAAGCATATGCTGAGACAGAAGAATAAACAGAATCACCAGGGCAGATGCATTACAGTAGATGAAAATAACCTAATGGTCATTCCCAAGGTTTGGCAGAATTGCCTGCACTTCTCACTTCAGAAATTACACAGATCTCTTTTCTACAAACTGAAAATACCGTGCTAGGCATATACTCGGATTTATCACAATAGGTTATTGTATACTTTAAAGACTTTGCAAGCTGGTTACCAAGTGAAATTTACTAAGTAAAAGTGTCATGAAACCATCTCCCCAAATAGTTTAAGCTGATATGTAAAGACCCATGAATGGTTTTATGTCTAATACGTCCCACATGCAAACGCCTCTTTTTAGGCTTGAAATGTGAACAATTTTATCAGAATAGGGATTCAAATCGTAAACCACATGGTCATGAAGGCTCTAGTACCATGTTATGAAATTATCTCTCCTCAAAGGTTAAGTTAATGGGTAGATGTACATGAATAGTTTTGTATCCAACAAAACTGCATTACCATCCTAATATTCAGATTCCAGCTTCAAACATAACAAAAGCTCATATATCATAAAAGATATGACCATTTATTATTATCTATTAACATATTATAACTGGCATCTTTTAGCACCTTAGAGGAAGGTATTCATTGTTACAATTACACAAAAACTAAAATTAGAGGAGACCTATGTAATTAGCTGTGTGAGATGACATAGAAAAAGCAATGAATGTTACACAATCATGCAAGTTAGTAGAAACTTAACTTGATTTTAGCTAGTGATAAATTTATGTAACAAATATTATGACTACGACTTCAAATATAAGGGAAAAACCGTGTCGATATTTGTTGAAGACCATGCAGAATGCATAAAATTGCTAAATGCAAAGACACTTAAGAACCAATTAACAAAAATAAATAAATGAATCACTAAGCACACCAGTAAGATGCCTTCCACGCTGGTCCTCATTCCTTCTTTCATGTAGCTGAAATTTAGAAACAAAGCCAATAATCATTATCACTGAGAACCATTTCGATATATATATATGAACTTGAGCATCACAACAGATAAATGTAAAATGCTTATAGAGAATCCCAAATCTGAGAAACTCGACAGTTTCCTTTCCCTTTCCATTATTTCGTTCTTTTCTCCAGATTCAACCAGAATACAATTACCATTTTCCCCACACCACAAGGAAAAAAAAAACGTGATCTTATCAAAATGCATGTTTTTCACATATCAGATGAAAAAAAAACACTGAAACAGATAAAAAATAATGGAAAACTCTCAATACCCAGCTATCATATCATAAACCCTAAAAACAGAAAACCACTACACATAATTCCATGAGGACTTCAAAGGCAATATTCTAAAAATCATTAAATGGAAGGGGAGTGAGGGAGGTACAAGTTCAAAATGCCCAAAAAAAAAAACTTTCCCAGGAAACAAAAATTGGGTTTCGGAAAAAAATGCACTGAAAAAGTCCCTTTTTTTTTCTTCAAAGGGAGAAAAGTGAAAAAATGGAGAAGTGGGTATTGAAGGGAAGAGGGAAAAGATACGAACTTGACTTTCATACGAGCAAGACGATCGGCGACGGAGGTGTCTTTCTCCATCTTGGGCTCTTTAGTGCCGAAGGTGTAGCTGGAGAGAGGGTATGTGTTCACCACCTGTGATGTCATTGACGACACCATCTTCCCCCTTCCCTTCAATTTCACTCACCAAATCACAGAGAGAAAGAGAAAGAGAGAGAGAGAGAGAGAGAGAGAGAGAGAGGGTTCAGCTTCAACAACGCAGCACAGGGACAGAGGCACCTTCCTTCAGCTGCAGAGTCTTCGAGATCTAATGGAAAAATGGAAGGAACAGTGTTCTGTTCACCGTAGTGGTATATTTTATGCGGCAAAAAATAAAAAATAAAAACAAATTTTCTGTCTTTTTGTATTCGTTATTTTGTCTGAGTCACTAATATTTAAATTTTATTTTATATTAATTGATCTCACTTGAATTATACCGACTCAAGGATTAAAGAATGAATTTCTTTTCAATGGTAATTTTTTTATCAACAAAAGTTAAATAAAAAACTTTATTTAAAGGAAATATTATTAAACAACTTAAATTAATTAAGAATAGACGGAGAAAACATAATAATTTTGATTGAATATATTAAATTATAATATTATTATATTCATCAATCTTCAATCATAAATTAGCACCTTAATTTTAAATTACCGGAAAGATAAAAGAAAATTATCAAAATTGAATTGGTTGTAAAGATTCAAATAAGATTGTAGGAATTTATTTACGGTGTCCGTTGGTTCGATACCCTGTTTGATTGGCAGTCAATTCACTTCGCAACCAAACATTTGTTGCCAAAATTATTCAGTAGTTGAGACAGTAAAGCAAGATTCTAACGTACCCTTGTTTGTTCCTTTGTTGAATTGTTGATGTTTGGTTAATGTACCCTTGTTTTTTCCTTTGTTGAATTGTTAATGCTTGGTTGAGTTTATTCAACATTATCTTGTTATCTTGAACAATTGTGATGATAGCCAAACTCCTTCAATGACACAGTAGCAAAATAAAATACTCCATTTGACAACTTTACATTTTCATTATATCAAAATTAAATCCGATGCTGTATCATACAAAGAAATATCATTGTCATTAAGAACCTGCTTTTACATTACATACAAAAGCATTGCTGCTGTTCAATGGATTTCATTTCTAATACTTGCTAAGAACAATCTCAAGTTCTTTGCTTTCTCCTTGTGTTGAGGTGACATGTCATTTTCTGAGTCACTCAAATTAATCACTTCGACATCATGTTTACTTGATTGTTGGCACTTTAGGGAAACGTGTGATTGCTTAAGAGAAGGGCTAAGAAGATCTATGACCTCATTTTTATCAAAACTAGAAACAGCCTCATTGGTAGAAGATATGTTGTTCATATTCTGACTCCACCCTTTATGTTCTATGTCATGAGATCGATGCAACAAGTATGTGGTATTCAGATCAACTTCAGCCAAAGCAGTTTTAGCTCCTAAACTCCTTCCTGAAGAATCAGAGGCGTTGTGGTTGGCTTGGTCTCCAAAATTTATATCCAGTAACAAATTCTGAAGCTTTTGATCAAGCTCAGCCACATATGATGATGAAGCTTCATTTTTCTTTGGTCTCCGTTTCTGATGATTTTGTTTTTTCTTTTGAGCTTTTTTGTCCTCAAACTCCAAAATCTTCTCAGGACAGGCACTGTAAATTATTAATAACAAAACAATAAATGGCACTGCAATGACAGAAAAATAGACTTTCATCAATCCATCCTAAACCACATTTATATCAGAAAGGACTCTACTTCGACCAAAAAGTTATCCAGCATAGATGCAGCAACACAACAATTTAATCAGAAGCAGAGAAATAAAATTACTTTCAGTGACTAAGGGAATGAAGCAAGTTCATCAATTACATTACCTTTGTATAAGATCTGCAGGCACTATAGAAGTTTCGAGCCCATCCCTTTCTGCCCAAGAAACCTCATAACATTCTCTCCCTTGAACTCTTCGGTTCTTGATGATTTCTGATACGGGACACTTCACAGGGATCTGTGATAAGATATATCATAAATGATATTATTGGGATATACAAATTGGTCCAATAATAGGAGACCGCAGTTAATACAACTCATGTTAAAAAATAAGGTAATACTAAAGTTGTTACCACTGCAAATCAATGGTCATAGAGCTATCCTTAACCAGCCAAAATAGAAAATCTGTTACACTACTTAATTAAGTGGACTGCTTTGATCTTATATAATGATCCAATAAGGACGATTTTAGCCTTCAATTATGAGCACCAGTTATCCAAATGCTATGATATTCCAAGCAATAACAATAACTTTAGTTTAAAATCATGCTTAAAATTCAGAAGTCTTGTCATAGGCTTGGACAGTAATGAAATGTGAACCAGGTTTAGCTTAAAGATTAGCAGTACCTGCTGTAAAGGAGGATTTAATCCAAGTTCAGATGAAGTTAACCGCAAGTTGGCAAATCGTCGTAAATCTCTTTCAGCGATACATGGAAGGATATAGCCATCTATTTCATGAAACATCGATCAGCATCACTAAACCTCCAAAACTCCATCCCAGAAGTAGCACAGGCCAATTTAATATTTCATAATAAGAATTCCTAGTTAGAATAAGGTTAAATATAAACTCTATAGTTCATTATGTAAATAATCTATTCTTTCTTCACTCACAATTTGTGCAACACAATCACCTGCAAACCAAAAACTAATAAGATGATAAGACATTATTATTTATTATAAAAAAGGGCTCAACTAAAGTATAAAATATTGATTTATAAGAATATATCGAAGTAGATGAAGAACCTGTTTTCTCTGAAGGCCACTCAAAGAATTCGGCACATATCTGATGGAGTTTAGTGTGTTGAAACTGGTACTGAGCAAGAGCCCTACAAAGATCAGTCTAAATTTAAGTAGTTGACAGCAATGCTGTACAATTCATAATGTAGATCTAATTCCACAACCTACACCAAATATAAAATTCCAATAACAAGTCTCATGAGATAAATTCTTAATATCTTTAACTGCTTCAGATGGACATCATTTCAGTTTTAAAAGGTTCTGATTGGAGTGTATATCCAATCAGTAGTTAGAACTATAGCAGATAGAGTTAACATTTCTCAGTTCAAAAGAGCATGAGATTCATGTATAGTCCCAGAGGTCAATTGACTCACAGTTTACATAGCTTCTGATTTCTGTGCATATTCCAATCTGTATTGAGACCTTTAGAAGGTAGGTTTCTCTTACAAATTTAAAAGAACACAAGATCATATCTTCTACGCGATACATGTGTACAACAAATCGGCTCACCAACAGATGGTTATGCCAACAGCCCAACAAATAAGATAACTAAGTTCTTCAGTTATGGTTGATAGTTATCGTAGGAGGGGCGGAAGAGGGAAAATTAGTACTATAGTATGACAAGCACTAAAAACCATATTAATTAGGGTACACCATGCAGCAAAGGAACTTGAAAGTATGAACAAATATAAGCTTACCTGTGGACAACATCTGAATCTGCAGAGTGGCATTTTGGCTTCATATAAGCATTAATCACTTGCAAAACGTTATCATCTTTCCGTAAATTATTCGCACCTCCTGCATAGATAAATACAACAGATAAGAACAAAATGAACACTGATAAGTTCATTGAAAAATATTCTTGACAAACAGCATCATACAAATACAACAGATAAGAACAAAATGAACACCGATAAGTTTATTGAATTCATGAAAAACAGCATCATAAAATCAACGGTATCAGAATGTGAAATAGGAGGTATACCTTTTCTTTTTTTCACCCATTCAAGCCCCTCTGAAGCAATCTTTTTAAGAACAAATCTGTCCCCAATTGATCTGACTATCTGACAAGCTGACTCCTACAATCATGGAAAAGATCTTGCAAAAACATAAGCATTTGTATGACATTCTCCACCTCCGCTAAGCAACATGGGCTGGAAAGCCAGAAAGGTGATATGACAACAAAGGGCAGGAATTAGGACTCACCGGACCAAGACCATGAACTCCTTGATAATAGTCACTGCCAAGAAGTAATGAGAGAGCAATCTGAGGATTACAAGTTAGTCAGTCACTGATATATTCACCAGAAAAAGAACCCAGTAGCCCTGGATTGACATATATAAAGGAACACAACTTCCACAAACTGACCTAGATGAAAATGTCACTACTTTTAGAACAAGACAATCATCAAAGCCCCCCAAAAAAAAAACATACAAAAACAAAACCAAACAAAATAACCAGCATCATGCACACACATTTCTGAATTCAACACAGGACAGTGAAAACCAATTTAAGTCCAAAAATGGATGATCAAAGCTCCCATGCCTTAAATCAAACAAACTTGGAATTTAACAGTAAAGCAAAATTCTTCCTTTTTACAGGTTCACTTCTGTTTTGACAGCCTTTTCAATTAGGCTGTCCATGATGACATGATCTAGGAAGTTAAGATTAGCCGATATCCTTAATGAACCTATTCTTCACTTTTGGGCCTTGACAAACATGAACCTAACTGAATTTTCAGTAAACAACAACACACTGAAGAATGAAAGATAATCAACCCAAAAAGAAAATACAATATATATATATATAGAATAAAATAAGAGAAGAAAGCAAGTATTATGATTCTTAAGTATTTTGAAAAGTCAATCAGAAATTTACCAATGAATCCCTTCCAAATCCGAGTTTGCTTTCAATGTCTTCCATCTCATAACAAATAACATATCCACCATCTCCTAACCCATTAATAAACAATTCATTATAAGTTGAATGTACGGATATAATTAATACCAAGAAATATCCACAAAAAATAAAAAAAGCTGATCTACTCACCAAGACAGATATCCCTATACACCGTCCTTGCACCAAAAAGGAATATATCTGAATCTGAACTGAAACACCCATCCTACCACAATTATTAACAATGAATGGCAACAAAGATGATATGTTAGCTAACAGCAATAGCATAAGCATCACACAAATAACAAAAAATTAAAAAGCGGAAAACAATACAGTGTGCAGCCAGATAAGTCTACATTGTACTTACACATAATGACTCAAAGTTCAACAAAGCACACTGAGCTTCAGCTTCTTCGATCCTGAATTTTGGGAAAAGGCAACAAACCATTAGTTCAAATTAGATCAGTAAATATATAAAGTCTATATATTAAGCTGAGAAAATGCAGAAAGATGAAATAGCAGCAACTACAAAAAGAGAGACGCCTTAGCACTATAGCAGCTCACTCTCCCAGTTCAGCCTAACTGAATTCCTTCCTTCCAATATCCCACCACTAGGAGAAATATACTCCTTCTCCTCCAAAACCCACGTGTCCCTTTCTCACCTCCCACCCCTCTAAAACCGTTAGGCCTCAGATTCATTAAAGGGCCCACATGATTCTTCCTCACAAACAGAATTAGCCAACACCCCATTGCCTATTCTACCCCTGTACTTTCTCCTTTTGTAAACTTCTATAGGATCCAAAACTTTTCTCTAACATCCTGCAATGCAACTTTTTCAATCAACTAATAAAAGGGACAAAAAGCAGAAGTTATTGATCTATGGATTTAAGTTCAGTACCTTTACAGCAAGACATCAAGATCATTTTCAATGTTTTTACAAGCATATCGTACAATGGATGAGCACCTTGCATCTCTTATAATGAATCAGTCCTCTCATATATAACACTATACAACATGAAAATTAAATAGTCCAACTTACAAATGTTCTGTAACCAACATGATAACAGATAAAAAAAATTTCTTCTAGAATAATTATCTGACAGACAAATTTTCTTTTTTTTTTAAATTAAATTTAAGGAAATATATTTTCATAGCCACAAATTATGACATAATTTTTTAAAGCACGACAGTGAACATTAATTAAATATTACCCATTCAAACAAGAAATGCCAAGGGCCATCCCCAAGGCTTTAGCCTCCTTTATCATGCAAGAAAATTCAGACCCCATGTTTCTTCTTAATGATTTCACTTCCTGTAAGTTGGTTTCATTTTTTTCTGCCTGCATTATCATTAGCAAAACAATAAAATAAGAAAAGGAAAAAAAAATCTGCGTACATGCTTATAAGGTATATGTAACATTTAAAGGAGAAAGGAAAAAAACATAAAAGGGCAACCAACCTCTTTCCTGATGTTCAAGCGACGCCAATAAGTTGATAACTTGATAGCAGGAATTGACCCGTCTACCAGACATCAAAGATTACTCATTGGGAAGGTAAAAGGTAAATGCAAAGACATCACAAACATCATAAATGCAAAAACATCATAAAAGGCATGCAAAGGTCCAAAGCCGATACAAGTAATAACTGTTGAAAGTTGATAGAGAAAAAACAATTCAAACTCCAGAGTTCAAAAAGCTAATAGGCATGTTTAAACACCAGGTCATCCAAAATGATTACACCTATATCTTAGGATATCCATCACACTTCTCTGGCATTTTGTAACTCTACTCAACATTGAATTAGACTTGATATTCTTAAAAAATCAGAAAAGGGATAATTCAAAAAGTTACATCTATCTTGATAATCTCTAATTTTGTTGCTTTCATTTGAAAAGTTCTCGAATAAGGAAATGTTTACTTAAAATTGACAAACTCTGCTAGTCCCTTCTCTTCTCCATTCAAACATACCCTTAGAATCCAAGCGTGGTATAGGGATTGCTAAATGCTTTTCATTAATTAGCCTATCCAGCATATGCAAAACAACCAATGCTCCCAAACTTAAAAATAAACCACTTATAGATACAAAAGCCGGTCATGAGAATTACCACTGGTCCTCTGGACTCTACCAACGAAATTGACTTAGTTATTTACAACAATACCGGTAAGAACAGTTGGTAAGAAACAGGTGCATACCACTTACTCTAAAATTCTAAAGGTTATCACCTCTAACCATAAACTTAAAGTCACACTTCGTCCGCATTTCTCACTATTGAACTACCCTGCACCCACTATACTTTAAGTTCAACAGTAAACCATGGGGGCCAAAAAAAAAAAAACTCAAATTTCCATTTTAAAGCACAACCACCCTTTTACTTTGACACATTTTCAGACTTCGTTTTCTGGCAAATTTCAAAATTTGAAATGCATATTTTGCACTTAAGAGCAAAAAGATAACAAGAAAAAAAAAAAACATTAACAATGAAGAGTAATCAAGCACACACTGACACACCTGCAACGAAAACAACGTTGCAATTAAGGGCAATGAGAGCTCTGAGGCGGTGAAATAGGCCTCTGAGGTACACCTTCTCCTTCATACAAGCGTGTGACTTGCTCACACTCTGAAGCTGCACCATCCAGCACGAGAGATCCACGCACACCCTTTTGTTCCTGCAACTCAAAAATGAAAAAAAGAAAAGAAAAGAAAAAAAGAAATCCAACACAGACCCACTTCAATTAAGCCAAAAGGGTACACGATTCAGCATTAAAAAACAGATTTTGATTGTGAGGGGGAAAATTTTGCCTAACTGGAGATGGTGAAGTGGAACCGTTTTCTTGCATGATTCGAGGATGTCCCATAGATTCTTGACACCCATGCTGAGAACCGGAGAATGAGAGGTTGGTGAGAGAGTGTTGAGTGTTTCTTCTTCAAATGAGGGGAAAGAGAGACTTCAAACTGTGAAATTCGAAATGAGAAACCAAGCTCTGCAACTGCATGTGGGATAGGGGAGCGAGGCAGACGACGCCGTTTTGAGACTCATATTGTGCAAGGTTTATGAGAGTGTATTTTCATGTTTTGAGATGTACTTTCATACTTTGAGATCTCTACTTTTTGTTTTCAAAATTTTAAATAAGAAGCAGAACATTAATATATATTTCATTTTGAATTTTTTTTGACAGATAATCATTACAATTTTAAGGAAAAAGGGATCAATCAATTTTTTTTCATGAGGGGGAGATTTATCATTACCCCTAACTATTATTTAAATGCGTTCATAATCTGCCCTGACTTGCAACCCGACCTAATCCAAAACTCATTAGAATGAATTTTGGTCTTAAAATTTGACCCAATATATTTTTCAGGTCGGGTTCAGATTATACGTCAAGTTGATCCGACAAAGTGTAAAGTCAAATAATTCTTTAAAAGAGAGATATTTTTATAATAATTTATGAAAAATTATAAGATTTTAAAGTTTAATTAATATATTTTACATAATTTGATTTATTTTGATATTGATATGGTTTATTTTAAAATTTATATCGTAAAATATCTTTAACATTTTTTTCTTACTTGTAAAATTTTATAATTTTAATATGTACAATATTTAAATTTTAGTATGTAATTTAAATGTCAGATTAATCCAATACAACTTAATATATAGTTGAGTCATTATTAAATTGTATTCAAATTTAAAAAATCAATCAAATCTAAAAATTGATTCAGGTTCGAATTTTATTTAATCAGCCTCAACTTCTCCTTTGTCCACCACTACTGTTATTTAACTTTTAGCCAAAGAATAATATTACTTTTAAAAATGAGCGCTACGCAGTAGCTGGAAAAATAATTTATATATGGTATTGGTATAGGTGATTTATACTAATATAATAAAACGGGCAAATTTAATTGTATATAGTGTTTTAGAATCCGCCAATGGCAGATTTAATAAAAAAATATTATTTTGGTAGATTATGAAATTGATTTTGGAGGCGAGATTTTATTTTAATATTATTTTATTGAATCCGTTAATGGCGGATTCAATAAAATAATATTTTTTACACTGAATTCTATGTGAATTCAGTACACAAATATTTTTTTATTGAATCCGTCTTTGACGGATTCAATAAAATAATATTAAAACAAAGTGTTGAATCCGTCTTTAGCGGATTCTATACTGAAAATATTATATTGTGTGAATTTTTTTCAAAACACTATATTGATATAAATACACCACTCAAAAACCATATGCAAAAAAAAAAAAGACCTCATAGTAGCTTATAAAAAGTCACATGAAAAGTGACAAAAACCCATTGATGGCTCTGTTTTCCTTATAACCATTTATGGACGTGCACATTTTTCGTAGTTGAATTCTTCATCTTTATCCTTTGAAAAATAACTATTCTCGTCGGGTGATAAATATGATGATAATGCTGCCATTTGCTTCTATGCTAAGACCAAACTAATTAATATGTACTCTATTACGTAGATTTAGTGATTTACATATTTAGTTAGCTTGTATGGTGCTATTGGCTTGTTTGTTGCTATTCACCATTGCCAATATCATAGAGGTCTTTGGTTACATTAGAATTGTACCTAATCAAAAGAGAATTGCGTGTAGTTATAATAAGGGCAAATTATATTAATTTGGTTTGATATTCAGTAAAATTTCCATCGATTCAACTTTATTTGTAAGATTTACTCTATTAACTTTTAAATTTGAGAAATTATTTCATCAAGCTTATCACATTGCTCTTCTCTCTATGAAATAATATATTCAAGAGAGCTTAATATTATTGAAACAAATAGAGGACAACTGAAATAAAATTTATCAAATCTAAAAAAATATCAATATAATTTATCATTTATAATATTGAAAAGTAAAGTCCTTTATTGGTTATTAAATAATGTTAAGATGGACTCAGGAACATATATCTAACCATGGACTCCCAAATGTCAAATAGTGGCCTCCAAATCGGAACACTAAGATGAAAACAGTTTTACTGAACTATCTTTTATTCAGATTTTCTCATTTTATATTTTAACCAAGACTTAAAGTACACTATATGTCTACATCGTTCATCCCTTACGTCGTAACTGAGAAAAGGAAAAAAAAAAGGATGAGGTGCATATCATGCACCTTAAGTGGTATATACCACTGTAGTCCCCCTCCCTTTTTTTATTCACTCTTCCTTTCTCTTTGGCAGAAACTCTCTCATGAACTCTCCCTCTCTTCTTCTTCACGTCTGCTTTCCTTCCCTCTCACTTTCTCCCATATTTCTTCATCTCCTTTGCTTTCTTCTTCAAGAAATATCACCACCTCCTCCATCATCATCATCTCCTCTTCCCTTCCAACGCCATAACTATGCCCTTCTCTCTCCCTCTCCTCTACCTCACTTTCTCTCTCTAACCTCCATTAGAGAGTTGAAGAGTTTAGAAGTTTTGAGAGTGATTTTCTTCACCAATTTTACACTCCAAGTGGTAATTATACTTCTAAACTGCTCTATTTAAATTGTTAAAGTTTCTAAATTTTTTAGAGATATTGTTAGGGTTCTTGAACCCTTGAATTTGGGGTTTTGGGTGACTTGGGACTTATTGATATTAATTGATGGCGTAGTTAGCTCACAAATATTAATATTGTCTTGTGCCTAGAGCAATAGAGCAATCGGACGTCAACACTTGAGTTGGTGGCATCAAAGAAGTTGTTCTTTGGTTCTTTAAACAAATAGTTATGAGTAGATAGTGTATCTGTAGGTTACTTTATGCATTATAAATATTGATTATAAATTTAAAATTATATGAAGAGTTTAAAATGTATTGATATATAAGATAATAATTTAATTATAAAAAACAGTGCTTTATGTTTGAAATGAAAAATTTTCAATTGGGGACTAGAATTTGGTTGTCATGCTTATTTAAATATTTTTAGTCAAATTGTAACAAATATTGGATTTTAGAACATCTTATATAAAATATCAAATTTGACTTTATCTTATGTTCCATATGTCTCAAATAGCTTCAAAATGGATTATATATTGTAAGAATACCCAAAATTTGGGATTGTGTTGGAAATATGAATAACTGTATTTGTGAGAATTGTTATGTTGATAACTATGATATTGAAACAGAGATTATGAAACTATAAGATTGAAATTGATTGAAAATGTTTTGGGAGTGAGAGAAAGTAGAAACTATAGCTAATAGCAGGGACGTTAGCCTTGGTGCACCATGGAACTCTAGCAAGCAAGTGAGGTGCTAACCCGCACATATCTACAGCTATGTCTGGACTTGTATTTGGCTATAGGCCAACTCCACTTAACAGGTGAGGTGCTAACCCGCACATGACTCTTGTCATGTCTGGACTTGTATGGCTACGGGCCAACTCCAATTAGCAAGTGTAGTGCTAACATGCACATAACTTCGGGTCATGTATGGACTTGTTATTGTTCTGCTTCAAATAACTCCCTATTATATTTGGATTTATATGATTATGTAAAGCTATATTATCAAGAATTCTCATGTTATGGCTAGATCCATATTTTTATGAGTACCTATAAATTATTATGTTTATATTGTTTTATGATTGCATTTAATAAACTATGGATAGCCTATCTCTCACCGAGTTACAAAACTCACCCCATTGTCTTTCTATTTTTTTTTTTGGATATAGCTACTGTGTTGGATCTAGTGTTCCTCCAACACAACTTTAGTAAATTCTAATTTAGTGAGCCTTTTTGTAAAGGCCATTTTTGTTGTCTCTCATATTTTGTTTAGCCTGTAGTTGCAAATTGCTCCATACGTCACAGGCAAGGTCCTTGGATCTATGTTATGTCTATGTTGAAATCTTATTACTTAGCTATGTAATTTAAGTTGTGGAAAAGATCTGTAAATTTAATCAGGTTTTATGTTTAAACTATATGTATTATGCTTACTAGAGTTTGAAAACTAACTTGGTATTATGGCTGGACTATGCTTAAATATTATTGTATACTGGAAGAGGGCATTTTAAGAATGCTTGATACCCAATTTGCCGGAATTTAAATTGTAAATGTTGCATATTATATTTTCATTTGGGGAATGTCCAAAAAATAGAGGAGAATTTATTTGTTTTTCTAGAAAATTTGGTGTTTTAAGACTTGCTAGGAAAGGTGTTTCCTATGCGACGGTCATGACATATGTTGGGTGTGACACCTTACATTTCACCTTCTCAATTTCAACCCAAATACAAACCTCCATAACACGCCAAAGAAACCATACGTGGTCATCATTACTTCACCTACCACCCATTTGAACCGTGTATGATTTCCAATGCCCTTTTCTCTACTTCATTCCCCTCTTTCCTCAATTTCTATCTAGCTGTAAACCTAGGGAGAGGATCCTCTCATATAGAAATTGAACATGACAATGTCATTTGCATATGTCCATCATCGATTGAGTTACTTTTAAAGTGCGAAAAGTTAGAAAGATAAAATAAAATAAATGGTAGAGATATGTATATGACATTGTCATATTCAATTTCCACATGAGAGGATCCTCTCTTATAAACCCTGCTTTCTATCTCTTTTTTTATTTTTTGGAAAATAGGGGTTATAAAGCAAGCCTTCACTCACTTGATGTTACAAGTTGAAACCTAAATTATAAATAATTTAATATTTTTCTTTTTTGGCATAATAATATTACTAGCATGGAGTCATACAACTTTACATAAATCATTTTATAATTCTACTAATATTAAATCACGTGCGATGTGCGGATGTAAGTTATCTTATAAATTAATATGAAAATAGGGATTTGATGTAATGGATATAAAAAACTTGATCTAAGTTTTTTTTTCCATAGACTATTATTTATTTTTTAATATTTGTTTATTAATACTATATGAACAAAAAAAATTATTCAAGTTTTGTGTTCAATAAATTATGTTATTACTAAATCATTATGAGCCATCCTAATGGCAAAATATTCATAATAATTCCAAAAACTTATAAATAATATAAATTCAAATGCACAAATTTATAAAATCATGAGAAGAAAAATGGAGAACATGGACACGGGGTTCAAAGTGAATTCAAAGTGAAAGATACAATGTGAAATGAGAGGTCAGTTATAATTTAAGTTTTGATTAACAAATAAAATAATAAATTTAGCAAAAAGTAATTCAATACAACAATTCTACCTTTTATAGTGTTATACTCAAAATAAGCATTTTTATTTACTTGTGCAATGTGAGGTGATGAATCTTCTAAAATATCTGTAATATGGATAAAAGAAAAAGGATCGGTTTGCAATTGGAAAGAAATGGAGGAAGCTAGGTAGAGGGAGACAGAACTAAGTAGAGAAAGGGGCATTGGAGAGTATACATAGATCATAGTTGTGTTATTTGTATTTATTATATATGAGACACTGTAATGACTCATAATGCATCCATCATTGGATGGGATGTGAATCTCGTTTAAATAGCATCCACACCGCATCTATGAATGATATGTGAGTCGGCATAATGTCCCACACACGATAATTACAAATAACATTTTTCCATAAATTAAAATGGGTGGAGAGTAAGGTAGCAATGACCACAATGATATCTTTGGATTGTTGTGATATCTTTGGATTGTTGTGGTGATATGTATTTGGATTGAAATTGAGAAGGTGAAAATTAAGGAATGAAAGAGACTGCAGTGTACTTTGAGTTTTGGTTTTAAAAAATAAAATAAGTAAATATGACAAAAGATGATTAAGTCAAACCTTTTTTTCCCTATTGCTATGGTCTGAAAGCCACTATTTGACATTTGTCAAGTCCGTGGTTAAATATATGTTCTCGTGTCAATTTTAACATTGCTCTTAGTTATTTGATTGTTCCTACATTGTCAATCTGCCTGCAATATGATCAACAACATTAAGACAATAGAGTTCATTCTCCATGCCTATCAGCATAGCACTCCCTCTTTTCTCTTTCTGCCACTACCTCATTTCTCTCTCAAAATTTCTACCATTGCCTCTTCCCTCCTTTCTCTCTCGAAATTTCTCACAAAATCAGTATAAATTGTCTTCCTTTTATACATAAAACCCACCAAGAAGTCAATTAAACATGTCTTCTCTCATCTCTAATACGCATTGCAAAGTCAATTGGAATCAACTTCTCTCAACCTTTGACAATGCTTTGCAAAGTCAATTTTAATCGATTTCAGTTAAAGGTTGACACGTAGTCAATTTGAATCAACTTCCACCTGCTTTGGTATTTTTTTTATTTTAATTATGTATTAAAACCCTATTTAACATATTGTTATGAGTAATGGTATATTTTTGTTATATGTACAATAAGTATTATCAAACCTAATGCATTTCTTTCTTTGTGAGAGTATTTTGCTCATGATATCAACATCATAGTTTTTAGGTGCACATTCAAATTCATATTTATCTAATAGTTTATGTAAATTTTTATTTAACTATACAAAAATACTTTAAATAATTCAATTGCAAGTTAAATCAAACCCTGATATATTTATTTATAAAATTTTACTATTTGTGAATAAAAATTTAACCTTAATTGATTTGCATAAAAATAAGAAAAGTTATACATAATTATTATGTATAGCACATATACTGATCTAGTTTTGCAAATAGAAAAACATAGGATATAATTACATTAAACATCAAATTATATCAGTGTAATTTATCTTGACTCTTAAATAAAAATTAAGATAAATAAATTCTGTATTTTTTTTTCCTTTTAAGAAAAGAAAAACAAACGCAGGATGGCCTAATCTACTGCAGAGCCTGCCTGGCCTCACAAAGAACATCGATTGATTGGAAGAAGTAATTAAGGAGAGGAGATCAGAAGTGATTGCCGATGGAAGCGACGAAGCACAATGGTAGACAAAATGCAAAAGTTGAACGGTGTTCACTTCCAATGCACTGTTTGAATGGTACAGTGATAGTTCTTATTATAGCTGGTTTGCACTTCAAAATTTTATCGTGGGTGTTACTTCGAAAATATGAAATATCATCTTTTCAATGTTAGTATCATTTTTTTTTCAACTTTTAACCATAATATTGGTAAGTAAAATCTATAAATTAAATAAAGAAATTTTCAATAATATATTATTATATAATAAAAAGTATTTGATTTCATTTTTTATTATCTTAAAAGTTTTATAAATATGAACATATATTTGGATAATTTTTTATCTTGTCAGTATATTAAAATTAATCATATAAATAGATACCATTTTTATTTATATGTTTTAATTAAATTTTGAATTAGAAGATAGAATGTCATTTTAACTTAAATTTTAATAATATATTATTTTTTTTAAAAAAGCAGAAGTTCAAAATGATGCATTAACTTTAATAACGTGTTATTTGCAATAATAACATTTTTGTTTAACTTAGAATATATTAAGCTTTTTTTCTTTATTGATTTTACTTTTAAAATTTCAAAATAACAACATTGAATGTTTATATGATTACTATCTTTGACTTCAAGTACATTAAGCTATTTTGTTTTTGTTTGCACCGAAAAAATGCTTGCTCTGACTTAAATAAAAAGAAAAAGCTATTTTCGCTTAAAAGGTAACACTATTCCACCGTTTGGACCAAACGAAAATAGAAAAGAAAACTACAGTAGAGAAAATTAAAGGAATAAGGGATTTTCTTCCCTTGAGATGCAACGGGAAAGTATGGGAGAAGAGAAAATGATCCTATGGGTCCCACAATCAATATTTCTCCTCCCTCGTGCAAAGAAAATGGATAGGGAAGGATTGTAAAGTTTAGGGTGCGTTTGATTTATGAAAATATTTTTTATTTTTATATCTTGAAAATGATTTTTATCTTTAGATTTTTGAAATTAGAAAATGTGTTTGGTTTGTAATGGTATATTCTATTTTTAAAAATTGAAATCAATAAAAATACATTTGTTTTGTGTGTTTTCAATTCTAATTTCTAAACTTAGGGAAGTTTCTATAGTGCACCTTACAAGTTTAGGTGTATCACAAATCTAGTTAATTTAAGCCACCATATTTTAATTCAATTAATATCAATGGTCAAAGATTATTTTAATTCAGACTAGCCACCTTACTAGTGGTGCATTTTAGAAATATCACCAGAGTCTCCCCAATGGAGTCAGTTTACATTGACAATCATATACGAAGTTCCCTCTCTTCCTCTCTTGTTGGACTATGAAATCCATTTGATACCATGTGACCCAAACTGGAGAAGCAGCACCGGAGACCACCTCCTCTTTTGCCGTTGACGTTCAGCTTGGCAGAGAACTGCAGATTCATCAACTCAAGACAACAACAACAACACAGATTTGCTTGAATAAATGAAAGAACACAGATTGAAAATAGATAATCAACCACCTATACAACACAATAATTTAAATTAAAAAAAAATTAATGCTACACATGCATGATCCATCTTCATATGAGAAAAAAGATTAAAAACTTTTTGATGCATCTTAAATCGGTTAAAATAAAAATGGCAAAGTTCTGCAATGCCACTATAATAACAAACATCCCCAGACAAACCCAGCAAAGGAAATTAAAGAATGAACTGAGAATAAAAAAAAAAAGAATGGAACATTGTCGCCAAGGAGGATGCCGTCGTGGTGGAACTCAAACTGGAAGAAGAGGTCTCTGGAACCTTCTAGAGGTGAAGGCGTGACCCATCGGAGATCGAAGAGCACGTCATGGTTCCACTCGGGGTTGCCCCCTCCGTTGTCGTCGTCGTTGTGCTTGTCGATTATGGTTCACTACTGCTGCTTTTGCTCTTCCTTCAGTATTCCTTTTGGGTAGTCGCTGCCGTTGTCTTCCCTGCCGCGAGCTGGGATGCCATCACAATGAAACGCAAGCTCCGCCAAGGCACAATCGGAGCTCCGTCATCAACCCTTCCCGCTCACCCTTGATCGCTGCCTCGCCCCCTTTCTTTTGCCCTGTTTTCAGCAGGGATGGGTGGGAGAGAGGGTCTCTCTCTATCTGAAGCTTGACAAAAATTAAAAACAAAGGAGAAAAGTGAGTGTTGTGGGATTCGAATAAGGCATAATGTCATTTACAACACTGCCACCGCGTTTTCATCATTGTTCTTATTTCCAAATTTTTTTCAAAGAAAACATTGAAAACAAAGATTTGGCATTTTCACTTTTTCACTCAAGTTTGAGAATATTGTCAAGAAATATTTTTAAAGAAAGCAACACAAACACATTTTCATCCATGTTTCTTGTTTCCAATGAAAATGAAAACGGAAAAAAAGGAAACCAAACACGCTCTATTTATCAATTATGCCCCTTGCATTTTATTGATTTTGATAGCAATGTTCTTTAACTTTTTTTAACATGTTATATTTGATTTCCAAAAATAAATAATAGTCATAATAAATAAATAATAAACATGTTTAATATTTATTATATAATATTTGTTTTATTTATTTTAGTTATTAAAAAAGAGTTAAAAATATAAAATAAAATCTAATGAATAGCTTTATTTTATTATTTCATAATACGGATATAAAAATAAAAATCAATACAATAAATTTACATTTTTTTTTCTCTAACTTTTCTTCTCAATCAAACAATAAGATATAAAAGTAACTTTTTTTTCGTGACTTTCTATTTTCTTCATTTTCTTTCTTTCCTCCTATTTTCTTTTCACATCCAAACATACCATATATGATTGACTCATAAAAGAAATGACGAGAGAAAGTGAAACAACTGTGAATTTAATTTACATTTATTATCAATGCAAAATATGATTCCAAAGTTATCTAATTATATATATTATCACACTAGTAAAAGTGTTTGGTTTAATCACTACTTTATTAAAAATCTTACAATATAAATATATGACAATGACAGTGTAAAATTATGTTATATAATCATTACCTTAAAATTAATCTCAAAATTATAATTAATGAAAATAAGAATAAAATTAGTATAAAATAATGAATACTTTTGTAAAAAAAATTGTTATATAACTTTATTAAATTTTAAAACAATTAATAATGGGGAAGATTTTTTAAAAAGAAACTTCATTATTATTTGGAACAAAATATGTATATTTTATTAAAAAAAGGCTTAAATATGTTGTTGGTTCTTAAAAGATAACAAAATTTTGGTTTTAGTTCTATAAAATTCTTTTGTTTGATTTCAGACTTCTTTCTAGCTCAATTCGTCTATGATTACTAGTAGCCATATAGAATTAAACGAACTCACACTTTTTGTATGTTGTTAATTGTCGTATAAGACTCAATTATTTAACTCTCTATTAGCTAATTTAGTATTTAACATAAACAGTCTAATAATAATAATTAAAGTTAAACAATTTTAGAAATATTTAGATAAAAAAACCAAAAACAAAACCAAAATTTATTTTATTGTTGGGAATAAAAATATATTGATGCCAAAATAGATACTAGTATTCTTCTTTACCAAATTCCTTGGCTTTCTCTACCAAAAAAGAAATATTCAAATGGTTTTATTTAAAGCAAAGCTTTGAATTGGTGCTCGAGAGAATCATAAAACATTAACTTGACCATAAAAAAAATTTATAATATTAATTTGGTCTTTTAAAGAGCCATGAGACTTCAATTTGGGCTATGAAATATTTGTGACATTAATTTAATCATAGAAAGATTAAATTATTTTAAATTAGTAAAAATATTTTTGGACTTATTTTAAATAAATTTTAATCTTTCGAAAGACTAAATTGGTTTTGCAATTTTTTCGAATACCAAATTAATAGAGTTAAACATCACTTTAGTCCGTAACTTTGTACCATATGTCACTTTAATCCCTAACTTTTAAAATGACTCAAATTAGTCCCAAAAATTACAAAATGTGAATCACGTTAGTCTCTTAACCCACTTTCATTTACCATTTTGTAGTTAAATGATGATGTGTAGCACTAAGTGATACTTTGACATACCATGTGTCATCGAACATACAATGAAGAATTAAATAGCTTATTTTGATATCTAAAAGTGTAATGTCTTAGGTCCACGTATCCCTGGCTAGGCTTAGCATCCTTAGGATGCCTCAGAAACCCCCTGGAACTCTGGAAACCTTGTGACGGTTGAAATTTGTAGAATTATGCAGAACAGGCTCGCTGTAACAAGAAATACTCGTTGCAGAGAGTGGGCGAGCTAAGCCGTCTCTTAGGTGTTAGCCAAGCTCACTGCAGCGAGTGGTCCCCATGTCAACATAGTAGAAAACAATACAGTTTTGACAAATAAGAACCCCACCACTTTATAACCCTTAAACTCAAGTTCTCACTTTCAAACACCAAAATCCCTTGCTCCCTTACACCCTTCCTCCCTCATTCTCCTAACCACATTCTAATCTTTTTCCTCCAAGCTTGAAGATGAGTTTGGTTGTTGATTTATGCTTCTTTTCTCTCTATTCTTGGGTTAGGTAATGATATGTTTCTCAATGTTGTCAAGTGAGAGTGCTTCACCAATGTTGTTAGAATTACCTAGAGATATCTATAGATTAATCTAGAGTTTGGTGATTGTTGTTACAGACACTGGTGCCATTCACGCTCCACAAATCTCAATTGATGTTGACACCATCATTTCCTCCCTTTAAGTGAGTGGGTTAGAATCCTGTGATCTCTATGTTGATTATTAGAGCTATTTTTGTTAAAATTTAGCATAAATGCATGATTTAGAGATTATTTCAAAAGAGATTAGAGATTGCTATTAAGTTTTGTAAGTTTATGAAACTAAGGTTTTTAAGAGCATGACATGCATGTATTTAAGAAAACTTATGGGATTATTGTTACTAAAATGATTTTATGAAAAGTTTGACTGTGAATCTGAGTGTATTTAGAGGTCTTATGACTTTCATAACAATCTTAAAAGTAGAGAGTGTGTGTGTGTGTGTGTATGTATATAACCAATACAGAGTTTTAGAAGAAATGTTTAGTTTTTACGATTTTGGATTAGATGATAGCTATAGAAAAATAGACAGTAAGTTAACTACTGTGAGTGATCGTTAACCTTGTTACGAAGTTGTCGTTAAGGGACAATCTCAACCAGAGCAGAGATGGAGCCTAGCTAGATGTCCAATTCGGGTCCTTGAGGAACCCTAGATATCAGAAAATTTGTTATGTCATGTTTATTATGCATAACCAGAGAAATTGTTATACCGCATATTTTCTTTATAACTAGAGATCATTGTTTCTCTATTAGAGTATTGTTATTTATGATTCAAAGAAACTTATGGTTTTTGAGTTAATATGTATATAAATATAAAAAAAGTTTTCAAAGCTTTGGTTTACTATTATCATTATTATTATGCATCATTTGTTGTTGTCCTATAAAAGAGGTTAGGGTAAAAATTCACTCACTGAGTTTTAGATGAAACTCACCCCTCCTTTTCCCCCATTTACAGATACAATAGTTGTTGCAAGTCCATCTCGGCCAATTCCTCCCCAGCAGTAGTAGAGACAACAATTGGCAAGCTTCACTTCTAAGTGAAGTGCCTTTTTGTTACTGATATATAGTGCTTTAATGACAGTACGGGTAAGGTCCCAGACCATATAGAGGATTTTTGCATTTTGCACAATGATTCAGATTTATATTGTGTCAGCACCTACTTTTGATCAAATCGCAAAAAAAAAAATTTCTTTAGGAAAATTAAAAAATAAAAAAGTTTTCCTTTTAGTCCATGTTTAATAATTTATCGTAGTCCAAATATCCCAAAAAAAATTTAAAATAAAAAATTAGAAAAAAGGAAAAAAATTGAAAAGAAAAATAAAATAAAAAAATACCAATAAAATCTTCTTTTTTCAAGTTAATTACTTATGTAGTGTTTGGTAAGGGGGATATGGACAATCTTTCCTGTATGCTATTTGGTAAGTGGGACGGGGTACGAGGATGGAAAAATTTTCCATTCCAGAGACAAAAATTTCCTATATTTCTGTCCCTCTAAAAAGTGGGGACAGTGGAGACAAGACATGGGGACACAAATTTCCAGTGGTGGTCAGGCCAGCGATCAACCACTGGCCACCACCGATCAACACCAGCCATCACTGGTCAACGGTCGCCGGTGGTGGTCAACGCCCGGTCAACAGAAAGTCAATATCTATCCCTATCTCTACAATCAAACATGATACAGAGACAATATTTTTTATGTCTCCATCTTCATTGTCCTTGCATTTCTGTCCTCATCCCCCCATCCCCCTTACCAAATGCTACCTTAGTATTCATTGATTGATTCAAACCTGATTTGTTTTGTCAATTAGCTTGATTTTATTTGTTTAATTAGTATCAATTAACATCAAATTAATTTTCTTTCATTAATTACATTATTGGTTAGAAGTGTGTATAAATAGGAGTAGTTTTTGTAAGAAAAGGGGACAAGACATAAACCATTTTTTCCATTCCAGCGGTGGGACATTCTCACCCTTTTCACCATAAACACACAATGACTCCATCATCACCATCACCAAGTAGCCACATAACCACAAGGAGCATTGCTATTTCAACACCCAAAAGTGGGTGTCTAAGTGAGACACTCACTTTATCACCATTGGATGTGATGGATGGATGAAAATAGGGTTTAGGGTTTAGGCACCCACAATGGTGATAAAGTGGGTGTCTCACTTAGACACCCACTTTTGGGTGTTAAAATTGCATTAATGCAACCACAAGCACCACCACAAAAAATGATCAACCTTCCAAGCCATCACATTACAACCCAAGCACCTAACCAATCCCTCTATCCCTCCATCAACTTCCTTGACTACACCACAATCATCACAACATCCATGGCACCTTTGTTCTTCCTCGTTCACCTCGCTTGAAGAGCCACAACCCGCGCTTCTTACCTTCACCTTGTCCGTGTAACAGCAACCATCAACCATCACTACCACTGTTCATCACCCTTTATTGCCAAACCGCAGAACAGCCACCCCAATCACTGCCATAGTCGTGCGCTATCTCGAAGTCAACATCAAGGCCGAAGTCTTTGTCACACAAACTAGTTGCCACATGATCTCTCGCGGGTGAGTGCACTGTCGTTGCGTGTCGTATTACCATCTAAGCCGCCGCTGAAGTACGCATCTAGTTGGTCAATTGCAAGGTTCTGCTATGTATGCGCTGTGCTGTAATTACGTTCCCAGGAAGTGGGTTATGCATGTATGCAGGTTTAGTTTTCTTTTTGGTTTTTGTTTTTTTCAATTAACGTAGCTTCAATTCCTTTTCTTTTTATCGTTATTTATATTTTGGCTTTACTTTAATTGTTAGCCAACTTGGTATTTTGGCTTTACTTTAATTGTTAGCCAACTTGGTGGTGTGTCCATGTGTTGGACACATGTTGGACATGCGTCTGTACATGTCCAATTAAAAAAATAAATTTTTTTTGAGCTCAAACACGATTGGACACTACTCTAATTCACTGTGGACATGATTTGGACACGTCTGAGTTAGTTTCTTTATTTCTTTTAGAAATTTTTAGTACCAACATGAGTTCAAAATCAAACCTTAGTTATTTAGTTGGATCTGTGCTATTGAGTCATTTTATTTTGAAAATTCTTCAATTGATTACAAAAAAATAAAAAGAAGAATAAACTAGATAAAGACAAAAAGAAAAAACACAAAAAAAAAATAAAATTATATACATGTGTGTATGTGTGTATATATATGTCATGTCCATTTCCTATATTTTTCTGAGTTTAGTGTATCTCCGTATTCGTATTATGTCCTATGTCCTATGTTAGTGTCAGTGTCAGTATTTTATAGTTAGCCACACCTGCTTGTCCATTTTATTAGTGTTTTATGTAACTGACTGGACTTTAAGGTGTTTTACGAAGCTAACCACTTTGGTAAAGCTTTCTTTTAATTTTATTTTTCTAATTTTTCTTTTTTAGTCCTCAAAAAAGATGAAAGTAAAATAAAATAATAAATATTTTTTATCCGTGCAACAGTCAATAGTTGTGATTGAGAAACTGGTACATCCTTCATCACTATTGAATTGTAAGGATTTACTAAATAGACTAGTGCTACCTTAAATCTATTCAAAAGTGAATTTTATCTAATTTAAATTATTTTTGATTAAATTTTTATTTTTTTGTAAATAAAATTAACTCCATACACAATTATTTTAAGAAGAGCTATGTGACTTTAAATTCCTCATTACATCAGAGGATACATAGGATCAGATATTTTCTGTCAAGTCAAAATTAAATTTGTTTTCTCTTTTTGTAAATATTTTTAATTAAATTTTGTAATTTTTTTTGGCTTTAATTTTTTTCTAGGGGAAAATAAAATTGTTAAAGTTATTGTTTAATTTGCATGATGAACATTGGGTAACCATCATGAGATGGATGTATTAGGGGTGCAATGGGATTAAGTTTTCACCATTCCTTAATCATAATTAGACTCCCAAACCTAATTTGTTTTAAAAGACCAATTTTGTAAAATTAAAAAGTTTTTCCAATTTTTACCAAAAATAAGAATTGGTAGTGAGTTTATTGACCCTTTAAAAATTAAAATATTTTTCTCGTTGCAGCAACCCCTCTCGGGGGCGTTGTGACATATTGTATTTACATGGATGTAGTTTTCATGGCTTTATTTTGCATAAAGAGTAACTCGGTATGTTTTGTATTATAACCACAGATTCAGAGTTTGATTATGAAATTATTGTTCATGATTATCTTGGTTTCAAAAGAGTAAACCGATTTTTGTTTAGAGATGAAATTGTATAAAAATGGTTTTATGCATAAACTAAATATATATCATGACTTCAAAGATCATAAGATTTATGTGAGCAATCTCATCCTCATGTAAAAATGAGTCATTTTATTACTTAAAATAAAGATTTAAATAACTCATTTTATATTATTTTTTATGCCAAAATAAATAATTTTAAACTTTATTTTACTTTAAATGACACATGATATATCAAGTTGTCACTTATTATTACACATCATCACTTAATTGACACAATATTAAATGAAAGTGGATAGATAACTACCTTGGCTTACGTTTTACAATGTAAAATACCAATTTAACTGATTTTAAAAATAAAAAATTAAAATGACTTATAAATATAAAGCCAACTTTAACTAAAATTAATATTATAACTTTTTTTTTCTTATCCCATTATTTTTTCAAGTAAAAGATTTTACTCGTTTTATTTTACCACTGAACCCATTTATACAACCATGTTACTGTTAAAATGAGTATTCTATTAAAAAAAAAGAAGTTAAAATGAGTATTAACCTCGTTCCAGTCTAACGTTATAAAATTCTGACCTTTTTCTCTGTCGGTCTCCCTCTATCTCTTCTCAACACGCATACGCTCACTCTCTCTCTTCTTCAACCATCCATCCAATGGCTCTGCAACTGTGGGAGACCCTTAAAGAGTCTATAGTGGCCTACACTGGTCTTTCCCCAGCAACCTTCTTCACCCTTCTAGCACTCTTCCTCGCCATATACTACGTCGTTTCGGGCCTCTTCGGTTCCTCTGGCCACCACACCCATGAAACCAGGGACTTTGCCCCGCAGATGCAGCCTCTGAAGCCACCGGTTCAGCTTGGGGAGGTCACAGAGGAAGAGCTTAAAGCATATGATGGCTCTGATCCCGAGAAGCCTTTGCTTATGGCCATTAAGGGTCAGATCTATGATGTTTCACAGAGCAGGTATCAGTTTTGAATTTTTTTCGGTTTTTGATTATTGCTCTTTTTGTTTTTTGTGATTTTGAATTGTGGGTTTTGGTCTAGGTGGTCAAAGGATCCTTTATTGGATTCTGGGTATGTTATTTTATTTTATTTATTTTAGCTGAGTGTGAGTTACAAGAATCCTTTTATCGGTTGCTTTGTCAAAAGGTGTAATTTTTTTGGGTGTACTCTATGTTTTTTCATTGTTTCATCCTTATTGTTAACTATATTGTTTGTTTCATATTTCTGCACGATGTTTTAAGCAGGTATGAGTGTGGGCAAAAACCCCTTTTTTGGGTTTATGACTTTGACTCCCTTTTTCATTTGTGATTTTGGGTGGTCAAAGGAGCCTTTTTGAGATCCTGGGCGTGTTTTGTTTTTTAGAGCTGAGCGTGAGTTTCAAGAAAGTTTTCTGGGTTGCCTTTGTCAATTTTTTTTTTCTGTGCTTTATTTTATGTTTTCCATCGTTTCATTCCTATTGTTTATTATTCTTTTTGTTGCCATTTTTTTTTTTCGTGGAGTTGTTTTTTCCCCCAAGATTTTTATTGGTTTTGAATTTCCTTTTCTTAATTAGAGGTCTTGTTCTTGATTTGTATATGTTATCAATGGTTTTTTTTCCCTTGTTGCTGATATCATGAAAAGGATGCAATTCTTCGTCAAGTTTTAAAATGCAGTGTTATGAACTCTTGGTATGTTCGGTTTGAGAGGAAAATTGGAAGGTGGGAAGTGGAAGATTGAACATAATTGATGTATCTAGAGTTTTCTTGTACCCAAATACATTGTCAATTTTGATTTCTTCTTTGTATTTCTGGACCACACCTATGCTATGCCTATTCTCGGGTAGGCAGAGGGTGGGTTGGTAGAACTAGAGAGCTCAGTGAAAGTGACTTTTAACCAAAGTTGATAAGTTATGGCCTAGATTCAAAGTGACTTCATTTTATTTTCCACTTTTCATAATTTTGTTAGTCCAAGCTCACAAAGTGTGAGGTCACTTCATTTCAAGTTTTCCAACTTCCAGCCTTGCCCTAGTCAACCAAGTAGTTCCTTAGTCAGAAGTCAGAAGTAGACCCTTTCCGATGATTTTAATTATAGTTTTGATGGATCTCAAAGAGAGTTAGAGATAATATAGAATTGATATGTTCTTCATTTTGAATGAGCCACAGCGTAGTTGAGGTCGATGTTATTTCAGGCTCATTTATCATTGTCTCTTTCCAACTGTGATGTGCTTGCCAGTGTCTGCAATAATAGATTTCTGTGCTTATTTAGTTTCGTCCGGAAAATGTGTTTTGGGGGTCACCTATTTTGATTGGAAAGCTGTCTTATGAAGTTAAGAGCCTGGCCTTGGAGTTTCACATATTATCCAGAAGCTAATTTCATTTTCGTATTGTTTTTAATTGTATGAAGAGTATAAAGTCTTGGATTTAAGGATTAGGTGGGATGCCTATGACAATGAAGGGAAGACTACAGCATTTTATATTTTGTGTAGAATATTCAGTTTTTACCAAGATAGTCAAACTGAATTAAATTGCGGAAAAATAATTTATATATGGTTTTTGTATAGATGATTTACACTAATATGATAAAATGGGTAAATTTACTTGTATATGGTGTTTAGAATCCGCCAATGGCGGATTCAATAAAAAAATATTATTTTGGTAGATTATAAAATTGAATTTGGCGGTGAGATTTTGTTTTAATATTTTACACTGAATTCAATGCGAATTTAGTACATAAATATTTTTTTCAAAACACCATATTGATGTAAATATACCATTCAAAAGCCATATGTAAAAAAAAGACCCCTAAATTGCCAGTCAATGGCAGCAATGAAAAATATGTTGAATTCTTTTATGTCACTGAAAATCTGATTCACAGAAAATTTTTACAAAAAGAAAAGTGATCAATGCTTTTTGTGTCCTACCAGGATGTTTTATGGACCCGGTGGACCTTATGCTCTATTTGCTGGCAAGGATGCAAGCAGAGCCTTAGCAAAAATGTCATTTGAAGATAAAGACCTTACTGGGGATATTTCTGGTCTTGGTCCATTTGAGCTTGAGGCCTTGCAAGATTGGGAATACAAGTTTATGAGCAAGTATGTGAAGGTTGGGACTGTTAAAAAGCCTGTTCTAGTAACTGAAGCAGAATCAAATGGCGAACCATCAGAGTCTACTCCTCCTGATACTTCCAAGCCTACTGAAGATGCTGGCTCCTCAGAAATCGGAGCCCTTAAAAGTGAGGAAACCCCTTCACATGTTGATGATGCAAATAAAGAGTAAAAGTGGTTGGATTTTCTAACAAATATATAGTTACAAATAATGCCAAAGAATTACATTAGGAGCTTCTGAGAAAGACTGGTCCTTTGTGGATGTATTCAACAAAATGTTAGCCAAGTTTTCTTTTATTGTTTTAGGCCGGGCCTCTTTTGGATTGGAACTTTTCCTAAATATTGAGTTTCATGAATAATGAATTTAGTGTTTGATTTCAATTTTCCAAGGTTTAAACTTGTTTTTTGTATTCCATAAGTTCTTTATTGCTTAGATTCAACCATTTCTGTTTACCATCTTGGGGTTGAAAATATGTTTTTTTTTATAAAAAACTTGAACACACTCAGAATTGTATTGCTCGTGTGACGAATTATGAACGATTACATTTTTTATGAACACCATTAACGTAGCCTTTCTGTATCTTATAAGAGGCACAGCAATGAAGAATTGGGATCATCAAAGATGGAACTAAGTAGTGTTCCTTCGTATAATCCTTCATGAACAATGCATAGCTTAGTAGCAGCTAGCATGAACAAACGAGATTAAGGGAAATGTCAAGGTTGTGGCTTTTTCTTCTACCTGGAAATCACTTCATTGAAGTCTTATTTACCCTTGTTCGGATTGAGGGCAAAGAGAAAAAGAAAAGAAGGTGGGGTTCACAAGAAATTTTCTTCTGAAGGAAAGAGCAGAAATGGTGATGAATTATTATCCTCTCATTGATTTCATGTAAGATAAAAGACTGACACTGTCATTTTGATATAAATGTTTTTTTTCTTCTGTTTTTTTTTCCCGTGTCAAATTACATTCAGAAAAATTGTGCTTTTTTTCTTCTTTTTTTTTTCTTTTTCATTTTCTCTTCTTATTCAAACAGAACATTAATTTCATGAATTTTGACACGCGGTTGAAATGATTTGATGGTGAATTGAGCGAAGTTTTGTTGCATTCTTCGTGTCGTCTTCACTTGGATGTTCAAACCGTCAACTTTGGAACAACAAACTATCCAATATCTCATACAATCTAACAATCCGGTGGAATGAATATTTATCAGATTTGTGGAAATTACATAATCCAATGTAACGGGAGAAAAATTAAAGAGGACTTCAATGAATTATTAAGCGATATGACATAAAAGTTTGATAGTAAAAAGTACAAAAACTAAGTAAAATTTCATTTCTAAAAGGCATGTGTATCGGATATCGAGGTTCCAATTCCAGTGGTGTGGGGTGTGTGGGGTGCTTGACAGGTTTGAAACTTGCTGGGAACTTTGGCTTTGTGTTTGTTGTTCTTGAACTAGACAGCAAGTGCTTGTTGGACATTACATTATTATCAAATGAAAAGGGCATGCCTTTGTCACATCCATTATCGTTTCTTGTTTGCGGTTTCTGAGCTAGGGGTGGACAGTATTGCTTGTTTTCATCATCACTTGTACATACAGACAACAAATTCTTCTATGTAATGCATAGAATGTGTATGCTATGATAATAAAAATTGATATATCATTATTGTGTATTGAATAAATACAAATTTTCAAGCTAAATAAATGTAACTTAATTGCATCAACTCCTTTCAAAAGCTGTTTAATCTCCGAATCAGTTTCCATCTAGGCTGCAACATTTTTCTCTCCATAGAGATATGGTTGCAACAAAGTTTTCTTAATGAAGTTGGACAAATATAAAATTCAATTTTTAAGGTGTGTTTGATTGGAAAAGTAAAACTAAATATAAAAATTTCGTGAATGAGTTCTGTATATTTAGATATGATGCTCATCCAAAAACTTTTCACCCTAATTTTTGCTCTCAATCAAACTCAACCTCATAAGTTATTGTATCACTAACAATAGT
This sequence comes from Dalbergia cultrata, assembly GCA_031216105.1. NCBI lineage: Eukaryota > Viridiplantae > Streptophyta > Magnoliopsida > Fabales > Fabaceae > Dalbergia > Dalbergia cultrata. The sequence goes on from CM062344.1 coordinate 66,490,552, forward strand.
TATATTTACAAAAGACCAAATAGCTTGCATACAATTATTATTACTTCAGCCATGTGGGGTTGGTCAAGGTGCTATTTGCCTTGACCCGAGATTTTTGGTTTGAGTGAAAATGGAAAAAATCATCACCGGAAAACCTCTGCCCCTTTAGTGTTAGTTTATGGGTTTAGATTTTGGATTGAAAGGGAGGGGAGGGGAGGACTTATAATATGATTTTATACTATAAATATTTTTCTCTCCTCCCTTCCATTCTCAAATCCAAACTCACAAATATACTCTAATTCCCAATAAAATGGACACTGGTTGTTCCTTCTGAGAAAAAAAATTAATTTAAATTAATGTGTGGGTAGCTATTAAAAATAAAATGTTCATAACCTCATCATGAGTTGGGTTAATTCTATCTCCTTATGGTTGGTTCGTATATAAACTGCACCGCTGGTAGAAAATTACGTTTGAGGACGGTTTGGTATGAAATAAACACGGATGTGAAAATTATAGATTAAATTTGTTAATAGAATTATATGAAAAGTTTCTGCACAAATTCTTTACCCTTATTTTTATTATCATATGTCAAAGTGACCATGATATATATCTGACAGAAAACCTCTTCATTTACTTTTACAATATACAACCAAAAAAAAAAATCTCTTTATTTGGTAATTACACGTGTACAGGTGTTTTCATTAATTCTGTTTAAATAACATAAATCAGTTCTTAGAAAACCAAGTTAATGCAAAATCTAATGTAAACACATTTTAACTTGCTTATAAAATACTTTTTATATGAAAAATATTACTTGTACTCATTGTATCATACCAACTCATATTTTATTTACTATTAAATAGGATTTTGAATGGGTCCACATGCCATCCAATAACTTGGCACAGTATTTCAAATGCAATGAGTAGAAATAAGACAATAACACAACTCTTTATATTTCACCATTTGCACAAGGTTGAACTTATGCAGGAAAAAAAAAAATGAGGTGTGACATGTCTCCTTGCACACATGCCCCTCTCTAGATACCTAACCTAAACTCTAGCATTAAATCTAAAATTAATTAGCTTGTCCCCAAGCACCGAATTGATGTGCATGTTGATAAGGAAAGGTTATTAATCAGCCAACAACTCTGCTGTTTCATTCAAGCAGTCAAAACAGGATACAATGAAATGATGCCAGTTCATTCAGCTAGTATACCAATTGCTGCTTCAAGAGATTGATCGCCACATATCTTTAGAAAACTCAAGAGAATTTCCTTTCTGTTGCTTCACAATCATTCAATTCTGCTTCTTTTCTTAAATATGGCTTGGCCCTCCTCCAACTGTGTTCTATGAACTGTATTCACACTGTTGCACAGAAGATGCCAGACATATAACACCTGAGGCCTCAAAGTCTCATCACCTATTACATAAATAATGAACACTCATTGTGGGCATCGTTGAGAAAGAAAAAGAGAAAAAGAGAGAGAACATTTGATGATAACTGAGTCGGATCAACACTTTGACTATGTTATCTATACTAAGCATTTCAACTTTTTTACGTATAAATAACATTATTCTAATTAAATCAGTGTGCCATAGTAAATAAAAGTTTACTTACCATATATGCAGATTGACACATAAATAACACTACTAAACATTCAGATTGGACACAGCAATATGATTCAATTTCTCTTCATTTGTACTTTCATAATTTTTGTTATTTTGTGGGGTCAATTAATTAGCAACATGACAGATTTGGGGAACAGTTTATGTAAAAATCTACAAACTTTTGACAGGGATGTATGCACACATACATGTATGAGGGTCAGTGTGCACAATGTAACCATTCAAAAAGGTTGACGTATGTTCAATTGTTATCCAGAAATTAAACTTGCACAAGAGTATGTGGAGTGTGAGGAACCGGTACGTGCATGTAGCATTACCCCTAATCTTTTCGGCATCTGTGACCAATGAACATCAATTATTAGCCTAGCCCTACCTGTGATGGTGATCTAACTTGGCTCATGTGTCTGCACTATTAGAACAAGTTAATTGATTGCAATGCATATGTGCAAAAATACAAATAGTGATGACAGTTTCACATTATTTTTAGTAACAAAATGTTACACTGGGAGACATAAATCATTCATTTTAATGGAGAGAAGAAATAGATAGTAATGATTAACATTTTTGTGAATTATAGATAATATGTGAAAGGAAAGTACACCATAATTCTGAGATTAAATAGCACTACCTGCTAACCACCTACTAGTATTTATTTAGAGTTTTGTAAATACTGAACTGATGTCTTTTCTAGATGTATTATTGAACCAAACCAAGTATTCCTCCTCACACTCAATACCCTTTTACCTTATCATTTGGAAATCATGAGAGTTCATAAATCTTCGGCCTTCATTATTATGTTCTTTCTTTTTGTACTAGTGATACTCCATCTTTCAAGTTGCAGGCACATTTCTTCCTGTGGTGGCAAGGAAGAGGTGGAAGGAAGAACAAGAACCAGAACCAGAACTAGGCTCCCCTTTTCATTTGGCAATAATTTTCATACAGCAGAAGTCAAGGACAACCAGCAGGTCAGTGGATTTCATACTGTCACACGTACTACTACTCCAGGAGGACCAAATCCACTTCACAACTGAGTGAAAATAGGTACCATGAAGTTTCTAGTGAGAGTAGATCTGGTACTAGAAAACGTAGGAATTTTGCTTGAGGAGGAATCAGTGCCTAAGGTACCACAATGGTGCTTCAGTTTGCATCATAAAAGGGGTTACATTTCCTTGGATTTATGTATAATAAAGCATACATTTTACATATATCACTTGAAAACTGCTTGTACTTGTGATGGGTTAGTCTAGCATAATATATTGAAAGAATACTCTATGCTGATTTTCTCAACTAGAATGCTCCTGTCCTTATTTTCACCTGTATCTTGCCAAATTCATGCTGAAGTAGGTCCAAAACTTGTAAAGTTCAATTGATTTACTTTTGCCAATTTCTTGGCTTCTACAATTGAAATTGTGCAAACAAGAGAAGATTCACTTGGGTCGGCATTTGGCAGTATCAAACAGGGCAGTTTCAATTGCTTTGAGTAAAGAAATACTTGATTGTCCTGATTCATCTTGAGGACGACCACCAGTTTGACCCCAAAAGTTTTTGGATGGTAAGTAAATGACAAAATCTGCACTTTTAAGTTCTAAACCATGACCTCATCCCATCAACTCTTTCTTTCAACACCTCATACAGTAACACACAATGGCCCTCTTTCTCAAGTGCTTCTGTTTCCTTATTTGATCCATCTTCAATGTGAAATCATCATCTTAAAGTAGTTTATGTAGGTAATTCAAAAAATTAAATGAACTACATTAACTAAAAGGGGATATGGGAGCATCATTTAGATGCTTTAATTGACACACAAGATCACATCGTGAATGACTTTGTTTTGATTTGCAAGGTCTTAAAAAAAGTGGAATTAATTATTTATTAATTAGGAAAAATAGCCACCAAAATCCAGATAATGAAAACAATACGTAGAGGGACACAAAAAAATCAGAACAAGCAGATATGTTCTGAGGATTTCTTTAAATTTAGGAAATTGACATTTAGTTTAATACATTCAATCTGTGTTACAAATGATTTACTATATCAGTATCATATATACTCCACTACAAACTGGTATATTAAGGGTGTGTCTGTTTTGACCTTTTTAACAAAAATTAAGAAAAATCACTTTTTATATAAGTTTTTTCATATCAGTATTTACTCAAGTTAAAAGTTAAAAACAGCTTTACGTTGTTCTTAGCTGAAGAGCAGAAGCTAATATAAGTAGTTTCTATCAAAAATGATTTCTGAAAAATCACTTTTTTATTAAAAAAAAAAACTGAAAGTAATGCACCCCTAATCCTTGTGAGTGAAGATTATATAAAATAGTAGAAAAGTTTGCTAATCCTATAATAAGCACTGGTGGACGCTTAATTTGGCTTGTACTCTAGGGACTATACTTGCGTGTTGATGTCAACTTGTCAACTCATTATTGCCCTCTTCAGCTGCAAATTGAAGAATCAAGACCAATACTATATATATATTTGGGATGGCCAAACCTGCAACATTTCAACTGATGAGGGCTATATATTTGGAAGAAGAGGACGATTTTTTTTTTTTTTGGTAGTGTTTCAATTGTTCAAGTAAATTACGTGCAGACTCGGTTTGATAAGATGGCATAAAATATGCAATAAGTGCAACAATGTCAATAATTTAGAATTATTTTTTGCCAAATTAACATTGATGTCACTTTCATTTTGAATTAAAGTATCCAGCGGCTTGCATACTAGCAGACATTTTTTGGGTTGTGTTGGATATATTGAACTTATTATTATGCATTATAATGAATCTATTGTTCTATATGTAGACCAGTCGTCACGAAGGGAACCAGTAAAATATATGGCATGAGAATGCACAAACTTACCTACAAGAATAAAATTTCTTACCACTTAATCAGTAAAACTTTGATAATTTAATGAAAATGAACTATGTCAAAAATTTATACTGTTAGAGAACTACAAGATATTTTATATTCTATATATCAGCTCCTAAGCCATCCAAATCATAAAATGCAACTTATACAAAGTCAATTTTTGAGAAATGGGGATATATACATTGGTCATGGAATTAATATGCCGGCAACAAACCATCTATGTCAGGGTCTTAATTTATATGTTAAATTTGTTCAATCTTCCATGCTACAGACTGTAGTCTCTTACTTGGTGGACTAAACAACCTGCCTTAGACTTAAAAAAACTGCCACGACATTCATAGACACAACAGTATGTCATAACTCATTCCTTGCTCCTACTACCCTTCATCACAATTATGAGAGTTCCGAAATTCTTAATCCTTTTTCTGCATCTCGTCATTCTGTTCTCAGTAATAATGCAAGGCTCAGAATCTCGTTTAGTCAACCATGCTACCCTTATGCACGTTGACTCATCTGGAAGGAGATCAGAAGCCAAGTATTCTTCAAAGTTTATGCAGAGTTACTCGGCAGTTCTCTCCTCTTTGAACTCCAGAAAGAGTAACTTCAAGCAGAATAGTCATGCAGTTTCTCACAGGGTTGTTCCTTCTGGACCAAACCCTCTTCATAATTGATCAGATAAGGAAAGATCAAACTCCTGCTTTCCTCTATATTGCAGATATATAGTAATATTCAATGTTTACTGGTCTGTTTTTAGTGTACAGAGAAAGAGTTGATGTTGAGGCTCTTTTTCTTGACTAAGTGATGTGTCCTATCATATGTATCAAATTCTGCTGTGTAATTATTTATTCCAAGAGTTTAATAATAATAGATATGCACTTGCTATGTGCTGTGGTAGATATATACTTTATTCAAATTTTAGTTGAAGTCGTCAATGGTTCTCAGGAACTTTTCCATTTGAGTTCAGATATTCTTTGTGTGACCAGTGAATTTCAAATTACAAATTCAAAGCTTTTTTGAATTTGATTTCATCTTCAAGCAAGTATGGGGGAACAAACATTTATGTCATAAGATGTAAAAGAAAACCCCTTATGAGCTACAAAGGAAGAGATATATGAGCTTAGCTTATATAATAACTATCTAGCTAGCATTCACAAAATTGCATATTTAACCTTAAAGTAACTAATCTTAGATTCCTTTGGCAGTTTCATCCACGGGGTATCCAACCAACCCTAAGATGCACAGGGTGAGTGAGCCTCACATTTAATCAAACTAGCACATCCTTTGTTATTTTATTTATTACGATTGGTTCAGTTAATCATACTAACTTATCTTTAATTTTTAATAGTTTAAAGCTTATTCTGAACATTTTTCGGTTTATATTAGATATTAGATAATGGATTGATTTTAATGTTGTGATTAACTGTTCTATGAATTCAATTTAAAATGTTTGTAAGTAAAAGGGGAGGTAATTAATTAGGTGTATTTTGCAATTTTAACTATGAGACCGGTTCAAGTTTTGACCCGTAAATGTGCGAGGCATGTTAAATTGAGCCTAACTCCATAGCAGCCCATTTGCTCTGTCAATCTTGCCATACAATTGCTGACCCTTTTACATTATTATGTATAATATAATAAATGTATATGAATTTTGTGATATGGGCTCGGGCCATCTAAGCCCACGTCCAACCTGAAGGTATTTCTGAAACAATACTACCGAAAAAAATGGTACCTTCGACCAAAAAAAAAAAAAAACAAAAACTCATTGAGCCAGAAATAGTTTTTTTAAGAAAAGTTAAAGTTATTTTTAGTTTATACTTTTAGTTTTCATTTTCAATTTTTTAATTTTTTAGATTTTATGATGAAAATTCTGAAAATTATCAAATTCAGTTTTCAGTTTTCATTTTCAATTTTTAATTTTTTCTTCATAAAAATTTAAAAACTAATAAATTGAAAATAAAAACTGAACCATAAATCCTAAATCAAACAGACATAAAGGGCTTCAAAGCATTGACCAATAGTACGAGAAAAGGAAAAACTAATTGACCACAGCTAAATAACCAATGGTGTCACTGTGCTCCATATCCTAAAAGAAGCTGCTATGTCCAACTTTTCACAGTTCCACCAAAACGAAAAAATAAGACCATGGCCAAAAGAAAATAAAAAGAAGGAAATAAAAACAAAATAGATACTGTTATGAGCCTGAGGTATGTATGGCTGGCTTAGTTGGCACTTGGCATTAAGAAGAGATTATTCCACCTTATGGTCTTTGAAAAAAATAAAAATAAAAAAGGCACTTTAATTTCCGAATCTGACCTTGTGATTGTGAGTACAACCAAAATTCGAAGTTTCTAACGCTTAAGCAAAAGACTTGCGGGGCTTGTTATTCCCGTGACGTGAGTCGTCACACCCACCTCAAAAATAGGGTACTCGCCGCTCATTTCTTGGCATTGGTGTTACTACGCCCAATACTACATCATTTTCATGGTTTTCAATTTCACTTGCTTCATTTATTGAAAAATTCTTTTCCAAAATTTAATACCTATATTTATATTTATTTTCTATATCTGTTCGCTTAACAATTTAGATATCTGTTTTTTTTCCAATTCTTCTTCTATTAAATGAATCGGATGGGGGAGTAATGGAAAAAAGAGAGTAAATAGAAATATACTAATGGATTAAGCACTAAATGTAATATTATAAAATACCCCTAAATTTTTCTAATATTGAGATTTTTTAATAATTTCTTAATATATATTCAAAATTGGATTACTATTTAGGATGTGGAATAGTAGAATAATAAGTAGACAAATGATATGGAAAAAGATAATAGTTATATATAGAATATATTTATACAAGTCAAAAAGAAAATTTATCAAGAAGAGATTATTTTGATGCATTATTAGTGTAAAAAAAATTTCTATTATCATAGGATAACGTACTTCTTTTATAAGACTTTTAAGATAATAATTGGTTGAACTTTTTGCTGACATAACAACACATTATTAAATATTTGAATAAAATATTTTTTGATAGATTTACAGTACATAAAAATTAAATTGTATTAAAAAATCATATTTTCTTTTCAAAATTGTTCACTTATTTTAAATTTTTATTTTTAAAGTGAGAATATTTTTTATTCAGTGTATTTGTGTAATGCACCAAAATCTGTATTGAATATTTGTATGCTTGACTTTAAAAATGTGATTAATATTATGCATACTTTATTTTCTTTTTGGTTCCAAACATATGGTACGTACTTGGAATAATTGTTATGTTGGAATATAAAATAGAGATAAACAATAACATGCTATATGAAGAGAGAAAGAAGAAACTGAAAATAAAGTGAAAATCCCAGAAGTCCCAGAATAGCAGCTAGCACAAGGTTGGTGAGTTTGAGACTTCGGAAGTTGGGGATGAAGACACTGCAAATAAAGAGAAATATTATTTTCAGCCATATTTTATAGGGCATTGTACCAACACACTTATATTTATTATTGGCTGGAGTATGAGATTCACATTAAATGGAATTCACATCCAATCCAAAAGACCAATAAGAATGTGTCTACATAATATCACATAAAATATGAGTCAAAATAACACCGGTTGCAAATAAAACATTGGAGAGAAAAAGACGTGAAGTATTAGTGGGGACACATTAGTCTTTTTTGAACCTAAATCCATTCCAGTGCCAATTTGCACAACAAAACTACAAAAGGTGCAAGAGAAAGAAGTGAAAAAAAGGGGGAAAAGCATCACAAGTTCCAACCAAAAAAACAAAGTAAAAAAAATGGCAGAGCTTAGTACTTGGTAGTGATGAAAAATCAAAAACTTCTGAAGTGAAGAGAAGAGATCTATGTAAAGTGGTGTACGGTGGTATGTGGTAAGCAGACACAGAAACATCATAAGCATAGATAGAGAGCATCATCATCAAAATTCATGGATACTACATTAGATAATGCTAAGTGTTGCGATGCACAACAATGGAAGCACCCAAACATGGGAAAAAGAAAACGTTAACAAAAGGAAAAAAAATATATAAAAAATATTGAAAAAATATATATTTTATGAGGAACTAAGTTGCAAACAAGGTGTGTTTGGCACCACGTGGCCATGCAAGTTCTTTTAATATGCAACCCCATTTCCCTTTCTGACTCGGTGGTAGGTACTAGGCTATAGTGGCGCACACACATTTTACACACAAAACGAGAGAAACAAAACACACGCACATATACTTAGTAGGGGTCACAAGTTCAAAGGGTCAGAACATAATCACAGGTTAAGTAATTTTTCCGGCCACCGGAGGCTCACCGGAGAGGATGGAGGACCCCGGCTCCGATGTGCTGCCAAAAGGTTGGACTGTGGAAGTGAAAGTGAGAAAGAGTGGTAAGAGAGACAAGGTAAATTTTTTATTTCATTTTTAAGGTTTGAAACTTTGACCCTGCAAATGATCTTTGCTGCTTGCATTTTTTTTCACTTCTGAGGATGTTGGTTTAAAAAATGTGAGATCTAGTGACCTGGCTTGCCCCCAGCAGCTTCTATTATGGGTTCAGGGAGTGGAAAATTTTGAGACATGGTTTGTCTTACAAAGAAAAATCTTATTGTTGCTGTAGTGTTTAGTATGGTGTGTTTTATTTTCTGTTGTCTGAAAAAAAAAATAGAGGTTTGGAACCTTTGGTGTTCCTTATGTTTAACTAGTTTTTAAGAAAGGGTTTTGAAGCTGCATTCAATGTGGTTAATTTTCAGGTTCAGGAAGATTCTTCTTTTTTGGGGAAAAAACTTGTTACTTGCCTGGCATTTGAAATTTAATCTATGCTTTGCATGTTATCTATGGCCCCTTGGAGTTTCGACTATGTCTTCACTCTCCAGCAAATCAATGTTCTTTGTTGAATCTTTAAGATGGACATAGGCTTTGGCTGTGCTTTTTAAAGAGGAAAGGAACCTTTAAATAAGTAGGGAGGGAATTTCAGGTCCTTCTTCTTTTCCCTGGGGTTAGTATCTTATTGAAGTGTTCTGAATGTTTGTGGTTCTGGAGAATATAGCATGTCTTTACAACTCTGAGACTTGCTGGGATTAGAGTGAAACCGGGTTATGGTGTGGTTGTGGAAGCAGTATCATGAGAGAATGTTTTAAGGGTTTTGAGGATTTGTGGAAGATGAAGCCAGCAGTTGTGATTCTGGGCTTATCAGCTGTAATTGAATGAAGCCAGACACAATGGAATGGATAGGAAAGGAAAGGAAAAGGGAAAAAGGAGAAAGTTTTTCTTCATAACTTTGCCATTCCAGTTGTCTTTAAATTGCTTGTGATTATTGATGTGTTCTTTTTCTCACAAAAGAGTTGATGAATGCCATATTTAGGTCAGTTTAATTGTAATTTATCACATGGTTACTCTTCAGAAACATGGACCAATTCATTTCTGGATTGGGGAAGGGTTGTTGTTGCTAAGTTCGTTTATGAATATTCTTTGCTGATTCTTAATGTCTCTATCCCTATTTTACTTGATTTGAAAAGCAAATACCTATGAAACGTGGACATGCCATTTGGGTGTTGTGTCTATGTGTCGGATACGTGTTCATGTCAAATCTCGCCTGACACATTAATAACATAAGTTTGTATATATTTGATTTAAAATGTACTTTTTTCTTACTCAAACATAGAGAAATACAATATAAAGAGGGTTATAAAATGGAAATGGTACATAATTTTTTGAGTTTATAAGAAAATAATATATAAGTAAAGCTTATATAAATTATATTTTGAATAATGTATTATCGTCATTAAATTTTTACTTATATATATATGCCATATCTGTATTCTATAATTTTTCAATTTTAGTGTGTTCCTCGTGTCTTGTCGTGTCTTGTGTCTGTGTACGTGTCCATGCTTTATAGGCAAATACATTTCTTTCCATTTTAGCATCTTTTACTTGCCAATCCTTGTTGGAAGAGCTCTTACCTTTCTTTGACTTCAATCATTGCTTGGCAGTAATTTTATGTTTTAATTTGCCTGCAACACGTATCGTTATAGAAATACTTTATTTGAGATGATTCAATTCAAATCATATATTTGTTGCAGTATTACTTATCCCCCGCAAGTGGACTAAAATTCAATTCCAAGGTAGAGGTTCTTCGGCATCTTGACAATGTTCAGAACAAAGTCAGCATTCAGAGAGTTGCAGACAATGTCTGTCAACAAAATCTTCTTTTGATGACATCTTTCACGTTCAATATGTATTTGGTTGTTTTAGCTTATGTGGTAAAACTTTGGTTATTCAAGCAATCTAGGTTGTAGTTGAGAAAGGTGTTGCAGAAGGACTACCAACAGGTTGGATGAAAAAGACCAGAGTCACGACAAAGGGAGATACAGTTAGAAGAGATTCGGTAAACAATACCTCATCCTTTCTCTTGAATATTGTAGTAACACACATTCATTAAGGGAAGGGTAAAGGGCAGGTTAAAAATGCTTCTCAAATACTGTGCAGTTCCTCTATATAAGCATTTTTTATATTTGTATTTGTTGGTAGTTTAATGAGTCCGATTATGTAGGTTAAAATCGCACTCAAAAGGTACTGATTTCATGTGGATGAACCAGACATGCAAAATTGGTAAAAATAAATAAATGGAGACCAACTTGATGCAAACTTGATTTATATCTCCTCCTTAATGTGAGAGTGCTCCTACTTGGTAGGGCTTTGACAAAACTGTTTTCAACTGATCTTTTAACCTGCAAAATTCAGTTTCAATGTTCATTCTTCAATTGCTTCACAAATAGAGAGATGGTTGAGTGCAATGTGCCTTGGCCTGCTGTGATAAAGCTGGATTTTTTGTAATAACAATAATGGCTGGTTTGTCATCATACATATTCAGCTTTGTTGATTTTTTGAAATCAATTGAACAACAGCAGCATGTAAAACTGTTCATATGATCCCACATCATCCAAAATCACTATAACAAAAGGCAACTAGTTTTGCATTTTACTTCTTCCATACTTTATGCCATCATAAATTGTGCATTGGAAATGTCAAGAAACCACCTATCCCAAAAGTTTAAGTTGTTTGATTGAGACACATAAATGATTTTATATCTAATACAACCCCTTACGTGAATGCCTCTTTTGAGCTTAAAGTGTGGACAATGCACATGCTCACTTTTATCTTGTGCTGAAATTTAGTTATTTTTATTTAAAAGAATGGGGGCAACAATGATTGAACTCTAGATTATTTGATCATAAAGGCTTTGAGACCATGACAAGAAACCGTCTAACCCAAAAGCTTAAGTTGTTGGATTGAGTCACATAAATAGTTTCATATCTAATAGGAAGTACCTTTACTTAAGATGAAAATGGCTTCAATTAGCCATGAATCTAGACTATGAACTTGCTGGAACTACCTGACCTTGTAGCTGTGAGATAAAGAAATTATCAGCTGGACTTCCATAAAATGCAAAACCTTCCCCTTTTTTCCCCTTCTCTTTTACAATTACCCTTCCTGAATTTCTGCCCCACTCTTCTCTTTCTTTCTACTCCTATTAATGCAGCAATCTGTTACAAATTCTAGAGTTTATTGGCACACCCTACAAGAAGCTTTACTAGTCAACTTCATTTTAATATAGCAGTAATTGGCTTTTGATGTTACATATGACTAATTGACTAAAGGTGAAAATGTGATAAATGAGCTTTGACTAAACTGCAACTCTGACAGCACATTGTCATTAACCTTCAACATTATTTAAGCTGAGATACTTCTGGTTCCTATCACTACACCATTTGAGCACTTAAGAGTAGGACGATCTAGATATTTTTATTTGAGTTATTTATGCTTTAACATGTATCACATGTGAGCTCTCCTGCCACATTAAGAATAACTCACTTATCTACATTGTGTGCTTTCTGTGCAGTACTACATTGATCCTGTAAGTGGGTATGCATTCCGCTCTATCAAAGACGTTGATCGCTATCTTGAATCTGGGGAAATAGGAAGGAACGCATTCAAGCCAAAAGACAGCAGTGGCATGGAGTTAAAAGCTAATGAGTCCTCTGTAAGGATGGCTACAACTGAGCTTCTTCTATTTTATTTGTTCTCATATGCCTGGTCTTTCTTTTCCACCTGCCCATTTTTTGGCTTTCCTTGTGCATTTAAATTTTCTCAAATAGGCTTTTCAAAATTGGAGGGGGTGAGTCTCAGCTTACTTGTAAGGTTATTGCGACCTAGAGGCAACGGGTTCAAATTCTGGAAATGGCCTCTTTGCAAAGTGGGGGTAAGGTCGCGTACATCTACCTTCCCTAGATCCCATCAGGTGGGAGCTCGTACACGGGGCTGCCATTTAGGCTTTTCAAAATTGGAAAGGGAAATAATTAATTGGATCCTTTGTGAACAAGTAGATATCAAATGAGAAATAGAAGGAACAATGTGGTGGTTAGCAGTCTTCTTTCCATTTTGCAATTGCTTCCTTTTTTTTAGCTTGTTTTAATTTTTGGGGAAGGGGGGGGGGGTGCTATTGAGCTGGTTAGGGTAATCCATACACAGCAGGGTAAACCACCCAGAAACATAAAAGGTATGGTGAATCTCAGCCCAGGCGGATGGGACCCACTCCACACAAGTGTCTGGTGCACAGCCCCAGCTTTTTTTTTTTGCTGGGCTGTGTAGGCAGCTCCAAATAACTTTGTGAAGGACTATGCCTTAATTAACATTCATAAGCTATCTCCTCTTGCTGAATTTATTTTCAGCTTGCTATGATATAGGAACCCTTTTTCTAATAGTATTTCTCCACAAAGATTGCTACTTTTACTAACTTCTTGTCCATTTTTGCTCTCAGCCGATGGGGGTAACCACAACACCAGCAGTACCTGTTAACATGGGACCGAGCTCAGGTTTGGGCATGATAGGCAATGACCAACAGGTTCAGAAACCTGTATGTTCAGGAGAATATGTGTCTATGCCCATCTCGGAAAATAATTCCTCTCAATGTAAAGTTCCCAACTCATCTTATTCTATTGAAGTTAACTATATTGTCTCCATCTAGTTAGCTACACAATTGAATGCATTGTCTTTCGACAATTTAGCATTGTTCACGACGTATGTTTGGGGAGGGACATCCGCTAATTTACATTATGTGCAATTCTCTCGCGTCTTGCCAAATGTTTATGCTATTGGTGTTAAGTAGAGTTTGCATGTGATTATGGTTTAAAAGAAATGACGTGAAATATTGTTTTTAAAAGGAAACATTGAAATTAATTGGTTTTCTTCTTTTCTTATTCATGTTATTGTATAAAGGTCTTGTGCATGATGGCTGTTTATTTCATGGTATAGGTGTGGTGGGCACCGAATTGATCTCCCTAGTGCTTTTGCAAGCTGAAGGTTCAGATCAGAAAGAAGGGAAGGTTGATTTAACTGATACCACCTCAGTTCAAGGTTGCACAGATGAAAAATCCCAAGAGAAGCAACTTCAAGAAAATGAACAACCAAAACATGGAACTGAAAAATCCCAAGTTCGGCAGCGCAAAAGACATAAGAAGGAGATCAATTTGCCTCGCCGTTCTTCAAAGCGTCTTGCTGGAATTCAGGTTGATCCAGTTCCAGAACTTATAACAAGAAGCCGAGGACGCCGAACTGCAGTTAAACAATCAGCCGAGGGAGAAACTGTCCGACATGAGGATAAATACTCCAACAGCTTGCCGAGTGGTGCGGCAAAACAGACTAATGCGCTTGAGTTTGGGTCGGAAACCAAGTGCAAATCTGAAACTACCACGACCACAGTGGAGTCTCCTAAGTCATGTAAGAGTAGGCATTTGTATGGTGAGTTCTCTACTCCAGAGTGGATTCCTGAGAGGACTAAAGAAGAGCATGGAAGTGACAAGGATCAAGAGTGCTTTTCATTTTGGCCTCAGGAGAACCATGCTACTATGAAAGACAATACAAGAGGCATTGAAAATGGAGTCAAGGTTGATGCTATGCTGGATTATGCGCTTGAGTTTCCTCTTAGCGAAATACTAACAGACCCATGTATTGCCTTTGCAGTACAAACACTCACTGGAGTAACATTTGACACCTCCAAAACCTCACAGGTTTCTGCTGAGCCCAGAAACAGTGAGCGTTCCGAAACTTTGCCTGCTGCTGAAGGGTATGGCAAGAAACTCAAAGGGTCAATTTTGGGAGATGATAAAGGAGGGTGCAATGTGTTTTCACATCCAGAAAACTATGCCATTCCACAAGAACATGCTGGGGTTGGTGGAATTGCTAATAAGGCCAATGAAAACACAGCCACAGGATCATCGTCTGAAAAGACACTTGACATTCTGAGCATGGATCCATGCATTGAATTCGCAATAAAAACTCTCACCGGCACCATCCCATTAGACCCTCATCAGAATCCCAAGAATTGCAGCATTCAACAGCAGCTGAGCTCATCAAACCCCCATCATGGTGAGATGGCCTTGCCAAGTGTCAACTTAGACAACTTTGGTACACAGAAACCAATGTTTAAACAGTCTTTTGTGGATCCAACACCTCACCACACAAGGAATGTTGCTATAAGAAATTCTTCTGGAGCTAGAATCCCCCATTCTGGTGGTGGTGATGATGGAAGGAATGCTTGCTAGAGAATCAGCAATCAGCTTTTTCCCGGAACTAACATAATACTGTACAGTCAGGAAACTTTGTTAACGGCCATCTCTGGAAACTTTTAGCCTACCTAGTTCGTTTTGATGTTTTCTTGGTCTATGATCCTTTGAACTAGTCTTTTGAACTATAGAATGCTAGCTCTCAGGTAGGTTTTAGTTTTTACTGTTAGCATTAGCATGACAGTAGGAATGGTGTATAAGCTGTAACCCAAGTTTTTGGGTGTATGGTGTCTAATCTAAGTTGAATTTTGTATAATTTTCCTACTTGCATTCTTGTGGGCCATTGGCTTCCTCTTGTGACATATAATGCTGGGACCTAGGACAGTGAATTGCATTGCATTGGTAAGGTAAGGAGTCGGTGAAAATTATAAAGTTTATTTCTTTATATTGGCAATGGCAAAAAAGAAAAAAAAAAAGTATAAATATGTTTTTTCAGATTAATGTTTACTCACGTGAGCCGTGAATTTTGAACAAATTGGTGGGGGATAAGAAATTTTGAGATTTTAAAACTCAATTTAAACAGATGAAAATAGAAGGAAACATAATTTAAGTTAATTAATTCAAAACATCAGTCAGAAATTATAATTAACTCATCACAAATGACTAAATACAAATTAAATATCTGACAATAGAGTTAATGTGAATTAAACTAAGATTTCCTCATCTAATTTTATATTAATTATTACTAGATTTTATTTAAAATCCAGCTAATAAATGAATCCCAAATATTTGCAATCAAACAACCTAAAGATATTGTAACCAAAAAAGAAAACTGAAGAAATCACATTTTACTATTTTCAGCATAAGCTAATATAGTTAACTTTTAGATTGAATCATTATATAATTAGGTGATCATCTTCTTCTCTTCCCATAAAAGCGTCTCGCCATCATTCTTTTTCTTCCACCCATTGCATGCATTTTCCTTTTTCTCCATTGGAAAAACCATGAGATTTAAATCAATATTTCCTACTCAAACCTCTAACCACTAACCCAATTCTAATTACCATTTTGTTTTTTGGTTCCATTCTTTTTCAGTATTATGTGTTCTTTTTTGTTGGTTTCCTTAGAGGGCTGAAGTCCAAAGTAATCCCCAGCATAGCCCAAGAACCAAACTAGTACTACTAACAACAAAAAATTTATAGCTTCTGACAAAAAATGTTGTTGTACCAACAATTAATAAGTGATTTTCTAAATCCTTGAATAAATTATTACCCAAAAAAAAAAATCCTTGAATAAATTATTCTTTGACTTCAATTCTAACAAGTCAAAGCTCCAGATCTTTTTGTATTATATTTAAGGTATTTTTTAACTTCCAAATATTATTGTGACTAAAAGTTCCTTTTAATTATTGCTTTTAGAGATGTCAAAATGAGTTAAACTCACCGCATTAACTCGTCAAAACCATCATTTTGGTGGATTTGACTAAACTTCTAAACCTGCCAAGAAATTCTAGTTCATCCAACACAGTCTGCCTAGCCTGCAAGCTTTGGCGGTTGGGGCATGCCTACCCAATCATCTTCAATTCAATTAAGTATGTAATTGGTGGAATTATAAAAACAATGCATATAATTGGTGGAATGTGGTTTAGTTCATGTGTAAATTATGTAACTTGTTGTTTTTTAAAAACATTATGAATATTATCTCATTGTTATGTTAAAATATTTTTTTTCCTTTTAAATTTTTTTAAAACATTAAAACACATGTATTTTATTTATTTGATTTTTTTGCAAGTGACCTATCAACCCACCAGTCCATCCAAAAATAAAATGAGCTCATTGCCTCAACCTATGTTACTTTGGAGAGTCAGCTCACCCTGCCCAATTTTTTGCAGGTCGAATTGAACCACTTTGATATCTCTAATGTTTTTCAGCTTCAGACAATTCTAATAAACGAGAAAATTATGAAAAACAATTATTGTATAATTGTCACAAGAGTTCAGATACTAACAAAATTTTGAATCAATTCCCAAAAAAAAGAAAACAATTGAATCATTGATTTTGTTTCACAAGTAACTATATTCTTAATTATCTAAAAAAAAAACTATATTCTTACAACGAGACAAATTTCAAACTTCAATTCTGTTGAATATTAGATTGATTTCCTTTTCCCTCAAGGACAAAAAAGAAAAAATCCAAAAAAAACAGAGTTTGTTTTATTATTGTTTTCATTAATTTTAGGTTTTTTTTTTCCACAAAATTCTAAAAAAATAATGACTTTAATTTTAATGTTTTTTTACGGGGACTTTAATTTTAATGTTAATCACTGTTATCTAATCAAATCACCTCATTTATATAGTTTTTCAAATAATATGAGTGACACATAATCATTTTTGCTAAAATAATAATATATGAATGAAATCATCCCAAAAATAAATGTGAAACTCAACTATTTTCACTGATATTACAATATATAATTATATAACAATGTAAAATAAATTTATACAATAAGTATATTAAAATTAAACTCAAAAGAAAAGCCATAAAATAAAATGAGAAAATGAACATCGAAGTCGAAATCAATCCTTAAAGTCTCCCACATTGCCTAATAAAAAAAAACAGAAGTCTACTACATTGCGCGGGAAAAGTAACCTTCTTTGCCGCCAAAAGCATCCGCAATAAACCCTAAATACTCATCCTCTTCAGAAAGAAAGGAGAAGGAGAAAAAAAGGAAAAAAAAAAAAAAAAAGAGCAAGAGAAGGAACAGAGGAAGAAATGCAAATTCGTGTGAGGTGCAACTGTGGCGAAGGAACTTGCCAGGAATGGGCCATTGTTGAACTTCAAGGCGTCGTTGAACCCCAACCCGGTTTCCATGACTCTCTCCAAAACCTTCACATTGGTACTCTCTGTCGTCCTTCTTCTGAGGTACACACATTTTCCAATTTTCCAATAACACCCTAAAAAAAAAAATCAATTTTTTCCATGTACCCACAAAAAAATTTCAAATTTTACTTTCGACCCATGATTTTTTTTTGGCACCAATCCTTGTTTCATTGGTCCTTGTTGTCCAGGAAGTGTACACTTTCACTGTTGGGTACCACGAGCTGACAGGGTCAAAGGTTCCCCTGAAGAAGCCAATGGTGGTGCTCAAGAAAGTGAAGCAGTGCAATAGTGGTGATGATGGAGGAGAAAGCAACGGTTGTGAGGTTGAGCTCCATGTTGTTGGAATCATTCGTCATCGGATCCTGTTCAAGAACAGACCTAAAGCCCTCATTTCTAGTAAGATATATGCATATATGTGTTCCCCCTTTTGGAATTGGAATATGTATTTTTTAGGAAGTGGAATGCGTTTTTTTTTTTATCACTTTTGTTTAGGACAGTTGTGAAGCAATATATCACACATCAGAAAAAAGTAATGTCAACATTTACAAGTTTTTAGCGTGTCCTGTTGTTAGAGAGATTCCTGGGTGCCTCTAGGTGTAATGAGAAATTTTTTGTGGTTGTTGAGAAAGAAAAAAAGAGTAGTGATATATAATTGATAGAGAGATTCTTAGGTGCCTCTGGACTTTAGATCACTGGATGAACCATACATGTCACAATATATTAACCATTTGAAACATAATTTAGAGTTATAAATATATAATCGTTATAAAAACACTGATTGAGGTTGTGCTATATGTAGGATTCATCATGAACTCGAATCTATATTAACACTTTCCAAATGATAAAAAAAATTCCTGCTTTATCTCATTCATAAAATAACATCTCAAATTTTGAATGAAAATTCATAACCTAATAGCATCTAAGAATCTGTAGTAATACAATACCGTTGAACATATAAAATCTCACTTCTACCTAAACATGCTTCAAGATTAATAATCATGTTGAACTGTAATTCAATGTGATTTTACTCAACATTTTAAAATGATTTGAAATTTACTTTGTACTTTTCAAACCTTAGACTTTCTCATTGCCAAACCAACCACACAAACTTTTAGCACGTCCTATTGTTAGAGAGATTCTTAGATGCATTTAGGTGTAGCACAATACCGTTGAATGTCTATATAAACTGTGTGGGTTATTCTTCTCTTTCATCTTAATATTTACAATTTTATTGTATTTTATTTTTGAGTGCTATGCACATGTTCAATGGTATGACCGTATGGGAATATTATCTTACCTTATCATATAGTGTTGTGCCTTTGGCTTAGTGCTCGCTCACTTGGTAGTAAGTGGGGTGTCCCTTTTTCTCTGAGCTTGAGCTTGAGGTTCAATCAAATATTAAACGTTATCGTCTAGTTATTTAATATCACTTCATTTGAAGACTGAGACGATAACCATCTAAAATGTTGAATTCTAGTAGTATTTTGTCGACAAATGATTCCATGATTATGTATGGATTTACACTATAGGTGGATCAGAATTAAATTCATAATAGTAATAGCCTAGTAGACTAGTTTTATATTTCTGTTGACCGCATCAACACAAGGAAGTTTCAAATTAATTAAGATACAGTCTAGACTAGAGTCAATATAATGTGGAATCTTCTCCTTGTTACTTCTCTGTGTATGTACTTGTGTATGAAAAAAGATTCTGATGTAGCAATCTGTGCCTATCTTACTGTGGGGTCTCACACGGTTCTGCTCTACAGCTTAACCACAAGGACTGTTCTCATCATTGGCATTGCACGAAAAATCCTTTTAACTATTATTAATCAATCTATTTGAACACGTTACCCTTGTCTTGTTTCTTTCTTATCCCTTCAATCTTTTGAACCAAGATGATCACTCCTACCATTAAACGAGTGCTTGCTATCTCTGCATGTATAGTGTAATTTTTTTGCCTACTTCAATCAAGCAATACCAACTTCGAATACCTCTCAATATTTCTCTTTACATGCTTGTTTACTACTATTTGTCCTTCTCAATACTAGCCACTTTTTGCAAGTTGCAACTCCACTTTGAAATTTTAATTAAATGCTTTTCTGAGCCTTCTCTTCAAGTAACCATATTTTCAATGTAATGCATAGCAGGTGGGGCATGTAACTTCTTGATCACAAAAGATCACATTTTGTAATTAAACTATATATAAAAGGGGACAATCCTAACCCATCGTTTTTTTTTCCTTCCCATCTAACTAGTAATAGGATGCTCACTAAAAATGTCTATCGTCCAATCTTAGTAGCATTTCAATCCCTTCTTCTAGCGTTGCTAAATAATTGTTCCAAATCTGGAACTTTAACTTTACATAAGAGATTCTATATCACTATTAAAAATTTGCCCCACACGGAATAGCTTACACCTCATGCCTCAAGGTGGAGAAAGAAGAAATTAGCATATTCCTACAGTGAAGCGATTGCTGCTTTCCACATTTCTTTCAAGCTTCACCAGTTACACGTGTCTTCAGTATCTCTCTTTTATATTGGCTCCAAGGGAATTTTGTTCTTTTCCAAGCTCATAAAATGCATTATCATTCATATGTTATGATAGCACTTTATGCCTTGGTGGAATGATATAAATATAAACTCTTGGGGAAGATTTAGTGTGTGTTTGGAATAGGTTATTTTATTTCAAAATAATTTATAATAAGAAGTTTTCTCAAGACAGAAAAATTGTGATTATTTCTCTTAAAATGATCTTTACCAAACATGCCTTAAGTTGGGTACACTTGATTCTTGAATGCATAACAACAATAATAGAGTTTGTCCTTTTCATTGTTGCATTATGTATTTTCTTTGTTCACATTTGCATTTATTTTTAGAAAATCGGAGTCCCAACTGCTAGGTGCTAATGTTATCCTTGCTTCTATCCTTTCTGCTTTTCAAGAGCCACAGGCAACTTCCAGGGAAAGACAAAAGCCTATCATGTTAGGCACTGTTCCTTCAAATCAAGCTTCGTGACATTCCAAGTCATTCTCATTCAATGAAACCACGTTGGACCAGAAAGCTGGAGAAGTTGAAGGAGACACACCTATTATCATCCTCTCTCTTTATAATATAATATATTGCAGCCAGAAATCAGCTAAGTCCATCTGTCAATGATCCACATTTGTAATCTTAGCAACCACAGATATGTTGAACACTAATAATGGCTAAAGTGATTGTGATTGATCATTAGGTGTCATTTGTGTCATTATCTTTACTATTTGTTTGTTTTGGTGTAAATATAACTAAAGCTATATAATAGGAAAAAGGTTAGAATAAATTATACTATAGTATTTTGTGACATTTGGAGACACCCTTTTATTCTGAGTGTTATTTTACATGTTAAGATTTGTATGCAAATCTCTTTGTGGAGTGTATTTGTTTGGCAGAAATTTGAGAATCTTATGTAATCTAAAATGACTGGTTAGTGAACTATTTGAAAAATGAAAGAGGATGTAGCTTCGTTTTAAAATTCAAGGAAGATCAGAGTGACACTGTTATTAATATAAATAGAACGCACTTTCGCTGTGATTAGATATTATGATGTTCATCTCATTTGATGATAATCTATTCTAACCTCTCTTTTTCAAGAATGAGATCTGAGACTTATAATTATAAACTTCAAAAGAAGAATTGGGATCGGTGGATATATAAAGTATTAAATTTATATTACTTTTTACAATTATTTTGATTGGTCCTCTTTACTGCTATAAACTTTTTAAAGTGTGGGAGTTATCTTTAGGGGTACAAATGTCTCCTCATTACTATTCAAATCTAAACAAATCAAAATCATTGTGCCGCTAGGCTCTTTAAGAGTCGGATTGGATTGACCTGATTTCTCCTTGATAATGAAATGCACTAACTGTTAGTATATTTATTAATTTTGGTGATGAAAATATCTTTGGATTTGTGCTTTTAGCTGCTTAAACACCCTGAAATGAAATGTAAGTTGATTTGGATGAGAATTGTGGATGGCAAAGATATGTGGATAATTTCTTTAAATATGATTTTTGAATGGGTAATTTTTCCTTTGGTAGTGTTTATCTTTTGTTTTGGTAGTGAATTTGAATGGGTAATTTGGATTTAGTATTTGAATGATGTTAATTTTTCGTATTGTCAATATAGTACAGTATTTTTACTGTATTATATTTAATTACAAATTAACACGTTTTTGAAAAATAGTTTTTAAGTATCCGTTAAAAGAGGTAATTTTTTTTTATGAATGAAGTAATGCTCAATTAATTAGTACAGTAAATTTTTTTGTATGATTTATTTGAATATTTATTTTTTTGAAATTTTAGTAGTGAATACTCAGCATCTTGATGCAAGTAGGTGTAAGTTTTCTACTCTATCTTAAGAAGAAATTCATGTTGTTTTTCTTCTTTTACATGACAAAACTTAATTATTTCACCAAAATTCAATGTTATATTAATTGAAATGAAATTATAAATACTAAAATATACTAATACTAGGTCATGTTAAATGAATAAAGACATTAATAGACGCACAAAAAACACAAGGAACTAGCTAAAAATCCCCCCAAAAAAGCGAGCTAACTCGGAACCCAAAGAGAAACAACAACGAGTTGACTCAATCACTGATCAGTTTCCCTCCCCTGCTTCACCCTCCTCAAACCAACCAAAACCCCCACGATCTCTGCACAAATTCAAAACGACCCATTTTATTTGACCATCCCAAATTCACTCTCAGCAACTCATCACCTTCACAAGGATGCAGAACAAAGTGTGCAATGGAAAGTGCACAGAACATGTTCGACGAAATTCCCCCCCAAAAAAAAAAACAGAGCAACCTTCTAACCACGGCTCCAAAGCATCCACGAGTTCTTCCCTTTGCCGTTTACTCCTTCACTGTCACTCCAACACACCCCTCTCACCATATTATTGTTGTTGTTGTTGTTGTTGTAGCTGGCAGAACGGTGCACCCTCACATCTTGGTTCACCATAATGTACCTCCTCACATCTTCCGGCAACCTCAGCATGAACCTCTCCTCACTCTTCCCTTGTTCCACCAGAGAGTGCCCCGTTGAGTTTGACCTCAAAAGCTTCGATTTTGGAGCAACCCCATCATCAGTTTTGCCATGATCCTCGTTTTCCATGACCGGGTTTTGCTCCACCTCGTTCTCTTCACCACCACCGTTATTGTGTTCAGCTTCTGTTCCTGAGCTTTCATCAACCCTTTGGGGAGTGTTCAACTGGATTGGCACGGTTACTGCAACTTCGCATGAATCTTGGCTCAGATTCGCGCGACAAACGGGGCATGTCACGTGGGAACATAGCCACGAGTCTATGCACAGAGGGTGGAAAACGTGGTTGCACTTTGGTAGCAACCTTAGTGTGTCGTTGTCCTTGAAATCGGTTAAGCAAACTGCACATTCCAATGACCCTTTTCCTATCTTGAGGTCCTTGATGGTGGGGTAGAAGAGGATTGGGAAGGTGTTGAGGAGTTCCTTGGCGATGCCTTGTGAGCAAGAACATGAACATTCTGATGCTGTTCTTGGGTTGTTATTGGTTTGGTTGTTTGTGATGATCTGTGATTCAGCACATTTTCGGATGTAGATTGTGATGATCCCCATGAAGAGGAGAGCACATATGATGGCACCTATTGTGATTGCAAAGGAAGGTTCCCAGTTGTGGTGGGAGATGTATGTTGGAACTGGTTCCATGGATGATGATTGTGCATCAACACCACCATGGAGGAGGAGCAGTAGGAAGAGAATAATGGTAAGGTGAAGGTGAAACCATGTGAAGTGTTTAACATGAAGTTTAGCCATTTGTGGGGTATGAAAATTGTGAACTTTGAACTGAAGAGAAGTGATGTGAGGTGGGTTTTGGGTTTTGAGTTTGGAGAGTATGTGTGGGGGTGGGTTCAAAGAGGGGAAGGGGATTGATTGTTATTATAAGAGAGAAAGGGGAGGGTGGGGAGTTTTATTGTGGTTTGTGTTTATCTGAGAACAGGGATGGATTTGTTGTCATTGATAGGGATTGAACAAAGAGAGTGAATGGAGTCAAAAAGAGGGAGACTAAGAGAGGGCAGTGCACTGAGATAAATACTTATATACTTCTAAAGTATATTTAATATGTATTTCAAAAATAATTGTAACTATTTAATTTTAATTTATATAAAAAATAAAAAAAATATGTTATTATGAATGGTTATAAAAACACGTATTAAATATATTTTAGGAGTATGTAACTATTTCTCTTGCATTGAGTGGCTTGAAGAAGAAGGGTATGGTTTTGTGGACATTGGGGGGAAGTGGGGAACGGTTAACCAAGAGCTCTCATAAAGAATTACTCTTTTTGATGACCTTGATGGCGTATTTAAAAAGCATTTGATAAACTTTTTCTTTTTGTCCAATTCATTAATGAGTAAGTCCTTATTTTTATTTTTGCCGTGTGAGTCACTTTTTATACTTTTGGAGATTAATCTTTTGATCATTGAAATTATAAAATATGAGTCAATTTAATCTCTAATTTCATTTTTATTGTTATGTCATGTTATTGTTAATATACCATATTAAGTGATATATGAGTGATAGATTAATATTTTACTCGACCTCGTAAATAATATAGTTGAATAATATGTTTAAATTGTTAGTGTATATTCAATATCTACACTATTAATAAAGATCATTGTGATAAGTAATCACTTTTTTATGTTTCACCACTGTATTAAACTTTTTTTTAAGCCCCTTTATATATATGTATATATATAGTGTAACCACTTATTATCTCATTTATCTTTATTTTTCCATTATTTTTTCCATGTGATCACCCTTTCTGAGTTTATAAAAAAATATAGAAATTTAAAAAATCATTAATTTCTATTAAATAATAATATCAAATAATTTTGTACTAATAATATATAAAATTTTGTCTCTAAAATAAAAAGAATATGGTTTAATTGGCTCTAGTATAAATATTGATATTTATATATAAAATCTATCTTATAATCTTCAATTATTTTTATTATCATGCAGTTTAATTGACAAATATTAAATAAAATATCAATCTAATATTGACATATTAATTAACATAACACATCACTAAAAATGTGATAACACACTAATAAAAATAGGGTTAGAAATTGATGTGATTCACATTTTGTAATTTTTGAGACTAAAAGCCTAATTTTTAAATTTCAAAAAAATAAATAATTCTTGCATACAATTTGAGGGAGAAAGGTACACATATACTCGACCATATACTTGATCATTGATATGTGAGATACTAATTGATACATCAGCATTGTAAAGGAGAGGGTTAATAATTGAAAAGACAGAGATAGCTTCCGAAAGTGATGTAATTACCAGTCAGGAGAGGAAGAAAAAAAAAATCTCTATCCCTTACTTTAGCTGTACCTAAACGCAAGAATTCTTTAGGTATTCCTTTTTATGACCTCCATGACCTATGTGATATACTGATATTCTTGCATTTTTTTTTTCAGTTATAAATTAAATGCGTGTGTTAAAAAGCATTTTATGAACTTATTTTTTAGTTTTTTATGACTTCAATTTTTTAAAAAACTATTATATATTCATGGAGCATTAAGATATACTATATTTTATTCAATAATAAAGTAACATTTTAATTCCGATTAGTGATAAAATTTACATTTTTTTACACTTTTATGTGAAAATGTCATTTTATCGTAGAAATTTTGTTTAGAGGTATAATAATGAGATTCGCCTTTCCCGATATATAGTAAAGTAATTTTTAACGAACTTATAACACTGAATAAATTTTTATGAAACTATAATATATTTTTATGATGACCAACTAAAATTAGATTGAATAATTATGTAAAAGCAGGATGCTATATCCAGAAGCAATTCAATTTTGTCTTCATTTTCTAGTGCAACCAAACAAAAATACCTTAAAGTACAAGAATCATAATCCGAGTGCCACCAAGTTTTTTTTTAAAAAAAATTATTCGATTCTAAAATTGTATTGAAATTTAACTAATTATTCTTTATATATAGTTTATTCAAGGTTCTGAAAACCGGACCGGATATCGAACCGGTTAGGGCAAAAGTTCAGAGGTTCAAAAGTTCAATCGGTTTAATCGGGGGTCCAACCAAAAAATAATCGCTATATAATAAAACTTGTATTTATATAAATATATAAAAATATAATATAAAATATATGTCATAAATAATTAAAAATTAAATTAGGTATCAACAAAACCCATAGAATATAACACAATTCATCTCTTAATCAAAATAAATATGATCTATATGGATCAAATCTCTCAAATTACTAACTCCCATACCAAAAAAGGAAAAGAATTAGAAAAAATAAAAAAGAGATTTTAGGATTTTTTTTTAAAAAAATCCAAAATGATGTCATTTTACACCTTTTTTATATATATAAAAAAAAACAAGTTTGACCGGTTGGACCGGTTTGCCTAGTTTGTCCAGTTCCCGGCCGGTTTAAAATGGTTTTTGACTAGTTCATTCTTCACCAATTATAGGGGCTAACCTAGACCAGACAGCAAGCCGGTTCCCGGTTCAACCGCTTTAACTGGCCGGTTCGGTTCGATTTTCAGAACATTGAGTTTATTTGATTTGAATTCAATGAGTCACAATAAAAGTAGATTGTGACTTGAAGACCTGAAGTAAAGGGATTAATTTTAAAACATTAGGATTGGAAATGTTTTATGTAACATCCCCTGCTGCTTAATGGATTGACGTCTGTCCTCACAAACCAACACGGGTCTTTTCAGCATGCTTTGTCTTCACTCGCACACTTCCTAGGAAAACTTCCCAGGAGGTCACCCATCTCAAAATTACCCCAGGTCAAGCACGCTTAACTGTGGAGTTCTTTCAGTTTGGGCTACCGAAAAGAAGATGCATCTTGTTGGTATAGGTAGTACAAATCAATTCATATAAGCCCTCCTCAACTGTATAGTCCCATACCTATATAGTTTCAGGATCCCTCTCATTCGGGTGTGTAATCGGTTCATTCATGTACCCCTCCGCTTAGAGGACCTTGCGAGGAGCCGCTCCTTGTCCGTGCCCTCTTTGCACCGGCAATCACTCCTCGTCCTCGTCCCCGAGCGTTACATGCCCACCAGCTTCTACCTGGTTCGTCCCCGAACCACACCGTACTGGGAGAGGTGCAGGCTCTGATACCATTTGTAACATCCCCTGCTGCTTTATGGATTGACGTCTGTCCCCACAAACCAACACGGATCCTTTCAGCATGCTTTGTCCTCACTCGCACACTTCCTGGGAAAACTTCCCAGGAGGTCACCCATCCCAAAATTACCCCAGGTCAAGCACGCTTAACTGTGGAGTTCTTTCAGTTTGGGCTATCGAAAAGAAGATGCATCTTGTTGGTATAGGTAGTATAAATCAATTCATATAAGCTCTCCTCAACTGTATAGTCCCATACCTATACAGTTTAAGGATCCTCTCATTCGGGTGCGTAATCGATTCATTCATGTACCCCTCCGCTTAGAGGACCTTGCGAGGAGCCGCTCCTTGTCCGTGCTCTCTTTGCACCGGCGATCACTCCTCGTCCCCGTCCCCGGGCGTTACATTTTACATTGATAATCTACTGCTACTTTTTATCTTTTATAACTTTTAGAATAGTTGTATCATAAATTAAACTCTGTTTGTGATATAATAATATACTATTTTTTGGGTACATACATAATAATATACCATATACTATAATATTATACATAATAGCATATGATTAAATAATTACATAAATTTTTGTATATATCAACAATTTATTCGAATTAAATTATAAACTAAAAATTCTATTCTATCACCACTAGTGTTTCAAAATTCACACAAACAATTATTAACGCAACATTAAATTATCTGAATGTGACAACATTTTTTCTTCTCAATGTTTATTCTAAAAAATGTTGTATTTTGAATTTACAATTGGTTGGTATGAGATGAAATTAAGAACAAATAGATAATGAATTGTTTTTATAGGTAAATTAATATAAACACAGAACTTGAATTACCGTATTTCTGTCTTTAAAATTCATCGAATTGTATTCTTTTTTTTTTTAAAAAAATCTCTTTCTCTTGGCCAGAGAAAAAACAAATGAAATAATGAGCATATATAGGAATAAAAACAAGGAAAGAAAAGTGTTGTCAATTTGTCATAACTTGATGCCCAAGGAGAATCTAGAGTCATTTGACATAAATTATGGTAGAAATTTAAGATTCTTCATCAGAGTATATATGTATATATGTAAATATTTTCATAAATTATTACTTTTAATAAATTTAATGTGAAATTAAGTCAACAGAAATATGATACGGGACATAAACACATTTTCGTGGCAAAAGGAATTAATATTTTGAATTAACATGTTTAAAACCGCAATTTATATGCAAACGAAGGTAGAATTGATGCTAGTATTAGCAATTTAACATATTTGTTCATAAGAAATAAATATTGAAATAGGAAAAGGAATTGGTATCATTAACATCGTAGTCCCTATTTTCATGTCTTCGAAACAATGTTTCACGTTTCACTGTTTCTAATCAGTTATCGAACAATCTATTCAGCTCGTAAATTTTTTATATACAAAATACTTCAAAAGAGAATAAATCTCAAGTAAAAAAGTAAAACGGCTTTAAAAAAGGCACTTACTTTTCTTATGCAATCATGATTAACAAAGAAATCTTCTTTTCTTTTCGGTGTTCTGCTAGAACTACATAGGTAATTGACAGCTAAATTGCTTTCACCGAATTTTTAGTGATGCTTTAGCTATCAAATTATTCTTGAATATCATCTCAAGAAATAAAAAAGTCTTTCATAATTTTTCTTCTTCTTACTATCCCATATGACATTGAAAACTTAGGGATAATTTCTAATTGATGCTGATGTCCACTATTTTTCTTTTCTTCCGCAAGGCAATTTTATTACTTCCTTCGTTCCTTATTAAATAGAAATTTTTTTTAATATAACATATATCAAGTCTTTTTTAAAAAAATTATTCCATATTAATTGTTATTTTAATATTTTAATAGAAATTTAATTATTTTATACTAATTTTATCTCTACATATTTTCATTAGTTCTCGACATAAGTCATTTTTTAATTTTTTTAGTTCAAAATATAAGTCATTTTTCATATTTCAAGACAACTTTATTTATCTATTATATGTTTTATCCCTAAATTAATATGCTATTGTTGATTATTCTATTTAATAGACAATTTTTTTTATGATGAATGATAAACAATATTATCATCCTTTACTTTTAGTTTTGTGAAAGATCAAGGGAGTCTAATTATTATCTTAATTTCCGTGCATAACTATAACTTATATTGAGAATTCATGAGAGTACTTTTTAATGCACAAGTTAATGATGAGAAATTAGAGGAATAAATAAAAGGGTGATTTAGTCATTTAAATCTACATTTTTGAAAAATCAAGAGCATTTGAGTGTTGCTCTTAATACATGTGCTAAAAACACATAGATTAAGAAAATTAAATAATAAATGTATCTTAATAATGATAAAATGATATATGTATAGATCATATTATTCCTATTAAAATATAAATTTAAATAATTACAATATTATTGAAAAATTAAATAGAATTAATTATATAGTATTGAAAATAAAAAAAATTAACCCTTCTTAATATAAGAAATGGGTAAATATTTTATAATAAAAAGCTTATTTGGAAAATATGGTAAGATAGAGTGAAAACGATTGAATATATTTGAATACAATTCGTGGCAAGACATAAATAATCGTAATCCTTTCACGTGTTTCCAGTGAGCTTTTAACTCCTGAATATCATGTTGCTTGAATGTTTTGTCGTTAATTCATCATTTATGACTAATGAGAAGTCCCAATCAATTCAATAAATGCATACCAATTATTGATGGATGATTGCCAGGACGACCGTAAAACGTTTCGTGAGTGAAAGGATTTTGCTGAATTCTGAGGCGAAAGTGAGAATATGTTAAAGTAACAGGGTAAGATGTTTTGCAGTTGTCTTCCATTCTCACTAGTGAGGAGGAAGTGAGCATCTTATCCTTACACGAGACGCAAAATTTTTTGTCTGCCAAGATGTTAGTAAGACGGATTGCAATATGATATGATTGGAAACATGAAACCCTACCGTTTTTCTTCTTTCTTTTTCACATCATAATATTATTGGAGATCTTAGAGTTAATTTTCAACGATTTGCTCCCCTTGGACAAATTGAATTCATTGGAAAGTCAATATTCTAATTACAAAATACAGTTTGATACATTAACTTTTTAATGAACTTAATTTGTTCAGAGTAACTATTATTATGGAATGGATTGAAGTGATATTATATTTAATACAGGCATGAATAGTCTCTTCTTTTACCTTTTTCATGTGTCTACTCACTTGTTTAATTCTTCGATACATGAAATGAATTTTTCAGAAATTAATACATGGTTCCCTAGTGAAAAAGTGTAAGAAAAAAGAAGAGTAGACCCCAAAAAGGTTTTTGTGGGCATCATACTGCTTGCACCATTTGTGACCATGGTACCACTAGGTTACATCAGCTTTTAAGGCCACTCCAGTTGACACCCGCGCCCTGGTCTATGGTAACTTAGCTTTCCTTGAACTTTTTGGGACAAATATTCGTTCAACTAAAAGATTCAGAAGCACTTAAATACAATTTCAGGGTTCAAAGAGTAATATCTATAACAAGGTGATCTCACCTTCCCCATGACTGTTCATATGACATTCAATATAACTTTAATTTGTTGACTGGACAAGCAAGTTTTGTGAAATAAGATTAGACGTCTTGTATCTATACGGTGCAAGGTACATGACTTTTTTAGAGATATTTCTATTTTTAATATTATATGAGATTGGAAAACTTTAATCTTGTGATGCCTTCTTTGGTTTTGGGGCTCTTTTGTCTTCATTACTTTGTATTATTCTTCTTTTCTTATTAACAAAATTCTTCTTTATATATATATATATAACCTCAATTTGTATTCACAAAACAATAATGGCAAAACAGCTGGGACACAAATTACAATCCCATCTTCAGGAAATCTCAAAAAACTCACTTCCCTTGTTGCTCTCTCCGCCATCAGTTCAAACTTTCCCTGGTCCCAAACCTGCGACCACGTTTCGGAATCAGAGTTGTCTATTTAAATCAAGTGACTCGTTACGTCCAAATAGACGATAAATATCTCGTGCTCCTGTAGTAGTCCCAGTGCCCCACATAGGAGAAAAAATAAACTAGAACCTTATAGTGTAAGTAAGGCACTTGATGACTTGAACAACACATCTACACGTAAACGACCTTAAACACTAGACTTAATGAAGAATTATTAACAGATCCTCCTATATGAGAAACAATTATTCATGCATCCACTGTTATAGATGAATCCATGATTATGAGTGTATAATGAATAGGAGTTGGAGCTAAGAACTCCTTTAATTTAGATGTAAAACGAAGCCCGCGAAACAACAACTGAATCATCATATCAGAGGTACAAGCAAATAAGATATATATGAGGCAAACCATAAATGCTAGATAAGCTTACAATTTCCAAGCAATCCACTTGGAAGAACTATTACACACACAATGATGAATATACAATGAATTAGGATACGGAATTAGATAAGTTTGTTAAAACTTACAAAGCTACAAGGCGTGTTGTGAGTTTATATACACAACTGAAAAGGCCAAAAAGGAAATGGTCATGCTCACGGCCTCTTCTGCTCGCTTCTGACATCAAAGCAGGAGCTCTTTGCAGATCTTTATCCCGTGGGAAATACTTTCCTGTTAGACAAGTTGGAGGCTAATTAGATCATCATAGCTCGTTCTAATCTCATGACCACAAGCAAGGAAGTGTAAGACCTCATAGTAAACACAACAGTAGGACCTCAAGTAAACACGAGCCCCTTGGGAGTTCAAATCAGATGAAAAGCAGTAGGTACTACCTATTATTAGGTACATTTTCCCTTTTAAAAACAAAAATTGTTTCTTTCTTTCTTTCCTTTTCCTCATTTTTTCAATTACATGTTACTTTCCTTTAGCCGAATAAAAAATATTCTCCGAAAACTAAGTTATTCATTATTAGTTTTATTTGCAGAAGCAGGATGTAACCCTTTTAAACTACTACTGCACTTAATTATTTTCCTTATTAAGAAAACTAACTACTTTGCCAAACCCCATCCCAATTAATATAAAATTATATTAAGAAAACAATGTAGTGTGTTGGTTACTTTTGTGATTCATCACATACCTGATGGACTAGAAAACCCAACTTTGGTTTCTTCCAATTCCACCACTTCCAACAGAAAGATCAATACTATCACCATAAAACAACGTTCACACAACTTGCAAGCCTGCTCTCCCATCACAGTCTCTCTCTTCTCTTGCAAGAGAGATAGAAGAAGCCCAAAACATCGGAATCCCAGAACGAGTAGTGCACTCATTCGGCGCCACACCCGAAGAAGAAGAAGAACCCCAAGCCCGAGAAACAAAAGGAGGGGTCGTCGACAGCACCCACCTGTTATTATTCTTCCCCTTACTACTACCACCACCTTCACCACCACCACTACAACCCTCACCGCTCTGCCAAACGACGTCGTAGCTGGCAGAACGCTTCATCTTCCCGCCACACTTATTACTATTCCCATCAAGAATCTGCTTCCTCACTTCCTCAGGCAACCTCAAAGTGAACCTCTCTAAGCTCTTCCCCGGTTCAACCAGAGAATGACCCGTAGAATGCGACCTCACCAAAACCCCAAAGGCTCCCACCTTTGACGACCCATGACCCTTCCCAACAACCCCATCAACTTCCCCACCTTCATTCCCCTCACAAAAATCTTCAACTCTTCTCTCAGACATTTCATCGAACATTTGACTTTCACCATTTCCCTCTCCAATTTCCACCTTGAATTCCCCGTTTTCCGGCTTCAGCTTCGCCCGACAAACGGGGCAGGTCACGTGAGAGGCAAGCCAAGCGTCGATGCAGTCCGGGTGGAACACGTGACTGCATTTCGGAAGCAATTTCAGCGCGTCCAAGTCCTTGAACTCGTTCAAGCACACAGCACACTGAAGCGCAATGCTGTGACCCGTTTTGAGGTGCTTGACGGTGGAATACACCATGATTGGGAACGTGGAGAGAACCTCTGGGTCGATGCCACGTTGACCAATGGCGTTGCCGGAAACCACGTAGTGTTCGGAGCATTGGCGAATGTAGATAGAGCAGAACCCGGTGATGAAGAAGGCGAACATGAACATCACTAGGAGAATCGCGAGGGAAGGGTTCGCGTTATCGTTCGGTGTTCGTGGAGCCGCTGGTGCCACTGGTGCAGCCGCTTGAGCAACGGTGTTTTGGAACATGGAGAATGATGATAAGAGGAAGAAGGTGGTGATGACGCGGCAGTGTTCGAGGAAATTGATGATGATTATGGTGGTGGTGGTCATTTTTTGGTTCTTTGGTGTGTTTATGTTAGAATTTGGCTAAGGTGGTGGCTGTTGTTGTTGTTGTTGGGTGTGAGAATTTGGTTGTAATGTTATGTAGTGTATGGGCTGGTGGAACTTGGAAGAGGGAGCTTGTTTGTTTGTTAATTAGTTGTTAGGATAAGAAAACGGTTTGGCGGCAGGGAACAGACAGCATGCGAGAATAAACAGGTGGAAGAGAAGGGAATGGGAAAACCGGAAGCAGAACATTGGTTTCGGGGAAGACTATGGTTTTGTTTGTGTCACCACTAACAACCAAGTGGATGATACTGATCCTATCCAATGATGGCTAGAAGGGGAGGAAAAAGGACAATTGAATTGTCTTTCATAATTTTAAAAAAATATTATTAATATTTATATTATATTAAATATTATATTAATTTATATTTTATTTATTATTAGGTGAAATATAAAATATGAGTTAGGATGGTATTTTACCCGTAACAAATTTCATAACTTAGTTTAAAATGTTGGGTTGAGTATCTTTCAGACAATTTTTATGTCAAACTAAAATCGAGTTTCGTCTTGGACTATCTAAGGACCCCATCTTTAATATAAAATGTTAGGCTGGGTATCTTTCAGACAATTTTTAAGTCAAACTAAAATCGAGTTTCGTCCTGGACTACCTAAGGACCCCATATATTTAATATCGGACTCGGTTGTTCGCTGCAATTAAAAATAACCCTTGCTCGCCATCTCAATTATTATACTACTGATCTCTGATCAATTTGACTTAATAGGATTAATTAAGCAGATGGAGTGTAAAACATGGCTTGTATTGGCTCAATAGTTTACACTACACATATAAGCCTTTGTAGAGAGATCTCTAGCTTCATCTGATCTAGTCATCTTGAAAAAGACGTCTCATTCCCCAATCTTTTTATTATCAACCACAAACCCCAAACATTTCGTTTTGTTTGTTTCTAACTGCATTTTTGTGATATCTGCTACGAATTAAAATCTTACAACTCATTTGCTACGCTAGACCATGCATGCATCAAGTAAAAAAAATAATATTATACTGTACTTATTTATTCGGCTTTTATATATGATGATGAGGCATGATCATGCGATGAAAAATAACGCAGCTGAAAGACATTAAACAATATCTTCTTCTACTCTTGGATTAGAAATAATACATCAAGATCATGATAAATTGATAATCATTGACCTCTGTATTGGAACCAATAATAAGTTCCAAACCTTTTTTTAACCCACAAAACAGAAATTTAGTTCTAGTAAACTTTGAAAGTATTCCAACATTTCTAGATTATAAAATTGTTGGTTTGAGCCAAATTCAATTTTGATAAGCATTGATAGCTTTATTTTATATATATATATATATATATATATATATATATAGAGAGAGAGAGAGAGAGAGAGAGAGAGAGAGAGAGAGAGAGAGAGAGAGAGAGAGAGAGAGAGAGAGAGAGAGAGAGAGCAAACAAGTGATCGATAAATATGAGAATCTGTCAAAAAAATTGAAAAAGAAAAAAACACTAACCTTCTATACAGTTTGATGAAATTCACCCCCAACTCCTCTCTATTTGTCTAGGTAATATTAATATATGTGAACTTATTGTTCAATGTACAATGGAGAGAAGTGAGGTGCAATGATTTTATAAATTCAGATAATGAAATTAGTGTAATGATTTGATAAACTCATGATCAAAGGAGGTTAGAGTAATGATTTTACAAATTTAGGGATTTTTAGAGCGAATTTTACAAATATAGGAGAGTCTAGATGAATTTAACTAAATCTCAAGGAAGGTTAACATAATTTGTCCCCAATATTTTCTATTTTATTTTGGTAAAAATTTTGATATATAATGGTTATTTGTGATATTTTATCATTAGTTTTCTTTTATCATGTGTTTTTTTATAAGTTTCACTTTCTTATTAATGATAAAAAAAAATTATGAATAATTAACGAAGTTAGGAAAAATTTTCGCATCAAAAAATCCATTTTAGTATAAAAAAGAAAACTATAAGTTATAACCAAATAGCATAGAGGTATTTGGGGGTCAACTCTTGTCATTTGAAGAATGACCTAATGCCATTATATGACTATATAGTTATACTTGAATCCGAAATGTTTTTTTTCCCTTGTACAAGAAGTTTATATGCTCTTAAATTTTTTATTATTAATTAGACTTCTTATGTGTTCTTTACTAAGTCCCCTTTTTCACCTAATGATAAAATTACATGCAATCATATATCATATAAAAATTTGAAAATTGCTAAACATCCATTTTTTTATTTTTTTATTTTTGTAGGAAACAAGTGTCAAATATACATAATAACTTTTGAATAAATAAATAAGTCCTACCACTATATTTAATCTAACCATTACCGCCATATATTCTGTACAAAATTCTGATTATCCGGCCTTACTCATAAAAATTTCATATAAGATCTAACTTCGGTCCAATCACAACTTATTGACGAATTGAAACTACTCATCAACCATCAAAATCATAGCAAACTAATCCAATTTAAAATATCAACTACCTAACTTAATAGTAGTGATGTTTACATTTACTCGAGTGCTGTCCCAGTACGCTGTCCCGTATCCTCGGGGAAGGTGGGCAATAACCTTCACCAACTCTAAATATCATCAACTGGACCAGCAACATTATAAACTAAAATTTCCAAGATAGTTACATAGTTCATATGGTAATATTGCCAAATATGTTATGTTTTCAGCACCAAAATGTAAAAATTCTGGAAGATAACATCTCATCTCAAAGCTTGAAGATATATATATAGGACTAAAATAGTTCCTGTTTTATTGTTTACGATAAACTAATGAGATGCAATTGAACACCAGGCCCAAAAGCAAGCAGGAATAATCATATGCAAGAAACATATAGCACATCCAATTCGTTTAATTGATGGTTAACAATCAAACGAACAAAAGCATGTCTCTAGCTTTGGTAAAAGATTGAAAAGCATATGTGATCGTGAAACAAGCAGCTTAAGCATCCCGAGAACTGCAATCATTTACAATACTTAGTCAAACATAATTTCCCGCATACATGATGAGACATGACTCATTTTAGAAGAACAAACTAAACCATCAGTTAGAAAGGACTAAAATATGCTGACTTGAGAGTCCTCCAATACAATGAACCTAAAAGCTTAAAATAAAAGATAAATTATATTAATATTTCCTAAGATTTGGTAAAATTTATCCCAATTCCTTTCTAATTATCTAGATAGCACTTACCTTTTTTGGGGGGCACTGGTACAATATACAATAAAAGAAAGTGTATTGTAATGATTTTATATACTTATGAAAAGTCGGTGTAATAATTTTAAAAATCTCAAGTTCTTTTGGACAAATTTTACCCACAAATAAAATGAAGCACATTTCATCAAAATCAAAAACCACTAGCCTCCGCTCGTATCCAATCAACTGTGTCACCAATATCATCAACAAGAAACCAAGCCTATCCAATGTGATTCTACGTCATTACGAACCTCATAATAAAAAACTGCAATCACGAATTCGTAAAACTATATGCCAACAAGCCTTGAGTTTATTTTAACTATTTTGAAGTTCTCCTTCTAGATCTTACCATAATGCTATGCACCAACAGTCATATGCAAACATGAGCTTTTTTGCAGCGTTAGGGCGTTTTCCCTTTATAAACTTAGGTTTGAGCTATTACAGGGCGTTTAGAAACATTTGGTGAGATGGAATTGAATTGAATTCTTATGTTTAAAATAAATCAGAAAATTAAAGAATTGAGTTGAATTCCTTCATTTGGAATAGGATTAAAAATGAATTAATTTAATTATTTTTACTATTTTATCCTTCATTAATAGATTGGGAATAAAATATTATATTTAAGTAAGAATATTTTGATATTTTCATGTGTTGGAATTTAATTCTCATACCAAATCACACCCCTTTGGGTCTGATTTCAATTCCTTCACTTAAGTTGCTTCCAAAGTATGGAATTCAATTCAATTTCTGAATGAAATTCAATTCCAAAAGTTTCCAAACGCCTTATTATACATAAATTATTTTGTCATAGTAGGGTCGGTCTTATCTTATTAAGCAAGTCTTTGGTCTTACAAAAAACAAAGTTTGCTATCGGCCCAAAAAAAAATCCCCACGTCATCCATATGAATGAATTCAACAATTAATAAAAATTTAATGATAATTTTTGCGAAGGAAATTTTCAAGGTTTACAAATACTCATCAACTGCAAAGGAAAATTGCATAATGATATTAATAAAAAGTTAAATTGAAAAAGCATCATAATTCAAGATTTGCAAATACTGAAAAGGCTAAAAAATTTAAAATCATACCAATTGAGTTGATTTTCATAAATTTTATCATTTCATGTAAAATTAATTTATTTATGCATCCTATTAAATTATTCATTGATTTTAATTCTAATATATATATATATATATATATATATATATATATAAAACACTACACTGTCACTCAATTAATTTTTTTTTCGTTTATATGAAATTTAAAATAATAAATAGAAAAGTCAACCATTTGATATATTCTTTACTAATGTTACAATTCTTGATTGGAGCTCATCTAAACCTTTTTTTTTTCTTCCTATTTTTCATCGTATACCAAACACTACCAAACCATTAAAAGTATATATGATTACTAAGAAGAAAAGAACAAAAAAAAAGTCCAAAAAACAGCGTTTGGAAAAGAAAAAAGGGAAAGGGTAGGATTGGAAATATGAGAATTTGAATGGAAAGGAATATTTCCAATGCTTCAAAAACACGGTATTTGAGTTTTTGTAAACTGTTCAACGAAGCAAAGCATTCTGGAGCTGCTTCCTCCTCAACACACACGCATTAATTTCCCTTCACCTTCACTCTCCAGGTGTTCTCACTTTCTCTTTTCTGTTTGTTTCCCGAGAAAATGCAACAAAATCGAATTTTCATCTTTTTCTTGTTATTTCAATCCATTTTCTGATTGTAAAGCTGTAGAGCTGTAATTCGTAGACTCCTTAACTCCTATTGCTTTCAACTTTGATTATTATCACTCGAAATTTTCCAACTAGCTTTCTAGGGTTTTGCTTTCTTTCTCTTTCTTCTCACAGGTTTCTCAGAGAGGATTCGGTCAACAATTAACGATGTTATTCGCCAATTAATTGTTACATTTTTTTAAATTTGTGAACTTTCTGTTTGGCTGTGAAGCTCATCAGAGTCATGGTTTGGGATTTATTTTATTTTATTTTATTGGTTGTTTGTCTTTGTGAAATGGAAAATTGAGTTGTTTGTTGTACTTGGAACTGTTTTAGCTGTATTGGAATTTGTTCTTTGCTCAATTTGGATTTTAAATTGTAATGTTCGATTCAGGTGTTTTACTTTTGTTAGCTGTATAATGAAATGGCTTTGTGTTTATGGCAGTTACTTATCTTTCCCTGTTAAATTTGGTGATATATGTAACTTTGCTTTTGAATGGACTTATGTATTATCTGCAAAGTTTAGGGTTTCATTGTCAAGTACCTTACTATCCCCCAATTTTGGTTGTGTTTTTCTTTCTCAATCAAAGTTTAGTTCTCAGTTTCTATCTCAATTTATGTTTCTAGTTGCTTTGACATTCTTTGACTGGTTTTGGATGCTCTCTCTGCTGAGCTTTTTGCAATCTTTTATTCTCTATTTCTCTCTCTTTTTTTTGTCCTTTAATTATTTTTTGTTTGAATCTTAAGGCTCACCACATAGATTTTTATGTTTTTCCCAGCTGATCAAGCCACCTGGGGATTGCTTTAAATACTTTTGGTGTTTGAAGAGCTCATTCATCTTCAAAAATGAAGTAATGCAAGCAAAGATCTTTTTTCTTTTTTCATTTGTTTGCTTATATAATTTGGGAATAGAACAAGTTTTAATGTGACTGAAATTTAAATGTTCCAGCATATTGAATATTGTGCATTATAATGAGAAAAACTGAGAAATCTGTTCCTCTGGGGTAGTTTGTTTGTCCTAGATGCTACGATGAAAGTTTTAGAACGATGATTATACCATGTTGGGAACTACCTCTATTCAAGGCTTAAGCTATTAGGTGAAGGCTCGGGATTGATTTTATATCTCTGTCAATAGAAACTATTACCAAAAGCATGATGTGAAATTGAGAGCCTCTGAAAGGAAGGAAATGCAATGGAAGATAGGACCTCTCATTACCACAAGGTTCTCAAAAGATCATGAGTTCCTCTGGGGTAGTTTGTCTGTCCTAGATGCTACCATGAAATTTTTAGAACAATGATTATACCATGTTGGGAACTACCTCTATTCAAGGCTTTAGCTATTAGGTGAAGACTCGGGATTGATTTTATATCTCTGTCAATAGAAACTATTACCAAGAGCATGATGTGAAATTGAGAGCCTCTGAAGGGAAGGAAATGCAATGGAAGATAGGACCTCTCATTACCACAAGGTTCTCAAAAGATCGTGAGTGCCTCTTGAATAGCCAGTAGGTTTGTCATCTTTAATGTTATATCTTATCAAAAGTTATAAGAAAGGTATATCCTATAGAATATAGATGAATCATTTAGTACAACCAAGTTATCCATCTCCACAAATCCCACTTTCCTGTTTACTGTCCACAACGGAGCTCTGATTAACTGAAGGACCCCCGAAAGATAAATTCTAGGATATCTCTCTCGGGTATTGTTGCTTGTTCAACAAGAAGTTTATACAAATGCAAAAGTAAAGGGGATAGTAGATAAACATATTTAGAGGAACATTGCATTGCCGGTTTAATGAACTTGCTTGTTCATTGAAAACTGAAAATGGTCAATGGAACTTCCACTCTTCTTGCACTTCTCTACTGATGGAATATATAATCATTCTCATGATATTTTTATTTGTATACTGTCCTATTTTTAAGCACATCAGATTATCTATTCTAAATATTATGAATTTTCGCTGTCAATTATAGGGGACATGTAAGATGGGATGAGGCTAATATTGGAGAAATTGAGGCAAACAAACCCGTGAGGCAGAAAATTACTGAGCCTAAGACTCCATATCATCCTATGATTGATGACGACAGTATGTAAAGAAAATAACTTAAAGTGCATGCTTCCTTCTGCATTTTCTTGAACATCAATTAAGTATGCATAGATGTGTATGATGTAGCTATTCATACAAATAATAGCCTGATTGTATTTTAGCAAGTGAAAAGGAGATATTTTACTACTTTAAACTGTACTATTGCTTTGATTGTTATTTTAATGGGTATTTAATATCTTCAAAAGTTTGATCCCATATCTAAATTTTGAAATTTACTTAGGCTTTAATGTAGTTTGGTTTCTAATTTTTGTTTTAAAAGAATATTAATTTTACTCTTATATGGAGTTGCATGAAGATTCACATTTGAAGTTGTATTCTTAGGCCTACACTTGTAGCTAAGTTCAAAAGACATTGTATGTGCAGCAACCTTTCTTCTGAAGTAAACTAGTTTTTTAGGTTCTCTATCCCCTGTACGAGGAAGTTTTGATGCATGTATTGGTGATGAAAAACACACAACGCATGCTGAAGCAATATGGAGTGCTCTGACTGACATGACTTCCAGTAGCAGAAGAGGCACCGGACAATTGGGTGGTTGGAATTCATCCGAGGATGAGCTAGAAGCAATGGATCAAGATGATGACGGTATTATGCTATCACTTGATCTTCATTTGGTGGTTTTTAACAAATATCATCGCCGTTTATTCTTCTTATAACAACCATTACTCTTGAAGCAATTGAGACTTCTGTTTTGATGCTTTTGTGATTTTATTATTATATTCGAAGATTACATGTTATTCACTAACTTAACCTGTATATTTTCCTGGGTTGGGAATCCTGTTCAGATTCTGAGACAGAAAGGAGCTTAAGTTTTAAAGAGCAGAGAAAGGCCCACTATGATGAATTTCTGAAAGTCAAAGAGTTGCGACGGAAGGGACTTCTTGAGAATGAAAGTGATGAGGATAATAGTTCTGAGCTTAGTAAGACGGAGGATAAATGTGAACCGTCTTCTTCTCTGACTGAGGGTGTAAAGGAGATCGACATCGAGGGAAAGAAGTCCTCCATGTCTCCAGCTAATCGTTCTTAGACAGTGATGAACAAACAAAACCCTCTGTTTTTTAGTCTTTTATTTTGTTGGCCTGGGGAAAAAAGAAACTAAATGATTTACTGTATTCTTGTATCTCTTGTGTGTAAATATGGTTTTTTTTTTCTACCCTGTCTGGTCATGTAATCATTGCATGATCCTTTCAGACTCTTGTAATACGGCAAATGGGATTCTCTTTGGCAATTTTTGGTGTACTTGTTTGTGGCTTTTCTGGGCAATTTAGATTGGATGCTTAAATGGATGTTCTGTATGGGAATCATGTTGTGGTTACTTCTTTCTTTTTTTTTTTTGGGGGTGCCTTCAAACTGAAATTGCATTTTTTTTTAACTAGTTGTAATTTCTATTTTATTTTTGTGTGATATTTTATTTAAATATATAATTATTTATGTGTCTCTCTCTATTAGTTTAAGTTTTAAGGAAATATGGTTGTATGATCTTATGATAAATTTGTTTATTCTTCAAGTTTCAAAAAGATATTTATATGAGAGAGTATATTAAAGTATTAGATTATTTATATATTTTTATCTATCATTTTAAACTTTTAGAATAAGTGGATTAATTACACATTTCTTCCTCAATTTGGGAAACAGATTTGCGAAAGTCCAATGGCAGCCCATACCGTAAAATGGGACACTCTCTTCTTTTTGTTCGACATCAAGATTTCGTTTCTGTTTTCAGAAAAAAAAACAAATGCATCGCTTTTCTCTGCCTATAGCGACATTTATAAAAGTACGTAGCACTCGAGTTCTCTCTCTCTCTTTCTCTCATCAAAACTAGTGCTGAAGAAGTTGGACAATAACGATATTAAAAAATTATTTCTCTCAAAGAGTGATGTTATTTGGAAATCATACCTCAACACCATGAATAAGATCTTCCTCAGAGTATTCTTGTACTGTTCAAATGAATTGTTTGTATTAAACGGTATTTTATATACTATTAATTAATATAGTTATAACTTTTTAATTGGAGTCATAGTGGTTGTTTAGTGAAATAAAATTGTACGATCCACACTTATTAATCATTCAAAAATTAATAATCATCAATTTTTTTGATTACTTAATTATGAAAAAAATTATGAATTTCAGAATTTCTAACAATATTGTCATCTTATTAATTATTATAACAAGATTTTGAAATGGCACGCTTTTCACATGCCCAAAATTATGCCACCTGAGCCATTTTATTTTTTTTTTGAAAGAAAGAAAGTAAAACGTGCATCATGACTGCGTAAATAAATTCTACACAAAGGCGGTATGCTTTTCACATTGAAAAACGTTTTTTTAACACGAATGCATAGACAAAATATATATGAACTATTATATATTAATGTAACTACCACGCATGGTCATAAATAGAGGAAAAGTGCATGCTATTAACCTATAAAATGTTGGTCGGCAGAATTTCTTTGTAGAACTCAATCATTCATGTAGGAATAAAAAATGGGGGAAATTCTTGCACTAGACTTTTACAGTAACAAGCTTTTTGTTGCTATAGTAGGATTGAAAATTTCTCAATAATAGCATGAGTAATCCTTCACATTATGCGACTGGAAAATACTATTCAAAGAACATCTACACACAGTGCAATAGGAACATACATACTATCCACAAACAAAACCTTGGTAGTTGGCGATGAATTCTAACTCCTAGGCATATATAAATACATGCATGAAGCATGCATTGATAACCAGCAAACCAAGAAACACACTCTGAAAACCTCAGAGAGAGTCATCATACCTGATCTACAACCAAAAACCAATGTCAACTTCTCT
Source organism: Dalbergia cultrata (assembly GCA_031216105.1). Lineage (NCBI taxonomy): Eukaryota > Viridiplantae > Streptophyta > Magnoliopsida > Fabales > Fabaceae > Dalbergia > Dalbergia cultrata. The sequence continues at coordinate 66,533,838 of CM062344.1, forward strand.
TCAAGAAACTTCCTCATTCTTGTTCTTCCTACCTATGCTTTCCTATATCATCATCTTATTAGCTTTACCTTATTCCTTCCTTATTCTTGCATCCAAATGGGACTCCAAAAACTCTTCAACCAACAGAAAAAACTTACCCCATCTCCATCAAAACTCTCAATACTAGGAAACCTCCATCAACTTGGCAAGTTCCCTCACCGCACACTCCAATCTTTGGCTCAATCCTATGGCCCCTTGATGCTTCTTCACTTTGGTGAAGTTCCAGTCCTTGTGGTCTCAAATGCTGAGGCTGCACGTGAGGTTATGAAATACACACGACATTGTTTTCTGCAATAGGCCACATCGTAGCATGTTTGATAAGCTCTTGTATGGTTCCAAAGATGTAGCAGCTGCTCCATATGGCCAATACTGGGAGCATTCAAGGCGTATATGCATCTTGCACCTTCTCAGTGCCAAGAAAGTTCAATCATTTCGTGCAGTTAGAGAAGAGGAAATTGCCATGATGATGGAAAAGATTAAACAGGGTAATTCAGTGAACTTGACTGATTTGTTCTCCACAATTGCCAATGATGTAGTTTCTAGAGCTGCTCTTGGAAGGAGATACAGTGGAGAAGGTGGGAGGAAGCTTTGGGAGCCACTGAATGAGTTGGTGGAGCCATTAGGGACACCAGTTTTAGGGTATTTTATACCTTGGCTTGATTGGTTGAGCCATGTCAATGGTGCGTATGCTATAGCAGACAGAATTGCTCAACAGTTTGATGAGTATTTTTGGATGAAGTTATAGAAGAGCATGTATTGAAAAGAGGCAACGATGATGAGCCTGTTGATGTTGATGAAGAATGCCAAAGTGATTTTGTGGACATTTTGCTTGAGATCCAAAGGACAAACTCATCCATAGGCCAATAATTTTATGGTACAAGTTGATAGAACAATCATAAAAGCTTTGACCCCGGTAATAATTTTATGGTACACGAAAATAATGTTTAGCTATATTAATTGAGGGTAAATATAATACTATTAATGGTCTGCATCCTATATTAAATAAATTATATACTTAAAAAATAATAAATTTAATATATGATAGCATGTGTGTTCATGCTATGAGCCATATATTTTTTACTTGTAAAGTTAAATCAATGCGGTATTAGCAATAGATGCATGTTTCTTGCATTAGGATATGTTTGGTGCAGGTACTGCACTCTCTCCTCAGCCCTGGAGTGGGCAATGACAGAACTCTTTAAGGCACCCAAATGTGATGCAGAAAGTGCAAAATGAGGTGAGGAACATTGTAGTTGGTGACAGAACACAAATAACTGAGGAGGATTTGAGTGGCATGCAATACTTGAAGGCAGTAGTCAAAGAAACTCTTAGGCTACATCCCCCAATTCCCTTATTATTTCCAAGGGAATGCATGCAAGATACCAGTGCGATGAGCTATGACATTGCATATGGCACACAGGTAATAATCAATGTGTTGAAAAAAAAAAAAAATCAAATCCACACAAGCCAAATAAATAGATAGAGTAAAAGGAACACAAGAATTTAACGTGTTTAGGCTAACAATGCCTACGTCCACAACTCAACAAATCAATCCACTAATTTTCTGTGAAAATACAATCACCAATTTAGCAATCTCTCACAAACCCAAAACCTCAATACACCCAATCTCATAAAAAATTCCTCCATCTAGTAAAACTCACTCAAACAAAATACACTTTCTCACCAAATTGGCACTCACTCAAATTTTCTCTGATGCGGCATACAATCCCACAAACAGCAACGAGAAACCAACATACACACACACACACATATATATATATAGACCACTTGAAGACAAAACCTATTTGGGTTCACATCTTTTTTTTAAAAAAAAAATGGGCTTTAATAAAGCAAACCCAATCCAAGGCAATAAAAAGTCCAACAAATCTCCACATTGCCTTGTAATTGGAACAAATTGGACATATCAGTAGCAACTATCAGAAGGTTTTATTAAAGTCCTACCAAATGTTACTTTTTCCTTTGGCATAGTGACCTCCATCAACTTATACAAATTACCACTAGTCTTCTTACCCTTTATTATCTTCGAAGAACCTTGACTAACTTGCAATACCCTATTTCTTGCAAAATATCCATAGCCCAACGCATTAAGTTTGCCCAAAGAAATCAAATTTCTTCCAAGTGTAGGTACATACTTCACATCACCAAGTGTCCGCACACAACCATTATGCACTTTAATTTTAACAGTGCCCTTTTCAACAATGTCAAAACAATCATTATTAGTCAATCTAACAACCTCATCACTACAAGTATCATAAGTGTCAAACCATTCCTTTTTGCAACAAATATGACTAGAATAGTCAGAATCTAAAAGCCAGCAATCACTATTAACATTTTTCTCTTCTTCAACCATTAACACATCAGTTTCATAATTTAAGTATTCTTCCATAGCTGTAGTAGCATCTTCACACTTCTCTTTTCCTTTTCCTTTGCTCCTTTCAAATTCTTCTATACCTGCTTTCAATTTCCTGCAATAAAGTTTAGTATGACCCATCTCATGATAATAATAACATTGCTTGTCTTTATAGTTCGGTCTTGACGTCAAGGATTTTGAGTTATCCCTACCAAAATTTCCATCATGAGATATACTTCTACCACTACTAGTTCTAGTGACAAAAACACTTTTTTCTGATCGACCATTTGATCTTTTCAATTTTTCATTCTCCAATAACACAATAATCACATCATCAACTTTCAAAGTATCTTTTCCAATGAACAATGTAGTGATTACACTATCATAATTATTTGAAAGAGATGATAATAACAACATTGTCTTATCTTCATCATCAATTTTCACACCAATACTCGATAACTGCGTAATCAATTTTGTAAAATGATTCACATGATCTCTAATGTCAGCACCAACATCCATCTTTAACTGATATAATTCTTTCTTTAAAAATAAATGATTTGTGAGAGACTTTGACATATACATATTTTCTAACTTCTTCCACAAATCAATAGCAGACATTTCATTCAGAATATTGTACTTTATCTCAAGTGCTAGACACAAGTGAATTGTACAAATAGCTTTCATCTCCATCTCTTCCCATTCTTCATCTAATATCTTTTCAGGCTTTTTCTTTTTCTCCTTCCCATTCAAAGCTTTAGCCAGCCCATACTGCACTAGAATATCTTTAATATTACTTTGCCATAAACTAAAATTGCTTTTTTCATCAAAAGGCTCCACTTCAAATTTGCTCATTGAACCTTGTATCCTTGCCATTAAAAAACCAGAAGCAGAATCAGACTGTCACGACCCGATCTGGGCACGTGATCGGCAGGTGGAAAGTCCCATCCCCACGTAAGCCTCAAGACCTGTGTAAAGCTCTACATGCGTATTGAAATAGGAAAATCCATGTAAACAATATCTCAGTTTAAATCTATAGATTTCCTGTTTTCTGAAATCGAGATCTTGATAACTAAAATATCATCATCAACATCAAAAATCTGAAATCATCCATTATCCATACACAAAATACAAAGATACATATCAATTACTTTTGTCCAGTTTGTCCAGAAACAACCAGTTTCATTAAATACAAACCATAGTACAATCAAATATGCAAAATGCAAAATGAGCTCTATATGAATTAGGACTCCTGCCTGCAATAACACCGGAGCACTCTACAGAGTCAAAACAGTGCTTCACTCAAGTGAAGTTCACCAGCAAATCCTTTAATGCTGCTGGGGAGTAGGAGGCTGGGAAGAATCCGCAGCAGCTGCTATATCTGTAAACAGAAGGAAAGGAGAGGGGTAAGTTTTTATACAAAAACTCAGTGAGTGAATCCCCACCTGCAACCCCCTTCATGGGACATCAGTAAAACCATGTAGTATATGTATGAAAATCATTTATAACATAGAGCTTTAAAACATTTAACATAACTATATACACAAAATCAGTTAATCATTGGCCTTTAAAATCATTAACAGTATCTAACTAAAGAAACAAAAATCTCTGCTCTATGGTTCTTCAAGAACCGAAATACTCTGCTCTATGATCCATCAGGGATCTAATGTGGACACCAACATAGGTTCCATTCTCTGCTCTATGAAATTGTCCTTTAGGACAACTTGGTACCAAGGTTAACGATCATTCAGCCGTTAACTCGCTGTCTGTTTCTCTATAGCTACTGTTCAGTATCAACAAAAAATCAAATCCTCTCTCTCTATGATCCACAAGGGCTTCTACCCTAGGGTTCAAAGCTTTCTCATATAATAGGATCTAGTATATCAGAAATCATCAGATCAACATAATAACTTCAAAATATTGAAGAGTCATAATCAAATATTCACATTTCAGTGACAACAGTCCCATGGTTTTCATAAGAATCCATAGTTCATGACATTTGAAAATCATATTCTTATAAGCTTGCATAGTCAACAAAAACCTCTAATCTCTTTGTAGAACTCTTTAAAACCATCATATAAAGCATATATTTATGCAAATAAGTCTAATGCAGAACATAGAAGCTACAAGTGTGAACCCACTCACCTGGAGTGGTAGAATGAATAGGAGAGACACCAACAGGACCCTGGGAGGTAGAAACAGCACCATTATCTGCCAGTAAAGCAATGAAACTCTAAATCAATCTCAGAAGAACCCTATTCTCACTTCCATCAATATGGAGGAGTACTATGACCATAGAACAAGAGGGAACCCAAGATTAACTCTAAGAACAAGAGAGGAATAGAGGAGATAGGAAGGAAATCTAGTAAAATCTCTTACCTTTAAGCCTTGGAAGTGAAAGATTGATGTTGGATTGGTGAAAATGGGAGAGAGAGAGGTTGGGGACGAGAGTTTCGTGTTTTCTCAGGGGGTGGATGGTGTTTTTGCACAAATGAAGCTTCTGGACCCCAAGATGGGGTTTTTAAGTCATCTGTCGAGCGCTGCGGTGCTCACCAGAGAGCATATCGCGCACCGCCTTACTGTTCTGTTGAGCGCCTTACTCACCAGAGAGCATATCGCGCACCCCTAAGAGCGTTGCAGCGCTCACCAGAGAGCACAAAAGATGGTCTTCGCACTTCTGTTGACCGCTGCAGCGCTCTTTAGCACTGCAGCGCTCACCAGCAAGGGTTGTCACTCTCTAGGATGGTCTCCTATTCTCCAGGATGGTCTCTCTCTTCCCAGAACTCACTTTTAACTTTTAAACATAATTGTAAATAAAGATTACCCCCCATTTGGATTCAAATAAAATATCTAAAAAATCAAAATCTCAAGGAATCAAAATCTAAATTTTGGGTTTTAGTTCAAATCCGAAAATTTTTACGATTTTTAAAACTTGGGGGTTAAAAACGAATTATTTAAAGCTTTCATAAAATTCATTAAAAATCCTCTTTCAACTCATTTTCCTCTTAGGAAATATTACGGGGACTTTTGATCCCAAAATTATGGTTCTATCATATAGCCCTCAAATGGCGTGTAGGGTCTCAGACTTAGAAAAATTCAAGACCCTGTTTTATCTACAGACACGTGTGCTGCTCTACATGTGACTAGGTAACAGTATATCTAAGGTATTACACAGACCCCGCTCTGATACCAGTTGGAAAAAAAAAATCAAATCCACACAAGCCAAACAAATAGATATAGTAAAAGAAGCACAAGAATTTAACGTATTTAGGCCAATAATGCCTACGTCCACAACTCAACAAATCAATCCACTAATTTTATGTGAAAATACAATCACCAATCTAGCATTCTCTCACAAACCTAAAACCCCAATACACCCAATCTCATAAAAATTTCTCCACTTAATAAAATTCACTCAAACAAAACACACACTCTCACCAAATTGGCACTGAAATTTTCTCTGATGCGGTGTACAACCCTACAAACAACAATGAGAAGCCAATATATATATATACATACATACACCACTTGAAGATAAAACCTACTAGATTCGCATCTTTGTTTTTAAATGGGCTTTAATAAAGCAAATTCAATCCAAGGCAATAAAAAGCCCAACGCAATGCTTGGGCTATTGCAAGAAACCCTATATATTGGGACCAACCTCAAGAGTTTCAGCCAGAGAGGTTCCTGAATAGTTCAATAGATATCAAGGGACATGATTTCCAATTGATACCATTTGGAGCAGGAAGGGGGGTTGCCCTGGAATGACATTTTCTATGGCCATAATTCAGCTGGTCCTAGCAAACCTCATCCACCAATTTGATTGGGAATTGACTGGTGGACTAACGAGAGAGAGTTTGGACATTATTGAAGCCAAGGGGTTAACTAGTCACAGAAAAGTTCCTCTTGTGGCAATTGCATCCCCATGTGTGATTAACAAGAGAAATTCTTCTGTCCTCTCGGAGGAAATGCTCACTCTTCCTCCATCAGTAGCATTGTGCCACATGGTATTGTGGGCTATGTTACTTTTTGCATTGGAAAGCGTATTTCAACAATGCTGATAAATTTTGCCACCAATGTCAAATAAAAGTCAATATTTCTAAAAGCTAAGCAGAGTTTACTTTTTTAACTTTTTCTCATTTCTTGTGCCTTTTTCCTTTTGCTTTACCTTTTCACTTCCTTCTTCTCCACGAATTTATAGCAACGCGGTTCTACGGCAACACAAAACAAAAGAGAAGATATGACAAGTATCATGTAGCATCAATATTTTTACACAGTGAAAGATAGTTGGCTCCTTCTAGACTTCTATCCAAGTAAGTTTTATGTCTCTTGATAAATATTAAAATTGGTAAAAAATAGTTATTATGAAATATAAAAAGAATCATCTATGAAGAATAAAAATAGAATGCTCCATCAATTTTAGGTAGCAAAAATATCAATTTTTCTTTGAGTTTTTTTGTTCAAATTAAATGTGAGTTTCTATTGTGTTTTGTTGGATAATGCAAATTCTTTATTATTTGAATTAATATCTTGCCAAAAAAAAATGTTAGTACCGTCATGTTATCTTTCTTTTTCTATTATGTAGATATATGGAGGGATTTGAGTCTGAAAGTAATAGTTTGGAAGGTTTAAATGACAAAAGTCATGGAGAGTTCAATTGTTGTGCAAATGAAGAAGAACTAGAGTTCAATCACAGTGAAGGTGCAAATGAGTCTAATATTCTTCATCGTGAGTCTGAAAAAAAAATTGTTTATGGGCAAAAATTGCTCATGATGAAAATGAGGCATATAGCTTATATTTGAACTATGCTCACGATTTAGGCTTTAGCGTTAGAATTGATAAGCAATATTTTCATGGAATGCCTCAAAGACTTAGTAAAAAACATTTTGTTTGCTCCACAAATGGATTCAAGAATAACAGGCCTTCATCTAGTGAAACTTACAAGAAAAATGATTGTAGAACTGGATGTAAAGCAATGATATGTTGGGAAATCGACAAAGATGGAATATGGAAAGTATAATGCTTTATAGAGGAGCATAATCATGGATTGGCATTGCCTGAAGAGAGGCATTTACTAAGATCTACAAGAAAGGTTTCAAAAGAAAAAGGGAAGACTTTGACTTCGATGGTGCATGAAGGCATTCGAACAGTTGATGCTTACTCATATATATATGGTTGAAGAAAGTGGTGGAATTGAAAATCTAGGGTTTTCCAAAAAATATTGTTATAATTATAATAACTCCCAAAAAATGATGTTAATTGAGGCGGAGATTCTCAAAGCTTGGTGAGTTACTTTAAAGGTAAAGCTAATGAGGAAGGAGGAATCTTTATTGGGATATGCAAGTTGACCATGAAGGGCGAATAACAAACTTTTATTGGAGAGATGGTAGGTCAAGAAATGGCTATGATTGTTTTGGGGATGTGGTTGTTTTTGATACCATATATCGAACGAATAAGTACAATTTGGTATGTTCACCATTCGTGGGCATAAATCATCATTTGCAAAATACAATGTTTGGTTGCGCATTTTTATTACATGAGACAACTGCATCATTTGAATGGCTCTTTAGTACTTTTCTACAATCAATGGGTAACCAATCGCCCAAGACCATTTTTACTGATCAAGATCAAGCAATGGCAAAGGCAATTGAGAAATTGTTTTCTAATACTTCTCATCATCTATGCTTATGGCATATATCTAAAAATGCACCATCACATTTAGGTAGGTTGAATAGTGATAAAGGCTTCCAAAGTTGTTTCATAAATGCTTGCAGAAGTATGAGTCCAAAAAAGAATTTGAAGACACATGGGCTAAAATGATTTTGACTTATAATGTTGAAGATCACAAGTAGCTACAAAGTTTGTATAAGATTCGAGGAAAGTGGTGTACGACTCTTAACAAAGACACTTTTGATGGTGGAATAAAGTCTTCCCAAAGAAGTGAGAGTACAAACAATGTGTTAAATGAAATTGCTAGTAAGACTACTTCTCTTAGTAATTTTGTTGTGAGTTTTGAAAAACTTGTGAAAAGATGGCGTAGAAATGAGGTGGAAGAAGACTATTGTTGTCATAGTACTAAACCTCCACGTGCTAATATACATAGTAACATTTTGAAGCATGCATCAAATGTTTATACACATAAGCTATACAAGTTAGTTGAAAATGAGTATATTAATGGTACCAGTGCTTTTGACATCCATGAAATTGAACTTAATGGAAGTTTGTACAAATTTGAATGTGTGATGCATGGAAAGGATATGAATTTGCATGTTGTTTGCCTTGGCACTTCTTCATTGGATATAAGTTGTACTTGTGCAAAATTTATGACATTAGGCATTCTTTGTTGTCATACTTTTGCTATTTTAAAGCAATAAAATGTACATGAAATTCCAAAGAAGTATATCTTGAAAAGATGGAGCAAGGAAGCAAGGAAAAAGGTCTATGCTTATGATAAATGTACATTGGCAACAAAAGATACAATTGAGGCTGAAATAGTGTTATGAGATATGCTTATGATCTTGTGCACATGAGTCAAGGAAATGAGGAGGCAAGACTACTTTTGTGGGAGACTTTAGATAATGGTCATAAAGCACTTGAGAATCTCATGAAGAAATCGGATTTGGATGATATTTCTCTTGTGAAAGATTCTGAAAGTAGAAAAGTACATGAAGTTGGTGAACTTCCCATATTAGACCCTCCTATAGCAAGAACTAAAGGTGTCTCTAGTTCTAGACATAAAGGGCACTTTGAGAAACGAAAGAAAAAAGCATCAAAAAAGACAAAGAAGAGACTAATACAAGTAAGCTCCTTTTGTAATATTAATATTGTATTATATTATTTTATATTATTGTAAATATATTACTCTTTTAAATGTAGGTGCAACTAAGAGAATGGATACACGTAAAGGAGGTCAAAGAGCAAATATGGAAGAAGTTGCACCATCATTAATGACATGATCAACTATCTCTTCTCCTTATTTTGCTTATACAACTCCATCAAATCATGTAAAATTTTATCAAGTAAGATATCACTAGTTTTTTCCTTTTTTTTTCCCTCTAAGGGTTTAGGGTATACAATTAATTTACTATTTATGTGTAGGCTTTTACAGATGGTTTGTATCTTCAACTGTTAAATGGATCAAATCTGCCATATATGCCCATATTACAAGGTGTTAATGGCAATCATTTGGCTCAGGTGATGTGTGTTTTACAATTATTTTTATTTTTTTATTCATTTTTATAGTTATTTCTAACAAATAGTAGCATGCAATAGCATTCAACCAATTATCCAAGGACACCCTCATCTAGAATTTGAGAGTCTAAGTATTATAGTTGGCCCATGATAAAGAAGATTCTATTCTTTTGAGTGAAAAACAAAGGTTTGATATGTGGAAATAATAGTTCCATTCTTTTAAATACAATAGGGTAGGAGAAGCAATTATTTTGAACTAATTGTATATGGATCTTATTGTTGCAAGGAGTAATTTGTAACAGGAAGCAATGATGGTGATTTATTCAAACAGGGGCTACGAGTCATACCAATTCTAAAAAAAATCAAGCGATGCTTTAAAAATTGCCTAAGACTTTATGGTGACTTATCAATTGCATGTTATGGTTTGTGATAAACTGTAGCTTTTTTGTTCTATTTTGGGAGCTTTGTTTTCAAATGGTTTTTAAGTAGTGATTTTATTGTGTTTTACGACTTGTTAGATTTGTGGTCTATCTAATTAGATTATTTATTAAGGTAGTTGCAAAGAAATAGAATTGAAAGAAAATAAAAATATAATTATAGATTGTATATATTTTATTTAATTTTAAACACAAATATATTTGAATTTTTCATCATTTCATCAAATTTTTTTATCTATTTTTAGCATAATTTGATTTTGTGCCAGGGAAATTTTAGATATATATATACACTCTAATTATCAGAAAAAATTATTATAGTATAACTAAAATTAATAAAATTAAAGAGATTGAAAAAGCACAATAAATAAGTTATATAACAATTGAAAGACAACCACAAATAAGTAAAAATATGATATTGCAAAAAAGGGAAGTCCATTATTTTTTTTTTACATTGGCGGCAAAATTTATTAGCATTGTCGATGATTATTTTATTACAATTAAAAATTATTTATTAAACTATGTTTGGAATGCAATGAGCTTGGCTTGATTACATATTTTTCGTTGGATTACAATGTCTCACTGAAATTGACTTTTATTTGTTTAATATTATTTGAAATAAAATACGTTTTCGATATATTACAATTTATCAGCATTGTTGAAATACGTTTTCCAATGCAAAAAGTAACATGACCCACAATACCATGTGGCACAATGCTACTGATGGAGGAAGAGCAAGCATTTCCTCCGGGAGGACAGAAGAATTTCTCAATTAACAAATAAATTGTGACAAACAAATAAAGACATGCAGAAAATAATGGTGGCCAGGAGTGATTTCCTAGCTGTTCATGAGAATGATGTGTATTGTACTTCCAAAGTCGACATCAAGGTCATCAACATTCTACACTTGGATGAGAAAATACTTTGATAAAAAAGTTTTGAAAGAAAGGTTGTGATTGTTTTTCAAACTTTGGGTGTCACTGATTAATGATATTAATTAAACTATTATGTCTGGATAACATAATTTATCCTTACAATGTTGCTAGAGGTTTGGGGTATGTTGGTAAGTATGGATTTTGAAGAGGAGAAATGAGGGAAATGAAGGTTTTATAGAGTATGATTACAAACTTTTAATCTACAGGTCTTCATTCTCATCTAGTCCCCTCAAAATTGATCATTGTTTTTCTTTTGTTTCTCATATCCCATTAACCAATAGCCGATAGCTGAGAGACTAATTTTTTAGTATACATATCTAAATAGGAACCCTTCCTATAGTGATTTTTATTTCCATACGCATAATCTTATGATCAAACCTAGGACCACATGTTCAAGGGATCCAAGTCCTTTCAACACGGACCAAAATTGGTCATAACGAATAATATTGTTGATCTATCCCTTTAGAATAACAATTCTGTACGCGAGTATAGTCGAGGAAACTATACACCTCATGAGACATCTCTTGCCAATAAAGAAATAAATGAACAGTGTAGGCTTCCTGTGGAACCGCAACAAGTCTCTTAGTGAAGAAATCCCGTAAGTTCAACAAAAAAAAACTTGTGAAAAGATTTGCAGTTTCAACTGTAATTTGTAAAAGGTCATTGGTTTTGGTTTTTCGTTTTTCTTTCGGTCGAAAAGCTCGTTTCATTTTTTGGGGAAAAAAAGGGCTCAGTTTTGTACTATAACAAGAAAAAGCTAATATCCACTAAGTTTTATTTTTTGGTCAAGACATCAACTAAGTTAATGGTCTTTACATTAAGTTGTGTGGCCTAATGGCCCATTATCGCCTAATAATATAGCGTTCCCCTTGCTTCTATAGAGATTATTGTATTCGCCACAATGCGTGTACCAATACAGAGAGATTGTACTTAAGCTTTCAAACAAATCTTACTATAGTAAAATGGTTTTTTTTTTCTAGAATTGTCTTCTTTAATGATAAATTAATAAGAAATTTATAGTATTTTCTTAGTCTCCTTAATAATAATAAATCATACATTTAAAGTTTCATGTGGGAATAAAAGAAAATTATATAGTGTATTTAGATTCACATTTGAAGGGGTTTGGAGTTGATTTCGGACCCCACATTGATTCTAACCATTTTTATCGTGGAAATGCTTTTTGTACGCAATACATGGATGCACTCCCATGGACACACCTTTGAGATTTGTAGAAAAATATGAAATAAATTTATTTAGATAAAATAATAAATTCTTTCATGGTGTAAATAAGCTGATGGATGCGTGGCATTTATACATACAAATATCATACCCCTTTTTGGTTGGTAGAGTTCAAAACTATTTCTTATCTTTAGAATTGATTATGGGAAAAGTAGAAGTTTATTTGTTTATATCAAAATTATTTTTTAAAAAACTATTAAATATAAATTATTTTATTTTAAAATAAATTCTAAATAAATTAATTATGATAAATTCAAATATAGCTAGAATCAATTTCCAAACACTCTACCTGTAGTAATTTGGAAAGTAAATTAAGAAAGAAGAGACAGAATGAGGGTATAAAGTATAAACAGGAAAGTGGAGCAGCCAAAGGAGTAAAGCAAGAGAGAGAGTAGTACGTGCGCTGGTTTCGTCTTTCGAACCAATAAGTCACTGTCACGACGACTAGGAGAATGACCATTGGTCAGCATCGGAACTTAGCTCAGATGGTTTCTTTTTTCTTTTCTTTTTATTTTGTTCGTCAATCCCCAAAATGGCAAAATATCTCTCTCTCACTAGAGATATTTTGTACCGCACCATCATTTCGCCCATGCCCTCTATGACTATCGTATCCTTCCCTACTCGTTGTTAAATTAAGAAAGAGTAATATTATTTTAATATTAAATAATTAAATATCTATTTAGATATTTATTTTATAATTATTAAATATAATATATATTTTTATTTATTTTTAATATTTATCATATTTTATGATTATAAAGACACCTTTTTTTAAATGTTAAAATAACATTATTCATTAAGAAAAGAGGGTCTTTTTTTTATATGGTTTTTGAGTGGTGTATTTACATCAATATGGTGTTTTGAAAAAAATTCATACAATATGGTGTTTTAAAGATTAAGAAACTGTCAAATTAATTACTGCAAAGAATGATTCAATAAAAAAATATTTGTGTACTGAATTTGTATCGAATTCAGTGTAAAAAATATTATTTTATTGAATCCGCCAATGGCGGATTTAATAAAATAATATTAAAATAAAATCCGGCCATCAAAGTCAGACTCAGAATCTATCAAAATAATATTTTTTTATTGAATCCGTCAATAGCGGATTCTAAAACACCATATACAAGTAAATTTATCCATTTTATCTTATTAGTATAAATCACCTATACAAACACCATGTATAAATTATTTTTCCTCGCTTTTATCACTATTAACAAAGCCATGCCTATGCTAGATAAGTTGAGAGTATTTTAAACCGTCTCACATAAAGAGATATATCATCAATACTTGTAAGTTGTGGCATAAGCGCATTGATAAGTGTATATTATTATAGTGTTAAGAATTTAAATTTTTTTACAAATATTCAATAATATATTATTATATTAATAAAAATATCTGACTTAATGCCACCAATTATTTTATAAATTTTACAAATAAGAGTATACAACTTAATTAGTAAGTAAACAGATAGTAAATAAAAATTAATCTCATAGAAGATCACTATTATGTATTCTAGCTTCTAAATTGCTCATTCAACAAAAATGTCGATACATGCATATGATTTAAAAATGAGATTAATTTCTATTGATTTTCTATATATAATTGATCAATGCATGAAAATTAAAAAAAATAAATCTAAAATTGTTAGTACAATTCCTGCCTTTTAATATTCTCTTATTGTTATGAGATAATGAAATGAATGATATTTTAACCCTTAAAAAAAATTATTTTATAATTATTAAATATGATAGATATTTCTATTTATTTTTAATATTTATTATATTTAATAATTATAAAGTAAATATTTAAATAGATATTTATCTTTTTAATATTAAAATATAATTATTCAGACATTCACTTTTTTTTTATGTTAAAATATTGTTACTTTTTTATTCTGCAATCTAAAGAGGATAAAATGGGGACATTGACCCTTTACCCACAGTTCTCGCTTTTGTTGTGCTTTATACTACCTTTTCCTCTCATCCTTGACTCCAAACCCAAACCCTCTTCTGAGTTCTGATCCAAGCTCTCACATAAAACTACAAACCCTCCTTCTTTTATCATCACCACCATGGAATCTCAAGCGACCGAAACGCCGCCGTATTGGACGGATGAGAAGCACGTGCACTTCCTTAACACCATGGAAGCCTCCTTTGTCCGTACAATGCTCCACAACAACAACAACCACCACCACCACCACTTCCTCCTCCGCCTCGACCGCCACGTCCCGGACAGCTCCGAATCCACCCTCGACTTGAAACACCACCACCACTACCACCGCAACCGCCGCTGCACCATGAAACACCATGCACCCTCAGGTACCTGATCCAAACTTCCTTTTCCATAGTTCCATTCATCGTTAACTATCCAACCAACATACACCAGTGTGTGTGTGTGTGTGTGTGTGTTGTTGTTGCCTTGTTGTCTGAGTAAGTAATTAACCAGAGTGTAACCCGGCTGAGTATGTTGATAAGACAGCGTTTGGCTGGGTGCACATTCCGCTTTTCATCAATTAATGCGTTTTCTCTGTAAGCGGTGTTTAAGTGGCTTGACTCGTGTGAACAAACCTGGTTCTTGTCTTGTGTGCCACCTACGCCAAACACCATGTAAAGGGAGACCCTGGAGATAAACAACATCACCGAATATGCTTCTTAGATATTTGTGATTAATTAAGTTTTTCTTTTTTCTTTTTTTCCCCCTCTCTGTTGGGTCCACCACGAGGGTTTAATTTTCTGAAAAATAAACTGCCCAATATGCGAAATATACTGGAGCCTGGGTCCAAAATTAATCTTACCCCCGATAAATCGATTTATTATGGGAATGAAAGTCGTTGAGTATTAATAATTTTATGAGTTTATTTTTAATGTCCTAATTTTTCATTATCAACTAATAAAAATTCAATAAAATATTAAACTATATTAAATAATTATCTATTATAAATATTTATTATGATTTGATATTTTCTTGAATTCATATCAATTTTTACATTACCAATGTATATAAATTAAAATTTATTTTTATGCACAGGAATGAAATTGAGACCTTGTTTAAGGAAATAAATGCTTGACCACTCATAAAATATGGCTATATTAAAATTAATCTTCTTTTAATATTAAAAAGAAATAGTATCTTTCAAAAAATTCGTAGAATTAGAATTTTATCCGTGTGGGCACCAATTACTAGTTTTGATGCGTATTTTTCTGGAAAAAGATCTCACGTTCCTCATCTTCTGTTGGGCCACGTGTTCTATTTTAAGAGGGGTCGCTCGTTTGACCTGTGTTTTCTTTTCTACTTTTTCGTTCTTTTTAATTTTGGATCTTTTTTCGTTTCTTCATGCGATTGATAATTCAATGGGTACAGGAGTCAGAAGAACAAGGAGGAGACCATCTCAGCCGTCGAATTCATCAGAGGACCAGGTTTGCTTTTGTGTGTATTTTGACTTGTGGTGCTTGCATGTGTTTGTCCAAGAGTTGTATCGTGATGGGAGGGAAAGAAATAAAAACATATCATGACCCGCATTATTGATAAGCTTTGTTTGTTTGCGATCAACCGTGTGCTACAATGCCGCAAGCTTTTAAGTACAAGGCTTTATTCATTTAATTTAATCGGTTATAAACAAGCCATTGGAATTGAGTGAATATAATAAAAAAAAATTGTGTTTTGCATGAAGTATGTTAAAATTCATCTTTTAAGAACACCGATTAGATTAATCCTAAAAAAAAAAAAATACTATAGGCTTAATTATGTATGTGTTCTTGATTTTTTTTTTTCAATCATGTGTCTTGGCTGATGCATTCGTTGAATTATTAACGCAAACTGGATATTTCGGTGCTTGTCAGGGAGATAAATGTATATAGGTCAGGAAAAGGACTAATTGTTGATTTTGACTTGTCCCCACAGGTGGTCCCACAAGTAGAAAACGAAAGAGAAGTTGCAGCTGCTAATAAGTAATAATCGTCACGAGGATAAAGTAGCACAGAATTAATGTAATGTAGTGTAATGTTTAGTGTACCTCCTTTCCGCCAACCATTATGGAATGAACGGGAGTTTCCTCTTTTGCTTCTTTTATTTTATTTTACTTTACTTTTTCCTTCTTGAGAGTTGTTTCTTTTTACAATTATTTCTGCCTCTTGTACTCTATCCCAAAGTGTGTTAGATTTTTAGAATGAACGGGGGCTTTGAATCATGCGCCTGCTATTTTCTTAGAGCTTCCTATGGATTTCATCCGATAGGTAAAAAAATGCTTGAACGTGTCTTGTGTGTTAATTATTGTTATAGTTGTTTTGGCTGAGAGTTTAATTTTGATGAATTGACCGCGTAAAATTATTTTATACTATCATCTAATCAAAATATTTTATTTGAATGATTTTTTAAATAATAGATGTAAAAGTTAACTATTATAACTTATGTTACAATTTATAATACGCGATTGAATGATAGTGCAAAGTTTAATTAAATCCTAATTATAATCTACTTTATATCATAAGATTAAGAAAGCGTATATGAAGTGCATATTGTTTATGTTACTTGAACATAACTATATATAATATATGGTACATAACTTTCGATATCGTCTCTCATCAATGGTCAAAAACACTGAATTTTTTGGCTTATTGTTTCGCGCAAATTTATAAGGGGTGTGAAGATGATATTAATAATAAAATTATGTATAGAAACTTCCCCTACCTGGTAGCTAGGTTGTACTTGATGCCACTCCGGTCACTCCACCACTACCTAAGTTGTGCTTTATGATTATTAATATTTCTTTTCATTAACGTGTTACTTACGACGTCTTTTCACTTATTACACTGGCTAAAGAAGCCACATTTCATGGATTAATTATGGGAGATATTTTTTGGAAGTTCTAAGTGAAAAGACACTAAAACCTTCCTTTCGTCCCACCGATTTTGGTAGGAAAGAATTTGGGGGAGGAGAATATTACCTATGAATCCTGTTAGTGCATTTTTCTTTGCTCAAGTAATAAGCATAAAATGAAGAAATAAAACTACTATTTTGTCCTTACCGTTCTCTTTTTAATTTATAAAACATAATTGTATAAAGTCATTTATATGTTTTTTTTTATTTCCAATTTCTTATCTTCCATTCTCTTTTCTTGTCCAGAGATTATTTGTTCTTGGGGTGGACAGAATAAAACACAGAAGAATGAAAAATATAAGCTAGCTTTCATGAGAATATTTTGATATTTTCTTGCCCATAACATATATAGTATGCAATGATATTCGGATTATTAATATTTAAATCGAGGGCCTGTGAATGTTATGTCATGGTACGAATTGGATAGAGTGGAGAGAGAGAGGGAGAGAGAGAGAGAAGGGGACAGGGGAGGGGATTTCTCAACCTTATCTGTATGAATACGACGGAGGTGGTGGTTGGTTGGTTAATGTTTTAGAATCTAATTAAATTCCGTGATGCACATTGCGTGCTCCTATCTTCATCTGGAGAATTTCTATCTATCTTATTGCCAACTTTGCATGATATGCTCCTGATGTGAAGCCATTTTTGTACAATATTTTCTATTTTCTGTATTTTGCACAACATCTTCGTGTGATGAGGGTTGTATTGTTGCAACTGTCTAAAAGTAGTCAAGGAAGTTGAAAAGTGGAGGAGGGATCCTACAATTAATACTACTCATGAAAGAAAAAGGGGAAGTTCATTTTTTTTTTTTAAATATTTGGAGCACATGATGTCTAAAAATATGTTGCACTTAAATATCTGTCAAAGCTTTGATGAGTTTAATGTGTCTAAAAAATGCTAGGTAATTGTGTGTGTGTGTCTATATATATACTATGTCTAGCAGTTGAAATTCGCTTAAAGCAACAAAAAGCAATTGCTCCAAGTGGATACAGGGGTATTTGTTTCAAGATTTGAAATTAAATTATCTGGAATTGTATTTTTGGGAATGATATTTCTCATAATATTATTTTTGAATATCTTTAAAAAATTATTTGTTTAATATTAAATATTCATGAGATTATTTGTTTAGATTCTCAGGAATTTAAAACTTGTTTGTTTTATAACTTATATTTCTGAGAATATATGTTATAATTTTCAAAATACCCTTAACACAATTATAAAAAGAGAAAAAATCAAATAATTGAGGGATAATTTAGTAATTGTGCTTAATAATTATGATTCTCAAGTCATAAAAATTTTTATTTCCCACCCTTCAACTTGGGAATGAGATTTCACTAAATTATAGGAAAATCTTTTTCTATAAAATAATTAATACAAGGGTAAAATTTTATGAAACTTGTAATAAACGTACGAACGTATCATTCCTAACTACGTATTTTCAAAAATAATTAAATATTCCTGAAATAAACGCCCCGTAAGTATTTTCCTTAATCGTAACACCTTGTGATGAGTGTTTAAAGATCTATAACTGGTGCAACTTCTAATTTGGTGTACATGGCTGAACAAAAAGATTATTTGAATATTCAAAGGTAGATGCCACATCCCAAAAAGTTGGTGGTTCTCATTCACCCCACTGTTGGGAAAATACAACACTTCCCCTCCTTGAGAATCACCTTAAATAGAGAAATAAAATAGGAACACAACCACAACACAATAATTTAACGTGGAAAACTCCAAAACCGGAGAAAAACCACGGCCGCTATCAAAAAGACAACCAGAGAATAACACTATGTGAAAATTATTACAACACATAGACTTCACTCTCAAACACCCCATTGGCCCCCAGTACACCCACACTCTCCAAAGCAAATATTTAAACTACATCTCACAACACTCTAAAACAAGAGTACAGAGAAAAGAAAGTCAGACACATGCTTTGAGTGTTTCCGACTGGTGCAAATTGAAATGAAAAACATAGGCTCATATATATAGCCTTGACAACCTCATCTCATCCCAATTCTAAGCAATGTGGGACTTTTTTCCCAACCCAATTTCAATCAAATACTCAACAATCTCCACCTTGATTGAAATAAACACAACTTCAACTTCTATTGTCAACACCGACAATTCGTTGCTATCATTGTCTTTACCGACAATCATAGTTCAAAGAACTATCATACTCCACTATAAAAAGTATACTCACTTGGAATGAAACAATTCCAAGAATTTCACCCTGGCACATGTCGAAACCTTGCTGAAAATATTATGGTGCAACTTCCATGTTGGCTCTCCCCGGAAGTTCCTTAACCATCGACATAACTCCCACCACACACCCTGCATCTCAACGCCAACCAATGCCCGTGTGCAATTGTGGATCCGCTAGCTATACTTTCATAATATCATCACACATCTTGCATTAAAACCAATGCTCATGTGCAATCATGGACCTACTAGCAACACATTCATAATCCCACCACACACCTTGCACAAATACCAATGCCCATGTGCAATTGTGGACATGCTAGCAACATCTTCATAATTTTACCACACACCTTGCATAAACATCAATGCCAATGTGCAATTGTGGATCGGCTAGCAACACATTAATAATTAGGAGGGTTCCCAGGAAAGAGAGGTGGGTCACAACGGACACACTTAAATACCAAGTCTTTCCTTAGCCAGAACCTTTCCAAACTGCACTTACAGTATCACACTACCTTCCACCAACAACAACCAAGGATGATCTCCAAGCACCAGGGACAAATTCTTTTCTGATGTGGAAGATCAGACTAAGCTGCAACCACAGAGCATACTAAGAATAAATCCCACCGAACCAAAGCTCTGATACCAATTGTTGGGAAAATACACCATTTCCCTCCTTGAGAATCACCCTAAATAGAGAAATAAAATAGGAACACAACCACAACACAATAATTTAACGTGAAAAACTCCAAAATCGGAGAAAAATCACGGCCGCTGTAAAAAAGACAACCAGAGAATAACACTATGTGAAAATTATTACAACACATAGACTTCACTCTCAAACACCCTATTGGCCCCCAGTACACCCACACTCTCCAAAGCAAATATTTAAACTACATCTCACAACACTCTAAAACAAGAGTACAGAGAAAAAAAAGTCAGACACATGCTTTGAGTGTTTTCAACTGGTACAAATTGAAATGAAAAACATAGGCTCATATATATAGCCTTGACAACCTCATCTCATCCCAATTCTAAGCAATGTGGAACTTTTTTCCCAACCCAATTTCAATCAAATACTCAACACCCACAATAGGCATATTTAAAGGAAACTATACACTGTGATGCGTTTTTTTATTTTATTTTTTTCTCTCTTCCAATCTCCGAGTAACTGTATGACGAGCATCAAATTCTGGTAATTTGATATCAAAACTCGTGCAGATTGTGTTTCTCAACGTCTAAAAATGATATAACTTACCCTCTAACATGTTTCTTTTTTTCAGGAATATAAAAATTTAAATAACATACTACTGCTGTCCTGTCCCTTGTGTAATAAGAATTATGTTTGAGGGGCTGCATGTTCCAGTTTATGCTTGCCTGTTAAATCAAGGCATTAGGGAACCATTTTCAAGTATTTCTAATTATGATTTGCAGTAGGTTAACGGTAACTGGATAAGTGCTGCTTTTAGGTATTGTATCCACTATCCAGGTACTCACCGGATCCTCTTTTGGGAAACTTGGATTAATGCTGTGGACAACTAACATTAATTTTGCAAGTCGTTCGTGATTAAGCCCGTTTGGGCCAGCATGTGATTTGGCCCATTCCATACATGTTGGATGAGCTTAACCCTGCTTGGGTTGTTACACCATATATGCGTGTGATATCTCACAAAACATATTTGTGCTTTTCTTTTAGATTGCTTAAATAAAGCCCCAATAAACTCTTTATGGGTAAGTTTATAGTATTTGGTTAGACATAAATCCAGAACAAGTCCGTCAGCTTGTGCTTTTGGAAGAGTTGATTGATAGTTAATATGGTATTAGAGCTTTTAAGCAAATGATTCTTAGTGAACACTGAAGAGGCATGCATGTTAGATATAGTCACAGACTTTTATCTAATACATCTATTTGAGAGAGTTGCTTCATTCACTTATCTAAATTATAATCTCATATCATGTCCACACATATTTATTTCACGCATACAGGACTGAAAATGCTTTATATTTTCCTTCTTTTTATTTTACGTCACTCACGTACGTGCCCTATCTATTACTAAAGAGTCATGTTTTGTCATTCTACATCATGTGTGGGTAGATGGTATGGAAAATCATAATATAGCTGAAATTCAATTCATCTAGTTGTCTCGCTTTTAATTATTGTGGTTGACTGATGTAATTAGGTGCGAAACCAAAGTTGGGTGGGGTGTTTAAGATTGACTATTTTATATATAGTAGCAAGCAAGACTATAAAATGGTCCAGAATATTCTAAATCTTCTCTAGTTTGTTTAATTTCTTTGTGACTAAGTCAAGTAGTTCTGGAGTAGGAATTAACTTTCTCTATGTTGGGTTGGAGGTGGGATTTGTGAGAAATTATTTTCATGTTTGCTTATTATTATTATTATTTTAGTACAGATGATTGATTTAACCTCTCTAATACTTTATATATGTGAGCAATTTGTAAAAGCTTTGTCCACATACATATTCAGGAAATATTTATCTATTTTTTATTTTCATTTTTAATTAATATATATTTACTAGCTAGTAACTATAAAAGAGGATATAATTTTTTGATATAGATAATATAAAAAAATTACACTATTATCTAATTATATATTGTCACATAAACATTTATAATTATTAATTAATTCTTACATTCACTATTTAGAAGGTGCGTTTGGAATAGAATAAAATGGAAAATAAATTGAATTCAAGTCAATTGAATCATTGAACTGGACTATATATAAATCAAACATCATGTGTAGAATTGATTTTATAAAATAAGATTCAATTGATTATATTTGATTTTATTAATTAGTGTACTTATCTACCTTTATTATATTGTATCTTCTTTTTGAATTTTTAAAATTTAGAATGACAAAATAGTTTTCTTAAAATATTTAAATTTAAATAAATTGATTATCCACCAAATTCTATTAAAAATAAAAGGATTTTAGAATTAAAAGAATGTAGTTCCATAAAATTTGGTTATTCAATTCTTTTTTTTACAATTTTAAAAATTAAAATATTTCTATTGTTAATACGTTCTTGTCTCTGTCGGTTGACAGGTGTTGATTATTCCGTGAATAACAGTACTGTGAAGTTTGAACTAATTTAGAATATTAAAACAATATAATCTAATCCTCTATGAAATTGGATTCTGTACTTAAAGAACTAGCAGAGAAATGTTACAATTTTGTGACTCAGTCAGCAAGGACTTCAACAAACAGTGTCATGTTCAATTGTTCATATGCAATAACGAAATCACTAACACATGCAGAGTATTTATTGCACGCCTTTTAAATTCCCGAATGAGAACTATATAAACATTTGTCAAAATAATCTGAATATTTGTTTTATTTTGTTTTAGAGATCAAGATCCAATGTCTTTATAGTGATCTATGGAGCATGATTATCACTTCCAACTTTTTTTTTCACAGGGTCAGATCCAAAACCTTTATTTTATTATTTATCTTGCTATAATTTGCTCTCTACATAGGATCCGAATCGTATTTTTTTTATAATTTATTCATGTTGTTTATAATGTTATCGTCATTCATCGGGACACATGCACAAGAAGGAAAGCAACTAGCAAGGTCAATAAACAGCCCTTCTTGCATTTCATGTCTTGGATCCAAGCGGCTATTTGTGTCTTCATCACATAATAAAATCCAAATAGTGGCATTATTGTGTGACTAGTTTGGAAATAACCAACGATATACATTATACATAGGCATATTCTCTGTAACGCTCAATGCTCCGGGTTTTCTCCAACCAATCGCCTTGTGAATCTGCTCCTATTTTGACCGAGAAATCATTATGATATATGAAATTAAAATAGATTACATAACTTATGTGAAAATTTATGTAATTCCATCGTGAATAACTTTTTATCATTAATTAAGAGGGTTATTAGGTATAGACATAGCACACGAGAAGATTAATTTTTGATATAATTTAATTTATTCTTTGAATTTTATTTTTGGAAGAGCAGAGCTTCCTATAGTACATACATCTGTCTTATGGGGTGCATGAAATCAATTTTTGTACTGATAAAATGACTAAGTTGGATAGTATCAATGATGATCAAGTTAGATTTTGATAAATTTTCCTTCCATCTTATTGCCTCACATTTGTGAGAATACTTTAAGAAGTTAATATTTGCATGATTAGTGCCTCTTATTATTATTTTTTTTTTTTTGTCATTCGTTAAAAAAAAAAAGGTATATTGCCTTTAATCTTAGTTGATAATTTGAAGCCCAAGACAAGATGAGTTCCCAAACAATCACGTCAGTCAAGCTTCCGGGACCCAACACCAGAAAAAAAAAAACAAGAAATCGATGTCCATAAAAAATAAAATCCCTAATAGCATTTTATACAAAGAAATATTAAAAAGATCATAGGTTGAAATATATGTCCTGTCAGTGTTTAGCTTAATATTTCTAATTTTAAACATCTTATTATAGTCTTGAACTCTTTAATTAGTAACTAATTACGCCTTATTAGTTGCTATCTTCTAATATACACCAAATTTGTGATATCATATCTTCTCCGTACATTTTCAAGACATGTATGAAAATCTCTGGCTCGAGTACACAATAGTCCAAGTAAATACATGACAACACCAATCAAAATTGAAAACATTTTAGTCTAACATGGAAAATCGAATAATTAGGCGACCACAGTTCAACTTTAACTTAATGCTAGTTTAAACCCAATTCCTTAAAAGTTTATTTGGTAAAAATATCTAACCTATAAAGCATCTTAATTTAATTCAAACATTCACACTACATGTCCCCCAAAAAATCAACTTAACATTTTTCCTTTTCTTTTTAATTATTTTTTTATTTCTTAAAAGTGAGATCTAAAAAAAGGAGAACAACAACAACAAGAACAGCACGCAGAAGTCACTTTTAATTATTCATTGTTAGCTCGTCATTCTTCCAAAAATAGGATAAGCAGATAAAACCAGTGTCAAAATTGATGGATGCAGCAACTTTGGATTCCTCTGTAGTGGACCACTGAGCAGATCAGAATGGATCAAATTGAGAAGGATCTTTACTTGTTTGGATGTTGGGAAATTAAAGATTTCGTTGCTTCTGGAAGAACACTAATTAAGAAACGATGACAAATTCGAAAGATAGCTTTGGTCTGATCGGTAGAAAACTGCCTGTGGACATGTCCGTGTAACTTTTTTCGTGTTTGTCTTCAATCCGTGCAACATGTATCGTCGGCATGTTTGTCTAAATCCATACTTTATACACGTTGTATAAAAGTAAGTAATTAACCCTTTAACCATCAATTAATAGCTTATAATGTATGTCAGTACCATCAAATGATTTTAAAGTAGGCAATTATCATATTCATATTGCATAAAGAATTTTCATTTTGAAATATATAAATTATATGATAAATATGTTGTATTTGATGTCTGAATTCCAACGTACAGATAGCAAAGCTCTCTCAGTAACACTTGTGGACCAGCACAAACTAAGATTTATGAAACAGGGACACTCGTGAGGTCCAACTTGTTTTGTCTTTTCTAGTATTCTGGAGCATCCTTTTTCAATCATAGCAATAATACGTCGAAAAAGAAATGGAAAAAGGAAGCATGAAATTAGGTTCAAGTTTTGGTGCCTGGAAGTTTCGTCTTTGCGGTTTGGTTTAGTTTAGTCAGGAATTAGTTTGATCTTTCTAATTAGGTTGCAGTATAAATATATATAGCATATTTCCTTTTTTTTTAAAAAAAAACTTTATATTGACTTTAAGTTAACTAATTAACTTTGATCCGGTAGGTTACAGGTGCCATATAAGAATATTTAGTGTAATTAAAAATAATTCATAATAGAATTTTTATTTTTTTGGCTAAAAACAATTAAATTAAACACTCAAATTGATCCTTGATTAAAAGAATTAAGGTTGAGGTCTCTCACAATTTAAAAAAAAAGACACTATAGATCCCTAATAATTTTTATTGATGCATACACAAATTGATCTCTAACAAAAAATATTAGTGTTGAGGTCCCTTATAAGTGCAAAAATAGAGCATTATAGGTCTCTTACAATTTCATTAATGGATAAATTTAGTCCATGACAAAAAAATATTAGTATTGGAATCCCCCACAATTATAAAAATAGGACATTATAGGTTCTTCACTCAACTACAATTTACAAATGCTTGGTGGACTTTAATTATTGATCTATACAATACCCACTAATTCTACTCATAATCACTTCACTAAAATTCACTGTTTTCATTTTTGCAAATCTCTCCTTTAATATTCCAAAATTTAATAGAGCATCCGATACTAAGCATGATAGTATTGTGTAATTTTGTAATATGCAATTACTGTACTCTAGAAAAATACCTATTTCAAAAAAATAATTATACACAAATTGATTCCTAACAAAAAATATTAGTGTTGAGATCTCTCACAAGTGCAAAAATAGAGCATTATAGGTTTCTAACAATTTCATTAATAGACAAATTAGTCCCTAATAAAAAAAATTAATGTTGGGATATCTCACAATCACAAAAATAGGACACTATAGGTTATTCACTCAACTACAATCTACTAAATGCTAGGTGACTTTTAATTATTGATCTATATAACACCCACTAATTCTACTCATAATCACTTTACTAAAATGCACTCTTTTCATTTTTGCAAATCTCTCCTTTAATATTCCAAAATTTAATAGAGTATTCTATACTAAGCATGGTGGTATTATGTAATTTTGTAATATGCAATCACTGTACTTTAGAAAAATACCTCTTTTAGAAAAATAATCATTAATTTATTATATTGATTTCTTTCTTGATAATGGATACATTGAAATATTGAAATAATTGGAAGGAATTTGTAAAATAAAAAAATAAAAATAAAAATAAAAATAATGGGTGTGTTTTAGTTACAGCCTGTTTGGAAAGGCATGAGAATTCAATTCTACAAGGAATTGAATTCAATTCCCTGTTTTGAAAACCAAAAAACCCAAAGAATTCAATTCATATGAAAATTAAATTCCATGAAAATGCCTCAAAGTAAATCACACCTATTTGGGTCTGATTTGTGTTTGGATTTGAGCTCAAATAATGAAATGTCCATAATACCATCATCCTTTTCCTCTTCGATCCCAATCCTCTGCCCTCACTGCCACACCCACTTCCTCAAACTCATGGACTCCCCAACCCTCCGAAATGGCGCCATCCAAGCCCTCCGTGCCAGTAACGTCCTTGCGGCTCCTTCAGCTCGACCCAAACAGCTTTTCGTGTGTGGTCTGCAAGGACGAAATCGAGGTTGACGTGGAAGCGAAGCAGCTCCCTTGTAAGCACCTGTATCACTCTGATTACATCACGCCATGGCTCAACCTTCACGATTCATACCCACTCTGCCGGTTTCAGCTCACGGCAGCGGCGGCGGCGGTTACTAAAGGTGAGGGTGGTGGTTCAGAGATCTGGGTCAAGGAAGCGGAAGTCGTTGTGGATGTGGGTGGGGTGGCGACAATCTCCTCCATGGCGGTCTTGGTGATGATGGCGATGTTGTGGCCGGCGGCGGACTGCTAGAGGGCCTGAAGGAGGGTGCTGGACTGGCAAAGGGTCGGGGATGAGTTAGAGGGTGTTATGGAAGATAGGGGATTTTATTGACAAAAGGACAAAATGGTAAAAATAAACAAATCAATTCATTTTCAGATAGATTCCAAATCAAGGAATTCAATTGAATTCTGTTATGTATTAACATATTCCAAGCATAAGAATTGAATTCAATTCTTGATGGAATTCAATTTTCGACGAAATTCAATTCAATTCCATTACTTAAAAACTTTCCAAACAGCCTGTTAGTGTTGATTGAGATTAATGGATGTCACATAAATCAATAATTAAAGTTCATATTAGCATTTAATATGTTACAAGTCAGTTAGGAACTTATATATCTTAGTTTTACAATTATAAGGGACATCAACATCAATTTTTTATTCCATGGGCTAATTTATTCATTAATGAAATTATCAAGGAATTATAGTATCATATTTTTATAATTATGTAGGACTCAACATTAATTTTTTTTATCAAGGACTAATTTATCTATTAATAAAATTATATTGTTTACTCAAAAAATTATAATTTGTAAAAAGAGAGCGAGATATCGGCATGACATGACTAACTGAAAAAATTGAGTTAATTGTTTTTACTATAAATGCTTCTTTTTCTTTTCTCTATACAAATGATTCTTGTATACAATGACATAGTTAATATATTTGGTCCATAATTCCCTCGGCTGCTCCGTTTAACATATTAGGCATGGGCTGAAGTTAACGGAAAACTCTGACTGTTATAACATGACTATGAACTGATCATCAACATTCAAGAAAAAGTTTGTTAAACCGCATCATCCGACAGTTAGTTTGCAACGGAGTTAGTACTTAGTAATAACTTTGATTCTGCAAAATTAATTTTAGTTAAGAGTAAGTTAGTGTCGCCATATAGTAATATATATGTTACAAAATTCACAATGCATATAACCTGAATGTTTTTCCAAAAACCGTGTAAGTAGCATAGAATTAAAGTTGTTATATGTGATCGAGTAAAAGATATAAATAATTGTATGTCACTGTCCCTACTTTTGTTTTTCGTTTTTCCAATAAGCTAAAGTTTTTGTCTCAGTACCGTTGGAGTATCAGTATTATTTAAATTTTAGAGTTGTAATTTAATTATAAGTGTTAAAAATATTAATAAATTAAATTAATAAGATACATAATAAACTTTTATCTATAAATTATTTAAAAGGAATTAATATTCATAAATTTTATAAAGGTATCAAAATAATTCCCGCTTAGTATAGAGTAAAACCCACCACCAATCAATCATCAATAGCCAAGGAAATACTTGTGGTCTCGTGGAGAAAAGAAAAAATAGAGGCAATTATATACCAAAAGTAGATAGTTCGAGTTTCATGAGTAGAATCAAAAGTAACCTAACAGTCTCTATCTACCCCGTCATAACCTTTGAGGAGAAGTATCACTGTTGCTTGTTAAGAGGGCGTGGGATTGTGGGGTTTTATTTTTCTACTTAAAATATTGAAAATAAAGATCCGTGACTTACCTTAAAAGGAGAAATATGAAGATGGAAAATTTTTGCGTCATTGTAAAATCCTCTTAATGAATACTTGGTGCTTGCAGATTTTATTACCGAATCAAAATATCTTATAGATCGACTTGAAGATCTTTGTGATCAGATGAGCTAGCTGGTTGGCACTGCTTCGGACATAAAAACCAAAATCGGAAGAAAACAAAGAGATCTGCCGCCAGCTAGGTCGTGACTCGCGCATGATACAAACAAAGGATCATAATTTTTATTTATTTTATCAATTTTTCAAACTATAAATTTATCTTTTTACGTTTTATATTAGTTATATAATTAATAAATTATATTTATAACCTATATGTTGATATATATATATATAATAAATCCATGAAGTAGTCTATTTTACACTTTTAACAACTAATTTTAGGTTAGAATATGTTTTAAGTTACCGAAAAAAATTGTATATTTTTTGTCCAAATATTTCTAATATTGCTTAGTTTTAATCACTATCACATATCATCGATGGCTATTATATATGATTGAATTAGTTGATTATCTTTTAAGTTTTAACCAGTTTAACATATAATATTAGACAATGTAACGATGATGACTAAAATTAAACAGTTATAGAAATATTTGAACTACAACCAAATAATAATAATAAAATTAGGGAAAAAAACCAATATTTATTTATTTTCAGAAGCCAAAAATATTTAAGTATCTATTTCATAATTTTTTGAAAAATAGATATTGGTTATAAACAAACTAATCAAGATAATAATATAAGAATCTTAAACTTAATAAATCCAGCATTTAAGTGTTAAAGGTTTGTAAAAACTCTCCAATACAAAATTTTTTATATATAGTAAAGTGAACTAATTATTAATTATTTTTTATTCATTTTTTCTGTCACTCTAAGGAAAAAAAATCGTTCATAATACTTGTCGTTCTCATCCATGAATGAAATATTTATACTTTAATCTTTAATTTTAGCCATAATAATTTATGATTAATTAGAAAATATAGTGTGAAAGTGAAAAATTAGATGTTGAAAGTTGAGTAAAAGCATTTAGATAAAAAAAAAATTCATAAATAAGTTTGATTTCATATATTTTTAAATTTTTTGTGTATTTCCCAAAACCAACCATTAAAAAGGACCGAAATAGTTTCTTGTCACAAAATATTGG
Organism: Dalbergia cultrata; assembly: GCA_031216105.1. Classification (NCBI taxonomy): domain Eukaryota; kingdom Viridiplantae; phylum Streptophyta; class Magnoliopsida; order Fabales; family Fabaceae; genus Dalbergia; species Dalbergia cultrata. The sequence goes on from CM062344.1 coordinate 66,563,390, forward strand.
ATTGGATGTGGCTACGATTTGGATATGAAGACCCCGTCAAATTTTATTTAATCCATCTTATAGCCAGTGGTCTTTACAAGGTTGGAAATTTGAAGTTCGAGGTTGAAGGCCTGCGACTGTTGCAAGCATTTTTTTCAGCACTTATCAATTTCTATTTGAGTAAAATATAATTTTATACCCAAAAGATGTGTATTTTAACACTTGAATTCCCAAAAAATTGGTGCTGTAGCGCTTTGTCCATAACAGATTAAGTATATATTCTTGACTCTTTCAAAGACCGGTGTTATAATAGTTCAATCTGAAAAAAAAAAAGTAATAATAGACTATATCAAGCGTTATAATGTTAAATTTTTTGGGGATTTAAATATATATAATTAGCCTTTTAAAGATTAAAATATTAAAACATAAATATTTCAAGGATCAAAATGTAATTACATTCATTTCTTTTCTATTCTATTCTATCTTAAGTCGCTAGAGTAGAAAATTGACGGGGATTTGAGTAGTTTAGATTGCAACTTAAAATAGAATATACCATTAATCTGGTTTGCTTAGATTCAAATATATACAATTTAGCTAATAATTCAAAATCGATTTAATCTGATGCAAATTAATCAATATTATATATTATATTTTTCATTATCATTTTAATATTTTTATTGATGACATAACTATTTATTTATGTTTTATTTTAAATTATATGTTATTCTATATACGTTAAATGAACTAGTTTCATTTTTATTTTTTATTGTAATGGTTTAACTTATTTCAATTTTTTTTCAAAATATTAAGTTAATCGATCTAATCCAATTTGGGGAAAATTAAATTGAACTAGATTAAATTAAAAATATAAACAAAATTCATCCATTTTGAACTAATACAGATTATATTATTTGGATTAACAATTAATTTCGTAACTAAAAATTTATCCACCGACTTATCAATACTGCTAGTAAATCCAATCATCTTTTGAAAATATATAAATACAAAAGAGTCACCGATTTGGCAGGTATATTTTAAGGGGTTTAATTAGAATATATTGAAAATATAAAAAAATTTATAATTTTATTTAATTATATAATATTATATTGATAAATATGATTAATTTTAATTTTAATTCATAAAAATTTATAAAAAAAATATTTAATTAGGTGGTAATATAAAATTTTTTAACACATTCCGTGGCTACCGCTAAAGTTTTACCTTTAGACTTTATTATGGATTACGGATATAGTTAATCACTCAGCTTTTATCTTAATCCTTATCTTTTTCATTTTTCATTAATTTGGGATTATTTTGGTGCTAAAAAAGTGTAGAAGTTTCTTTTATGGGTTGCAAAAGAGGCGTGTAAGTCGATCTTACCACACGCAGTCAAGAGTTAGTATTAGTAATTATTAATTTATTATCAGTGGCACCGCATAACATAAATACATAATACACATCATGTATTTAGAGACAAATGCGGTAAAACATTAAAGAAAGCAAAATTTTTCCCCTCTCGTTTCACACGGAACTTTCTCGACATAAGACGCAACGCAGTACCTTCTCGCCCCTTCCTTTCCATTTACCTCGCACACCCCACACACGCCCATGCGCTTCTCCGTCTCCTTCTTTCTCTCTCTCCCCTTCATTCCTTTTACTTATATTCCCCAGAACCTTCTAGAACCACCATAACAACAAACAACAACAAGAAGAAGCCCGTCTTCTTCCTTTTTTTTTCTCTTTCTTTCTCTCTCTCTGATCGACGATACCTTTGTATCTTTCCTCCTCCATGGCTCCGCCACCGCCGACGCCGGTGGAAATCAACGGCGACTCCACCGCCAGCGCCGCTGTTGCTGCCGCTGCCGCTGCCGCAGAGTCTCAGAGATCCATTCCGACGCCTTTCCTTACAAAGACGTACCAGCTGGTGGAGGACCAATCCATCGACGACGTCATCTCGTGGAACGACGACGGATCCACCTTCATCGTTTGGAACCCTACCGTCTTCGCCAGGGACCTCCTTCCTAAGTATTTCAAGCACAACAACTTTTCCAGCTTTGTTCGCCAACTCAACACCTACGTAATTTCATTCAATCCTCACAATTCCGCAATTTTCCTTTTCTCGTTTCTTTTTTTATATTTTTGTTTCTCTTTTTTTTTCGGGGGAATTTTTGTTTTCTATTTTTGTTGATTTTGATGTTATTTGCAGGGATTCAGAAAAGTCGTACCTGATCGGTGGGAGTTCTCGAACGAGTGCTTTCGCAGGGGAGAGAAGCGGCTCCTCTGCGAGATTCAGCGCCGGAAGATCTCCTCGTCGCCCTCTCCGACGCCGTCGCCTACGGCGGCAGCGGTTGCGACCGCGACCGTTGCTGTTCCTCCTCCGATTCCGCTGACCGCCATACCCACGGCGATGCCGATCATATCGCCGTCGAATTCCGGCGAGGAGCAGGTGATATCGTCGAGCTCGTCGCCGTCTCGAGCTCCGGCTGAGCTCATCGACGAGAACGAGAGGCTCAGGAAGGAGAACGTTCAGCTCACGAAAGAGCTCTCGGATATGAGATCGCTCTGCAACAACATATTCACTCTGATGTCTAATTACGCAACGACGACGACGACCACCATCACCTCAGCCACCGGCACCGGCACCGGCACCAACAACAGCAACAATAGCATACAAATCGATGGAAGCGCGCAAGGAAGCAGAGATTCTGTCTTCACGGCGGTGAAGCCGCTGGATTTGATGCCGGTGAAGCGGAGCTCTGGCGAGGATCCGGCGATGGCGATGGCGGTGGAGGAGATGAATCCAAAGCTTTTTGGTGTGGCTATTGGAGCAAAGCGCTCGAGAGAAGGTGGCGGCGGCGGCGGTGGTGCTGGAGAAGGGGAGGAGGATACGCTGTTGCGCCTTCATCAGCCTGGTCATACTGACGTGAAATCAGAGCCGTTGGATTGCCAGAACCATCGCGATAGTGCTAATCAGGAGACGCCGTGGCTGAACCAGTGCCACAGAGCAAATCAGAGAGTTTGCAATTGACACGTGGCGGCGCGCGAGCTCAGCGCGAGCATTTTAGACTAGAATATGTGGTGGCGTAGAGAATCAGAGTCCGGGCACGCGGAGGCGCACGTGACGAATCGGTCACGTGCGTCGTTTAACCGTATGGGACCGATTCCCAGAAGTTTCTCTCAGGGGACGCACAAAAAGTCCGTCTCACTGTTCTCAGAAGAAAACAATACCGTCTCGTCCTTTTCTTTTGGCCCCCCCTTTTTTTCTGGTTTTTTTGTATTTTTTTTTTGGCATTAAATATTTAAATTGGACCTGGACTGTAGATTTACCTCTGTTAGTAATATTGAGATTTTTACTTTACTTGCCTGTAAAAGTTCAAGGTTCACAATCACGTGAATATCCCAACGAAAACAAAATCATGTTTTTTCATGTCTTGTAGCCTTTTTTTTGTTTTGGGGTCTCGGGCACGCATAGAACGTTCTTTGGAATTATATCAAAGTTCATGTGGATGAAAAGTTTGGAAAAACTGATTCAGAATATTAATTAGTAATACTTAATCGTGTGTCTGATAGATTTATTTAATTCAGCAGTGAATTATGATGATGTACGAGCTTGATGAGTATAGCTGGTGAAATAAAATGAACTATAAGTCGAAAGCGAGTGGAATGAAGGCAAAAAGAGAGAGAGAAAACTATGGAGATTCTAGTGATTAAAACACAAATTAAAGGAGAATAAGTGGTGGGCAGAAAGGAGAAAGGGTGCAAAAGTGTTATTTTTTATTGGGGAAGATAAGGCTAAGCAAGATAAACTATGCAAAAACAGTTCTAATTGTGCACCTGTTGCCTTTCCATTATAATAGTCAAATTTGGAAATTCAGCCACGGTAAAAATATGTAGTGTTGAGCGGATGAGTCCCACAACTTGACGTTTATTCTTCTCCTTTTCTTTCCAAAAGTTCGAAAGATGTAGTTGGATTACACATGGATCTCAAGGTGGGTGTTACCATGAATTTTTGGGTTTATCATGTATTATCTATTATTATTTATCAAATCAAATCATTTAATAAAAATAATAATCATTCAACGATTAATAATAAAATATTTATAATGGATCCAAACTTATAACATCTACCTGTAATTTATCAAAAGTTATACCTAACATATTTTGTTTGAAATTGTTCCAAGAAAAGTCGACCAGAAGGACATACCATCCCGCTCTCCTCGTCTCTCGAAAAAAATCTTGTATTCTTTGAGAGCAATAATTTTTTCTTCTTGCGTTTTACTTTGAGCTTGACAAATTAATGATAGTAGATTATTATTATTATTATTATTATTATTTATCGTTGACTATCATCAATTTAAACCTCCACTATACTCATTTATAATATCCCACCAATAAAAGTACTCATTTATAATTTTTTTAGTAAAAAAATTATTATCAAAGCATATGAAAATCTCTCCGCCTTCTATGACCCGATTCAAGTTTTTGTTTTCCAATTAAAAGAAAAAAAAAAAAGGGGTTCTGCTTTTCCATATACGGGCAAGGAAGTTCAATGATTGAAGGGAAGAAACAGCTGATTTTATGGACACAGAAGCATGATAAAAGTGAAACTTTATGAGCTTCTCAAAGGTTCAGAAGATTATTATAACACTGGAATTAAATTTCCACACAGCACGAAAGCACTTTTTCCTTTTATTTATTTTTCTTTTAAAAGACACCGTCTACCCATAGATCTTTTGAATTAAATATGGCGATCATTTTCACCCATAATCACAGGCTTCTCTAGAAGGCAGGTACCCCTCCTTTTCATAGCACTCCTCCGTTCCATCAATTATCAAGCTTTTTGGAATTTGGAATAGATAGCGTGTAAACTATCTATCACACACCGCTGCATTTGTTGAACCAAATAATTCTTGCATGACCCTGTGCATTGACTAATGGAGTAATATTTGTACATATCTTTCATAAACATTTTTATACTAATTAATATAACAATAAATACTTAGTTTAATGAAATTTTGCTGTTTCATGTCAATGCAGTTTTACTAGTAAATTCTCTTGTCATTATTCAACCAGTTACTTCATTACTTTTATAATTTTAAGGATACCGATATGTTATAAGTATTTATAATTAAAATTGTATCTTGTGTTTTACTAATTTAATTTATTAAGATATAAAAAAAATATTTAATCACAACCATTAAAAGTAAGAAGAGTATTGATATTCATTGTATACTGAAACAAAAATCTTATTCAGAGGCTGAGTCAAGGAGGACCAGCGGATGTATCCCCCTCCCCAAATTTTATACTTTTATCATAAAATTACATGTATATTTGTATTACGATCCCCTTAAAAAATTCAATCATTTTTACACATATTATATCCATTCTATAGCAATAGTCATTTCAGACAAATTAGATTCATTGAGAAATTAAATAAAGGGATAGTATGCATAATAAATAATGAAAGTATCTTAGTATAGTTATATGCATGATATAAAAGTATGAAATATATAAATGTCTTGATAATATATTTTTAGGATGTTTCTCTTATTAATTTTTTTATTAAGCTTAAGAGATGTCAAAAAATAAAATTATTGACTCATTTGTTAATAGAAAAAGAGGATAAATAATGAAATAAATTCTAATTTAATAATAACTTGAATAAAAAAATTATATTATGACTTATTTTATATTTTTCATATGATAATTTATTTTATTTTATTTGACCTCCTCTCCCAAAGTTCTTGACTTCGCCGTTCCCCTTATGCAAATATAAGGCAACTTGAATGAATCATACAAGTGAGTTTTTTTTATATTTATTTTCTAATGTGAATCTTGGTGATAACTACGTACAAAGGATCGAAGTGCAGTATGGCTTTAAAATAATAACGGATGTGATTTAGAAGCTACATTCTATATTTGTTAGGGTAAGGATAGTTTGGTTTGAGTTTTTAATTTTTAGCTTTTATTGTTAGTTTTTCAAAATTTGTAAAAGAAAAATTAAAAATTTTTAAAACTATAAATTTTAATTTTCAGATTTTTTAATTTTTTTTATAAATTTTAAAAAATTAAAAACTCAAATAAGACGTGTCCTAAATATTTGATTACACCTCTATCTCATCTTAATTATTGAATATATATGGAAGACACAGGAAAACTGACTTTCATTCAAATGACGTGGCCGCATCACATGTATATCCCGCTTTTGAGCGCATATAGTTATATACAGTAGTTATACGCACATCCCATCCCCATGAAGGGAAAAAGGGTGTTCTATTATTATGTGATTAGATACATGACCAGGAAATACACGACCTTTGCCTCTTTGGTGTTTATAAACAACATACATGTTCATAATTCATCATTTAATAAACAATTATAAATATATTAATTATTATAAAATTTTAGAGATACTTTCGAAAGGAAGAACCCTCAAATTAGTAAACTAAATGCGTGTTTGGAAACAGGTTAGGATGAGCAAAATCAATTCTAAGGCTCTTGAAAATTGTATCGTCATGTTTAGATGGTTTTGTGGAGAATTGATTTTGGCCTCAAAATTTATTTTAGGGGCCTCAACGTGAAAGTAACATTTTGCTTTTGCATCGAACAAAATCCCGTTGGAAGATGTATTGACAAAAATACCCTTTTTATTTACTACTACACTTTGTCTGTTTAACTACTTTATTTGTCAAGTCTTTGACATTTTTTTTTAATTTCAAAACATTTGTCTATTTGTCATTTCAAAGAAGTGCTAATTTTGTTACTAATACTACTTTTAATGTAATTAATTGTATTGACTTACTTTAATTAAGTATGTTTACTTACATTCGTTTTTTTAAATAGGCACAATTTTGTCTTCTTTTTTTTTTTTTGGCACATGAGGAGAGAAAAGCAAATAAAAAAACTTATCTCAAAAAGTGAGCCCCATTGAGTTGCTATGGGGGACAAGATACATATCTCTCAGTAGTGTTAATTAAATATGATCCCTGTCTACTAAAAAAGCACCCAACTTAACAAGAAAGTCCACAATAGAGTTACCTTATTGAAGCACATGCTGTAAGGAACACATCCAATTACACTGAATCAAATGTTTTTCTACTTACACAACTTTATACTATTACCAAGATTAATTCATTGTTTATTTATTTGCTAATTAATAAAATTTGAAGAAAATGGAAAATTATAGTGAGTAATTATCATAGTGAGTAGGTACTCAATATGGTTTTGTACTTTCCTCAAATTTTAGTAATTGGTAGTATAAAATTATTTATATTGTCAATATATAAAAATTAAATTTATAAATTTAATTGTAAAAAAATATTTTTTCAAAATTTTTAATTAATTGTTAATTTGAATATAAATTTATATTTATTTTGATCTATCAAATAAATTCATACCCTTTTGGTAGTTTTACGTCTAAAAGTGATTTTGCTCAAAACTATCCAAACAACTTTTACAACTAAAATCACTTTTCAAGCAAACATATCCCACCATAAATCACTTCACTTTAAAATCAATTTTAATTTAAATAAATTTTGATAATTTTATCAAGGAAAAGCGTTTCATGTGACAACCTACTTCAAAATTTTTGGATTGAGTATGAATCTCTCATCATCGAGTGGAGATTCTCCATCTTCAAAAGTTATGTTGCAAGTAGATGGGGTAAATAAAAATACAACATAGATAATCATAAGACTTAATATAGTTGGTAACTAGCTAGGTTCATTAAGCATTTGGAAAGAGTCTTGTGATTAGATGTTTATCTCTTAGGAAAATTCCCATCTCAAAGCAATTAGTCACTACTATTGGTGATGGATATCCTGGAAAAAAAAAATCACATCCCTGTTTTTTCTTTGTCATTAAAAAAATAAATTTTCTATTTGATTTATTTATCACTTTGACAAATAAATGAAGTATCATTTTTTTTTTTTAGTATCAATAAGGGACAAGATTGATAGAGTGATAATAACATTTTAAGTATTTTAATATAGATTAGTTCAGTTAGTGAAGTTACCTTTGTCTATAATTAAAAACTTCTGATATTTTTAAATTTGTTTGAAACAATAGTAAATAAAAAAAAAATTACAAAACGGAATGGATAAGTATTTTTCTGCTAGTATCAATTTTGCAAAATCACACCTTATAGAATCAGAAGAGGGTGAATTGGTCCTATGTGTTTAATAAGGAAAAAAATTAGCAAATTAAAAATTAATTGTTTAGTTAAAAAATAATTAAGTAACATACATTAATTATATAGGATTATAAGGGTGCAAAGATTGTGCAAATGACTTTATATTAATCCCAGTCACAATGTTTGACTTATGTGCAATCTCCAAGCAATAACTCCGGGGATTATAAGAACTCAATTCCAAGTTGAGTATGAAGTTACCATAAAATCTTTCAACCACAACTCAAAATAGAGTTAGTAGTTTGAGGCCTTTTTTTTTTTTTTAAATTTGTCAAGAACATCACAAAATTTTCCACTACCATACAATCACAATCACTTAAGATCCTTTAAAGTGACTATATAATTTCGTTATTAGCTACAATAATATAGTATCTTATTTATAGACCTAATAAACTAAATCTTGTGGGCCTAATTATTGGACCCTATTATTAATTGGGTCGTAACAATGGAAGATTGAGGGTTCTGTAGTGGCTATATCTTAATAATTTTGAAACCGTACTCTCGTATCTTGTGTGCAATTTGTTCTCCTCATTAGTTCTTTCGATCTAATGCGGTTAAATTTCAATTGAATATAGTTAGTGTATACATATCACTCTGCGTTGTTTAAGCCATGTATGTTTGATCACACTACAGAGAAAGTAAAAATGGGTTATTGATTGCCTTCCCAACATAGCACACTGAATAATTTTGTTTATTTGCACAACATGATGTGTTCATGTGCATGATTTCAATCAAGCATCTCTGTCAATATACATATGTTATTAATTTTGCTTATGAAGAGCTTTCATATGTAAAATTTAGTTTACATGTACCAGTAGATTCCTGAATTGTGTCTTTGTCGAATCAATTTTCATTTATTTCTTTTTGGAAACACAATAGGACCTACAAGCATAGTAGACTTATTTGCATGCTTTTCTTTGGTTCATCTTTGCTTCTTTTAATTTATTCACTTATATCAATTTTAGCTCGGTATGGAATGTATTGCAATCACATGATTAGTTAGTTCAATTCAAATTTGATATGAGTAAATAAGAAAAAGTTGCATCTATTAGCTCAAAGTTTTTCCTATAGTGTAGCTGAAAAATGGTTTTCACTTTATAGTAAAGTCTTTCCACTAATTTTTAAATAGATTTTGTCATTATTCACTTGGTGGCTTGTCCCTAGATTTTGATTACTTTTACTGATTTTAGCTTATTAAAATATTGTGCTTTTGAAATAAGGTGCAGAAAGATCTCTCATAAAGTGTTAGAAGCCAAAGGCAATTTTTCAATGCTTGCTGTATTATTTGATATAATTTTATTAAAATGCAACATGACACAAATATATTATCTGGTCATTATTCTGAACATGATTGTAGATGGACAAAGTTTAATAGTAGATCAAGAGGATTTTTACGTTAATACTACTTAAGCAACTCATATGGTTCAAATAAGGGAGACAATAGTCAATCAAATATGGGATAATTATCGTAAATGATTGAAGAGGATTTTATTTTGCATCTTTTGACATGATGTCCATTTTTTTTTTTGGTATTTTTTGCTTGATGATAAATTAAAGTACAGTGATTACTATAAATAAAAATTGTACGAGTTGTTTGGTTGAATTATGATATTTTGTTTATTATAAGTACAATTACTAATAAATCAGTTATATTTCAAACATATTTTGCTATTAAAAACAATTATGTTAGATTTACTTTATTTTATGAAACTACTTATTTTTTTAATAAATATTTTGGGTGGATAAATCAAATTTACAAATCAAATATAAACACATAATTGAAGGGACCAAATTTATGATATATATATATATATATATATATATATATATATATATATATATATATATATATAGTTTTTGTTGTTAGAGAATATAATCGCATTATTTTAAATTTTACTTTGGAAATTTATTTTGAAAAACAAACATACTAAACGTATTCTCTTTGTTTTTCCTATTTAAAAAAAGGATCAACTTTGACAAATCAAATACATTTCTTGAAATTTAGAAATTTGGAAAAAAAATAAAAACGGGAAATATTTCTGCAAACCTAACTTGCTCTAATTTTTTCCCTGTCTTTTGTCAAAATTATTATACAGTCAAATCAAATCTGCTCATAATTTTATATGTAACAGTACTCATAAGTTCAAATGAAAGGTACATTCTTTTAGATTTTTTATGGCCAAATACATTACTCTTCGTTTAATTTGTTACCTGATGAATTTTTTTTCTTTTTTTGGAAACACATGATAAGAGGGTGTATCACATGAAAAATATGATTTATTATAAGAGTGAGAAGGGTAAATTTAAATCTTATAATCATATATAGATAGTTAAGATTTAAAGATAATTAATAACAATTAATATTCACATGTTCATTTAAAAAGGTCATATAACTTTACATTTTAATTTTGATCATTCATATAAAATCCAATGATCAAGATTAACTCATTTTACTTCCATAATAAATCATATTTCTCGCATGACGCATTCTCTACCAGATAAACTATTAAGCGTACATGTGGTTTTTTCAACTCTAGCGGCTATATATTGCAGAAGTAGTCACTGTAATTGGGCTTTGTTATTACCCAGTGTTCACTCAGAATAAACCCTTGAAGGCTTGGGATGGGCCAAAGCCTTCTATGTTGAAATGACCTCACTGGGCCTAATGTTAATAACGCACATGCTCTTTTTGACTTTACAAGCCCAATTACAGTTTTGATTAGTCTCTGAATGAATAATACTCTGACCAAATAATATGAAGCTGTCGAAAAATAATAATAAAGAACTGGAGTCACGACAAAAAATGAAAATTAAAAACCGTAGTCAATTAGTCAAAGGAATAAAAACAAGTTATCGATAAAATTAAAAATGTTAGTTAAGTCATCATAGTCTCTTCTATTTGACTATTAGCATATTTAAGAGCAAGATGAGAATATGAAAGATAAGCATTATGAATGCTTTTATTTTTCATTCAAATGTATCAAAACTAATTACTTTGTTGATTTTAATTACCATAACTCTGCTACTTCTGTTTCTGAACAAACACTACTAATATCCTATATCATATAATATCGTAGTGTTTCTTTCGTCCGGTATAACATCTATATTAATATTGTTATGATTTATATCTGTTGTGACATTGAGCAATCGAGGACAGAGCCTCAGTCAAGGCTCAAGGGCACATCATTTAGGAAAGTATAGGTTAACAAGTAATATCTCATAATTTGCTTTCCCGAACCTTCTGTGGCTGACAATGACATTGTGTACGACGTGTCTAGTTTGGAGAGGCTGAGCTGTGAGATCATATTATCCACATTATTTGATAGCGATATATATATGGAATCACCCCCAAAATTTGCATGAACTTCCTTTATTCTTGTTTTTGTTAAAAATAATAAATAGTTTACATAATTTTAGAAATATTTATGATTTTATTGATTTAATTAAATAAAACATTACTTTTTACCAATCTAGAAGAATTTAATTTTGATGTATTACTAATTTAAAGTTTTTTAAATATATGATATATAATTCATATATTAGCAGATAACAAGAGTATTTAACTTTCACAATCTTTACTTCAAAAGTCAAACATATAGTGATGTATGATTAGATAATAAAGCAAAAGTCTCTACATGTTTTAAAATGAATCTAATTTGAGAAATAACCATCATCCTCATCTTTAAGGTAACATTTATTTACTGTCTCTAAGACAGAAATATAGGGACAGTAGAGATAGTAGAAACGGAGACATAAATAATAAATATGTATAAGAGTATTATTAGAAGAAAAAATATTAAATTTATATCTCTGTATTCTATCCCCACATTTTGGAGATACAAAAATTTTATGTTTTTCTATCTCAAGGACAGAAAATTTTTTTGTCCCCTACTTCTGTCTCTACTACCATAAAGATTTGTGTCTCTAATGTCTCTGTATTCTTGTCTAAGAGACAGTAAACAAATGCTACATAAGGGAGCACAGAACTAGGGGTGGGCATAGGTTATTATATATAGTTCTTAGTATGCCCCTTTGAAATAATCACTGGAGTGAATACCCAATTTGGTCCTTCAAGATTTTTATATTGGACTATTTCATCTTTCAAGAAATAAAAGTAATCTTATGGTTTCTCAAGATTGAAAATAACAGACACATTAATCCCTCTGTTAGTTTTTCATTATTAAACTTACACATGTAGCATAATACATTGATGACATGCCATTAAAATGATATATGCAAGCTAAATGATGCTATTTTAGAATATATTGCACTTATTTTGGTATTTAAAATTGCATACAAAATGAGTCACTTTATGGTTATAATAGAGATTTAATTGACTTATTTTATGAATTTCAACCACTAAAACAAGTCATTTTATGCTCTATTTTAGTTCAAATAACATGTGTATCACTTAACATCATGTTAATAAAGCAATATGTAATTCTATTAGTGGTCAAAGAATCAAATATATACAAAGGAACTAATGTGTCATATTATTCAAATTTTAAGGAACCGTGGGTTTAATTTTAGTTTTTGCGAGACTAAATAATCTTGTGAAATTTTCTTGAGGGACTACATGAGTTATTTACTCTAATTTTTGGCTTTGTTATTGCTCATCCCTTAACCTTTTTCTCTCATTAATTAAGTGAATTACATTTTCAAGGAGAGCACTTAAGTTTAAGGGTAGTGTTATTAACACCCAAAAGGTATGTGTTTCTCGAAACACTCATTTTATTACCATTAGATGTAATGAATATTAAGGATGAGTGGGGATCATTATTAAATCTAATAATGATAAAATGGGTATTGCAATAAATATCCACTTTTTAGATATTAAAATAATATTTTTGAAAGTTTAAACAATGAAAAAACTGATTATTAGGAAGATCTCGTAATCATAAGAGTACTTGAGAGTTCAATCTTGGAAGGAATGAGATATCCTAAAGATTTAAAAAGTGGCACTTTTTCCTCAACTAAAATGTATATTCTTTCTTTTTCTATATACCTTCTTCACCTCGTCCTTCTCTCTCTCCTTGTTAAAAGAAAAAAACAAAAAAAACAACTCATAGATGAACCATCACACTAAACCCTATGTAACATGTAAAATGAGCCCAAAGCCCAAAATGCTAAAGATAGGTGAATTAACAGGTGTTGAAGACCAATGCATCAAGGAAGCAAATATTGGTAATTCTTTTCCCCCTCCCTGTGACAGCTTCTTCCTTCCTCCGATTTTGAAATTCTCACTATTATCATCTTCTTCTTTCCTTAGGTGTTGAAGCATACGTATGGAGACTTGCTCTAAGGACTATCAACAACCATTATTCCTATTTACTTTTCTTATATTTTATTATTACCTTGTCAATAGAAAACTACAAGAATATCGGTCCCTTATTAAATTCCCAGTGCACTATATTTTGTTCATAGATTTTCTTCAATATTAATATAAGCAAACGGGTTCAGCTGCTTTTTCTCATAGTTCATGAATTTAGTTCCTTACAATGGTGCTTTCATTGGCCACCATGCTTGATTTCTATGGTGGTTTGCTGAGCTCAATTAAGGAGCAAACTGGTACAGTAAATGAGTATTATCTTGAATTCATGGCTCATGCTCATCGCATTCATATGAATGATCCTGAGATATTGTTATCTTGCTTTATCAATGGATTAAAAATTCATATTCACAGAGAGGTTTTTTGTGAAAAGCCTAAATCTCTTTTCCGTGCATTCTATTTAGCAATATTGTATGAAAAAAGGTTTGCAGAACTAATCAAGATCGATAATCAAACAGCAACAGAAAATCAGAATTCATCATCGACAATTTCAGAATCAACAATTTCATATTGGAAATCAACAATTGCAAATTAGGATTTCTCAGATCCAGATGCAGAGCAACAACAACAACAAGAATCAGATCCAGATCTGGAAAAGAATGCAAGCTGCAATGGAGAACCACCACCATTAGAAGAGGATGGCAACACCAAGAAACCTTCAGATCCGAAACCCTTAAATCTCAATGCTCTGGCGGTGGAGGCACCAACAGCAACCGTGCTGTGGTTTATCGACGGAGAATAAGGACTGGTGACGATTAGGGTTCACTCGTCAGTGATCACAGTCAAGCTTCAACGGGAGAAGGAATATGGCAGAGCACCAGCGGCTGGCACAGAAGAGATGCTTTCCGTCGACTTCTTGGGATGGGGTGTGATAGAAGCAAGGCTGAAGCGGCACCCAAGATGTGTTCTCCTAATAGGCCAAGACATTTCTGCTTGTCACATGGAAGTGGCCAAGACCAGTCCACTGTTTTCGGTGCTTGCTGGGAAGATGCCTCTTCTTGTGCTTAGAGAGGCAGAGGACAAAGATGCACTAGACTTGCAAAGCAAAAAGGAGCTTATCCTTGCTATTAAGGGACATGTTGCATCAAATGGGTTTGTCAAAGCAAAGGAAGAAAATAACCTTATTGTGTTCAATCCGGGAGGGAAAACGGGGCATTCTATCCCATTCAACAACATTGATAATGATTGGAAGGCAATACAAGCTTCCTTCATTACTTGTGTTATTCCTCCAATTATAGAAGGAATTTGCTATTTTTTCACTAGTTTTGCTCTGCTGATTAAGCCAAGACACATAGTAAGTGCTGACCTAAAACTTTTCATGTTCTACTTCATTTTTGTGCTTGTGTTTGTATCCAAATTTATGACATGCATATCACAAAGACTTTGGATGTGTATGATGAAATGGCCAAGGAAAATAGGCTTGTTCAATTAACTCAACATTGTGGTGAAATTTTCTATTGCACTTTTATATTTCCTAAGACAATTTCAATGACTGATCTTGAAGCTGACTTGATAAGTGAAAGCCAAGGTTCATGGTTAAGACCAAGACTTCCAAAATTTGCTTCCCCAGTACACATCTACAGGTTAAGGATCAATGTTGATAAATTGAAGACCATCATGTTTTTATCAATCAATCATTCTTATTTGGATTATTGTTTCATGGGAAATCCTATATTAGAGTTGAAGAGCAACTTGAACAGCTTGTACTGTGAATCAGTTGAAATGGCACTTGTCACATATAGGCAGTGCATTAGTGATCTCTGGAGTTGTTGTTCTTTATTCAATTCAACTCAGGATAAGGATCAATGGAGGGATCTTATTAGGTTGATTCCTTTTTATGAACTTATCTTGAAAGGCAACAACATATTCGTATGTGATCCCGGAGGTATAGGATTCTATTCTATTATGACTAAAGTAAGTTTTCAGGAGAGGCACGTGAATTGGTTTGAGTCTAGCTATATCCTCACTATGATTCAATCTGCTTCTCAAATTTTTGATGATATCTATGAGATGGGTAATGTAAATTGTAGGCCTACTTCTTGTTTGGATATGCTAGTAAAAAAACATGAGGCTGAGTATGTTGTGGTTCGACATATTATTGAAGGCATTAGACATAATCTGTTACAAATGGAAATGGAAGCTATATTTCGTTGATTTTTGCTAATTTTGGTGAATTTGAAAACTATGAGTATTCGTAGGCCAAGAATTGCAAGTTTTGCTGAAATTCACTATACACTGCATCATAATGCCTCCTTGAAGTTCCTGCTACTTCTTTCAATTGGTGGAAAACAATTCTTCATAGCAGTAACTACTCTTATTATCTTGCCTAAAGTGTGGATGAATGCTAGAGATATTATACTAACAGGTTCACCAATTAGTCTTGGGGTTCAAAGCATCCAAAACACCACCACAGTGAGTTTTTCTCCTCCTACTAATATGTTTAGGAGGGACTTCGGGTTCAGTTTCCTTGCTAGCCTACCCATATTACCATACCACATGTTCACTACCAAAGGAACAATGCAAAATTCCTTCCACCTGACACTTCCTTTAAGTGTCATGGTTCTTGAGATTGAAGGAATAAGTGACAGTTTCAAGTTATGTGTAGAGAATGCTCATGGTACTATGCTAGATTTATCAAGTTGAATAACAATACATTAGCTCAAAACCCTGACCTTAAGGACAAGGTCAATTTTAAAGGGGAAGATAATGTAACATGTAAAATGACCCCAAAGCCCAAAATGCTAAAGATAGGTGAATTAAAAGGTGCTAAAGACCAATGCATCAGGCAGGCAAATTGTGGTAATTCTTTTCCCCCTCTCTATGACAGCTTCTTCCTTCCTTCTATTATAAAATTCTCACGATTATCATCTTCTTCTTTCCTTAGGTGTTGAAGCACATGTGTGGAGACTTGCTCTAAGGACTATCAACAACCATTATTCCCATTTACTTTTCTTATATTCTATTATTACCTTGTATACAGAAAACTACAAAAATACTGGTCCCTTATTAAATTCCCAGTGCACTATATTTTGTTCATAGATTTCCTTCAGTATTAATACAAGCAAACGGGTTTAGCCCCTTTTTCTTATAATTTGTGAATTTAGTTCCTTATACCTTAAATCCACAATCACAACCACCCTTATCCATTTTGGGTTTTGTGCCGCTTTATATAAGAGAGGAAGAGGCTATTAGGATTTTTAGAGTAATTTTCTAAGTTTAATTTCTTAATTTTCTTTTTAATTCAAAATATTATTTTATTCATAACAGGAAGTTAAGGGGAAATAAAGAATGCTATCATTATATGTAAAGAAGAAAAAAGAAAGAAAGAATATGAGTTTCAATCAAAAGGATGGAAAAAAGAGTGAAAGAAGTGATCGGTGCAATAAGAGATAAGTTAAGAAAAATTAAGAGTGATGTTGGCTTTTAAAATTGATACAGAATAATTTTTTCTTTCTAGAATTAGAATCAACCTTTTAAAGTATGATAAAATAATCTATAAATCTTATGGCAAATTACGCACTAACCTCATTTGTCATTTTGAAAATCCACTTTAACTTCCTTCTATTTGTTCAAATGATACCGATATTTCCTGAATGCAGTGTATAATGTATAATGAAAGGGGCAGCATAGTATTTTGCAAACTTGAGAAAAATTAGTATAATAATTTAACAAACTCAAAAACCTCTTTAGCAAATTTTATAAATAAAGGGAACTCTATGTGAAATTCAACAGATATCAAGGGAGGTCAACGCAATTTGTCCTAAATATAAATACAACTTATAATGTATCTTTGATAATATATGATATAAAATGATGTAATGATGATGTCACAATGGCATAATAACTTTATGAGTTAATAATTTGTCTAACTTTTTTAGTGAGACTCACAATCAAAATGTAGATGAATAGATGATTTAAAATATAGAATTTAATTTTAAAAATATAAATTAAAAATAAAGATAAAGACAAACTATTCATCTATCCATTATTATAATTAGATTTGTGTTTACAAGGTTATCAAACGCGATAATTTACTTAAATTTATAGAGTTTAGGTAAAATATTCAACTCATAAACTCTTAAAAGTTTACTTGTAAAATTATAAACTTTATTAGGGGATATAACTCATAAAATTTTGTGGGTTAACTTGAGAGTTTGATAACCTTAATGTGCATGAGGTGTTTTATTAAAAATAATATGGAGAGTAAGTTCTCTCCTTAGACTTTTATGTGATCTTGTTATGTATAATTTTTCATTATTACTCCTTCTGTTGCATGTTATCTATCCATTTTTTAAAATTTTTTGTTTCACTCCATCTGCCATTTATCATATTAAGGAGACATTAATTTCCTTTTACCAATTATACTCTTAGTATATATGATTTACAATTTTACACTATTATCAATGAGACATTAATCATTTTTACTAATTAAATAAGAACAATCTTATCAATTAATATATTTTTATACTATTTATCAATATGTATTTATTGCTTTCTTAATATTTGTTTTTTTTATTTTGAACAAATAATATGCAATATAGGAAGCAATTCAAAAGATAAAAGTCAGATAAAATATAAACGTAAAAATATTAGTAATGAAAAATCACACATAAAAAATTATGTAAAAAATTAATACGAAAACTATCTATTTCAATTATATCGTGCCACGCAATTTTAAATTATTTAGAAACTAAACAATGATCGTAGGAGAATTTATCTAGTGCCACCAATACAGTCAAAGAGAATATGAGATGGAGAAGTGCAATGGATGTTAAAATCTTTTCAGTTTGAATGCTTTTATTATGCAGACAAAGATATTCTGAAAAGTGAAACTACATGTCAAGTTTGGAGAGGTTAATTCCATGCATTCGCTTTTCTTAAAACAATCGCACTCTCTCCAAATTCAGATCGTCCTTTTTTAATGCTCCAACAACAAAGTGAGAAGAATTAAAAGGACAGAGTCTGCCATGCTTTCATTCCTTGCCGACTAGGACACTTGGAACTAATCCAATCCAATCAGCTACAAACAAAGAAGCCCGAATAATAAATCGAGATACTTCACTTTTACTTTTAAAATAGTGTTATTTGTATATATATATTATGGAATATTATAATAATATATATTTGTTTATTATTAGATGAGATATTGATCCCAAACTAAATAAAATTTACACCTTATTTAATGATGGATAAAAATATGTTGATAGAATATCGCATAAATAATTAATACAAATAATATTTCTCTTATTTTTAACACGATGATTTCTTGTTAAATTATCACTATTAATAAAGTAACTTTTTTGATGATTAAGTTTCTTCCCAGCTTTGAGGAAAAAAAAATGAGAAGGGAAACTTAATTAATACTATCATAATAAAATTGAGAGGATACAATCCAAAATAAAAAAATGCATCATCTCAATTTTATTTTTGACACAATGATATCAAATTAAACAAGTATTATTAATTACGTCACTTTCTTCGATCATTAAATTTTTTCTTTACTTTATCAAAAAGGATGATGGTTGGAAATTGTTATTATCATGACAAACTAAGAGGATACGTACTCGGAATGAATTGGGAATGGATCCTATTAATTTTATTTTTGACGTAATGAATTCTGTAGTATTGACAAATATTATGCACTAAATTGTTGTTGTTCTTATTATTATTATTATTATTAAAGTTCTTGTGATAAGCATGGATGTATGAAGAAATTTTCTCCACATCTGCCAGCTACAATATTCGTTGATGATATTATCGACCACCTTTAAAATAAAGTAATTTTATTTCTGTTACTTTGATATGTACTAAAATATTTGAAAAACTATGTATTAATAATAATGAATTTTTTTAAATATACTATTTATCGATTTACTAAAAATAAATAATAAAAACTATGTGCCAATAACTAAAAATTTTAATTTTATCAATGTTTTTAATTATTAACATATATTTTTTAATTAATAAGATAATTAAAATCCAATATATATCCAAATGATGTCTGTAAAATTGGGTTAACAAAGCACTTCTCTTATAAATAATTAACCAAAATATTGAAGAACAACAAAAGGTGGTATTAAGCACTTCTAATTGTATAAAGTTGTTGGTATCCACTATAGTACACTGGCTGTTATTTATGGTTTGTTCTTCATGTTAGTTGCTGAGGCAAGATAATTGATACTTTGTATAATGAGACAGTGATGGGCTCATTTCATGTGTTGAGGACAGTTTGATGAAAGGAAATTATTATTACTGGAAACTAGAGAGTTGAAAATATACAAAACTATTAGTAGTGGCCAATGAACTTTTTTCTTTCTGTTCATTTTGTTCTTATTCCTTTTCTTTCTTTCTTTTTCTTTTTTTTTCTTTGCGTGTCCTTCTGTATGTTTTTGAATAAGTGGGGAACAGAATAAGAATTTGCTATATATATAACATTACTCAATAATTTGCCACATAGATTATCCTAAAGTTTTTCTCTTAACTAATAATAGTTACAGAAACTGCATATTTCTGTTTAAGGAAAATAAAAGTATCATATCATTTTTCAAATCCCACAATTAAAAAAAAGAATGTATTAGACTGTCTCTTTTTCCTTCAATAATTGAGCTTTTGCAACTCTATTAAGGAAGCCAAAGTAGAATATATATGTTGCATTGCATGAACCTATCTAGCGTGTTAAACTGAACAATTTCCTTCACATCCATGAAAATTGTGGTATTGGATTTATTCCTTACTATAATATATTCAGAATTTGCAGAATTAATTTTATGGGAAAAAGTTCAACAGGGTATTTCGATTGAACCGTGCCAGCTGCTTCTAATCTGAACCGGCCACCTCTCGGACATGAATCTAGGATAAATTGATTATACTCATGCAATTGACACATCAATCAAATCACATCACTATTATGTGGCAACTTAACTGATTCCATGCTGAAACTTCCAATCAGATAACTATAGCACTCAGTATGGAATGCACTTCACCTACACTGCACATATGTACTAAGTATAAGTTCAAACCATTTTATGATGTGAGATTGTTAGGCGATGGTAGAGTATTAAGCAAGTAAGAGGAAATCGGACCGGGTATCGAACCAGTCAAGGTACTGATTCAAAAATTTAGAGGTCTGACCGGGTCAATCGGGGTTTAATCGGAATATAATAAAATATATATTTAAACATAGACATATGATTAATTAGAATATAAAAAATATATTAAATCATTAACATTAACCTAATCAATACAAAAAATATATATATTCATAAGTTTATAATCACACAATATTTATTAGTGCCATTGTTTGGTTCCATTTTCTTCATTTTTGCTCTGTGATGTCATAAAATATCAGTATTTAAGCTTCAAAACAAAAAAAATATAATCCAATAATCTTTATTAGTGCCATTTTTTGGTTCCATTTTCTTCATTTTTACTATGTGACTATCACAAAATATCAGTATTTAAGTTTTGAAATAAAAAATAAAATAAAAATTTAAAAGTCTTTGGACCGGTTCAACCGGTCTGGTTTGTCGGTTTTCCCGATTTTGACCTGTTCTTGACCGATTTTGACTTCCTTTGATTTTTGGGGGTTAATCAGACCGATCAGGTGGGGTTCGGTCGAGCCGTCGGATGGCGATCGATCAGATTTTCTCTTCCCTAGTATTAAGTAGAACTGCGTTCTACACTTAGGGAATGACATTTTATCTAAGACTCCACCCACTTATTAAGTTACATTTCAAATAAATATGCTAGTTAGTGGTAAGTCGATTTGGTATCTAAAGTTAAAATATCATCTTGTAAGTAGTCAGAATATCTATACCTGATACTCCATAAGGTAGCGTTTGTTTCCTATCGTAGGACAGAAAATATAGCAACAATAGAGATAGAGACATAAAAAATTTTGTCTCTGTATCATATTTGGTTGTGGAGTACCAGACGTAACAAGTGTCAGTGCTGACCGGTGTTCACTGCCATTAACTGGGCATTGACCGACTGTTGACCGACGTTGCCTAACAGTAGTGGGCAGTTGACTAGTGACCTGACCATTACCAGAGATTTCTGTCTCCGTGTCCTGTCTCCACTGTCTCAACTTTTTAAAAGGACAAAAATATAAAAAAATTTTATTTCTGGGAAAAAAAAGTTTTTATCCTCATATCCCACCTCTACTATCAAATATGATACACTGATAAATTATCCTTATATTTCTATCACATGATAACAAGCAAATGCAGCCTAACTGATTAATACTTTCTCCTTCACGACCAAGACAACTGCCTAGTTCCCAAGAAATTTAAAAGTTAGTTCTATGAAGAGGGTGGGGACAGGTCTTAGATGCCTTGGTGACAACAAGGTATTAGAGCATGGAGTAACTTTGACTTTTTGTGCCACGTCAATTGTAAGTGGTTTTCATGCCTCTTTGGAAAGAGGGGTAGGCCAATAGGGATTGAAAATATGGGGTCTTAACAGGAAATGTGTTAGTTTAAAAAATTACATTAATTAGATGTTTATTATTTGTCTTCATTCAAGCCTATCACGAATTAAAATAGGGATTTTACTGACCAATATCTTAACAATGGTTAAGAAAAAAAAAATTCTCCCTTCATCCTTGAATAATTCTCATTTACAAAAATTTTATTGTCCAAAAATAATTATTTATTTTAAAAATTTAAATAGTATTAATTATTTCTTTTCAATAATACCTTTATTAAATAATATTAGAGGATGAGAAATATATAATAGAGTAGAAGAGAGAAAATTAAAATATTAAAAAGAAATAATAATAATTTAATAAATTATTTTTAACTTTTTCTAACTTTAATATTTTCTCAATTATTTCTTTAATTTTAGTGCACATTAAAAATTGAAATTATTCAAGGAAAGGGAAAGTAAGTTTCAAAATTTTTAAGTGGATTTCATGCATAGAAAACATTAAAACTTATCTTCCCAATGCATAAATTTTTATCTTTGATTCTTTAACTAATACCCTTGCAGTAATGGTTAGATAAATCTTAAAATAGTCATTTGTTTCTCCATTGAATAAAAGACAGAAATCCTAAACTTGATAATATTTCCTTTTCATTTATATGAGAAAATCATGTGCAATGAAACTCAGTACCTTATAAAAAAGTTGAATTCCATTCGCTGAAGATACTGTATTATAGTGGGAAAATTGTATATATTCTTCATTCTCGGTTAGCCAATAAGCCAAAGCCATGTTATAGATTCTGCCGCTAATCAGACATAAAAATTAATATTTTAGTTTTAGCTTTTTAGAAGTGAGCACTTAAGGACAAAATAAATGTAGCAGATGATCATTCATTCTATCTGGCGTGTTCCCTTAATGTTTGAAGAACACAAATAGCATACTTAAAACACATGTCCTTTCCTTAAATGGACGAGCCTGTTGTATGGAATCTTTCTTTTGTGCTTCTAAGCCAAGCCAAGCTCATGAACTCCTTTTTCAAATCCTTATGGCTCTATAAATGCACCACTTCCTATGTATCCGCATTACCAAGTTTTAGAGCATATTTTCCCGCACCTCTCCACTGCATATCCTTTCTCTTGGCATTGTTTGCAATGTCCAGGAACATGGAAACACTTGCTGTGGGAGGAGTGATAGGGGAGGTTGTTGACATTTTCAGCCCAAGTGTGAGAATGAATGTGATTTATTCCACCAAGCAAGTTGCTAATGGTCATGAGCTAATGCCTTCTGCCGTTGTGGCCAAGCCACGCGTTGAGATTGGTGGTGATGACATGAGGGCTGCTTATACCTTGGTAACTTAAATACTCACTTCTCACTATGTTTGGATATTGCTTTACATATACATGTTTATAACGGTATTGATACTTGGCATATATCCTCTTTTCTCCCATGTGAAATGGAAACTTGTAGATTATGACAGACCCAGATGCTCCAGGTCCTAGTGATCCATATTTAAGGGAACATCTCCACTGGTTTGTACAATCTTATATAACTCCCTTTCCAATGTCTTTTTCTTTTCTTTTTTTTTAATTACTTTGTAATATCAATTCTTTCAACAACTTGGTGCCAATTTGCAGGATTGTTGCAGACATTCCTGGTACTACAGATGCATCTTTTGGTTAGTTTAGTTTTACCAATTATATGTTAATTGAAACACAAAAAAATATTGTCATTTTTCAAGATGCTTGTCACTTTTGTCAAGAATGTAACAAGCTGAACTTTCATATGAAGGAAACGAGATAGTGAGCTATGAGAGTCCCAAGCCAGTAATAGGAATCCACAGGTACGTATTCATCTTGTTCAAGCAGAGAGCAAGGCAAACAGTGAGGCCCCCTGCTTCAAGGGACCACTTCAACACAAGGAGGTTCTCTGAGGAGAATGGCCTTGGCCTACCTGTTGCTGCAGTTTACTTCAATGCTCAAAGAGAGACTGCTGCAAGGAGAAGGTGATGACTGATTCCTGAAGATCAAAGGGTGCTTTAAATAAAACTTGTTGCTAGTTGTCTCAGCCTTATCTCAATTATTAATATTATTGTTTCCCATGTATGGTTTTCTTAGGGCTTGGCATGGTAGAATAAGGACAGCTGTTTGATGAAACCTTTTCTTATTACTTTTTCTTTTGAAAAAAATGCAAGTGAGTACTTCGAATTGTTTGCCTGAATCAGAGTTGTCAAAATGATGTGGTATATTGTTGGCTCTTGTATAAATGAGTGGATTTTACCACTTTATTTCTTTCAACAATATCATGATTTCTGTCAAGAATTTTGACAAATATCTTTGGTCGAGTACTATTTTTCTTTTGGAGTGCACAAGTGTACGTGGGGTTTGGAGGGTAGTAGATATTCTTTATGTACTTTGTGTGCTAGTAGGTTATGCTAAGTTGTGGACCAAATTGGTATAATGTTCCTTTTAAGGATTTATGATCTTGTGATTGGAATGGAAAGGACACGACCATACCACAGCTTTATGGCTTTCTAATTGGTGCGTGGCGTGCAATGATATGATGATATGGTGTACTACATACTAGTACTACTTTTTTCCCTCCAATGCTCTAGCGCTGTCACTTCAATTTCTTCACCGTTCATATACTTGTACTGCTATTGTCACATGCTTCATATCTAAGCTATTTTGAAGTTTGGTCAAGCATTAATTAACAGTGCAAGCCAATTGTTAAATCATGAGTGAATATAAAATACAGATGCAAGCCAATTGGATTCAGATAGAGTCAAGATTACAGTTGTATGTACAATCAAGTCTGCAAAAATTAGAGAAAAGAAAAGAATAATGAAGTTTAACAATCACTAGAATTTAGATTTAGAGATGACTTATCTTCCAACAAAATTGTCATATTAACTTCACCACCAAGAAAGGTAAATTTAAGGGGTATAGATACAGTAAATAAAGAAAAGATAAAAAATGTCGTTTTAAATAGAAAAGGGCAAAAATGGACATCAACTTGAAGTTTAAACTTCAAAATATAGGATTGGATTTTTATTTCAAGTTAATTCTGATAAATAGCTAAAGAAAATCAATTAATCACATATTATCACATAAGTGAATTTTAATATAATAATTATAACAGTCAAATACTTTAAGTGATAAGCTAATATATACCTAGATTATAATGAAAAAATGTTTTGCATTAGCAATAATATCTTTTTTCTTTTTACCGTGTTTTCAAGATATTTAAGGAAGTATTTGCATTAGCATACTTTAAGTGATATTTAAGGAAGTATAATAGAATCACATTGAGAGATGAGAAATGGTTCAGTAATATGCTAGGATCATTGGAACAACATTTAAAAGTTGCATTATCTATAATTTAATTTGCATTCACAAGTAATGTGTTTTAAAAGTAATTTTTGTATTATAAATAAACTCTCAGTAACTAAGATAACACAAATATGATTAGTTGATTACTCAGTTATTTGGTAGCAACCCTTGCCACCACCCATTCTCTGAAAAGTGTCACCAATGTGTATATTCTATGTATAACCATGGTAGAAGCAAAAGCTTAGTAAGGAACAGAAAAAGATACAGCAACAAACTAAACAAATAATTGTAAACAAAGAAAGGGTGAATGTCTCTTTTTTCTAAGGATGCGGATCTCAAATGTGGCAACATGCCATTAGTTGGATGTGATTGCTGACTATGTGAAAGAACATAGCATTCTTCCAATCCCGGAGAAATCTTCTAACTACTGCATTTTCTTTCCAATCATTGACTTAGCACGACAATTGTGGTTCCAACAATAATGATGATAATGACCATAATATGAAGGTAGTAACCATTAACCAGATTTGTTTTCATCCCACACCAAAATAATAATTTTCCCTTAGCAAAGGCACACATCTAGAGCTAACAAGTACTACTCATAAAAGTGCTATTAGCACAAGCGAATTTTGCAGCAATGCTAAACAAGCTTGCTCTGGTATTAGTATTTCAGCATAATATTAGACTACTGATGAAAGAAACACCCTCAAGTTCACAAAAGGGCTTGCAAATGTTTCAACAAGCCGTTTCAGCAATCAAATTTGTTCTTTCTGAAACTACAAAATTCATGACACAACATAATATACAGAACTTCCTAATGTGATACATATGCTAAACCACAAAGGTATTTCCTTTTCACTTTCTTTTCTCTGATAAAATGAAATCCAATTGCAACCAATTAAAATAGCAATCTGATCACACTAATTTTACGAACCCCCTCTAACTATCATAACAGGGAATTACAAAGAAGGGATACTGAAATGCAAGGATACTATTTATCACCTAGTATGCAGCCTGTGCAGCAAAACAATTCTGCAAAACAGCTATCTTTCTTCCTGATATCTCCATTGAATTTCAATATTAGAGGCTGGTTAATAAGATAACTGTGGATTGCTCAGTTGATCTAAATTCTAAAACTGTATATAGTATCCACAAAATGAGTGCGGCCAGAAACCTGCCGATTGGGTCAAGCATTAATCTCTGAATTGCATTGATGTTCCCTGCTGCAGCTTCTTCGACCCCAAAACATGCTTGAACATGTCGTTTTCTCCAGTCTTGGCCCTTCCATTTTATCCTGATCTGTTGTTGATGCTTGTGAGTGATGAGGCGATCCATCTTGTGTTTCTTCTTCCCGTGGCTCAAATGATGGACAAGGACCATCATTGCAAGTACATAGAGGAAGTGCCACTGATGGAAATGGACTACAAGTGACGGGGCAGAGCATCTCTGAAGGAACTGAAGCTACACGATTCTTTCGAATCTCTGGTGTATGAGAAAGAGATGGTCGATCTATGTCACGTGGATGAAGCATGCATGGGGTACATAAACCCAGAGATACGCTTACTTTATTTTCTTTTGCTTGGGAACCTGGTAACTTACCAAAAGACACAATTCCATGTCTACAGAGGGGGCAAGGGATGGAACCAGGAGGGCCAAGCATTTCAGATGAAACATTGCTTGTTGAGCATAAATAGAGTGCACATCGTACACAAAGCTCATGCCGACATCCTGCATGTTAAGGTCTTGAGATCAGTTACAACTAATGTGAAAGCATCAGTCAGTAAGCTCAAATTTCAAGCATTTTGCGCAAGCATCAGACTGACTCAGTACCTCTAGCTAGGTTTTCAAAGTTTAAGGAAAAAACGTTGCAAATTAGTGCTAAAGAGAATGAGAAAAGAAACACCCCCCCCCCAAAAAAAAAACAAAAAAAAAAGACAAAGAAAATAATAATAAATAAATAAATCAGCCACATTTCCTTGGCTCTGGAAATCTGTTATTGCT
Source organism: Dalbergia cultrata (assembly GCA_031216105.1). Classification (NCBI taxonomy): domain Eukaryota; kingdom Viridiplantae; phylum Streptophyta; class Magnoliopsida; order Fabales; family Fabaceae; genus Dalbergia; species Dalbergia cultrata. Next base: position 66,590,638 of record CM062344.1, read on the forward strand.
TTCGTTCATTAGTTTGGCAATGAACTGTGGTTCATTAAATATCCACGTGAACCAATACTCAAAAGATAGAAGCCAATACCTTCTGCAGCCACTGAACATGGCCTCTCCAGGCAAACAGCACAGAAGTCAATTTCATCAGAAGAGGTAGTAGATGATTGCAATGCACTCTCTCTGCAGTTATTCCAAATAATTCTTAGTTCCATTTCTGGCAGGAGAAATATTTACTAACATTCTAGCTCAGTACATCAGAAAAAGGAGAAATTCACAAAAAATGTAATTTTCTCTTCCTCTATATCTCTTGATCTAGTGATTAAAAAGCAGTGAAAAGCTTTACCAGTATTCTGTTAGAGACCAATAGAATTGGGCCAAGCACAATGGGCCTTAATTGTAATTACTGTTTGTGTGCTTTGTGTGTGAACTATGAGTGTGCTGTGAGAGGATTGTAACAGAATACTAGTGGGGTAAGGGTTGTAACAGCATATGCATATGCTAATGTGAATAATATATAAGGGAAAAGATTAGGGAAAAGGAGGTAGGCAATTTCTTTTAGGATTTTGGATTGGGAGCTGTGAGCTGCTATAGTGCTCAAGGCCTCTCTCTTTAGTTTGCTCTATTCTATCTTCTTCTTTATTTAGTTCAATATACAGCTTTTACCTGTGTCTTGTGTGTTCTGTGCGTGTGTGTGCTTCTATTAATTGGTATCAGCCCTCAATCTCTGGGAGTGGGTGTGCTCATTTCGTGGAAGCTGTGCCATGGAAGACCAAGTTGCTGAGCTAGGAAGGAGAATCGAGAGGGTAATGCAGTTGCTTGAGAGGAAGGACGACCATCGACAGAGGTCACATGGTCAATCACCGCCACCACATCGGCGGTCGTTCCGAGTTGGCTCGGATGATCGCTGGTTTAGGGGTTCTAGAAGGGATCAAGGTAGACAACACTTACCTTCATCCCCTCGCCGTGAGCACCGTGAGTCGCGGTCCCAAGACCGGGATGATCGGAGCTCCCCTCAATCCCTTGATGGTTGTCGCCACTGGGAATGACAACCATGGCCGAATCGATCTCGATACCCTACAGGGACACCCTTCCTTTGCATCGCGAAAGGCGTGCCACTTTCCACGCTCAAGAGATGGTTCTTATGGCGTCATTGGGATGTAAGCCCGTGGAAGTCGACCACCCGATTTGCCTAAGGACAGGAAACAGCACTGTGACAATCATCAACATAGCCAGCAATGTGAGTGGCACAATGAACGGCGAGAGGAGCAGCGAGCACAAAGTCGGGGATTGAAGTGGGAATCAGAGGAGGATGGAAGTCGAAGGTGGAGCAGGGGGGAAGAGAAAAAAGGACGATCGCGAGTATTATACTGCAATGGAAAGGAGAAAATGCGACCTCGATTCAAGGGAGAAGGAGACCGCGCCCGAGTATGCCGAGAAGGAAGGAGGCAAGCTTACTCATGCCAGTGGCTGCATGAAATTTGATCGTGCACCATCGCACTCAAGGCCTTGGGCGATGAGCGGCGAACCATCGCCAGGAGGAGGCCATTGAAGCTTAAATGCGTAAAGAGTCGCAGACACGAGGTTGGCGTCAAACCAGAGAAGCAAAAGGGAGGAGAGCCCACGGTTGCAAAAGAGCTTTGATCGTCAAGGATGACCGGTGAACCACCTCCGGTGGCTAACCAAACGAACCCATGGAAGATGGAAGCAGCATCACCATTCCTTTTTCCTAGAAGCTTCGTGAATGTGGCAGAAATGGAAGGGAAGGCAGCATCTGCATCAGCCCAATTTTCGGATCAATTTTTTTATCTCATGGGTCAAGGGCCTAAATGGAGTAAGCCCAAAATTAATTCCAGAAATATAGATTTGAACTTTCTGAAAATAGGCCAGTGTTGTTGCATATTGAGCCAGGCCCAAAAATGTGAGCCTCTTTATTATGAAGTGGGTCTATCTTCTTTGGATAAAAAAACAGAGATGGCAGTGGATGTGTGTGTGGGGTTTGGGGTCGAAGAACCACTGTTGACGGAGAAGCAAAGAGCAAAGGGACGAGGAGTCTTCACTGCGCCGACAGTCAGGAGCTTTGCCAGGAACAAGGTTGCTCTGCATGTTGATCCAGACACCACCGCCAGAACAATCGGACTCCGAAGCTAGTGCGACCTTAACCAACAAGGAGTCATCAGAGAAGATAGCAGCTGAACAAGTTGTTTTCAACATCCGCACTGCCGAAGAAATAAGAGAGGAAGTTGGGCCGATGGTTGAGAAGGAGGAGCAGATGGTTCACCGGCCGACAAAGCTGCCACCGGATCCAAGGACCACAGCGACAGTCATGGAAGAAGGGCTGGCAGAGAGGGAGACCCCAAAATATTTTTCCAACAGAGGCAGTGTGAGTTTACAGCAGAAGAGACCAAGGGAAAAAGGGAAGTCCCACCCAATCAGTTCATTTTATGACCTAATGGGCCTGACCCATGCAAGTAACGTTAGTGTTTTTGAACTAAATGTTGCTAGTGAGCAGTGCCAAGGATGTTTAGAGAAAGTTTTGAACTCCAAAACAGTAAACCAGTTTTTGAAACAAATGGGCCAAGCCCGAAGTAGTTTCTGTAAAAAAAGGGTTTTAATGGGTAATGAGGAAGAATCAGTGAGTGGCTTTGAGCTCTTCAGCCTGGTTTATACTCACCCTTTGGATTCTCTGTGGCTTTGGTTTTTGAAAGCAACTAGAAGATTCAGATTTCAGGAAAAGTTTTTAGAAACTAGCAGCATCATTGCTGAACAGAAGTTTGACTGGAACGAGCAAATTATGCTAGCCTTGGAGTGGTCTGACCTCAAAGCAGAAAATCAGGGAATCATTAGTGGTGACATCAACAGGAGGAAATATGTGCTTGTTGGCAATGAACAAGATGGAGATAGACTGCAGGATTACAACATCTTAGTTGGCTCTGAGGACAGACGTATGAAGAGGTCTTTAGAAGAAGAGATGACTAAGACCATTGTGTGGAAATATCCAGATCAGATTAACACTATTTTTGTTGCTCCATTAGCAAATAATTCCATGCTTCTGCATCTGGGTGTTGCAAAGAGAGATGCTGTCCAAGGGACTATTTCACAACAGGTGGAATATGTCTACAATTCCTTTGCAAAAAGAGTCCCACTTACTGATGCGATTAAGAATGAAATTGCAGCCACCAATGCTTCTGCTGCTTCATGGGACCCGGGAGGACATCACTTATCAGCAAGTGTGCATTCCTCCATCTACTTCACAAATTGGGACCTAGGAGGAAGACACTACCGTGCAAGCATATTTCACTCCTTCTGTTGCAAGATTTGGGACCCAGGAGGGAACCTTTACTGTCCAAAGCATCACCTTGAGGGCAAGGTGATTCTTTAAAGGGGGGAGTATTGTTAGAGACCAATAGAATTGGGCCAAGCACAATGGGCCTTAATTGTAATTACTGTTTGTGTGCTTTGTGTGTGAACTATGAGTGTGCTGTGAGAGGATTGTAACAGAATACTAGTGGGGTAAGGGTTGTAACAGCATATGCATATGCTGATGTGAATAATATATAAGGGAAAAGATTAGGGAAAAGGAGGTAGGCAATTTCTTTTAGGATTTTGGATTGGGAGCTATGAGCTGCTATAGTGCTCAAGGCCTCTCTCTCTAGTTTGCTCTATTCTATCTTCTTCTTTATTTAGTTCAATATACAGCTTTTACCTGTGTCTTGTGTGTTCTGTGTGTGTGTGTGCTTCTATTATATTCCTAACTTATTTTCTTTTGACATTATATTTAGGTATAATTGATTTTACAACCCTTGTGTTACATTCCAACCAAGACAAGCGGGAGGACCAACAATTGAATCACTTTGGTCCGTGCATCTAATCTAAAATGTAGCATTCAACTAAAAGAATCAACTGGGTATTTAGTATTCAACATATGGCTATTCTATAATTCAACATTGTTAATAAGAGATGTAGAATGAAAAGGAAGAGTTATTCATTGACATCCCTTTATACACGCACTACTCCTAGAGTTTAAGTCAATATCCACTCATCATGTGGACAAATAGTTGAAAGATTCAAGGCACAGCATCCCATCAAGTATACCTAGAAAATGAGCAATGTTTATAATTGAGTCATTTTGTAATGTATAATCCATTCTTCTCTTTATCAGGAGGACATTCAGGTCCCAAACTGGTAAGTCACTAGTTCGGCATAACTTATATTTTTCATTTCCTTTTCGTTTCTAAATGAAGGATGATGGTAATCATAACATCTACTTTCACAACCTTCCTACACTCTCTTGTTGTTTCTTCTTTTTATGCTAATTATGGTTCCTGGTTGCCAGCTTATTTCCATAACTGTCCCCCCTTGCAGTACATCATTTTAATAATCTAGATAGATTGACAACGAAAATACCTGGCTATGTTGAGCACACTCATGAGTGGCAAGGATAAATAATTTGAAGGAGGAAACAATGGTATTACGGCATCAGAAGTGGGAGCCAGCAATGGTTCAAGCCAATGTCGCCCCCACATCCTCGCAACATCAAGTGGAAGCCACCTGGGTGGATAAATTCAACTTTGCATCAATTCTGTTACAGAACAAGCAAAAGTTTGTAATGAAATATCGAATTAGAAGATTACCCATTGCAGTTCAAAGCTGTCCGACTGGCACCTCTTGCAAGGAGAATCTGAACACACAAGAGCATTATTGCCAGATTCGAAGCAGAAGATATTACAGATCAAAGTTAAAGCAATTCTTGCCTGACAGCATTTTAAATTCCCCCCACAAGCAGCATAATGCAATGGAGTACTTCCAGCCCCTGTACAAAAACACATCAGTGATTTACTGATTTTGGTGAGCCAAAGAAAACAACCATTCATTATTAGCATACTAAACAACAGATGTACCTATTAAATCCATTGCTGTTCCGTAATGAAATGTTGCAGCTGATACATTCGCATTAAGATCGAGAAGCAGTTGTACACAATCAAAATACCCATTTAGTGCAGCCATATGAAGGGCAGTAATACCAGCATCGGCTGTCTTGTTTACAAACTTGGACAGTGCACTGCACTGGAATAAAGTAAATAAATAGCAAGAATATAACATACAGAACTAAAAACTTAGGAGTAAAGTCAGGTCTTTGAAAATTCTTCACTGCAATGAAATCTCAATGATATAATTCTCACAGAAAAATTAGGCACAGCCCTTGCAGTTAATATTTCTATCTGATAATTATTTATTCATGTAATAAGGAACTAAACATGTAAATGTCTACGTATGAAAATAGAGAAAACATAAAGCGGGTATGATTAAATCAACCAATACAAAGAACATCGCAGCATAAGCATATCACAACTGGTGATAATATACTAATTCATTCAACCATATCAGCTAAAATTAAAATGTGGCATATGAAATTCACTGCAATGATAGATTGCATTTAGAATTGCATAATGAAAAGGAAAGGCTAACCTTTGTTCATGTTTGCTTTTCACATTTGATCCATCACCCATGTCAGCATCAGTACGAGCTTGTAAAGCTTCATATGGAGCACTTGGAACAAAGTCAGCCACAACGAGTCTAAGGCACCTTACATGCCCATTCACAGCTGCAAAGTGAAGAGCTGTCCTCCCACTGAGATAATCTGCTCTCATAACCTATTATTGCAGGACTACAGTCTAGTTATTCTTGAATAGAAACAAAAAAAAAACACTTGAATACCAAGAATTCAAGTACCACACAGCACTTAGTTTCAACAACCAGCCCTATGATCTATGATTTCCAAAAGACAGTATAATTTAAGTAATGGGGAAAGACCTTTCTGATATAACTGAATGATGGAGAAAAGGGGGAAAAAACATAACAGGACTCACATTGCATCTGAAGAGAAGAAGGGTCTGTACAACCTCCCAATGACCATATCTACAAGCTTGCATCAAAGCCGTCTTCAAATCACCATTCAAAGCAAATAAAAAACCACAGTTAGTAAACCACATTCTCAGTAAGTACATCATATACGTGTTTCAAAAAGGAAAGTGAGACCTAACCAAAGAAAATTTTGTAAGGCTTCATTTCAATCATGTAGGAATCCATTGAATTCATACCAGATCCACCGATCTGTCAATCGTAATTATGCAAAACTCCATGATCTATAAGTTTTCCGCATCGAATAGCATGATATTATAAAACTAGAAAGATGAACCAAAAATGGAAGAATACCCAATTCGCAACTTCAAGTATTGAACGGAATCTTCCAACATTGAAATTACGACTAAATCGAACACTTGCACATATTTTGCAATCATAGAACGCAATTTTGTCAAATTTTGATGAGTAATGCTACACAACTAGAAAAATATTTACAGAAACTTTTGACGAAAATCATGATCATTGGTGGATGAAATAAAATAACATGACCACTAATTGATCAAACGGCTACCAATTACGACACATCATTCTGGATACAAAATGCCGGACAAATTTCTAGGTGTCCAACATTTTCCAAATTGAAAACTTTACCTGCCCACAATAGTTCCTTGAATTCACATCAGCTCCATTCTCAAGCAACAGTGCCACAATCTAATGAAAATCCCCAATTAGAAAAAAAAAAAAAAAAAACAGAGAACCATTGAGAATCAAAAGCCAAAAGGGTAGATGAAAAAATGGTCAAAACAGAAGCATTCCAACATCACAAACATGGAAAGGGGTTAGATTATATTAGATGTGAACCTCGTTATGGCCCTTGGACGCAGCAAAATGAAGAGGCGAATTGAGGCCACCAAAAGTGGAGTACTTAGCAAGACAAGGGTTGCATTCAAGAAGCATCTTCGCCTCCACCAAGTCCCCGTCCCTCGCCGCCGACACCAGCCTCTCCCCTGATGCTGAGCACCCAAATGAATTCCCCATCTCTCTCTCTCTCTGTGTGTCTCTCACTCTCTCAGCAATTCTTCTTCTAATCGAAAACAATGAATGTTGGTGGATCAACAAAACAAGCAACACGGAGAAATGGGGTGTTTGAGATGTGAAGAAAATTGGGAACTTTGGATATGGATTTTGGATTTTGGATTTTGATTTTTGGTGGTGAAGCTGAGAGTGGTAACGTGGCAGCACTAGAATGATCGGAAAGGCCGAAGCTTGGAATGCGGATTGAGATTCATTAAGGTGGTGGTGGTGGTGGTGGTGTTTTGGGTGTGTTTTTGAAGAAGAGAGACAAAAAGAAGGGGCGAAGAAGGCAAAGCAAGAAAGAAGTGAATGATCGTGAGAAAGAAGAAGAGAATGAATGAAAGCAGAACACAACACAACACAACACAAGCAACTTTACCTTGTTTTTTTTTTAAAAAAAAATAATAATTTATTTAATTTATGTTCCTTTCTTCTACGTGTGCCTAACGTTGTCCCTTTGACTTTGGTGCATGCTCTTCGATTTCACTCAAAGCTCATCAGTTACATTCCCTTTCCCTATATCACCCACCCATTTTTTTAAAATTTAAAATAATAAAAATAATACTAAACACACACTATGCGCATTTTTATATTATTTTATAATTTAATTATTTAATTATAATTCGTTTTGTATTTTGAATTAATTTATTATATACACAGCTGTGATAGGAAATTTAAATAATTGAAAGGTATTTATATCTGCTTTTTTAAAGGATCAGTGTCATTCAATTATTATTTCAGTTTGTGCAACATTAAAAAAGGGCATCTATTCTGAATCAGACGGAGTAACTATTATGATTTGTTAATGGTGTGCTAACTAAGAGTTAAGGATGTGTCTTGATTTTTTACTATGCTTTTATAAGTTTATTATTTTTATATGTCATCTGATTTTTAACTTTTCTTTAATTAAATTAGTACTACATGGGCTTGAAGAAGTCTGGTAGCTAGAAGGATTTACTGCCTCTCATCTTGTATCTGTTATTATTTTTTATTCCTCAATATTACGTTTTTTCTATATTTTTTTCTTCTTTTGCTTGAATGTTCTTTTCAAAGAAATCATTACTTGCATTAAAGTTCATGGTCCACAGGGTTGTGTATGGAGCCTTAAATATAGAGATCTGATTAATGAACAAGTTTGGAAGCTAGTCAATTTCAAAAGTTTTCAAAGGACATTATTTTTCTAATGCTTCATCTTAAAGCCACAAATGGGATCTTAATGCTTCACGAGCATTGAAAAGCCTGCATGAGAGGAGTATAACATTCTTTATTAAGAGGTTCATTAGAGATCAAGACATGGAGGAGCCATAAACTTTCTATGAAGATAAAGATGGCTTCTTAATTGGCTCTCCTATATTGCCAAAATTCCTCTTTAGGTTCATTGCAAGTGATCCCCATTTCATATGCTTGCCAAGTTATTGAACTCGACATGGCACTTGGGGGAAGAAGGCACTAATCTGCCAAATATTTCCCTGCAAGATGGCCAAAAGTTATTCTTAAATAGTAATATTCCAATTCAAGTCAATATGGCAAAGTAACTGGGAAATATTGCTGCTTATGTAGGTATGGGGGAAAAATGCAAATTTTGGTTAATCTTCACCCTCAGACTTAATTACACATTATTGAGATCGAAAAAATTTATTAGTTTAATTTTGATATGCGGTCATTCAATCACATTTTCTCACATTAATAAAACATGATTGACTCTCTTCCTATTACACTTCCTATTACTTTAAAAGTCATATATATTAAAGAATTTGATTTTTAAATGATAATGTAAAACTTTTATATTGTCAATATATTTAAATTAAATCCAAAATTTATTGGCAAACAATCTCAAAATCATACAAATTTTGAAAATGAATAATTTCATGTAAATATTTTGCATGATTTAATTAGGAGTGTGGCTATTATCACACCCTTATGTCTATTGTCATATCCTAATTAATGGGTTTTTATTTAAGTGTTCTAAAATGCCCTTAATTTTGTGTCAATTAAATTAATAAAATGTTATAATCTTATATTTAATTCATACCTAATATTATTAATATTTTTGTTCAATTTTTTGTTTATGTAATATTTTATTTTATGAAATATATTTTTTTACTCATTTTACTTATGAAATATATTAAATTTATATTTTTCACATAATGGCCATTTTTGTAACAGTTTTTTAAATCTTAAATAGTGCTTAAATTGAATTAAATTTTTTTGCTCCGAATAAATTTCTTTAAGCATACCAGTATGTTAATATTTTTTCATTTTAATATTTTATAAACATGGTATCAAAAAAATACCACTATCAATGTAGTCATACAAATTTTGACGTTTAATAAAAATTATAAAAAGTTTAAATTATAATAGCAATAATAAAATTTGAATGAAATAAAATAGTTCTTAATAAATAACTTTAAATTTTGATTTTCACTATCACTCTAAAAAAAATGTACTGTCATCAAATAATATATGTCATTTCATTTAACAAGTTTAATATCTCATATATTTTTAAAACACCTTATAAATGATATAAAAATATATTATCAAATATTAGTAAAATGTTCATTGTAAATAGTGTATACAATTATTAAAAAGATAAATAATTTATTCTATTGTATTATCCTAATTTTTAAGAATAAAAATAAAATTAAAAACTATAATAAAAATTGAGAGATTGATACTAAAAATATTAATACAATATGTAATTTAATACTAAATTAAATTATATAACACAATATCAAAAATCTTTGAGCATATATATGTTGTATGTTACAATTTTTTTCTCACTTTTTTAATTATTCGTTATCTAATATCTAATATAATTATTATTTTGTAGATGATTATTACATAATAAAAATATAATATTAGAATAATGAGAGACCAAAACCTAAGCCAAACAAAAATGAAGAGAAATTAAAATCAAATTGATCTATTATATTTAAATAAAGTTATTTGAAGTAAAAAAAATATTTCAATTTGGACACTATTTAAGATTAAAAAATAAATTTGTTATGAAAATTTTTTTGGTCTTTATGTGAAAATATAAATTTAATATATTTCATGAGAAAAATGAAAATATTTCTATAAAATAAAAGATTACATAAACAAAAAGAATTGAATAATAATTTATTGATAATATTAAGTATGAATTAAATATAAAATAATAGCAAATTGTTAATAGAATAAAGGACATTTTGGAACACTTAAACTGTAAAAATATAATCAATAATAAAATATTACATTATTACTATATGACCAAATTATGTGAAACAATAAAAATCTATACAATAACAGATAATGCTTCACAGAGGAGAATCCACCGCCCCTCCAAACCTATTATCTCATATTTAATGTGTAAACAGACTATTGTTCTACTTTTTAGCCGCAATAGATGATTCAGCGAAAGAAGGAATGTGTTAAAAATCAGTTTAATCATTGGTTTTGCTCTTCTACTTGAGTACTTGTAACTTCAGTTATATTACAGTATGTTCTACAGCGGCTACCATTCTCCTATATGTTTTCCAATAGCTCGGTTTCAGAGACTTAATTAATATGTATACTTTTGATTAACCAAAATTAAAAACTATTATGCCTTTACCCTCTTACTCTAGCTTTTCAATAAAATTAAAAGAATATATGCAATGATACAAATTCATGGAGTAATTCATACTTCAACCTCAAATTACTCGTAACATTTTGAAGTAGACAGCAACTTTTCCAAATTCGAGGATTCAAACCTAACCTCAATTATATTAAATTCATACATTAATTAGCCGCATACCATTTTGTAAACCAGCGGAAAATTTCCTTGAAAATTAGGCAAATCAACAAAAGATGTGTGTGAATCTTTTCGCCAAAAAATGAAGTTGATGCCAACTGAATCTGTCCTCTAGCATGTGTTTTATCTGTTTACCAGGCAGAGAATTTCGTGAAGGAAATTGTTGTTCCTTAGCTCAAATTATCGTGATATGTAACCTTCTAAAGTTAAACTCCGCATGGTTTAATTAATGGAAATAGTTACAGATGATGTGAGTGATTAGTGCCTTAGCAATGTAAAATGTGGGATTTGCATCCAATATCGTCTCCTAATATTTGTAAGAGCGTTGCAGTTATACTTTATATATTATTTAATGAAATTAATAATTTTATATGTTATTAATGTGAAATATTTGATATAATCAAACTAATTGAATCTTAACTTTTAAATGATTTTTTAAGTAATAATAGTAAGAGTCAAATAATTATAATAATTAATATGACAATACATGTGAATATCAGTAATTCCAAATAATTCAAATTGTTAATTTTGGAATCCAAAAATTTTATATCTTTTTGCAACTCCACCTTTGCCATAAAGGACTACTCCTAGTGGGGAAAATGGGGATTCCAACCTCGAAAACGGCTCTCAAATGAAATGAGGAGATCATGAATCCAAATTAAAGGCACATATTTTTGTTTAAAACTAATAATCAAATAAATTAATATCAACAGCATATAAAGACATTTGTCCAAACCTTTTGACATTATTAGATATAGCTAGCCGTGTTAAAAACAAGTGAGGAATCTTGACTCTTACGCATCTGGCATGCATGCAATGCAAATGTTTAATATATTTTGTTTCTTTAGTCATTGCTGTCATACTATTAGATTAATTAATCTTAAGAAACTTCATATTGTTTGACCTACTCATCGAAGTTAAGGATAAGTGTGAGTTCCAAAAACATACATTATTTATGCAACAAGTGGGCGAATAAAGACAAACAAAATGGATAAAGAAATTAATTCCTTTTCCTTACTTCTTTTGTATTCATCGTTGGATGAGAAAACTTGAAAACCAATATAATAGTGGGACTGTCTTTATAGCAAAATATGCTGAAATTTAGTGTAAATATGCAATTTCATCTTTAAAACATATGAGTGACATTAATTCAGTTATTGATTTTTAATATTAAATAAATTTTTGAAAGCTAAAATTTAATAGCATATATAGCAGTGGTTCAAACTTCAAAGTTACGCTTTTGATATTAGATCAATCCTTAAAACTTAAAAGTTAAAATGTGAGATTAGTTTGGCCCTTAAAATATGCATGTGACAGCACGCTATCACAATTGATCATCCTTTTAATAACTTTTTCTGCTTCATAGTAACAACCTTCAAATCTTAATTTTAAAATAGTGTAGTGTCTCGTGAGTGATGAGCACGGGGTGGATCCAATTTCAGTAATGACTCATACCAAAATAATTAATCACAAGATGGCCTAATGTCTTTGTCATGCCGTTGAGCCAAGCATTGACTTTCAATTGTGGCTCTGCTTAATTAGTCACTTAAATTAATATATTTAAATTATTCTCAGCAAAGCAAGCCCTTCAACCAAGTTGCAGATTGTGATCTTGCTAGATTTCATGGCCTCATTCACAAGTTGTTTCCAAATTTTCCAACAAGAAAATATCTAACTTTCTTAAGCTTTTAATATCGAATGATTGTTCCCATCTTGCTCCATACATATGATGAAACAGACAAGTAATTATGTCCACATTTTTGGTTATCAGATATGTAATCACTGGTTATTTAAAATGGCAGAATGGTGCTAGCGTAACGCAATAATAATTCTTGTCCACTTGTTTGGAATTTGTCATTGCCTTACAGGAGTAGGACTCAACCTCCTAATTATTCTGTAAAGTACATGCAAATGGATTAATAACGTGCTATGCTATGCATACTGACCTTTTTCCAACTGAAAGTTTAACATAGTTTCCCAATTAACCAAGAAGGTTAAGAAATCGTTAGAGTCTAACCAAGCTGTGATTAGTCAACCAAAAAATAAATAGAAGAAAAGAAGAAGAATCAACGGCTTTTGGAAAGTTTTAGAGCCAAAAACATCATTTGAATGAATGAATGAATGAATTTTGAGTTTAAAGTAAAGAAATGGGTATACTTTTCACCCAAGAAAAAGAAATATAATTTGTAAATAATATTTACAGGGCGCGGTGATAAATCTAAAAATTTTTAATAATGGAGCAAAATCACTAATTTAACATAAGAAAAAATAGAATACGATACTTATTTTATCTTATTTAAAATTAATACAAGTCCAATTTAATAACTTAAGGTGGGCAAGAATACACAAATCTATATAGTGCGGATCTACCCTGTAAGTGACAACAATACTCGCATATTGTATATTATTACACCCAATTGGGTCATTCGCCTGAGCTTGGCCACAAATTAGTGTCCTAATAACTATGGAGAGAGACTAACTTATTAATGCTCAAGCCGCATCTCTTTTCTAGAAGTCAGAGGGTGTCAAATAGTTGGGTTCATCTACTTACTACAGTGTCATATAAGTAAGAAAAATTCTCAAATGAAATAAACACAATTCTAACACTTTTTTACCAACAATCATAATAGAGTTAGAGTGATATTATGTGTATAATTAAATTGTATAATAAATACACACTATACATTTATTAGTATTGTATTTGATGAATGAGTGTGATGAGTAAGGATCATACATCACATCCAATGGTGATAAGATGTGTAATATGAATTTGTTGTGCAATTTAGTTATATACTAAAGATTATTCATAAAGTTAATGAAACCATAAGCAAATAAATGTATCATAAAGAATAATGTTTGGCGTACAACTAAATTGCATAATAAATACACATAATATATTTTATCATCATTAAATATTATATGTAATCTCTACCTGTCTCATTCATTTACCAAATTCAATTATAATAAAATATATGATAAATATTTATTTTATAATTTAATTACATATCTAGAGTCACTTTTTCATAAATGAAGTCAATGAATTCCACCATTATTATAAACATACGTGAGAATTAGGCGTTAGAATTGCACAAATATAAAAATTTCTCGTCATATAATTGATTGCACAACCCGCCACATGATTGTACGAAGAAACCGCATGGGGTGGCAGGGTTGTCAGGTGCAGCTGAATAGTGTAATTAAGGATCATACCGTTCGTACTAAATATCTCAGTGGGCCAGCATAATTTTTTTTTAATTTTATTTTGGATGAACTAATGGTTCAGTGATGACGTAAGTTGTTCAATTTGATGATAATATACACACACCGCGTACCTTTTCAGTGCTACTGCTTACACTAACGTGATTTTTGTAAATAATCTATTTGCACTTGAATGCGACTCAATATTTTCCATGATAAAGCGTGTCAGTCTCACCAAGTCACTATATTACTGGCCAAGCAAGTTAGGACGAAAATTTTCAAGACTCAACCATATCCACTGCTCCAAAATTTCAAGAGTATATCAAGAGACTCATCGCCCAACAACAGCTTAATTTCTGATGAGGTTGGTGGTTCAGGGAAGTGAAGTGAGGTTAACGGCAGGGAAGGGGTTATAAAATGGGATTATGCTTAAGATTTGGGTCTGATTTGTAAATAACGTATCTTGATTTTGGACATTATGGGCTTTGGTGTTGGGTTGGGTTTGTTTATCCATGGAAGCCCAATCTAAGGAATTGGGCCAAATCCTGGTTTGTTAGTTGTTTGAGAAAAAGTTAGTTTGCATTGGCCAAAAAGAAAAAGTTATTTCACGATTAAAAGAAATAGTGAAAAATTGTTCTGTCGTTTTCATGTAAAAGTTGTGATGAGTTTGTTATTATGAATTTGATTTCCGTATAGTACTTGCAGTTGAGATTTTCACCCTTTTTTTTTTTTGGTAAAATATGCTTATATATGTTGTAACCATCTCTGTAGCATAAACTGACTCAGTCAAAAGTTAAGGAGAATTTAATCTATTATATCGATATATTTTTCAATTTTGTTACTGTTATATTTCACTTAATTTATCATATCGACACAAGTTGTATTTCATTTTAACGTCTCTACTCATCCTTCCAATTAAATACTTCAGTTTAAAAAAATCTCTATTTTAAAAAGCAGTTATTTACTGTAATTTATTTATTTTTAACTGAGTTATTATCAATATTTGATAAATAGGAGCAGGGGCAAAAGGAGATGGAGATAACACAATATTGTATGCTTTTTTCATAAGAGATGCTTGTGATTAAATTCTTGGCACATAAATGTAAAATTAAGAAAGACATTTTGATGCTGACAAATAATTCCCACGTTGATATCTAATTTGAAATACACTGAATTAAATGTAGTTAAAATATCATGGGATGAAATAAGGTAATAAATTATATTGATCGAATAAATTAAGATTTTCTTACTGTTTAGATACTGATACAAATCTTCTGCTTTTATTTTGGCTGTACTGTTGCCAGGTTGTCAACGAGATTAGAAACATTTAAGCGATATTAGGTAAAAGAATTTAAAATGCCCATAATGATGAATACCATTATTTTCAGAATCTAATTCATCCATTTTTATAACAACTGTATTCTCGTTAAAAAAAAAAAAATCGCAACATTTTGCCCATTTCAATCTTTTTATTTTCTTATTCATTTTTAGCCGGAAATACTGTTTTTCATTTACAAATCCTTTTTCGCAATCTTTGCAGAGCCATTTTAGTGAAAACTGCCCAAAGGAGTATAAAAAGTTAAAGGACACAACTTATTATTCAAACTAGTAAGTCCACAATCGTTACGTAAAAAAGACACGTTAAGATTTATCAAAATTCCAGCGAAATTATATATCAATAAAAGATTAGCACCTCTCATAAACCATAATACAAAACACAGAAAATAATAAGAACTACGATGAATAAACGGATCCCAGAAAAATGTTACCAACAAAATAATCCACCTGTTATATCTTTATAGGAAAAAGGATGCATGAGAACAAATAGACTAATGTTGTTTTTGGATTAAATAAGAGAACTGAGAGATCAACTCGCAGGTCAACAAGTCAATACCCGAACCACTACAAAGCAAAGGCAATGTTCCCTCCTTTTGCGGTTCGTTCTTGACTCGATACCCTTTTTCTATTCCTTGCGAGAAGACCCTTCTCAGTCTCTCATAAACCCTCTTTCACTGCTCTATAATATTATCCTCTATACATCCCCATATATGACCCTTTTCATGTTTCCATTTTCAAAATTAGAAAAAGAAAAGAAAAAAGAAAGAGGCAAGACTGAACATGTTAACTTTTTATCAGCAGAAGGGTGTTTTGTGACTTTGTGAGTACTACTATACTATGCAACTCTGAGTGCAGCTTTGATCCTTTCAATGGTGCCTGAGATGAGCTTATCCACAGTATCAACTGACTCCGCCGTGAGCTTTGCTGTTGGGCCGCTGTTCTGCAAGATTTGGAACCCAACTGTGAGCAGGCATCCTGCACCACCACCACTATCGCCACCATCACTGCCACCGCCATTGCCACCATCACCGCCGCCGTCATTGCCACCATTGCCTGGACGACCATCTGGATGAATGACAAAGCCTGAAGGCAAGATAGCAACATATGAAGGATCTCCACCTCCGATCACCATGTCCAAAGACTGCATGTGCACCGGCGCATACACCATCGCTGAGCATGAGGCGTCGGTCCATGTCTCTTGCAAAACCATCATGTTGTTGCCCTCGTTGCCATTGTTAGCCTACAAAGGTCGAAAAATGTTATATGCAACGACAAAAATCAAGCCTTGTCCCATTAGGCAGGGTCAATTAATGAGTCAGATGACGTCATAACATCCTATCATAAACAAAGAACCTTATATGCATGGTGACAATTTATTGTTCTATTCATGCATATGATCAACATGCGAAAATGCAATGAGAGAAGTACTTACGTTAGCTCGGATGACTGATATGTAATTTCCATGAACTTGTGCTTTGGGAATGTGGAGCATCTCTTGCATTGTTCCACTGCTGCACAAGATGTCCCACTCGCTTCTCAACCGTTCATCACATAGTAAGTTGAACACCCTTTGCCGCGACACCGGCATCCAAACTGCCGTTGCTGCACACAGCACAATGCTAGGAGGCTCACCAGGGACATCCATGCTTTTGCGGGTCATCACTTTCATGTCATCACCAAGAGTGCCGAGGTGATGAGTGTCCCACTTGTGTGCAGTTGAAGGACAAATCCCAGAGAAGAAGTTATCAGTCATGCGTTGTGCGAGCTTCAGCATGCATCTCCTACCAGCTTGGCTTATGGCTGGGAATAATCGTAGTGTCCACCAAAATGGGAACTTAAAAGAAATTCATCAAAGTGAACAATACTGTAGGTGGTAAGGTTAACAATGTGGCATACCTGCAGGGTCCTCACTTGAGATTGAAGAGGTCATGTGCATTGCCAAGCACTCACACTGCCTTTGGAGAGTGGCAATCCATCTCTGAGCACCGAAGCCAAGGCCGGAGTTAATCAATGGCCGATAGAGTTGGTGGACAATGCTCTCATCATACTGGGAATGCTCAACCCAAGTAATCTGTATCAGTGTAAAATGCCATGTTCAGTTATCTCAAAAAAGTAGTTCAAGTAAATCTTTCATTAGAATGAGAACAAGGTTCATCTTCCAATCATTTAGGATGTACAAACTCTACCTTTCTTTTTTTCCAATAAAAGACTTTATTGACAAATTGGTTTAGGAAAAAATAAATTGTAGCAAAGTAAGAAAATGTTAACAACCAACCCAATTATTAATATAAATCAATACCCTAGCCTACAAGTAAAACAAAACAAATGCCAAAATGATATTTGCAAGTGAATCCTTTAGTTCGCAAATTATGAACTTTTTTTACGATAACAAGAAAGGACCGATTATATTAAATGGGACCGTTATCGCATCACCTAGCACCATTATATTATGGGTTATGATATTTGTATGCATGGTATGTACAAATACAACTTCTGATGCATTAATACATCCACTTATGAAGTATTTTCGTCCTTTTTCAACATATCCCAAGCATGCGTCAAAGAGAGTGCGCCGGTCTAATTAGTACAAAAGCATTTCCGTTATCTTCTTTCAACACATCCCAAGCATGCGTCAAAGAGAGTGCATCAGTCTAGTAAGTACAAAAACATTTCCGTTATATTATTGCATTGCACCGGATATAGCCCATTATAGCCTCAAATCATATTGTTTACAAAAGATGGTAACAGAAGCATCAACTATATTGCTTATAAAGCAAAGATTGAAGAACCTAAGGATCTAAATACTTATGCACCAAACAGCTACTAAGAGATGTGTAACAGAAATGAATCTTCAAACTATTAATAAACCATGTAATCCTTGATTAACTCATTTCAGAGAGGACCATTTTAGCAGGACAATAAGCAATCCACAGCTTTGAAGTTAGTAGATTATAATTTAAACTAACTAGGGAAATACATACAATTTTTTATTTTTGCACTTAACATACGATAAACAAACGCAAATAAGACTTTACTCTCAGAAAAGTTTCAACCGTATTTTACCTAAGCTAGTCACAATAAACAAGATAAACACCTAACGACAAATGATGCTGTAGATTCATGATACCACAAAGAAGGTATGATGGAAATCAAGTGCAAGTCTATCCGAAAACTAAAACACCAGCTATATATATATGTATATATAAAACTTTCACAAGCAACGATAGCATGCCTAAGAAAATAATTTAAGTATCCAAATTTAAAATTAACTTAGAGCAGCACTTGCCTTGGAGAAGCCACTTGGTGTATCCTGCACAATAAAGCCAGATGGAAGCCTCTTAAAATTACGACCGACATCGATTGAAGTATCAACCACTGCCCACAATCCTTCTGCATGTTGCTTGCAAAACCTTAGGAAAATCAATTGACGAACAGGGACTAGGGGCGACAGCAATTGAATCTCCGCTTGCATCTGAAAAGCAATATTTAACCCTCATCAGTTCCAGCCAAACACAGCAAAGCGAAGCATACATATTGCAGAGGAACATACCACTTGCAAAGCTCCATTTAGAGTTCCACCCATGCCACTAGTTATAACATCCAGGGTGGCAGCTCTAGAAATAATAGAAGGAAACATCTCTGACCATCGATCCTATTCACAGAAATAATAAATTAATATATATATATATATAGTCAATTACTATTCACTCACAATATCGTAGTCAATTACTATCCACACACAATATCACCACATCAAATTGTTCTAAAAATATAACCTTGAAGTATATATAGGTCAAATGTCATGAACACCTAGAGGATTAAATACGGCATACAAAGCAATGAGGCTTCTTTCGAATCAATTCTTAATTTGGGAATAATGTTCTAAATTCCAATTAAGATCAGTTAAACATCATTGAAAACTAAGAAATTGGGTATCATACCGGGTCCATCAATGTTTCGGCGAGGGCTGAACTGTTAATTATTACTACTCCGGATTCTCTTGTAGCTTCAGTTACATAACCTGAAGCTGTTGGACAAATAAATGGAGAACCCATCCTTGCATACTCCTCATGGTTCAGAATTTCCTTCTCGCCATCAGAACTCTTAATCCAAAGAGGGCCATCCGCTTGAGCCATCTTAATCAATTCATCCATAGCCATCAATGCAACATCTATAAGCATACGCCTCTCAAACTGGACGCCATTTGCCATCAATCCCATGGGAGATCTAATCCCCGCCATGGCAGGTGGGGTGCCCAAAACTCCATCCCCCAAATCAAGTCCCATTGGCAAGGACATGCCAAGATTGCTTGAACCACTGATCCCATTCCTTCCAATACCAAGCTCTAGACCAGAATTTGGGGTTGGCAGAGCCATGGGGCTGGCCAATGACGAGAGTGGCCTGCCCAGGAACTTATTTGCTAAGGCACATATACGGTTCAATTCATCCTTCAATCGAGCATTTTCAATTCTAATCTGGTGTTCATCGAATGAAATTTGGCCAGGAATGGCGGGGCCACCACAGTTGTTACATATTGGGTTTGCCATAGCTTCCTTCATGGCGCTGTTCTCAGCTCGGAGCCTGTCATTTTCCTGCTTAAGAATCGAGTTCTCATGGCGTTCTAGTTGGGTCTGGTTCAAGAAAAGGCAATTTAATTACTCCAATATCTGAATCGCATCAATAAGCTAGACACAAGTGCAAGAATACTAATGTATTCCAACTCACCTTCACTTGGGTTCGGCGATTCTGAAACCAGAACTTGACTTGCTTATTCTCCAAGTTAAGCCTCCGACTAAGGTCCGCTCTTTGCTTCTCATCAGGATGAGCACACTCCTTGAAGAAACTAAACCAATAAGAGCAAAGACCAATATAAGAATCACCATTAGTACAGGCAACTCAAACGACAGAAATCAAACTTGAGCAAAGAAAGAAAAGAGAATGCGGAATTTCATAAAGCCATACGCCTCAAGCTCCTGAATTTGGTAAGGAGTGTGTCTATGGTATTTCTTCTTCCGCTGCTGTGGCTGGTCATCGGCAGCATCTTGATCATCACCAGATGCACCTTCGAAATTGTCACTCCCCGACCGGCTTTCATACTCCTCATCCCTCATTCTCCCAATCAGACCATTATCAAATTGTTCTCCAATAACACCCATTTCACCATGGCCCTCCATTTCCCTTTGCTGCAGAATAGTCCCATTAGCAACCACCACAACAACAATAAAAAATAAGATGCAAAAACCAAATCATAATCAATAAAGAAGCAAACAAGAGAGCAGATACAAAATCCAAAAGAGATAAGCATACAGTGGATAAAGACAAGGTAGAAGAATCTTGATTTGAAATGGAACTGGAAGGAGAATGAGGAGGTAACTCAAAAATGGAAAAACCAGGTTTCATGATTCTTTGGAGAAATATCAGCCACAACTATGGCCCCCCCACCACCACTGTTCCCACCGTCGATGCTAATCAAACCCTCAAAACCCCACAAAAAAAAAAATCTTTTTTTTCTCTCTCTCCAATCTCCCTAGCTACTCTCTATTCTCTATTCCTTTTCTCTCACTCTTTTGTTCTCCCAGGTTCTTCTCCAAAACTGTCACTATCGATTTTCCAAAGACACTTTGTTCAGTTTCGCTTTCCTTTACTGATCTTTTGACCTTAATCCAGATTGAGCCAAAGATTGACAATTACCAATTTATTGATAAAATAACTAGCAAACAAAAAAAGGTGTAGACAGCCACAGAACCTGTTTCATTGTCAACGCCCCCATGCATGACTTTTACCCGGTTCTCTCTCTCTCTCTCTCTCCCCCTCTAGAAGAAAGTCTTAGCGAGAAACAGATGAATAAGGAGGAAGAGGACAAGAAAAGCCCTTTATTTCTGGTCCAAAGTTCACACATGCCCCTCATGCATGTTTGTAACCCCTTCACAGCACAATGAAAAACGTTACTGTCACCAAGCAAAATAAATAAATAAAGAAGAAGGACAGTGACAAATAAGAAGGAATGGACCAGATTTCTTTTCTTTTTTTTTTCTATTTGTCAAACCTGATCGATTCCTTGTCAGCATTGAAAATTCTCAGAGGAGAAAAACTCAAAAGGGTCCACGCCAAGGTCATTGTAGAGAAAAAATAGTATTAAAAATTGAGACTTTTTTTATAAGAAAAAAAGACAAAAACAAAACCCATCTCACATTGCATCATCACACACACACACACACACACAGACTGATCAGTGAGCACTGACTTTTCAAATGCATTAACATAATTTAAGCCGAGAAAACAGACCCAGTTGACGCAACACACCACACACACTCTTCTCTTTCTCTCTCTTACCCTCACTCATCCTGTCATCCATTAACATGAAAAAAGGAACTGTTGTAGAAACAAAACTCTGGTTAAGGTACGGAGAAAAAAGGAGATAACTTACCTTTTAAGTTTGACAGTGAGCAAAGTAAGAAAGCAAAGGTTTTTTTTTTTCTTTTAGAATCCTAATCCAGATCCTTTCTCAATTCCTCACTCTGGTATCTGTCAAAGAGAAGAAGACATGGAAATCACATAAGCATTATATAAATCATTATTATATATAAAAATAAATCAACCAAAAAGATATATATGATTAAACCATGACAACTAACCGGAAAAAAATATATATATAGGTGAGCTGACTCACAAGGACTTGTATTAACCACAAAGTCAATGGTTTTCCACTCCTTTGATTATTCGTTTTCTCCAACACACATCAACAAAGAAATTAAATAATACTAC
The DNA here is from genome assembly GCA_031216105.1 of Dalbergia cultrata. NCBI lineage: Eukaryota > Viridiplantae > Streptophyta > Magnoliopsida > Fabales > Fabaceae > Dalbergia > Dalbergia cultrata. The sequence goes on from CM062344.1 coordinate 66,612,638, forward strand.
TTAATTATCAATTATCATAAGTAAAAAAAATTAACCTTTTTTTCTGACTCGGGCTTTTCTCTTAATCTATATTCTTTTCTTAAAAACAATTGACCTTTTTGAATCAAAACCAAAAACCCACTCCGAATCGAGTGCCTCCTTGCTCAAACTCTTCTTGTTCCCCGAGTGGCCTCTTCTTCCTTCCGTTGAGACAATTTTCTCTCTCAATCTTTCTTTTCTTCTTCTTTTTTTTCTCTCTCTAAATCTTCTAGTTCTGATGATGGTCCCTTTCTCTAAGCCCTTTTTTTTTATCTCTCTCTAAGTTGTTGCCACTCACTTTCTCTCTCTTTGTTGAGAATTGGTGTAATTTATAGGACAAGAGAGGGGCCTGGGGCCCACTTCAGAAACAAGGGTTCGAAATGTCCGCATCTCACTTGCCCCCACAGCGCGTGACTATGCCTGTGCTCTGACATTGCCTGATTTTAAGATTGCCTTGTCTTTCGAAGACTGTTCTCGTGTGTGCCGGACCACGGTAGCACCTTGAAGTCGACATCAATTGTCCAATGAGAGCTTGAATGAAACGCAGTTCAGGGTAACTTGGTCATTTTAGGTGAAAGTATGGTCGTGTTTGGCAGAACGTGGGTTTTAGCGATGGGAACGCAAGGTAATGTTAATCACTGGCGTGACTCTGGGATTTATGAGATAAATCCTAGTTATTCTGTTATCGGATTTTGCATGATTCTCTCTTTTCTTTTATTTTTCCTCTCAATTTGCAAAGGGGTAAAGGGGGTAAACAAAGATATATACGTACCACGGTTTTTCTAGTTCAAATTTCAATTTATTTTTACTGTATATTTAACACTGAGAATAAGAAGGAAACAAAATCCCAAATATCCTCTTGTTTGTCTTATAAGTTGAAAATCGCTTATCCATTTGGATGATGAAATTGAAAGAATAACATAAAATTGTAATTGACAATTCATAGAATATATGTTATGGATTAAGAATAATTTATTTTAATTATTTTTTAATTAATTAAAATTATATTATAAATTTTAATTTTAATTTTATATATTACTCTAAATATAAAAGTTGAAATTGAACTGTCTGATTTCATGTTCAATTTTAGATGCCAGATATACCGTTTTTAAGTTTTTCATAAACATTTCTAAGAAGGTAAGTAAAACAAATTGACTCCAATTGTTCATGAAACGTTCGGTCAAAAAAATAAAATAACTGTTCATGAATGTAACAGTCTTTCAAATAAAAAGGTCAAACTCCCAGAATTTTTTTTGAAAAAATTTCATTTAATTTTAGTCAATGTTTATATGTTTGTATTATTAAAAAGTATTGTTTATATATCATTAACAAAGTAGAGTATTTGAATAATTTTATCAGATTTTTATCAGTGAATCATAATTAATTTTTTTATCACAAGAGTAACATCCATTATATTATATTCTATTCTATACCAAAAAAATATTGTATTCTTTGATATTTGTTTCCATTGAGGATCCTCTCACAATTCTTTCCAAGAATATAAGCAATATATCTGCACATCTCTCGATGCCTGATCAGGATACCACATCCTTGGAGGCTGGTTCTTTCCAGAGAGAAAATTGTTTTCCGCTCTAGCAATTTCAACAAGCCATCTCAAATTAAAGATGATAATCGAATCTATACCCACAATGTCCACTTTGTTGTTCAAATCCTTCGAGCATGGTTCAACATTTTTTTTCCCCATTAACAGATTTTTCTTTTTTTTTTTTGGATATTAACAGATCGTTTTAAACCCTCATAAATCCCCCATACCTGACAATCAAAATTTCTCCCCCCACCCACAAATCAAAATATGACAATTGAAGAAAAACGAAAGTCAATAATCACGATACCTATCGCAATTGATAACCAGATATTAGATAAAAGTTCTTTAAGCTTTTAATTAGGAGTTAAATTTCTGACAATATATATGAAGAATGTTTTATTATAAAATACCAAAACATAAAATTATGAACTCTACATCTTAAAAACATTAGTTATATCTTTTGACAGTGATCAATAAATATTTGGGTTCATAAAAAAAATAAATTAAAAGAAAAATATATAAAAATGACAAAATTTATTTTCAATTAAAATATGAATAGTATATGATTTATTCTTATCAATTTATGATGAATATAATTTTTTTGACGTATTGCTTGTATAATTTTTTTAAATATAGTCATCGTATTATATATCATCACAATAATAAAAGTATTTGACTTTTCAATTAATATGTACGTCAAAATTAGAGTGGCAAAAACAATAGTATATAGTTAAAGATAATAAGATAAAACTTATTATACCAATTATAAAATATTAAAATTCATCTCTAGAAAATATTATCAAAAATATGAAAGAAGGGACAACAAATACATATATTTATATCCTCAAGTAATATTATAGGAATAATAAAATTACAAAATAAATACAAACTATACACTTTATTACTATTAGATATGATGAGTGGAGATCAGTAGAGACTACTTATCACATCTAATTATGATAAGATGTGTAGTATGTAATTGTTGTACAATTTTATTGTTTCCATAATTATACTCTGTATCCCTACCTACTTGAAAAATATATATACTTATCACTGTATATCTCACTGAATGTTATTTATTACAAGCCTTTTTTTTTTTTTGCAATTTAACTTCCTCCACATGACATGGGTACCTATAAGTGTTTTTCTATAAGCTTCATATTAGAAAAACATGAGAGAAATTAAAGATTAAAGGAATGGAGTATGATGGGGGAATGAAAGTCCTAATGGGGTACTATTTGAGACATTGTCCAAAAGATTATTGATAATTCAAATTATCACTCAGAAAGATGGTCACATTTTAAACTACCAATAATATTACAATGTAGCGTCTGATATGCATAGATAATTTAAATGGCAATTTTTATTATCTTGTTTGGTCTATCAAAAAGACTATAAGCAAGGTAATGTATTTCCTTACCGAAAATGTCCTCCAAACAAAGAACAACAATTTTCACACATATACATTAAATTTCATCACAATATAAACTCCAAAATTCAAAACTCCCAAAATAAAATTTAATATCTCAAATTCACATCTTGAAATTTCAAATACATGTGTTTGACACTGGTCTCGTGCTCTCACAGCCTCATGCACCATTGCACGTTGTCCTCCCGTTTTGCAGTTTCTTTTGTTGATTTTTTTTTTTTTAGCATTTTTGAGACTAACCCATTGTCGGAGAGGCGGATAATACATGGCTAGCTATAAATATCAAATCCCAAGGAACAGTCACTTCACGCATATAACACCCCACGGTTGCGGTCAAATTTACAAAGAAGGACGACAATAAATAAGAAACAAAGAATCAATGTTTTCTATGAATATACAAGACGAAATTTGTAAACGATGACAGCAAATGAAAAATCATATACACTAGGGGCGTTTGATTGAGAAGAATCGAAATCAGAGGGGACCACTAGAGAATGAGACATGCCATGTAATAAGAGGGATAAATTTTAAGTTTTAAAGGGTATTCTTGGAATAAAATAAACTTTCAGACAACTATTTAAGATGTCATCCAGGTAGACATTTCCTTGAAGATAACGTGGATTTATCAAATCAGGCAATATTGTGGGTTCAGGTAATTTTAATCAATATTATCAGTAATTTTAATAGATTATTTCATTTCAAACTGCCTTTAGGTCCTTACTTTTTCTTCTCTTTTTTATTCTTTCACTTGAAATTCTATATTTAAAAAATAAAAATTCAAAATTGATGAAACCTGTTATGTGTAGAATTTTTAAAGCAAACACAAAGGTAACAAGAGAAACGAGAGGACAAAAAAGTTTATTCAAGGATGGAGTGTGTATGTTGCTCTTTGAATCTACACATTGGACGAATAATTAGGTGTTTGTGTGAATTGTGAACAACGCTGCTATTTAGCATGAATAGCAACATGTGAGAACAGTTATTCCATCAATGGAATGAGTGTTGGCGAAAATTATAGAGAAGTCAAATGCATGAGAGAACAAGTTGAGAGCCTTTATTATTGTTCAGGTAAAAAGCACAAAAAGTGCAATTTGTACCAAATAATATTTTGCTCGTGTAAACAAGAAATGGTAGAATCATTATTAAGTTTTTTGAAGAACCACAAGAACGGAGTTTAAAGCTAAAATTTGTCTAGTTTTAGTATTTAGGACGTATCGCATAAGATACCTAATCAATATGGCTTGATCCATCCCGACGACGTTTCTTTTTTCTTTTTATAAAATTAACTAGGAGTAGGGCAACCAAAACAGTACTGCAATGATTATAGGAGTGTTTTAACGAAAGCTTGAGATGACGGACGCAAAAGAGCAAAGGAGATGATGACATTGTTGTGATAAGTGTAAAAAATTAATGAAGTTGACACCTTAGAGAAACACATCCTTGTGGTTGTTACCATGTCTTGGAGGGAGCCATAACAAAAATAGAGTTGTCACCAATTTTGATTCTAGTTAAAATTGAAAAATCTTTGAATTTATAAAATTGGTCTTTCAAAAATATTTGAGTCCGTGAGTATAATTATGATTAAGAAATGGTGAAAACTTAATCTCACTACACTCCTAATACATCCGTATAAATACGATTATCTTAGAGCTTATTATGCAAATTAATTTATAATTTAATAATATTTATTTTTCCCCTTTAAAAGTCTCTATTATATACAAAAATAAAATCAAATAAAATTAAAGAAGAGGAAATTAAATTAAAAGAGAAAAAAATTTTAAAAAATAATTTTAGATTGATAGTTGTTGGTTACGCTAACGTATTCTTTGGTGTAATGAGGAATTTAAAGTCACGTTATTCTTGCAAAAAAATAAGTGTATGTTAACGGATTTTAATTAAGAAATAAAATAAAAATGTGTTAATTGATTTTATTTATGAAAAGAATTTTGATCGATAAATTATAAAAAAAAGAATCCATTGCATAGGATAAAAAAAGATGAAGGAGGCATCCACCTCTCTACCATGACTGTAGCCTATTGCACGGATAAAAAAATTATTTGTTTAATTTTTATTTTTTAAAAAGAGAAGACTGAAAATTAAAATACTCAAGATTTAAAAAGATAAACAAACATAGCCCAATATTAAAAAGAAAGATCTACTAAAAAAAAAAATCCGTAAAAGATCCAAGATAATAACTAAACAAAAGATAATACAAATAAAATAAAAAAGGACATGACATGACCAAAAGAGAAATAACATTAAAAAAAAAAACCAAGGGAATGATTAAACCAAAACCCAGTAAAAAAAAGAAAAAAAAGAAATACGAAACTTGACAAAAGATAATAATCAAATAAAACAAAAAAAGAAAAAAAAAGGACATAAAATGAAGAAACAAATGCGATGCACTAATAAATCACTCTAAGGAAAAACAAATAAGAATGGAGTCTATGAGAGGTAGTAGCGTAGGAGCAGCGCCAAGAATGACTTCGTGGCCAAGATTGATGGACTCACAGAGGCTATTTCGGTGTGGGCTTCACAAACGGCGTGACGGAGATGCTGTGTAAGGTGCCACATGAGGCTGTCTTCGCAGTGGCGTGACTGAACTAGATGGTGATGGAAGCTATACAAGGTTGATGGTGATTGTGGCAATGACAAAAGTAAGATCCAAGATGAGAATGGTGATAGCAATGGGGTTTCTTGATGATGATGGTTTATGGTTGATGATGAGAGGGTTGTGGTTTGGTGAGAAGGTTATGGTTTGATGAGAAAGTTGTGATGATAATGATGGTAATAGGTTGTGATTTGGGTTTCTCAGGATGATAAAAAATAGAGGCTGTGATTTGGTTTTTTCAGGATGATGAAAAATGGAGGCCAAGGAAGAAGGTGGATCAATGGGTGCTTTTACTTCTCTATTACTATGAATTTTGTTTTTTCTTTTTTTTTTTGTGCCTTTGGGATGATTATTATATGAAGAGTAGAGTGGAGAGATTTTGGTTGAGTCAATTAGAATTCTGATTTGATTTTGTTGAGCTAGTTAAGATTTTGATTTGATTTATTTTTTATTTTTGATTTAGCTGGGATTAAATTTAATTTCAAATGCATACAAAGAGGAAAAGAAAAATAAAAACAAAATGAGTAAGTTGAAGACAAAATATGATATTCACACTGGTTATGGGTGTGGGTTCTACGGACTGATGATTTTATTTTAAGCCATTGTCACACCAATAAATATAATTGATGTTCACATTTTATTGCTTAAGAGTGGTATTAATTTTATATGCAATCTTTTATAGTCATATTGTTGTTTGGTCTCTATGTTGTCTTGGTTTTCATGTCCTCAAATTTCTACTATTATGACATATATGTGTAATTAATCCCCTTCTGACTCTTGCAGCTTGAGGGTTTTTAAGGCCTTTTCATTAATGAAGATAAAACTAGATCGAATTGGCTGGTCTGACCGAGTTAATCGGTAACTGGTCACTTTGTCAGTCCAGTTAAGTGCCTGAAATCGAGGGAGTTCAAAACCAGTCAAAAACTAGGGAAAATCAGTGGATCGAGCTGGTTTAGAAGGTTAGTCGATTGAGTTTTTTGACCTAAAAAAATTCCCTTGTAGTAGCCATTACATCTGCCGATGATTAAGGTGGCGCCGTCGGTTGAGTAGCCATATAGGAGGACTGCCAAAAGACGACGTAGGTCCAACAATCCTTGGTGCCGTCATTGAGGGCCTAGAGGCACTACCGGAGGATGTACTGGTTGAAGACGAGCAGAAGAGGTGACAATGGATTGTGTGGGCAGTTTCGGAAAGGGCCAGAGGGACGACAAAAGCGCAGACAAATGTTCCAACAGAGAAAATGGCCTCTAAGCTAGAGCATCACTGGCTAACGCAAATGGCAGTGAGGGAGAAGAAAATGTCGGGGCAGCCGTTGCCAAGGCCTATGAGAGTGATAGTGTAACGCCCGGTGGCGAGGACGAGGAGTGATCACCGGTACAAAGAAGGCACGGACAATGAGCGGCTCCTCACAAGTCCTCTAAGCGGAGGGGTAAATGAATGAAACGATTACACACCCGAATGAGAAAGATCTTAAGACTGTATAGGTATGATGTAATACCCCAAATTTTAAATAAAAGAGTTAGAATATTTCTCAGGCCAAAAGGGTGTCAGTTACTGTTATCTGTCACTTCGGGTCCTGAGATTTTTTCTAAGTTTGGACCCTACTCTTCATTGGAGAGCCACATGATAGAGCAATATTCTTGGAACCAAAAGTCCCAGTAATTGTTCCTTAGAGAAAACTGAGTTAAAGAGTGATTTTTAAGGAATTTTTCAAAATCTTTAAACAACCCGTTTCTAATGTCTAAGTTTATAAAATCGTGAAAATTTTCTGATTTGAACTAAAACCCAAAAATGTAGATTGGGATTGGGTTGGATTTTGATTTTTTAGACATTTTATTTGAATCCAAATAAGGGGTATTCCCTTATTTACATTTATGTTTAAAAGTTAATAGGAAATAAAAGTTAAAAAGGAAATGAATGATTTAGAGAGGAGGAGACTATAGACACCATCATGGACAGTGATAAACCTTGCTGGTGAGCGCCACAATGGTCAATCGAGGCACAGAACCATTTTTATGCTCTCGTTAGCGCCTTCACTTAGAGGCTAGCGCCAATGTAACAAAGATGGCGGTGCGATATGCTCTCTGGGTGTGGGCTGCATGGCTCTCTTGCCTAAGAAGCTGCAAGAGCTCAAGTAGCCAATGATGATTTAAAAAGCCAATCTCGGGGTCTAGAAGCTTCAAAACGCGAAAATCACCTCCCCCACCCTCTTCTTCAGTAGAGAAATGCGAATTTTCACCCTCCAACTCCATTTCCTTCCATTTCTCTCAATTCTAACTCCAATTTTTCATTCCTAAGGCTTTAAGGTATGTTGTTCTCTTGGTTCTGCTTTCTTTTCTCCAGTTCCTTCTTGTTATTAGAGTGCTTCTCCATGCTTTTCGAGGGAGAGAAGTCCTCTACCTTATTAGAGATGGATTCTTGAGTATTTAGAAGTTTTAGAGGTTGATTTAGAGTTCCATTGCTCCTGTATCGTACATCATCACGCTTTGCCTCCTATTAGGTTGTTGGTGTTAACACTTCTCTGTTCACTCCTCCAGGTGAGTGGGTTCTCAGCTGTGACTTCTATGTTCTGCATTAGAGTTATTTTCATGAAAGTATGATTTAATGATTGATTTTAGAAGAAATACTGTACAAGGACTTAAACTACTGTTGAATTATATATTTTAGAGCTATTGATTTTAGAGCATGAAATGTATTTTTGAGAAAACTCATGGAACCATATTTGTTGAATTGATTTTAAATGTATTGGATGATAATGATGATTATGGAAAGCTTTTATGAATGGTTAATACTTGAATATGCTATTTAGAGAAGAGAATAAAATTGAGATTGTGAACATAGCTATTTTGAGATATGCTGTTGAGAATTATGGAAACTTGATGGTTGAATTATATTTTAGAGAATTAAACAGAAAACAGTTTTAGAGCTTGAATCTGATGAGATTCAAAAAATTTTCTCAAGTGATACATACCTGTGAGTTTATGAAATCTAATGTCTATACAAAGGGTAATCTCTTAGGCATGATTTCATAGCCATGGTTATGCTTAAAGTCACAGATTGTTAGAGTTGTATACTCGTAATAACCGCCACTACATATTCTATGGCTTTGAAGTCACAATGCCTTTGAACTGGTGACCCTTTAGACACGATTTGATAACCACAGTTATGCTAAGGTCGGACCGTTAGAATCCAATAGATTCAGAGTTCACAGAGTTAAAAGATTTTAAGGATTCTTATATTTAATGTTTTATCTAGTTAGGCAGTAGCTATAGAGAAACAGACAGCGAGTTAATGGCTGCATGATCGTTAACCTTGGTACCAAGTTGCCTAAGGGCAATCTCCCAAAGCAGACCAAAGAATGGAACCTATTTAGGTGTCCACATTAAGTCCCCAGTGAGGCCCGTGTCTGGCATTGGTGGAGCGTAGTAGACCATTCAGTGTGGTGAGGCCCGGTACCGCACCCATTAGAACAAATCGACCTTCTCGGTTCTCTAAGAGCTACTATACTATGAACTTATATGATTTTAGGTATAAAAGTAAATTGAGAATCTGATTATAGAATTTGTGACATGTTGAATTGAGTATATATATATATATATGTATATATGTATATCTACATATCAGACATAACTAGAGACTCCTGTTTACTAGACTATTGTTGACCTTATTTATGAAAATGACAATTTGATTATGTATATGCATATATGAAATGTTTTAAGACCGTCATAGTGTTATTATGATATTATGCATTGTTTCCTTGATGTCCCATGGAAGGGGGTTTCAGGTGAGGATTCACTCACTGAGTTTTGGTTGCCAAACTCACCCCCTCTACTTTCATCTCCATTACAGGTATTCTTCCAGCAGCATTAGAGATTCAGTGGTAAGCTCCATTTGAGTAAAGCACTTTCATTTCATCGAGAGTGCTCCAGTACATTGCAGGCAGGGTCCTGGACCTTAGAGCATGTCTCATGTATTGTATAATATGACAGTATATTCAGACTTTGTACTTAACCACTTAACTGTATTAATTATGGATATTTTGACACAGAGAAACTTATGTTTATAGTGTGATACAGCCTCAGACTTTAGAGGCAGTTTATAAGGTTTTTAGACAGATGTGATGATTTAAAAACAGATGATTTATATGTTTTAAATGGAATGTTATATTAAATAAGCTTTGAGCATCATATTTACAGAGCATTCCAGGTCACGAGGCTTACGTGAGAGTGGAATTTCTCACGTGCCGGTCATGTGCCCGAATCGGGTCGTGACATATGAGACTATACAGTTGAGGATGACTTATATAAATTGATTTGTACAACTTATACCAACAAGATGCATCTTCTTTTCGGTAGCCCATCACTAAAGAACTCCATGGTTAAGCATGCTTGACTTGGAATAATTTTAGGATGAGTGACCTCCTGGGAAGTTTTCCCGATAAGTGTGTGAGTAAGGACAAAGCATGCTGAAAAGACCCGTATTGGTTTGTGGGGACAGTCGTCGATCCATAAAGCAGCATGGACTATTACAGATAGCGGCCATGGTGGCGAACATGAGATTGGATGTTATCTAGTGCACTCTCAATAAGAATCTCATATTCACAATTATGTTTATGGACTTCTATTTGAGGCTATATGCATGGGGAATAAGTTGTTTCCTTTTTTTTAGGTAATTAGAATAAGGGTGGCAATTTCTACCCGACCCGCGGGTTACCCGCACTACCCGTCCTGCTCAGGTCGAGTTTTAAACCCGCCCCGCTCGGGTCGGGTTGATGCGGGGCGGATTTTGTCTGCGGGTGCGAGTTTAGGATGAACCCGCCCCAACCTGTCCCGCACCCCATGTATATTTAAAAAATATTATTATTAACATATATTGTGTGTGTGTGTGTGTGTGTGTGTGTGTATATAATATTTTAATATTTGTAATATTATTATATAATTATATATATGTATATATTTTCTTCTAAAAAAAATTACCTAAGACTTAACCTTATACCCATTCAATATGTGAATTTCACATTCACTCTCGGTCTCCCCCTCATTTTTAACACCAAAAAATCAATGGATTGTACAAAGCAAGTTCAAAGAATTCAACAATTATACTATGACTTAATCATTGAATACCAACAAAAGGCAAACTTTTCAAGCTCAAATGTGCAAGAATTTTCTGCACAAAACCACAGTCTTTCAGAAGATAAAGATTATGATGTTGCTTATGAGTTGTATCTTAGAAAGTTGAAAAAAGCAAATGACTCACTTGTGAAAACTGAATTTGATTTTTATGTTAAGGAAGATGTTATTCCAAGAACTCCTGATTTTGATATTTTAGTTTGGTAGAAAGTGAATGGGGCCAAGTATCCAACTCTTCAAAAAATTACTAGAGATATATTTGCTATCCCTGTGTCTAGTGTTTCTTTTGAATCCGCTTTTAATGCGAGTACATTGTTTGATTAATCCTAATTGTGGTAGTTTAAATGAAGACATAATAGAAGCTTTGATGTGTTCTCAAAATTGGTTGTGGGCAACTTATGGAGGCAAAGGTGAATTTTTTTCATTTGCTTTATCTAATTCTTTTATTTCAAAGATATTGATATTCAAATTATGTTAATTGATTTATTAATGAATTTATTATGTTTAATTTAAATGAACAAAACCTATTACTGTGAATGATTATCGGACAGTTAATGATGAATATGAGGATGTAGAAATTGAAGAATGATGATTTGAAGAATTATGAGGCTAGATGCCTAGACATGAAGTCATTATGATTTTGTTGTTATTATAATTTTGTTGTAATTTGATATTTGTTAAACTTGTTTAGAACTTATTTGTTTTTCTATCAAGGATATTTTGTTATTTTTTTTGTACTGATGACTACTCGAGAATTTAAATATTAATGGTATTATTGGTTGTATTTTATATTTTGTGTTTGATTTTTTAGATTTTGAGATAGTTTTATAGTTTTTTTAAAAATAACAGGGCGGGGCGGGTGCGCGTTTAAACTTGAAAAACCCGCGGGTAGGGGTGAGGTGGGTTAAGACTCATATTATCTTATACGGGACGGGGTCGGGTTGAGCAAAAACCCACCCCAACCCGCCCTATTGGCACCCTTAAATTAGAAGAAGGAAAGAGAGGAGTTGAAGTAGTGTGGTGTGATGATGGAATTGGTAAATGGTAGTGCTGTGGTGATGGTGGAGACTAAAAAAGAGAGAGTATGAGCTTCTTCTTTTTTTTCAATGGTGGTGGCTGAGTAATGTAATAGTGAGGGAGGATGCATTTGGGTTTTGGATTTATTTGGAGTACATTTGGGTTGAATTTCATTGATTTGACATATTCATTCAACCTAATTAAACACACACTTGTCATCAGTTTCATAATAGTTTTTTTATTTTTATAAATTGTTACAATAATTTAATGTGCTCCTCTGCTGTGCATATATATATAAAATGTATATTTTATTATATTCTGATTGAATTTTAATTGCACCTCTAAACCTTTGAATCAGTGCCCTGACTGATTCAATACCCGGTCCAATTTTCTCTTCCTTGCTTTTCATGTTGAACTTATCGAAAAAAAAAAGAGACATCAATTAAGACCTATAATAATTATCTTGTTGTGTTTGATAATTTTGATTTTTTTGCCATCCTAGACACTAAGCACATGCCTACCATTTATATTCATATATTAACCTAGTTTATTACTACTACCTTCTTCTTCTTCTTCTTTATCTTTTTTTTCCTTATCTTCATCCTTTTCTCTTTACACATTTTTTTTATAGGGAAATGAGCATGCATATTTATTGATGGCCCAAAAGATCCAAAGTAAATAGATTACAAATATTACTTGGTGCACCTTTGTAATGACTAAAGTTGCTGATATGGCAAATTAGGTCAACTGCAATAAAGTTGGTAAATGCAATCTAACTAGACAAAAAGACAAAACTAAATTCTATTAGCGATCAAGGACAGACAGAGGGTGATCCATTCTTCAGGGAAACAAGGAGGAGCAATCAGTAGAGGACTAAAAATATTTAGCTGAGGGACTGTGTGGTTTAAGCATCTTTTAATTTGGTATTGAACTCCTTTCTCTTTGGATTCCTCTTTAGAATAATTCTTCTTCTCCCTCTTATACTGATGGTGCTATTTCTTCCTCCATGTCCAGGCATTGAAGCAGTTGTGAAGACCCTGAAAATTATGTTCTTGATTTTACTTGTCCTTAGGATTTCCATCACTTTCATAAACTTATAAAAATACCAAAATACTATCAGTTGTATACCTCATAGATACTTTTACTATTTCATCAATTTGTCCTTTATAGTTGAAGTTCTTTTTACGTATGTGCATTATCTTGTTTCAACCTTCCATCCTTTTCTCTTTACACTTACTACATTTTCGACAAACTTTCATTAGCTACTAGTTAGAACTAATTGAATCATATGATTTTCTTGACATGATATGGGAACATATGCATGAGTAAAAATCATAATGCTATTGATCATAATAATTGCCTAAAAGTAAGTTTGAAGAATAAGAAGATCAAAACATGATGATTCTGAAAAGAGAATCAGAGAATGAGACATGTAACAATATTTCACATAGATATTCAATCATATATTGTTATATTATAGCTAAAGTATTTAAATCAACCATCCATTATCTTGAAAATCTTACAAATAGACACATATGATTGGATAATAGTATAGAACTCTTTAAAATTAATTAATATTGCATCAAAATTAATTTCTTGATAGTATGTCATTGAAGTGTTTAACTGATGTATATTAACTATTTAATAGTCCATAGGATCTCTATTAAATATTAGAACGTTGAGTTAACAAAGAATTACAATATTTTCCTTTTAAAATGATGATGGATAATAAAAGTTTTTTTTTTAAAACTTTGAGAGAGTAATTTGTCTCTTGCAACTTTAATTAATATATGACTAAAATGGAATTTTTGTCAAAAAGACAAAATAGGTTTTTTGGTCTTTTATCTTTTCTTGATTTTTCAAGGGGGTTTTTGGACTTTTTGTATTTCAAATCATTTTCAAATTAGTTCCAATTTATTGCTTCGTACATTCCATGTTAGACCTATGTGTGTACCATCCATGTTAGTATCGTTTGTACAATGCAACATTTTCATCAATTATGTAATGGAATAGTTATTTGAGACCAAATTGAAAAAGATTTAAAACATAAGGAATTAAACTGAGAAAGATAAAAGCTAGGAGACCAAATCTAAAAATTGAGTAAAAGCAAGGGAAAACATCCTATTTTATCAAATTTTATATATAGATATAAAATCCTAATGAAATTTGATCTACCCTTTACTCGAGTAGTGAGAGGGCGCAATGTGAAAGTACACGCATCCAAATGCAATATATATCATCAAATGTCATATATATATATATGCCTAATTTGTATTTTGTATGATATTATCAGTTTAAAGCCCGTGTGAACTACTTAGACTTGGTTTGTTATTGTCATGACTTTTTTTTAGAGGTTTAATGAGTTTTTGGGCTTTTAAAAAGTTATTCCTAAAAAATCATTATAGTATTATTTGGTAAAATAATATTGAAGTCACTCTCAATAACTAGAAGCCACAATAATAATGTTTGGTAAATATATTCAAAACGTCCAAAATACAAATAATAGATATAGATGGTAACATGGATAATTCTTACATTGATTGTTATTAATTAAAGTTATGTCATATTAGTCTTTTGAATTTCAGAGTGCATAAGCTAGCTTTGAAAAATTCTCCATAAGGTGCTTTCAAGAGCATCCAAACTTCAGCTAGTTTACTAAATAAAAAAAATTGACTTGTATTTTTCATAAGTCAAAGCACCTTAATTTATCACAAAGTGTTATAATTTTATCAAGATCATATTGATGTCAAATTGAAAGTGTTAGTATTAAAAAATTATTTACTCCAAAATCAATATAGCAAGTTATGGGGGAGATCGTTTGGACATCTTGAGCAATTATGCTAGTATATACTCCCTTAGTTGCATGTTATATGTCTATTTTTTTTTTAATTTTTTGTTTCATCATATCAATTCATTTATCATATTAAGGAGGTATTGATTTCTTTTTAACCAATTATATTCTTAATGTGATTTATAATTTTACACTATTATTAATGAGATATTAATTATTTTTATCAATTAAATAAGAAAAATTCAATCAATTAACTCACTTTTACACTATTATCAATATGCATTCACTACTTTCTTAATTTTGACATTTTTTTTTTAATTTTGAACAGATAACATGCAATAGAGTGAGTATTATGCATTGAATGCTAGCAAGTCAGGAAATGTAATCTAGTCCATTAGTTATTATAAGAATTTGAATGCGTGAATCATTTAATTGGGGTGGTATTGTGAACAATGACCACATGCACTGCCAAAATTAATTAGGCTAATGGAAGTGTGAAGAGTAAATTTAGATCGTATAATTATATATAGATAATCAGAATTGAAAATTAATTAATATAATTAATACTCATATATTTATTTTAAAAAATCATATGATTTTATATTTTAATTTTAATCATTCATGTAAAATTTAATAATCATAATTTATTCATCTAACTTTTACGATAAATCATTTTGTCTGGTACGATGATTATATATATAAACACCATTTGCCTACTTGAAACTGTCATTTCATGCACGCATAGAGCACGCAATAAAAGAAAAACACCAAATAAAAATAAATAAAAAATTGAAGGTAGTTTAGATTTAATATGCATTGAATCATGATTTTTTCCTCCAACTAACCTACATCACCTGTTATTTTGTTTCTAATTTATTTTATATTTGTTTGACGCACTTTCTTTTAGATTTCACTTTCAATAAAAAGGTTGAATGAAAAGACTAGGGATCCTATTATAATTAAAAAAAAAAAGAAAAAAAGAATTCCAAAGTCACATTTTGGCCAGTGACCTACTGGCCTTCCAAATTGATTCATTTTGCCTAGTACATAAAACGTATCTAATCAGGATCTTGTTTCCACAATTCTATCCTCTTCACTATTATATAGAAAAGCTTTGAACGTTTTTACGCAATATCTTATTGAGACATTATGATCCAAAAGATGTTTTGCAAATCCGGGGATTACTTAACCCCATCTCTTTTTCGGGGCATCGGGTTAGCCCCACCCCACCCCAAATAGCTTAATATGTGGTACTTTGTGGGTTAGGATCAAGAGGCCCTATTAGGTGCTAGGTGGATTAATTAAAAAAATTCATAAGGGCTAACTTCGCTATCCTTTGGAGGTCTTGGCCCAGATTAACAACTCCTTTTATATGTGACCCCAGATACACAATAAAGTTCAGTCCAAAAAGAAAAGGGATTTGGATCCTTTAAAGTGAGAAGTGAATAGACTTTACTATTATATCAATAAAATAAAGAGTATCCTATTTTTAATTTTATTAATTTAAAAGTAAAATTTCTCACTTTACCTTCTAAAGTGAGATCCTCACTTTACCTTCTAAAGTGAGATCCTCACTTTAGATGATCCTTACTACAAAAAATGATAGTGATAATGAAGTTGGGATCCATTGGAGTGCAACCCTCATCGTAAATAAATTACACCACGTTGCTGTATGCTAGAAAGGAATTTTGAGCTTCTGAGCATTTTCTTCGAAATTCACGTATTAATTGATTTAACCAATATACCATCGAAATAAGCTATACGTTCACGTGTCAAAGTTTAAAATTAGAATAATTATATTAGGATAATAAAGCATCCATTTTTTGTTTGCCGGTATGTTTCTTGTATTTTGTTGCCAAGCTGGCTTGCTTAAGATCAAGGGACGTTTGTTTTAAGATTTGAAATTAGGTTTTTAGGAATGTGATTTTTAGAAATAATATTTTAAGGAATATTATTCTTGAGTATTTTTAAAAAATTATTTATTTAGTATTAAACATTTCTGTGATTATTTGTTAAGATTCCTAGAAATAAATTTAAAACTTGTTTGTTTTATAATTTATATTTCCAAGAATGTGTCATAATTTTTAAAATATTCTTAATACAATTGTAAAAAGAGAACAAATCAAATAATTGAGGGATTGTTTAGTAATTGTACTTAATAATTTTGATTTTCAAGTTATGGGAAATTTTTTTACCCACTCTTCAACTTAGGAATAAGATTTTACTAAATCACATAAAATCTTTTTCCATGAATAAACTAATACCCAAATTTTTTTTATAAAACTTATAATGAATATAAAAATATATCACTTTCAATTATCTATCCCTAAAAATAATTAAATATATCTTAAAATAAATGAATAGTAAATAGCTAATGGGAAATTCTCAAAGTTAATAATACATGGTCAGATAAACTCTAAAAAGGGTAACAAGTACGTGGCTTTGCCCCAAAGCGAAACCCCGCGTGCCACAGTCACAATCTGCTGTTCCCGTCACATAATACTTCACACTTGACGACCCAATAACCATTCGCCACGTCATAGTGCAGACCCCAAGGACAAGCACGTTGAAAGCCAACTCTTGCAATGGACTAATGGTGGGACACAAAACACTCACGAGAGTCAAAATTATAGATAGATATTATTTGAATATATTATATATCAGGACAATGCCTACATAATTATTGTTTTGGTCAAGTTTCTAATAAATAAATATGTTAAAACAATTAATAATGAATACAAAATCATTAACCTACAGCTATGGATACATTATTTTCTATAAATTTTTCATGAAAAAATTTACACAAATACAAAATCATTAATAATTTAAATTTAATTTCCATACATTCATCACGTAAAACAATCTTCTACTGTCAACAAATAGAATTTCATCAAAATGGTAAAATATGAATGATTGTATAGTAAATAATTATTTTCTAATAGTATATTTTATGAAGATTCAGTTGATTGTCAATATAAAATTAAGCATATAAAACAATTAATTCTAATTATTTACCAAAATTTATTTTATATATTAAGACTAGATACTTGAATAGTGCATAGATGAGCTCACATAATATTGTTATAAGTAACTTAAAATATGTGTTATTTGTACTTATTATATATATGATAGCATATCGAATCACATCATATTTACTGTTGGATAAGGTGTGAACTCTGCTCAAAAGATGCGTCATTTGTAATTACTATATGTGGGATATTATATCGACTCACTCTCCTTTACACTTTCATCTAATGATGGATAAGGCGTGAGTCAGAGTTTCACTCCCAATGAATATAAATAATTTTTTTAAAAGAAAATAAAAACTTAAACATAGCTCTCAAATTCGAGTTATAAATATCTAGCTACGTTAAAGGGCTAGGATTAGTATCTAAAAAGGTTTAAGTATAAAAAAAGTATCTGAAAAGGTATAAAGTTGCGCTGAATAACGGCACTGGCCGGCGCACGTCTCTTTGCAAGCTAGACATTATTGAGGCAGGCAGTTACAAACATGAGCTAGCTAACCGCATTCTATTGTTGTCTCTCTGTCTCTCCCTATCTGATCCCCTTTGCCTTTTAGATTTATTTTAATAGTAAATAAACTCTCTTTCATTTGATTCACCAAATGTACCAATTTTTCTCTCTATAAAAAGCACCCTTCACCTTTGGTGTGCTGTGTTTGATACCTGAAACAAACTAAGAGTGGGTAGTGGCAGTGAACATGAGCAACATGTCTATGACTGGGAAAGATCTGGAAAGTGGTGGTGAGGCAAACAAGAACCACATAGGAGCACCCGGGATCAACAACAACGACAACATCAACAGCAACATCAACAGCAACAGCAACATCGTCATCAACTACATCAGCAACATCTTTGTTGCTCCCGCCTCCTCCTCTTCTGTACATCAACGATTGTCATGGCTTGTTCCTATGTTCGTGCTTACCAATTGTGTTGTTTTCGTTGTGCTTATGTACATCAACGATTGTCCAAAGATGAACCCGGGCGTTCGAGGTCAATGTGTCGCGAGATTCCTCGGCAGATTCTCCTTCCAGCCTCTACGGGAGAACCCACTGTTTGGCCCTTCTTCATCCACGTAACACTCAGTCCCTTTAATTCTCCAATCTCAATAATGTCTTCATTTTTTATTTGTGTTTCTTGAGCTGTTTTCTTAATTTCTAGTAGTTCTTGTAGATTTTGTTAGTCTTGGTATTGCTCTCATGATCTCAATTTGGCAATGCTGCCATGGGAATTTGGTTGATTTTGTGAATTGGTGTCAACTTCGTGTAATATCTTTGTCTGGCTTTGTTTGTGATGTCAACGTTCTAGCAGAGTTTGTCTGGAAATGAATCTCAAACTGTTCTCTTCATTGCCTGCTTGAGTTTTGGTCTAGCGTATCTATCCTGGTAAATTTTGGGAGAAATTAGTGAAATCAAATGTGCATTTTTCAAATTAATGCTCATACATAGTAAATTGATTGAATCAGTAGCTGTTGTCCATTACAGTTTACTGCTCAATCCTTTTTTCTCCTCTTACTGTGCTGGTAATACTTCAAATCACCCTTATAATGCTTGCATAACAGGAGTTTTACCAATCAATTTCATCTTTAGTGTTCATTGAGAACAATTGAATGATTGAACAAATAAAGAAAATAAATATTTATTTTCTGGCCAGGAGGGTTGGTTTTTCAAATTGTTTAAGGTGCAGGTTTTGCTGCATGAACTGATATTAGTAGTGCTGCAGTTGTAATCATGCTATTGAAGACATTTTATTGATTCAAATTACTCCGTTTCCTTGTGAAGATTGGCAAAGGTGGGAGCCCTTCAATGGGATAATGTTGTGAATCATCATCAGGGATGGAGACTAATCACTTGCATTTGGTTACATGCTGGAATTGTTCATTTGGCAACAAACATGTTGAGTCTGGTCTTTATCGGTATTCGACTTGAACAACAATTGGGTTTGGTATGTTTCTCTTTTCTTTTTGTAGGTCATTTTATAATCATGGTATAACGATCTCCTCTGTGGGATATACTTGTGTGTTTTTCAAGATCTACATTATAAATGGTTAGACCAAACTTTTTCATTTGCAATTGCATATTGGCAATTGGCAGTGAGGATAGGAATCATCTACCTGTTGTCCGGATTTGGCGGGAGTGTACTGTCTTCTCTGTTTATCAGAAACTATATCTCTGTTGGTGCTTCCGCAGCACTTTTTGGACTGCTTGGAGCAATGCTTTCAGAACTTATCACAAACTGGACTATTTATACCAGCAAGGTGAGTGTATTGGTACCATCCTACTTATGCAGTTTGCATGCTTAGAAGTTCTTTAATTTGAAAAATAAAAAATTCAAAGTTTTGTCTCTTCTCAATCAATTAGATTTAGAAGACTTCGTTATACTTCTGAGGTAGTACTTGTTTCTATATAGTATAGTTGGCTTAAGTTTCATGTCTGGCTCTCTTCTGCGTTTTGTAGGTAGCAATACTGCTCACACCGTTGGTTATTATTGTCATCAATCTTGCCATTGGCATTTTGCCACATCTTGATAACTTTGCTCATATTGGGGGGTTCCTGACAGGATTTCTCCTTGGTTTTATCTTATTTCTCCGTCCTCAATATGGGTGGTTAGAGCAGCCAAGTCTTCCTTCTGGTGTTCGCCGCAAGTCAAAATACAAGGCTTACCAATATGTTTTATGGATTCTGTCTCTTGTTCTATTGATTGCTGGGTAAGCTCATTTCTTAAATTCTTATCAGAGCAATATTATTGATTTTCTTTTCTAGTTTAGTAAAGGAGAGGAAGTCATATTAATTCATTATATTGATTATTGTACAGGTTCTAAAACGTGGCCTTTAGAGATTGTAACTTTTCATGATCTGTTGTTAGGACATGCAAAGCTTGTTATTTGTTTCTTGTCTCTTATCATTGAGTTCATCTGTTGGATTGCAGGTTATTGATTGCTCTGGTGATGCTATTCTGGGGTGAGAATGGAGATGACCATTCTCATTGGTGTCGCTACCTATCTTGTGTTCCAATTTCTAACTGGAAATGCAATGAAAGTTAATGAAAGGGCGCGAGCTATTCCTCTTCTTCTATGTATAGCTTTGCAATATAGCCTAGAAATTGATTTGTATATGATGGTAGTGATGCATTTTGGGAGTTTGAATAAAGTGTATATTAAACACTTTATGCATACTTAAGTAAATTTATCAGAAAATTTTATTTTCAAATTTAGGAGATATTTTATCGAATATCTCACAAACACTTCAGTCTAATATTTTATTAAGATTTAGTTGATTGTCCTAATAAAATTCAGCATATGATGTAACCCAAAAAAAAAATTCAGCATATAAAAAAAATTAAATTCTAATTATTTACCAAAATTTTTTGTGTATATATTAAGACTAGATACTAGGGGTGTACAAGGGACGGATCGGGACAGGTTAGACAAAATCCCAACTCAGCCCGATTTTTAGATTGGGTCATTTTTTGAAACCTAAACACGATCCGATAAATTACTGAGTCAACTCGACATTTAAACAACTTATAAAGATTTTGATATTATACATAGTAAAATTGTAAAATTTTACAAGTAAGAAACAAAATTCAAGAGATATTTTGAGACACATATTTCAAAACAAACTATCTGACTATAAAAATAATATCAAGTTATCCAAAATGTATTAATTTAAATATAAATTCTTATAACTTATCACTAACTATTATAAAAAAAATATAATTATACAAGAAATTTTAACTTTGGGTCGGATAATCACTAACTATTATAAAAATATATATATAACTATAAAAGAAATTTTGACTTTAGATCGGGTTGGGTCATCCCAAAGTATAACCCGAACTTGGCTCGAAATGTGCATTGGGTCAAATAGAAGGACTCGAATCCAACCGAATAAGCTTTGGGTCAGGATAAGGTTAGTGGATTGGGCTGGGTCTTAAACACCCCTACTAGATACTCGAATAGTTCATAGATGAGCTCACATAATATTGTTATAAGTAACTTAAAATGTGTGTTATTTATATTCATTCGATATGGTACAATATGTTGAATCTTATCATTTCCATCATTAGATGAGATATGGATTCTAATTAAAATGTGTGTTATTTGTACTCACTATATGTAATAAAACGTGCCCACTCACACCCCGTTTCACTCCATCCAATGGTGAATAATATTTGATTCGACAGATATTCCATGAATAAAAATTACTTTTTTTTAAGGAAAAAAAGACTTAAATATAGCTCTCAAATTCGAGTTAAATATCTAGCAAAAAAGCTAGGATTAGTATCTAGTATCTACAAGTGTGTGCTGAATAACGGCACTGACCGGCGCACGTTTTCTTTCAAGATAGACATTACTGTGGCAGGCAGTTACAAACATGAGCTGGCTAACCCGACAACTACTTTCTTATGTTGTCTTCCTCTCTCTCTCTCTCTCTCTCTCTCTCTGTGATGCCCTTTCCCTTTCAGATTCATTTGAATCGTAAATAAACACTCTTTCATTTCATTCACCAAATCTACCTATTTTCTCTCTACAAAAGCGCCCTTACCCTTTGGTTTGCTGTGTTTGATACCTGAAACTAAGAGGGGGTAGTGACAGTGAACATGAACAACAAGTCTAGGACTAGGAGAGATCTGCAAAGTGGTGGTGGGGCAAAGAACAACATGGGAGCACCAATAGGGAACAACAACAACATCAACTACCCTGTTGCTACTGCCTCCTCCTCTTCTTATGTTTATGACCCAGAAACCAATTGGACATCATGGCTTGTTCCTATGTTCGTGCTCGCCAATTGTGTTGTTTTCATTGTGCTTATGTACATTAACGATTGCCCAAAGAAAAACCCTGGCGTTCAAGGTCAGTGTGTCGCAAGATTCCTGGGCAGATTCTCCTTCCAGCCTCTACGGGAGAATCCATTGTTTGGCCCTTCTTCGTCAACGTAACACTCACTCCCTTCAATTCTCCAATCTCAATAATCAATGATGTCTTGATTGTGTTTTATGAGCTGTTTTCTTAATTTGTAGTAGTTCTTGTGGATTTCGTTAGTCTTGGTATTGTATTCATGATCTCAATTTGGCAATGCCGCCATGGGAATTTGGTTGATTTTGTGAATTGGTGTCAACTTCATGTAATATCTTTGTCTGGCTTTGTTTGTGATGTCGACGTTCTAGCAGAGTTTGATAGGACATGAATCTCAAACTATTCTCTTCATTGCCTGCTTGAGTTTTGGTCTAACGTATCTATCTTGGTAAATTTTGGGAGAAATTAGTGAAGTCAAATGTGTATTTTTCAAATTAATGCTCATACATATTAAATTGATTGAATCAGTAGTTGTTGTCTTTTACAGTTTACTGCCCAATCCCTTTTTCTCCTCTTACTTTGCTGGTAATACTTCAAATCACCCTCATAATGCTTGCGTAATAGGAGTTTTAACAGTCAATTTCATCTTTAGTGTTTATTGAGAACAATTGAATGATTGAACAAATAAAGAAAATAAATATTTATTCTCTGGCCAGGAGGGTTGTTTTTTCAAATTGTGTAAGGTGCAGGTTTTTTGGCATGAACTGATATTAGTAGTGCTACAGTTGTAATCATGCTATTGAAGAAATTTTATTGATTCAAATTATTCCATTTCCTTGTGAAGATTGGCAAAGATGGGAGCCCTTCAATGGGATAATGTTGTGAATCATCATCAGGGATGGAGACTAATCACTTGCATTTGGTTACATGCTGGAATTGTTCATTTAGCAGCAAACATGTTGAGTCTGGTCTTTATTGGAATTCGACTTGAACAACAATTTGGGTTTGGTATGTTTCTCTTTTCTTTTTGTAGGTCATTTTATAATCATGGTATAATGATCTCCTCTGTGGGATATACTTGTGTGTTTTTCAAGATCTGCATTATAATGGGTTAGACCAAACTTTTTGATTTGCAATTTGCATATTGGCAATTTGTCAGTGAGGATAGGAATCATCTACCTATTGTCCGGATTTGGTGGGAGTGTACTGTCTTCTCTGTTTATCAGAAACAATATCTCTGTTGGTGCTTCTGGAGCACTTTTTGGACTGCTTGGAGCAATGCTTTCAGAACTTATCACAAACTGGACTATTTATACCAACAAGGTGAGTGTATTGGTACCATCTTACTTATGTATTTTGCATGCTTAGAAGTTCTTTAATTTGAAAAAAAAAAAAAAAAAGAAGGAAAAAACCTTCAAAGTTTGTCTCTTCTCTATCAATTAGATTTAGAAGACTTATTTATACTTCTGGCGTAGTACTTGTTTCTATATAGTATAGTTGGCTTAAGTTTCTTGTCTGACTCGTTTCTTCTGCATTTTGTAGGCAGCTGCACTGCTCACACTGTTGGTTATTATTGTCATCAATCTTGCCATTGGCATTTTGCCACATCTTGATAACTTTGCTCATATTGGGGGGTTCCTGACAGGATTTCTCCTTGGTTTTATCTTACTTCCCCGTCCTCAATATGGGTGGTTAGAGCAGCAACGTCTTCCTTCTGGTGTTCGCCTCAAGTCAAAGTACAAGGCTTACCAATATGTTTTATGGATTTTGTCTCTTGTTCTATTGATTGCTGGGTAAGCTCATTTCTTAAATTCTTATCAGAGCAATATTATTGATTTTCATTTCTAGTTTAGTAGAGTAGAGGAAGTCATATTAATTCATTATATTGATTATTGTACAGGTTCTAAAATTTGATCTTTAGAGATTTTCACTTTTCATGATCTGTTGTTAGGAAATACAAAGCTTGTTATTTGTTGCTAGTCTCTCATCATTGAATTTATCTATTGCATTGCAGGTTATTGATTGCTTTAGTCATGCTATTCCGGGGTGACAGTGGTTATGATCGTTGTCACTGGTGTCACTACCTATCTTGTGTTCCAATTTCTAAATGGAAATGCAATGACAGTTAATAAAAGGGCATGAGCTATTCCTCTTCTTGTATGTATAGCCATATAGCTCTAGAAATTGGTTTGTTTATTAATTTTTTCATTCCTAATTTATTTTCAAAATTAGTATTAGTTTGGCTTTGTGAATTTATGCATACTTTATTTTTTCTATTTTATATATAAAGAGATTTATTTGTACATGAATTCATTTTCCCCTCGCATTCTGTGTCTTTACTATTACTTGTTTCTGACTTAAAGATTTATCTCATAAGGTTCATGACTTTGTTGTAGTCATTTGTGATCACTAAAGTAGTTTGAATAAATTCTTCCTATCCCTTTAACTGTTTTTCTCTTGATAATGCAAGCGCGTTGAATTCATAAACCTTGTTCAAAACCTAAATTAACGTCTTAAGAAACAATAACTAGAAGATTTTTATAAGAAAAAGAAGCAAGGGAGATGCAATGCCACAGGTGAACTGGTCAGAGACTCAGTATCGAGATTGTGCGGTCTACTAGAACACACATAAAATTGTCCTATGTTATAAGGAGGGATTAACTTGTCCAAAGCTTTTAATTGAATGGACTTTTGGGTATTTTCTCAGAGCAATAAACTTATTCTATACAAAATTTATAAGGACTCGCTTAGAAATTTTGTCAAAATAAAATAATAACGCTTCTTCCTGAAAGCGTTAAGAAGAATACAGGCAACATATTCGCAAGGTAATGTTATACGAATAATACTCCAGCCACTGTTTATTCGTATAATCGTGCAACACTATTTTGTAATCATTAGTGTATTCCTATTTCCTATGAAGTAGCCAATGTTATTTATTTATTTGGATAAAAGTACGAAGCAGCTAGTTTAATGTTTGTGATGAATGATATTCAAAAACATCGTGTTATATTTCAACAAAATACAGAACTCCGTAGAACCAAATCATCAATGCGTGAACAATGTGGCTTTCGTTGGTGTGGGGACGATACATGAGTTCAGGTCAAATACTTACATTCTCAAACTGTTTTCACACGCACAAATCCCAAACACAGAAAGAAAACAAAACAATGACTCTTCTAATTTTTTTTCTTGTTTTTGTTCATGGGAAGAGAGAAAGGAGGGATTATCCACATTCATTAAAAGACATGCTACAAGGTCAGAAAATCTTTGCCAAAATCCTTAACAGAAATCATGGGAGTTGTTGAATGAAGTAAAGACTCGCTTGTTCATCCCAGGGCCAACAATATGCTACATTTTTCTTTTTCTCTTCATAAAACTTGTGGCATCACCTTAACTTGGTACTCCCAATTCTGTTTAAGTGGCTTGAGGTTGGATTAGGCCCTGCATCCCAAAGACATAGAGCAGTCCTTCTATTGGAACCATATCTATCAAACTCCAGCCTTTGCCTTGGTGCACTATGTGACCTAACCTTAGCTCTTGAAGATTCAGTGTTTGCCATGTAATTGGGGTGACTAGAGTATTCATTGAAGAAACCCCAAGAATACTCACTCCTTGTGGGTGTAAAAGGTCCTCTCCTTGCACCACTTCCAAGTCTAGCGGAGGCAGAGAATGCTTGTGGACTATTCTCAGCAGTTCTTGAAGCTACTTCCCTAGATGAGAGACTTGGATTTAGAGCTTTTGAAGAACGTTTTGACGGAGACTCATATGCAATGTGATTCTCAACATTGTAATTGGAAGCCAAATGATGATATGGTGCCTTAGATGAGCTCCTACTATGGTGGGAGGAGTTTAAGTGTGGCTTCCAAGTATCTACTTCAAGAATCTTGTCACTCTTCCCGTCATCAATGTGGCCATTTTTCAATGAAGCATTACAGGTTTGGCTCCATGCTCTCTCTCCCATCAAACTGTCTAGCCAATTGGAACCAAACCGGGCTCTCTCTAAGTCAATGTCCCTAAAATTTGAATTGGAACTACATCTCTGCAAGTTGAAAAAAGAACAATGCAATTCAAGGTGAGATTAAATTAATTCTGAATAAGAGGTTAACCACATACTAGAACCATAGGCCATAAATAAGTAGAATAGAAGACTTTCTGTTGCTTGGAGATAGCTCATGTATTTTAATTTATATCATGTATAGATATAGATACCACAATTTCATTTATAGGGAAGAATCATGTGTGTACCTTGAGGATAGAAGATCCATCAAATTTGGTACTATAGGCACGAAGTGGGTGCTCATAATCTTCAGGGACCTAAAATTAAGCGTACATAAAAAATCAGACAGGTTAGTTAATGTAATTATGAGCCAGTTTTTGCATAGTTAATGGTCATCACAATGGCAAATTCCAACCTAAAGCAACTCCTATAGTAGCGTGCAATAGCACCACATTAATTTTTGCAACATGCTGTTTGTGATAAGGTGGAAAGTTGTTTTTCTATGAGATTCCAAATTGCAACAATTGGTAAAGTAGATTGTTGAAGATGACACGTTTTAAGAAAGTGAGGTGCCATCGCATAGCCTTTCTAACAAGTCAGCATCAGTTTACTAAGATAAGAATCATGACAACAATTTAAGAAAAGTAAATAAATAAGAGAAAGGTTAATCGTAATTATAGATTATAGGACACCGTGTTGACTCACAGAATGAGGTGGGAACTACTTAAATAGAATCATGTTTCACACCCTTTGAATAAAGATAACACAACTCAATAAATAAGTAAGTGTTGCTTACAGGGTAATGAGAAAGTGAAGACTTGAAAGAAGGCATGTTGTCTGACAAGTGCACACGACCTGCACGTGCCCGAGCCTGGAGTCTCACCAATGTTTGCATGCGCCTCAGCATATCTGCGGTTTTCTTCCTTACAATGTGGCCTCTCACCAGCGCTTGTAATTTCACCAATGCTTTAAGCGCTCTCAATGCCCTCCTTGCCTAATTCCAAATTCATCCCAATAATGTTAGCAACAGTTAAATCTTTCAAATCATACTCTTAATAATCAGATTGACTCATTTAACATGAAAACATAATTGAAAAACCCAAGAAGAAAGGAATATTAGGCAAAGTATGGCATGTTTGCTTCATAAATTATAACCATTGTGCTTTACAGCTGAGAATAATAGGATTAGGTACGGTTTCAATAGGCCAAACCTATTAACTTATCTTGTACTCTTGAAAAATAACAGACCCTTACTATAATAAAATTGAAGATTATTAATGGGAATAATAGATAAGCATGAAATGTCAGAAAGGTATATAGAATATTAAAAGGAGAAGGACATTAGAGAGAGAGAGAATGGGGTGTTGATGGCTGATGGGGGTAATCATTAATAAAAACACAAATACATAGTGGAAAGTCATCCTTTTGATTCCTCCTTTTATTCATTGAATTGAAGCTACGTCACATTCCCCACCTTGACATGACTTGAATTGTGAGCATGACGGCAAAAGGTGAAGATTTTAAGTTCAATTTAACATTGTAGCCACAATGTCTCAATCTTTTTAAGAAAGAAACTAATGCGTTACAGCCTAACTAGTTTATGTCATTAACAAGAGTTACTTTGTTTCACGTGAAGGTTAGAATATGAGTTTTGTCTTAATGTGAGGTGAAAAGCTCAAAAGCTCTATTTTTATAAAAAAAATTTCCCCACCCCTCAAAAGAAAGGCTTTGGCTTTTTCACTTGTCAAGTTGAAGAAACCAAGTTGAGCACAAATCAATACCCTCCATACCAAGCCAAAATCTAGAACGGTAGTTAGAAACTTGCCCGTGACACTCTCCTATTACATCCAGTAATAGGTTGCCAAAACGACTAGCACTTTGGCCCATGACCTAAGACACGGATGATGATGATGGGTTGGTGCAGGGCCAATTCATCACCTTGGGTGCTATTTTTGGGGTGCAAATAGTGACATTATACTTTGGCCAACGGAAAGGAAAGTATCATAACTCACCAAGTATGTGGGCCTCTCTTGATAAGTTAATAAATAATATTCACGCAGAAGTCACCCATTTAATTTTCCCTAGTTAATTTTGCATTTTGTTTTTTCACTCACTCGAGCTTATTTTGATATGAATCATATAATAACTAGAAGACTCCTCACTCGTCTCATTGTAAAATCTTCCTAAGGATCAAAATCACATCCACGCAATAATACAACATAGCCAAAGTACACGACAGACGGTAGAACAGAAGCAGAATACACTCCAAAGCAAACAAGTGACTCAACACAAAAATTGCAGCTAGCACGTGACAAGAACACATTTGGCACCGACTAGTGATAACGCTAAATACAATACCTCCTTTCAAGCAATAACACTGTCCCAATTTCAATACACGCATATTTTAATTTAATATTGACTAGTATCCATGTTTCACATATAAGTCAATACGATACTTATATAATATAGAGTTGAATTTAATTTTGATACATTACACCCTCATTCAATTGAATTTTTTTATTATATGATTTTTTAGATAATAAATATAAAATAAAATTAAAATTATGATTAGATGAGAATACAGTCCTTGTATTAATAATAAATTTATGACTAGCTCTGAAAAGTAAAAATGTACCGTGAAAAACCATTGGTTGGAAACACCCTAGAAAAAAAAGACCTTAATTCTGAGCGTGATGACGAAATAGAAATGAGACATGCACCAAATTTGTCGGCGGATCGCAAAACTCCAGACAACAACACCCTTTCCGGAATCTAACTATAAACAAAAGAGATTTTGGAATCCAACTATAAACAAAAGAGATTTTGGAACTTAATTATCCACTTTTTTCGGGAAGCAGTTAAGGTATGGTGTGTCACAGACACACTACAAGTTAAAAAAAAAAAATACACACCAATAATGGAAAAAAAAATAATTTGACATTGAGTCTAATTTTCATGTAGAATACCGCAAATTTTTTTCAGATAAATTATCCGATTATGTATCGACAAGTTGATAAAGATGATTGAATCTATTTAAAAAATCATAAAAATAATAAAAAAAATTAATTAGAGGATACCCTAAACAAGTTTCATTACATAAAAATTAAACTAAAAAAATAAATAAATAATTTCAACGAAAAAATGAATTAATGAACGGGAAGTAAGCGTAAGCGTAATCCAGAGACAGTCAACATATTTGAAGGCTGAAGCTAGTCGTCGCGCTATAAGAACATGAACGAATAGAGAAAAAAAAAAGTGAATCCAGAAAATCAAGCAAAGTCAAAGATTAAAAACTCCAAACCTCGTAAACAAAACGACATTAAACTTTGTCCATGATTCCAAGGACATCATAGTAAGAAAAAACTGAAATTCATGTAAAATGAATAAACAAATAAGACTAAAATTTCATTACCAAGTAAGCACGGAACGCCGACTGTATTTTCACGGCGGCGATTTCCTCCGCCAGCCTCCGATGGACCTCCGCTGACGTGGCAGGTCTCCCGCCGCTTGTCAGCCTGACGACCTCAGCTGCAGCATGGGCGGCAGCTAGAGCGGCCTCAGCTACGGCGGCTGTGGCGGCAGCGACGGCGACGGCGTGCTTGTCGGAGTCCAATGAGTCGGCGGCGAAGTTGGCGGCCGCGGAGGGGGGATCATAGCGGTTGTTGTTGGATTTATCCCTCGTGCTTTGCTTCACGAAACTCCAGCTCCGTTTTTCTTTTCCGGGTTTTTGAACCGACCCGTCAGGGCCTCCCTTCGGCGTCGGAGGGAGGTGGTGGTGGTGCTTCTTGCCGCGGCCGAAGAGTCGCCGGAGAAACCCCATGATGTTATGTCACTCTCAACTCATAGTTGGTATTGTATTCTGAAGGAAGGTTTAAGCCTTGAAGAGGAGAGGGTAGAGAGAGAGAGAATGAAGAGAGAGAGAGTGAGAAGGATAAGAGAAATAATCAAGCAAAGGAATGGAATCGAATGGAAGTTTTTGTTTGGTGGTGAAGACTGAAGAAGATTGATGAACTTGGGGAACACTTATATGGAGTTTTGTGAGAGTGCAGATTAGGATGTATGAAAAATTGCTAAATGGTTCAGTGCCACGCGCTTTTTGTGAACTTGGTCGCCACGCGCTGTTTGAATTGGGAATGTTAGTATTTGGCTATTTGCTGACATTGAAGCTTTTTGTTTGGTTTGGTGGTGGTGGATGAGTGGTGGACTCTGGGATGACATGAGTAGTTGTAATGGAGTAAAGTGGCGTCTCTTCAATTTCATTCCTTAACCTATTAAATTCAAAATGAATCGGGCCCTCACTATTAGATTGTTTGAATAAGCTACTTATGTGATTTTAGATTAGGAGTGATAATTAGATAAAGTGCCCTCTAAAGTGGTGATTTTGAAGTTTAAATTTTTGTATTTGTAAGTAAATTCTGGTTGAAATTGTAATTCATTTCTATTACTGTGAACTGCTTTTAAGAAAAAGTCCAGGTGGGCGCTTCTCAATGGAAATATGCCACTTACTAGAATAATAGTTTGGCCTTACTTCAGTAAATCTTTTTTATTGTTATAAAATAAGGGATTGGTCTTTTTTATTGTAATGAAATAGTACTTAATTTGGTTCATTGTGTACCGAAGACAGAAAACTAATGCTTAATTGGCAAATGTCTTTGCTACCTCAGTTATAATGTGTTTTGGTACTTCATTTCTTTTTTAGGTAGAAGCACAAAAATTATTCCTTAACTCACTATCCACTCTAATAAATTTTTCAGGTAGAAGCACAAAAATTATTCCTTAACTCACTATCCACACTAATAAATTTTTCAGGTCTACCTAGAAGGTTAGAGGACTATAGCAGAAAGGCTTACATCATTATGGGATTTTCCAACATTCTCATATTTTAAATATGAACAACGCTAAACATCATATTGAAACTTTTTTGTCTTCATTCCTCCATAAAAATTAAAAAAAATCCAAAATATCTCTCTAAAGGAAATTTAATGAATGGTGCATCTGCCATGCTAGGTACTATGTACGAATTGGTTACTTGCAAATTTTAAATGAATTTAAAATTGATTATTATTAGTAAACAAACAGAAAAAAATTCCATTAGAAAAAGAAGATGAAAAGTTATATAGGTAAAGTGTAGACTTCTATAGCAGACTAGCATAGCAATTGAAAATCCAACCTTGTGTGCTTATGAAGCAGTTGACCATTTTTTTGTTTTTCTTTTTTGGTTTTATACAATTTAACCTTCTTCTTTTTTGTTAGAAGAGATTACTTAATTAATAATCAAAGGGCTAAGACTAGGTACCCGATATTATATAGGAATCTAGATACACATATCAAATCCTACACCAAAAGCTTAAATCCAGAAAATTAACCAATGACACTCTGGGTTTGTTTGGATTAGATTTTGATAGGGTTATTTTTAAAATAATTGATTTTAAAATAAATAACTTGTGTTTGGGGATTATGTTAAAAAAATAAGTTTAGAAGAATTGATATAAAATGAAAAAGTAAAAGTTAAAGACCTGTTTAGTTTTAGTTTTCATTTTTCATTCTCAATTTTTTATTTTTCAAAATTTCATGAAAAAAATAATGAAAACAAGAAATGAAAATTGAAAACTAAAATTTATTGTTTTCAGAATTTTCAATATTTCTTTCAAAAAACCTAGAAAACTGAAAAACTGAAAACTTAAACGAAAGAGACCCTATTATTTTTCACTTCTACTAAAATCAATTTTTATAAAAGTGAATCACTTTTAACAAAAGTAAAAATACAAGACAAGCACCATCAATTTTTCACAACTTATTTTTTCTAAACGCAACGCTGAAAAATCCTGTAACTAAACATGTTGTATGTAGCTTTCGGAAACCTTTTTGCTTCTGGTCGTATGGATTGGACAATTTAACTTCATGAAGATACTTCTATTTCTCATGGTGCATGTGGGGCTGTTGGGCTGCTAGAAGAACTGGGCCCACACTCGTTAAATTTATGAAAATAACAAAGAAATAAACCACGTTGTGTGGCGTGGCATAGCTAGTAAGGGGATTATATTTTCTTAACCATTTCCTCCGGAGTGTTATACACGAAGGAATGGAAATAGGGTGTCACTTGTGATGAGAATATTCAACTAATACCATGTTGAGACAAAGACTGAATGATTTCATTGACCTGTGTTTACAAAACAATACAAGGAATTTATATTGTTAACATTCTTAACGAAAAAGTAATTAAGAATAACAGAAACTAACTCCTATTAGAGAACTAACTGAAGTAACTAACAATATTTATTATAAGTTCTATTATGATTAAAGTTGTCTCCACTTGAGCCTTGCAGTACTCAAATTTGGATTACTCTGCCTTTTGAGCTAGATACCGGATGGGAGGCTTTAAAATAAAGAAAGACGTAACAAGTTTAGGTACAAACAATTTTGCAGTACACCCATCCATCAAATATGTTGCAGTCCTGTCCCAGTAGGGAATTTGTTCTAATAAATGCCTTAAACAGAGTAAGTATATGGTCAGACCCAAAAAAAGAGTAAATATATTGAAAAATTGGAGAGTTGTTGGGTTTGGTCAGCTTGAATCATTTCCAAAACAAGAAGAACATCCATATTTATGGTAAGGGGAGTCAGGTTAAAATTTGAAACATGTATTTTAGAGCATGTCTCGGGCCCATCTTATCATTGCCAATGGCCTAATACTTGTTGCATAAAGACTAAACTAATATTATTTATGCCCTCCTTAAAATATTAAGGCAGCAAAAAAATAGCTTCTTTTCCTTCGGTCTTTTTGTTATTTTTTTGTCATGATTTTCTGTCGGTCTTTCTGATTTCCTAAATAATCTGGGATGTATATTGGGCTACACATAGCACCACAGCCCAAAGGCACCACTTTGCAAATGTACGTGGTATCAATGAGGCAATGATGCCCAATACTCTTTGCACGCACACCCACCCACACACACACACACACACACACACTAATTTGACTTTATTCATTTGTGCCAAACACACACGCATATTAATTTGACTTTATTCATTTGTGCCAAATTCACCTCGTATTAAGAAGTAGCGTTTATATTACTCCACTAATACAATCAATACTTTTCATTGACAACATAATTATATTTAAATATTTAAAAGAAGATAGTTAGACAATTATAATTATATACTTTTATTTTCCTCCCGTGTTAATCATCTAAATTTGAGAAAGATAATTTGTTTTAATTATTCTATTTTATTCCTCTCCATTCCATATGATTGTCTTCACATTCCGTAATTATCCTTTGGATCTAGACTTTGCTTAGAAATTTTAGACAAAACAAGTGCAAGTTTGTTTTGTTTTTCTCTATGCAAATGTTATTCAGTTGATGAATGTACTCTAGTAGCATTACATTGGACGATGTTTTTAATTACCCATAACCTAGCCACGATTATTAGTCTCGACAACCAAATTTAAACCTTAGAGAATACTCAATATAAGTTTCACAATTAAGGAAAACTATAGCATCTTTATTCCATAGCATGGACTTCTTCTTTAAATCATACATTGCATGGTTTAATTTCTCCAAAGGCAATATTCAAACAAAGTACCAAAGGAAACTGTTGAGAAGGTTTTCTTGCTAGCAGCATTATTCATGTCACTGCATCTACTTCTTCATATGCACTAACTTGTACCTGCAAATTAAGATTTAACAGTAAAGTAATCATATGATATAATGGGAAAAGAAATAAAGAAGAAACGAAGCAGAGATATAGAAGTACTTATTGGTGAGAAGATTATTAATTAGTTACCACAACCAAGGGGAGGAAGTTGACAGTGAGAACGAAGTTGAGAAGCGATCCTAATGGTGTTGCAGAGGCAGTCACGGTCCAATGCTTGAAGTGCATCACAGCATCCGCCATTTGAGTTTGTGTTGGAGGCACCAGGCACCACAAATGGTGCACAAACGTTGAGGTTGCTCAGCTGGTTCGAGCACGTGCTCTGCGCCTCCGCCATCTTTCTTGGTCCGCCCTAGTGCCACAACCAAGAGGAGCATCACTGCTAATTGAGACCTTAGGGAGAAGAGACACTTGAGTGATGCCATTGCTTTAAAACAATTTGATATGTTATGTGTACTCTCACTGTATGTGGCTAATGTGTCATTTTATAGTGCAGTTTGCCAGCAAAACATTGATCCATTTCGTGAGTCACCTACCTATAGAGGATTCAGCTTACAAGGCACAACACAACATTGGTGTTGGATGGCAAAATCTCTGGTTCGAGTTTGATAAATACAGAAAGTCTATCCATTTATTTAAACTTCTGAAAAATATAGTTGATGATATGGTTTCACTAGGGTTTGATCCTTATCATCCCTCATTATGAAAAATTGTTTAAGTCCAAAACAAACGTTTGCGTGAAGATGCGTGTTAGAGTATGTGCCTCTACCCAATAACTTAAAATTTTGGAAAAGATGATTATATGGCAGAGTTCAATCCTTTCTGATTGCTTCCTCTCTATAACCTATTTTTTCTGCTTTGTATAGCAGCTTACAATTTCGGTAATACCTGGACTAGATTTTAAGTATTACCGTTTGGTTACATAAACACATGACATTGAGCATCTTTGATTAATGTTTCTATGTACAAAAAGGCACGTACATATATGTTCTAACCACTGCAGGTAGTACTACTATAATTCAAGAGTTGTTTACTTATTTAATTGTCAAGAGTTTATACTTGAACTAGTAAATAAAACGAAGAATCACACATTTTTTGTTTACCACCTATAGTTTGTCAATTATATGACTAATTGTAATTGAATAATCATTTAATATTAAAGTAGATCAGGAATTACATTTTTCGCCTTTTATTATATGATGGATTGAATTTTGTAAACTTCAATTAAAATAGTAACTCTTTGTTTTTTTATTTTTTATATTTTCAAAAAAGCTAATGAACAACCTATTTCGACTATGCAGTCATCTGTATCTTGTGGACCTAGCATTACTTTTCGCTTGATAACTTTCTAGGGCCATCTGTAATTATGGCTATTCTCTAAGTTTTGAGCATATGGGATTATTAATTGCTAAGCCGTTGATTTATTGAGCAAAACATGACAATAGTTAGCCCTGGATTCGGTGTTCTGCACAGTTAAACTGAATTTGCATTGAAATTTTTTTATACTTGACAAGCCCCAAAAAGAAAAGGAAGTAAGAAAGATACAAAAGAATAACAACTTAGCAAAAGCACAAAAGATATATAAAAGAAAACTAAAAGCATCAAAAGAAAAACACTAAGAAAAAGGGGGCTCTTTAAAGGGTCTTAAGTATTTAACTACTGCTGTCGGAAGTGGCAGGAGCTGTCCAATAATTCTTCACAGCAAATAAAAGTTTCACCCTTTCAAGAGGCCCATCTTCATGGTCCACAATTTGACTGTCCCAATTCAAGCCATTAACTATACTCTTTACCTTTACTAATATATCAACATCATCTCGGATGATCACACTTCCTTCAGGTCTAAGAATCCTATCCATTTCTAGCAGAATGTCTTCCAATTCACATCTACAACACAGATACAGATTAATCAGATTTTACAGGATTTTAAGTTTTGAATCTGCTAAACTACATCTTAGACTCACAGTGAAATGCATTTCTAAGATCATTAGTAAGTAAAGAGTATTTACACTGAGTCATATAATAAAATTCAACAGCTGAGTATCACAATTCACCATATTATATCTGTAATTGTTTTCAAATAATGTAATATATGAGACTTTTGAGTTTGATTTAATAGCTAAAATGAATATACATACCTGTCATTGTAAAGGCTGAAAACTGAATCAGCATGAATTAAATCATAAGTCCTAGGATAAGTAGACATTGCTTCACACCTGCAAGAGAAGTTTAGGCCATGAGCATTTTAAACTAAGATAGAACATCATAAAACAAGAGTACAAGAGAATATTGAGCCAACCAATTATGGTATGTTCCAATCAATCCCCTTTCATATATTGCTCCAAGTGTGTTAACCTTTGCCTGAACAGGAACCACATTCATGACCCAAACAGGGTACTCAATCAGAGCAGCGGCAAATCCACCCAAGTAAGCATTCATGTCTAAAAGGTTGCGGTACCTCCCGGCTTTTCCTAGCTGGTTGTTGACTTTCTTATAATATGATACCCTTTTCTTCCACAACACATTATCTTTTGAGAAAGTTTCAGGAGTAACCCCTTTTATGGTCCCTTTATAAATTCTTGGTGGGGTGGCTTTTAGTCTCTCAGGCCAATTCTCCAATGCCCCCCCTGCAGTTTCAACTTTAAAAGACACTTCAGGCAGAGGACTCAAACATGTTTTCATATCCGTGTACCTGTGAAGCGACCAAAATAGAGTAAATGCTCAAATTGTTACTTTTAAAAAAATGTGGATCATCAAATAAATCTTTCAAAGATTTTCGACGTCTGTTTAGTCTTTCATAAGATCTATCAAATGTTAATAGACCAAATTGAAATCCAAAAACTTTAGAGTACTAAATTGAGTGATTAGTCAAATATTCACTTAACATAATAACTCAAACACAAGGAGATTGGTAAAATGAGGCACAAACCAGGCCTTGTCAGGGTTATCCTGTGACTGGCAGAAGGGCCGGTTTTGGGTGAGCTTGTGGTTGGCTTTGCATTCTAAATGGTTTTTGGCTTTCTGCCAAATAGCAATATCACCCTTCTCCACTAGCTTGTTCCAGCATAGGCTTTTAGCTACCTTCTCAATTTTGGTCTGCTCTTCATTCAAATCCTCCTTTGTTCTTTCCCAACCTCTCGAATGTTTCTTCCAGTTGATTGGTGGCCCAGATAAAATCCAATACCCTCCAGGGCGTAGAATTCTATCAACTTCATTCAGATAAAGCCCATCTAGTTCAACAAGAAGTGAAAAAAGGAACTTCAATACAAGCCAATGCTGAATCATATGAACTTTGAAAGGCCTACAATAGTGATAAAGTCCTAAATTGATTCCTCATGAAACATTATCATTTATCAGACAAATTAGTTTAGGAGACATTAAAATTCTCAACATAGTTTTTTAATAAAAATGTGAGCCAAATTAACCTTCTTTTTTTTTTTTTAATCAATTTCTACCAAATATATTAGTCCATAGAAAGGACTAATTTAACCGACAACATTGTAAATTCTAAAAAAGTATATAACAAGACTTTCCATTTCTCATAACCAAGTTGCTCAATTATATATTTTTTTTTATCATGGAACAATTTAGAGGTTTGCTTTAGTTGATACTTGGTGAACGAGAATACCATATTCAGCCCATGGAATAAGGCAACGAGAGCAGTGTGCCATGTCAAAAGCTCTGGAGGGGAATGGCAGCCTCTTAGAGGCTAGGACTCCAATAATTGCAGGCACTCCTCGTTCAAGAGCAAACTGAACTTGTCCTTCGTGTGTGTCCCTTGGTGCAATCGACATTGTTATGATGTCACGGGATAGAAGATACGCTCCCCAACTAGCTACCTTCATTATCAAAATTTTAGAAATTATTAAATTTAATAGCCTATCACGAATTACTTAATTCAGTATAAATGTTCTAGCCACATCAATATATATATATATTTGGAATAAAAAGACTCGGTAAGGAACTTCAATTCTTAGTAAAAGATTGCTCTAAGTACGTTTTAGTGGGATGTGCGTGCAATTTCCCAAAGTAATACCATGATGTAACATTATTATAATGACTAAAAGATTAACTATTCCAGTTCAGTAGAAAGTTAATAATTAATAATTTGTTTGATACGAAATATTTTTTATATAATGATATGCTAAATGTAATTAATATAGACTCTGCCAAGACAAATACGCGTGGTCAGTGACATGCCAGACAACTGCATGCCTCGTTAGTGGATTCCGAAATATAGAATCTAGTAATTAAAATAATCAAGGTGTTGGATTAGGCCATTCAGATGTAATTAATTTAGCCAAAAATACAATTGAAAATGTTCAAAGCTCATGGCATACTGAAAACATAATCTCAGGTTTGGAATCCTGTGGGTTGTGGCTTAGTTATAGTAATAATGGTATCCATGCTCAACCAGGGAACCACGTACCTAGCCAGGTTCCTTCCAATTTGTAAGAACACCACATTAGATCTACGTATTATATTTTTTTTTAATATAAAAAAATAGAGAATAGAAGACCAATGTTTCAGATGGACCTATGACTATGAGTTCATTTTTTTTACAAAAGCAGAATCACCTATAATCATCGTATGGATTACGCATTTCTAGGCACTCGTCAAATGCAGAACAAATACTAAAACTTTCACTCTTTTTTTTCTTTTTTTTTCCTTCCATGTTCCTTGGCCGTGAATGGTCCAAATTAAGGAAAGCAGCATGGACAAAACGATGAATCCCTGTTTCTATATGGACATAGATCCTCTCACATGAAAATTTTAAATAACTATATTACGTCTAAATTTTCGTTATTGATTATATATTATCTTGTGGGACCTAAAATATGACAGAAAAATTTGCACATAATATAGTCACATGGAAATTCTACAAGGTCCACTTTTCCATATCTATATACATTCTCAAAAAGAGAAAACATTAATTGCGGAATATTTGGCTTTACATATACTTCGAAAAATGAACTTTTTGTGCTGTGTTTGGCTAATGTGGTACCACATCAAGTGTCCTTGACCTCTAATATTAAATTTATTTTTCAGTACAGAAAATCCATGTGGGAGTGAATCATTACAATATGCAAGGCCAAGGGCCAGAGAGGGTCCATTATTACATATGAAAGAAATTGAACAAATCACAAGCCCCCTCAGAATAATATCAAGAAGCCTACCCCAGATGAAAACAAAAGCCTCCTCAATTCCAAATTTGGAATCTATGGCATTTCATATTTTCATGATTTTTATTTCTCTGTTTTTTTTCAAATACTATTTTCATGCTTAAAACAGTAACACCACGTATGCATTTTCTATGGTCACGAACTCATGACACCATTTTGCATCCAGAATTCCCATACCGGTGATAAATGGATTCAGACACACTCTATGTTGCAGCAAGGACTCTTTTCTTTTCTTAGTAAAATGCAGTAAAGCCCCATTATATCCAAACTAAAATTTCCGTACCTCCTTTCAGAACTTAATTTTGTTGATTAACAAATCATAAATATATAACCAAGTAAACACTGTTATAATTAAGATCACGGGGAAATGCTATTTCTATGGAAATGATTTATGACTATGAAGTAACAAGTTCGTAAAGAAATAATAAATGTGACTCACTATTCTTAAACTCATTACATACTTTCACCACCATATGTGTACTATACATGTATACTAATGTATTTCCCTATTTTTATTCTCAATTTCGCATAAGTCTCTCGCTAAATATAAGTGCTCAAGATTAAAATTAAAAAAAAGAATAATACCATTAGTTAGATAAATTAAAGTGGTGCATATAAGAGTTGAACAAAAAAATGTCACATCTTTATTATACACATTTATTTTTAGTATCTTTTTGAAAAAATACGAAATCTCTTTCTTAATAATATCTTATCAAACAGAACTGAATTAGTGTTTTTTTCTTTCCGAAGTGGAATTAGTGGAGTTGAAAGTAAAGCACTAAAAGTATAGAGTTGTGTCTACCGAAAGAGAAAAAGTGTTAAGCTTGTGATCATACAAAAAGAATTATCCAGCTTGTTGTGGCCGAAATTGATGAAAACGGCATTGTATCTTTTAATGTAAGAAAAAAACAGGAGGTAAAAAACGACATGACAAAGAAAGTAGACACGGATAAAAACAAGACACCTTTCCTTTTCTTCTCTCTAAAATGTTTTTCTTCGTCATCATTCAAAAGAGAGGGACGCAAAAAAGACTTGTCAAAGAATGAAAAGGACACAATAAAAGTAATCAAAAAATAAAATAAAAAATCAGCAATCCTGTTATTCTATTTGAAATTTCAAAAATATTACAAGTGATTACCATCGGCCTGCACACTCTCATCTATATTGATATATTAATAAAACAAATAAAGCATTGTAATATTTATTATTTAAAAAGTTACACAAATAAAATAATTTAATAAGTAATTAAACTTTTAAAATAATTCTTTTATCATTTTTAATAGTGAAAAATCAATGAACAGACATGGTATGTGGACAAAATGAGTATACATAATATATTAAAAAAATATAAAAATTAAAAGGAAATAACATACCCCACAGCCGGTATCAACGGCGGTCCGAACCGACCCGTCCTTGAGGTCTATGAGTTTCCCAATGTCATCGATATACTTATCGGCGCCATCGGGAAACATGGTTCCCCCGCCGGGGAACCTGAACTTGTCACCATCGTAGCGGATCCAGTTCTGCACGGCCTTCTCCACCGTGAGCTCACGGTGGGGCACGTTGGCGTACCACGCCACGTCCCTGCTTGCGGGCCACGGGAACGGGTTCTTGTACCCGTGGGGTGCCGGAACGCGGC
The DNA here is from genome assembly GCA_031216105.1 of Dalbergia cultrata. Taxonomy (NCBI): domain Eukaryota; kingdom Viridiplantae; phylum Streptophyta; class Magnoliopsida; order Fabales; family Fabaceae; genus Dalbergia; species Dalbergia cultrata. The sequence goes on from CM062344.1 coordinate 66,653,466, forward strand.
ACTTCAGGACCTCCTCCTTCTTTTCGGGACAGTGTCTCTCCCTGTATATCATCCTGTTCCGCGAGTACCGCAGGGAGCGCGTGTGGTCCTCGCATGGGGTGTACTCGCTAAACTTAACGTTGCAGGGTGGGTAGTGTTTTGTTGTGGAGGAGAAAGGTGTGGTTGTGATTGTGGCGTTGTGGTGTGAGGAGAAGTCTAGGTTGGAGGTTGTTGTGGCGCTTGTGGGGTTTTGGTCGCATGTGGTGAGGGTGTTGGTGGGGATGAGGGTTTTGGTTGTGGTGATGGTGGAGGTGGAGGTGGAGGTGGGGTTTTGTTGGTATGCGCCGAGGAGGTAAGAGATGATGCATAGGAGTGCGATGAAGGAGTAGATGTTGGTTTTCTTGCAGTTGAAGAGGGTAGTAGTCGGGTGTTTGGAGGGTTTTGAGGTTGGGTGGTAGGGCGGTGGTGACGTGCTGTCGCCGCCGGCCATGGTGGTGGTGGTGGTGGTGGTGGTGGTAGTGGTGGTGTAGATGTGTGTGTGTGTGGTGTGATATGTATATGTATATATATTTGGACTCGGGAGGGAATGGGAAGGTGAATGGTGTGTGTGGGTTTGTGTGATGAGTAATCGTGAGGGACGTATGGGACGGGATGGGGGGGAACAGGTTTCGAGAAAACGCAAATGGGTGACTTTCACAGTGGCTTTGCCTTGGGGTAATAATGCTATTCCAATGGGAATGACATAGAGCCTCACACCTATTGAGTGAACTCTGCGTGTCAAAGGTAAGAAATCAAATACTCCATCATTTTTAAAATATTTATTAATTTTATATTTTAATAAAATAATTTTTTTATTTTAATAATAGTTCTAAATAATTAATAACTATTAATATATTTTTTTTTCAATTATTTTATATGCTTTGTAATTAATGACCACCAAAATATATTAATCTATATATTATTATTTTACATGAAAATATTTTATTATCATATTATTTATTATTTTTCTTAATATTCATATTTATCTAAATTTGATAAAATTTGTATTTGCATGAAAGAGTACAGTCAAGTGTAGTTAATTTTTGCTCTACAGGCCGACCTATCGGAGTACCAATTACTTTGTATTTGTTAAGAATGAAAATTTTATTGGATTCATTAAACCGCTGCTCATCTTATTAAAAAATTTAAAGGAGAAACTTTTATTTTGAGCAAATAAACTTTTATATTTTCTTTGTACAGTTAAGATTTACCATTAAGTTTAAATACTTACCTCCTTTAATATTTTTAAGACACTAGTTAACAAAATTCTATTTTATTGTATCTTAGTTGATTTGATTTGATTTAGTCTAATTTATATTAATTTAGTTTGATATTATATTGATATAATCATTGTGTTTTAATTTGATCTTATTTTATGCCTATAAATAAATAGGCACTACTTCTTTGTAATTGATATACAACATCCTATTAATACGACAATTATTCGGTTATTTTCTATTGTTTCTATTTTCTATTATGTCTTCTAACAATATTAATATTATGGTGACTAAGAATTCTTTGAATAATTATTTGTTTAAAGATTGAATTTTTGGCTTTTAATCAAGGTATCTACCTCCAATCAAGAGAATTTTAATTGTATGGCATTGGTCTAAGTAGAAAAAGCACAAATTATAGTCCGAGTGATGGTTGATTGTCATGTACAATTAAGTGACTTGACCATTTGTTAGATAGTTCAACATTTAACATAGACCCACTTATTGCCAAAGACAAAACCCATATTTGTATATATTTCGAGGGGATTAATTACTACTTTCGATAATGGATGCTCTAGATTCACCTAAAACAATTAGCGTTGACGATCTAATGAAAGTGCCAACTAAAATCAAGCAATTAAACAAATGTTTGTTTCCTTATAAGTTGTTAATTGAAATTAGTTAGAGAGTTGTATTTAGTGAGTAATTGGCTACGCTTCTTATACTATATAAGTCCTGGACTAGACCCATTATAATTACGTTTCTCACTTCTTATTCTCAACAGTAAAATTTATCCTCTAAATTTTCTGTTCACTTTCTCAATTCCCTGCTCTACCATGAATTTCAAGAAAGGGATCAACAGGAATAGACATTTCCTCATGGTTTATGTGACTTTGTGATATGGCAAGTTAATGGGTCCGTGATAGACGGCGGGTTTGTTCTGTATTTGCATCTTTGTACGTGCATGTTATTTGGAAGAATAGTGTTATTTTGACTCACATTTTATGAAATATTATATTGAAACACTCTTATTAATTTTTGGATTGAATATAGACCCTACTTAATTTGGTTTATACATCTTATTCAATGGTGAATATGAATGTATTGACATAATATCCTATAAAGTGTAAGTCAAAATAATATTTCTATGCTAGAAATAGACAACAAAGTGGCATGGCATTATTTCAAGCAAGGAATTTGAATTAAGCAAATTTAACTGCAGTAAGGGATATAATTTGGACACATTCCTTATTCAGACTTGAATGCAAATTTTGCAGTACTATTAGTTACTAGACAAAAATTTTAAAGTAGTTCCTCTTATTTATAGTAAGGAATAAATTAATTTCTAAGATTTAAAAAATCTCATATTAGTTCTTCAAATTTCATAAATCAGGACAATTTAGTTCTTCTATAAAATCACTATCTAATCTGTATCCTATTAACTTACTTATGTATACTATTAACTTGTTTATATACACTATTAACTTTTATGGTGAATCCTAACTTATCCCATTCCTATAAACAAAGTCGTTTAGACATTTTTCTTCATCTGCTATCTCACCATAGCTCTCTGTTTAGAAAAAAAATTAAATTTAAATTAATATTTGTTTCATGCAGAATAGAAGAATAAGACAAGTTATAACTCACTCTAAAAATTAATAATACACATAAGTAAATTGGGACTCATTGTGAAAATTAATAGTACATATAAGTAAGTTAACTGAATACATGAATATTTCTGTTAATAGTTCATATAACAATTTGATGAAATGACTAACTTATATCCTTTTATAAAATTTAAGGAATTAATATGAAATTTTCTGAATACGAGAGATTATCTTATTTCTTACTGTATAAATCTGAGAGAATAATTTATGATTTTAGTCTAGGTACTGTTATCAACGTATATTTATTTTATTTATAATAAGAGCATCATAGCGATGCAGAGATGTCAACGGTAGGTTTAATAGCAGGTGAAATGGACGGTCTGGTTAGATTCGATATCACAAACAAGGTTGTCCACAAATTATTATTTTTTTCCTAATGTCACCTGAATTAAGATTTTTAAACATTTTCATAGCATATTGGTTTAAAGCCAGATACCCCTTACTATGAGTCGGATCTTCCCCATGGTTATATTGTAATCAAGGAATTAAGGGAAATCCGGTGAAGTTATAAAACGTTCCATGTACTGTACTGAAAATCAATAGCATGGAGGATGCCGACCAACCTAACCACAAATTGAGTGACCTGCAATTTTAGTTTAATTTGCAAATTTGTATATTGAAGAGAACATAAATTATCTTACTAATATTGAGGGGAAAGTAGTTATATTGTATAGGGCGTGCTGTCTGAAATATTTTAAAGATTTTTTTCTTAATTAAAAGACATGTACAAAAATTAAACAATTGAATCATTTTTTTAAAAAACTTAACATATTTATTTTAGTTTTTTCATAAATTTTTTTTAAAAAAATAATTTATATATATATACAGTATAAAATAATTTTATACTATTTGCCAATAAAATTTTACTAAAATGATAAACAATGTGGATAAGTGGTATGATTGTAAAACTATGTAGCTATTATCTATAAGTTATCACTTTTGTGAAATTCTATTGGTTGACACTACCAGTGTATAAAAAAAAATTCTTAAAAAAATCATAACACAATTTTCCTTAAAAAGTTGAAACTACCCATCTAATATTTTCATTTTGCTGTTAATCGGAATATAAAATTTTGTAAATGGGGTAGACGAATAGTTGTGTTTAGTTTAATAATGTAACAAAATTTAATCAAATAATGGAAATTTGGGATTTAACTACTTTAGTAAATTAGCAGAGTGCCTTTTTTAAAATAAAAAAAATCTTTGTAAGTATTGATAAATATATTATATGCATAAAATGTAGAGTATGCATATATGCATAATTAAGATCCTAGGTATATATATGTATATTTTTTGGTCCATATTTTATATTTTTGAGTAAATTATTCTACCGAGCCTAGCTAGCTAGCCTTACACTAGATCAGTCAATTTAATGAACACATTTTGAAATCGAGTTAATGTTCATTTTAGTCCCTCACTTTTTATTATTGAGTCATTTTAGTCCCTGACTTTTAAAATGGGTCAAATTAGTCCCTAACATTACAAAATATGAGTCATTTTAGTCCCTTAATTCAATTGTAGTTAATTTTCTATCAATTAAATGATGATTGATAACATTAAGTGATACCTTGACATACTATATGTCATCTAAAGTAGAATATAGTTTAAAATGACTTATTTTGATATTTAAAATTATATAAAATAAATCATTTAAATATTCATTATACATCATAAATTGACTTATTTTGTACAATTTTAGATACCAAAATAAACTATTTTAAACTTTATTACACTTTAGATGACACATGGTATAATAATATGTAACTTAATGTTACATATCATCATCTAATTGATAAAATGTTAAATAAAAGTGAAACAAGGGACTAATTTGACTCACATTTTGTAATGTTAGGGACTGATTTGACTCGTTTTAAAAGTCATGGACTAAAATGACTCATGAGTGAAAAGTTGGGGACTAAAATGAGCATTCACTCTTTTGAAATGGTACTCAAACTAGACTTATTTATCTTGGGTATGCGAGGGAGCGAGGAGGGGTCGAGATGAGTCTAACACTAAATTAATCAGCCCATAATCCAAATAGTTCGCGAGAAGTAATCCAAGTCTTAATTGAGTCAACAGCTTACAATCTGAAGTTAATTAATTTAGTATTTGAAATCGCTCCCAATAAGTGCAAAATAAAGTTACATTAATGGTGATAATATCTTATATATAGATGATCCTCCCCCCCCCCCCCCTCTCTTACGTAGCTTAATATAATTAAGTCATGAATATAACAACAGTAGTTTGATTCTCAATTTCGCCCTCCAATACAAATTTCACATCAATACGTATTAAAATAACAAATAAATTAAATTATATATATTCCCGCAGTAGAATGCACCAAATAAACTGGTCCAGTACATATTGTCCTGGGAGTGCAAGCCCCTAAAACGACCTCCGACCTCCAAATTAATAAAACGTATATACGTGAACTGATCCTCCAACAAATCCATTTTCATATATAAATTATGCTAGTAATTAATGTATAAGTGATTTTTTGCGACAGCTGCATCTTGATTTACGTTATTTCAGGTGTACATAGGATCTGCAGTTGAGCTTGCTCTGGATCTTATGAATCCTTTTCAACCGGTGAATTAAATCACTAGCTTCATGACCAGTTCCACCTCTAGCAGCTATGAATCATAGCTTAACTTGGCTTAGCCTTCAAACTTCTTGTTAATCTGGTAGCATATGCAAACTCATTACCTAAAAAGCACACGAAAACAAGAGAATTGCGCCACATGCAGCACAATAAAGTCTAAGGACTTGTTTGGAACAATTTTTTTGTTTTTGTTTTTTAAAATTATTTTTTTTTAAATTGTTCTTCAAAACAATTTTAAAAACAGTTTTCAAAAACAAGAAAAGAAGAAAATTTGTTTGGATAGCCAAAAACATCAATGAGATCACAACTTGGTGTATCAACACAACAACCACAACAGTGAAAGGGAGGGAGGAAGAGAGAGGGAGGCGGATCTAGTGGTGCAGCGGTGGAGGCGGAGCTAGGTGGCTTGCATAGGAGGAGGCAGATATGGGGGAGCAGGTCCGTGCGCCGACGGATCTAGCTCTGGCGGAGGGCGGCTCGAGCTAGCAGGCTGGCAGAGGTGGATCTGTCTCAGGCTCGGGCTCGAGTTCGCGAGATTTGGCCGGCGGATCTGGCTCGAGCTTGGAGGAAGGAGATCTACATATGCGAGCAGGTCGCGGCGGCTTTGGAGGAAGAAAGCCGCGACGGCTCCAGACGAAGCAGCCCGCGACAGTGCTGGAGGAAGCAGACCTTGACGGCATCGAAGGAAGCAAATCGCGATGGCACCGGAGGAAGCTAGCCACGACGATGCAGGAGGAAGCCGATCGCGATGACACCGGAGGAAGCCGACTGTGACAGTGTCGGAGGGGGTAGATCAGAATTGGAGGGGACAACAATGGTGGAATAAGTTGTTTTCTGTTTTGCAAAACACTTTTTAGTTGTTTTGTGATTTCTGTTTTTAAAACATGAAATATGTTTTTTCATTTTTAAAACCAACATGTGAAAAACAAGTTACTAAACAAGTTTTTCTTATCTTTTATTTTTTAAAACCAAAAATTATTTTTAAAAATTGCTTCCAAACAGGTCCTAAAATGTTTCCCTTTTTTTTCATGAGAAATGTTTCATTAAAAATATTAAATGTCTAGTGAGATTGATATATGGGATTTGCTTTTTCGAAAGTGAAAAAATATATAAAGTGAAAAGTAAGTTATTAATCACTTTTAAATTAATTATTTTTATTGTATTTGGGTGCCATCAAATTAAATAATCTAATTAAGGATGATTAATCTTTCAATTTTCTATTATACGAATCTCCTCCTTATAAAAGAGACAAGGTTATGAATCCCACTAAATGGTGGAAGTGTTTTTTTTTAACTTTATAATAACTCTCCACTTTAAAGGAGGTAATTACAAAGTTTAGACGGGCAAACAGTGATTTATCAAATGGCCTTCACTTTCAAGTGCAATTGGTGTTTAACGTCAACAAATTAAAAAATGAACGACAGTGACAAATGTTTAGATTTTTTCTAATCACCGAAAAGTCAGATCCTTTTAATACTTGTGTTTCAGTAAGACCTTGCTCAGTAAGAGATGCATATTGTACCAAAAAAAGAATACGCATTTCATTTTATTGAGAGGACAGCATATGGTAATTTGCTTTTTTTTTTTTTCCGATGAAGTTGATGTATATTGTCAAAAGAATAATTCCTTTGTCAAATATACGTCGTTTCATGAAAATAAAATAACCTAGAGAGGCACAAATTTCGAAGCAAACCCCTAAACTTGGAAACTGACTTCACGTTTTTGTGCGGATCATAGGTCCCTGGATCGATGTTCAAGACGACCACATCCACTAGCAGCTCCCATCCTTAAAACAAGGATGCTGTGTAAATTTCCCGTTTGGCAATGACACTTCAATTTTGAGAACGAAACATTTCATATATAGATAAATTGGTTGATTCTTATTTGACTCTATTATATATTTAATGACGATGTATCTCATATTGTCATAATCTGAATTCAATAGGTTCCCAGTAATAACGTATTTTAAGTTTTTTGGTGTGGTTTTGGGTGATAATTAATGGGAGAAAGAAGAAGAATAATGAGAAAGATGACTTATTTTCTTATTTGGAATCTAAAAGTTTAATAATAAATAGAAAAAGAATAAAATTCAAGGAGAATAGTTTTCGATCTTTTTGTTTAAAAGTCAGCTACCTTTTATCCTTAAAATAGGGGTAGAATGAGAAAAATATTATTTGAATTTTGAAAAATTAAATAACTATATATATATTATTTTGTTACTTTATAATGTAATTTCCACATGATTAAATGAAGAGTATTGCTATTTTAACTTTAAAAAGTAAGTGTTCAATTAAAACAATACCTATTCTATTACTATTAAATATGATGGTAGCTTCTATTTTTTTCATCAATCTATCATATCCAATGATAGTAAAATGGATATCCCAATTAAACACTCATATTTTAGTGTTGAAATAACATTCGCCTTAAATCAAGTCCTGGTGTGTTTCCTTATCAATCTTCTAGATCAGCAATTAGGTAGCTTTGTTCTTTCTACTCATTTTGATTGACTCTGTCAATGAAAAAAAAAAAATCAATGTTAAGGTCATATTGCTCTTGTTTATACATTAAACCGCTAGATTTCCAATCCGGTTTTATGTTTTCATACTGGAGATTTAAGAAGTAATAATAAGTAACTATACTCTGCCCTTCATCGTCATATTTGAATTAATATAACATAATGATTCCATGTATCTTTATATAGTTCATACAATAGTTTTACTCTCATATTTGCTTTTGTATTGTTTAAAAGTAAAAGTTTGCGTTTCTATGAGTTTAGAGATTAATTTTGATAACGTTAATATATACAGTGGTTGAGCCAAGTGAGGCCATGGCTCCCAACATTTGAAAGTTTCTATATATTTGTTATATTAAATGGTATTTTTCAGTAATAATATTATTATATAAGTATACAATGGTTTATTCTGGCCCCCTTTAATATCCATGCTCCTTACGCCTCTGAATGTATACGCTGTTAATTAATTATTATAATATACAACAAAATAATTCGAGTGGAATTGAATAATAATTCACAATTTCATGACTATATACAAACATTTTTACACTTAATAATATATAAAAATTAAATAATTTCGTTCACCAAAATAATAAAAATAATTTTATTCACGGCACGACGCAATGGCCATGGGCTATTCATGTTACATCCTTGTTGACTATGAACATCCATCAGACATGCATGTAATGAAGCGCACAAGTGGGATGGGAAAAGTCATGGACTGCGTTGCCTTGTTCCCTACTCCCCTGCTGCAACATCATTGTGCAACCTAAAATGTAAAAAGAAAAAATAAAAGCATGGAGTATTAAATTAGAACATTTGGTACCACACGACAATTCGTACACAGTACAAACATACCAAACATTATTAATTCAAAAGTTCGTTCAGGTAATAGCAATTTGAACCTCTTCAAAATGAAAATTCGAATTTTACCAAAACAAGTGCTAATAATAAATTAAAATATTCCCAACACACGCCAATTCGTACACAGTACTGAGCGATTTGGAAATTGTTTGATTCGTGGGTCCTCCAATTCTCTAAATTGCAATATTACCATTACACCGACTATCGGATCAAGGATTGGTGGGTTAGCATCAGGACTGTGTTTGCAGCTTTTGAGTTGAACTCAGATGATATTTTTAACTCTATAATGATGAGAAGATTAGCATATTGGATGAAAGACTGGGATATTTGATTGCGTCACATGCAACACGATAGTCTAAAATGTTTCTTTTTTTAAAAAAAACAATTCCCGCGAGAAATGTTTCATTAAAACTTTCTAGTGATCCAGTGGATATAATTGGGAGTTGTGGGTTTTATCTTTTCTAAAATGAAAAAATTTGTGGAGTGAGAAAATAAATAGTTAATTATTGTTTAGATTAATAATTTTTATTGTGTTGTTAGGTCTCATTAAATAATCCAATAATTACTAATCTTTTCAGTATATTTTATTCTATACATCTCCTAATTTCAAAAGAGTCCAATGTATATAAATCTCATCAAATGATATTAGGATAATTAACTTCTTACTTGTTTACTTTATAATTACTGTACAGTTAAAATGAGTTCAGTAGAAAGTTTACATGGGCAAACAGGGATTTATCAAATTGCCTTCACTTTAAAAATGAACAACAAGGACAAATGTTTAGATTTTTCTGATCGGATCACCGAAAAGTCAGTTCCTTTTAATATTTATGTTTCAGTAAGATTTGCTCAGTAAGATGCATATTGTACGAAAAAAAGAGTATGCAATTCATTTTATTGACAGGACACCATATGGTGATTGCAGGACGGCAGATGGTGAATTTTTTTTTTTTTAATGGAGTTCATGTATAGTCAAGAGAATAATCCCGTTTTCACAATATTTAGTTTCATGCAAATAAAATAACCTAGAGGGGCACAAATTTCGAAGCAAACTCCTAAACTTGGACACTGCCTTCACCGGGGGCGGAGCTAGAGAATTTTATCAAGGGAGGCTAATAGGTGATAGTTAATTTCATATAAAAAAAATATATTTTAATAATTTTAATTTTATTTAAAAATTAAATAAAAAATATTAGATACAAAAGAAATAAATGCTTTATAATCAAAATTTAAGAGAAATATACATATTTACATAGAAAATTATTTATTACAATATATAGATATTTAATTAAATAAAAAAATTTGATAAAAATTCAATTAAAAGACAGGAACAACTTTTCAAAGAAATTGAAAATTTTAGGTGGGGCACCGCCTTCAAGTTCTTGTGCGGATCTTAGATCCATGGATCAATGTTCATGACAAGGCATGGCGACCACATCAACCAGCAGCACCTACCCTTAGAACAAGGATGTTTTTTAAATTTCCACTTTGGCAATGATACTTTAGTTTTGAGAACGAAGCACTTCATATATAGATAAATTGGTTGATTCTTATTTTACTCTATTATATATTTAATGACTATGTGCGTCTCATATTGTCATAATCTGAATTCAATAGTTTCCCAAAAATAACAGATTTTAAGTCTTTGTTTTTTTAGTGGGTTTGAGTGACAATTAATGGGAGAAAGGAGAATAATAATAAGGAATATAACTTATTTTATTGTTTGGAATCTAGAAGTTTAATAATAAGTAGAAATAGATTTTTTCTTTTTTGGATAAAATTTGGATTGATCGAGGGAAAGTAACACTTTGAAAAATTAAATAACTATTTTGTTAGTACTTTATAATGTAGTTTTCAAGCATGATTAAATGATTAAAGGCATTCTAAGGAATACTCCAGTACTAGCTTACCATTATCTTTGTTTTTTTTTGTGTGCACGATCAAGGGCATTCACCGTCGACTACGGTGATTAATTCATGTGTTGGTTTGTTTGCATCTCAATGGTGGGACAGCTGACCCGGAGATTTAAGACATCTCTATACCCAAAGTTAGAAGTCGAATCCCTGATGTTTGGTTAAGGGTGAATGAGTTTGGACCACTCAATCACACTCTCCGGGTTAGCTTACCATTATCTAATGATTATTAGGGCTGAGTCATCATGGCACTATTCCTTGATGCAATGTTTTTGGTCTGGCAATTCCTTCATGCACGGACGTAGTCATTCCACCCAAGGGGCCTGCTAGTTGCTCAATTGGGTCCACAGGCTTTTATTTTCTTGCTGGGCTTCTTGGGCCCAATGGACTCCACTTCTGTTGGGCTTCTATCATATAGTTCGAAGAATTTTTGCCCATTCCTTTAATTGTTTTTCTCTTGATAATGCAAGCACGTTCAATTCACAAAACTTGTTCAAAACCTAAATAACCGTCTTGGGAAACAATAACCAAAAGATCTTTATAAGAAAAAGAAGCAAGGTAGATGCAATGCCACATGTGGCCCGGTGAAGGCTCACAGTGAGTTTGTTTCATATTTTTGTAAAAGTGATTATTAAACTTAAATCTTAAATATAGTTGAAAAAATTGAATATTAAATTTTGTTTAAAATCTACTATTTTTTGTTTCTAAAAACTGAAAAACTGAATCTTTTTCTGATTATTTTAAAAAATTATTTAAATATATGGAATGTAATTTTTTTGGTGAAAAAAGTAATTTTGAGATAAAATAATTCCAAACAAATGCATTATCAATGTCAAGATTGTATGGTCTAATAGAACATACACATGAAATTGTCCCCTTTTCTTTTTAGGGGTTAATTTGCCCAACACCAATTGTCTAGTGGAACCAATTTATACAAATATCATAACTATACAAATATTTTAGAACCAACCAACTGAGCCTATGCGCCTCTTTCCATTCGGCCAAAACTAAAATATGTTAAAAAGATGCACAAAATCTTCTAAATATATAGACAAAATAAATCAACTTTGGGAGTGTATAAAATAGGATGTGGCCAGATATTTCATAAATATTCATAACATCTTCTACTTTAGAATTTAACGAGTGCCCCACACCTTTCAGCATTATAAAATTTGAAAGGTCAAAATAAATAATTTCATAATGGTGAAATAATAAAAGGTATAAAATTTATATTTTTGGTCATATAAAACAAGATATAAGAGTTGGATAAAATATTTCAAAGTTTATGAAACAATAACTCTTAGAACAATATTGTACATAATCAAACTTTTTTTTATATACACAATATAATATACACAATATAATGTACACATAGAGGAAAATTTTTTCTCAAAACATAATATTTCTGAGAGTCTAAAATTTGTAATATGTCTAACGACATAATAAATATGAACAACAAAAGTTTCAACACAAATCTCTCAAATCAAAATTTATAGAGTATCGCATTATTTCTTAAGTAGAAGCTCTCAGAATAATATTACATAGTATTCGGCAATATAGGCACCTCACAAAATTTAATCATGTAACATAATAAACATAAAGAATTCAAATTTATTTTCATGACTATAATAAATCAACTATAAGAGTATATTTAATATGATATGCCCAATCATTTTTATTTAATAATTTAAACTTTAAGACACTTATTATCGTTCCAACAGTAGTAACACAACCTGTAATTTTAGATAAAATTATTATAAATTGAAATAGACCCCAACAACGCCATCACATTGTTTGAAATAATGCCAAATTGTGGGACCAAGAAATGCTTTACATAAGGGCACCATTTAATAAGTAAACTAATCATAACTTTAAAACCGTTCTTCTTGCTTTTAAAGAAAAGGGAAACGATATCAAACGGTTTTAAAAAAAAAAAAAACTCTTAAAATAATATTGTGCAAATTTAACAACTAAATTTTATAATTATCATGCACGATATTCTTCACCAAAAAATGCATGCACAATTTTAAGTACATATGGAAAACCAAAGTTAATGCGATAAGTAAAGGATATTGACTTTGAGAGAACTTAATACTACATGCCTAGTAATACCACAAATACACTAAAAAATTTCACAATCTATAACTTACAGAATAAAATTGCACATAATTCACAATATTGCAAACTTTCAAAATTAATATTGATGTCTACATAAAAGAAGTACTAATATTATTTCAATAGTCAAAAGATGTTAATTCTGAAGGTGCACAACTTATAACATGTCTAGGAAAGTCGTAAAATTCCTCGAAATATGTTCAAAACTCAATTTGGAGAGTATCACACATTTTTAATTATTCTAATTAATGAAAAAAAATCCAAGATAATTATTTTGGTGCCAAAAAAATCATTAACAATTGATAATCAATTTTTAATTTAATTTTTGAAAAAAAAAGGGTGAAAAAGGGCCTAAAAGGTGGGCCCACCCGTGCCACTCTCTATGGGCTGCAAATGGGCCTCGCACACAGGGTCTTCTTTTACCTCACACTGACTCGACCCTATTTTTCGCTAGTTCACCATTGCAACTTTCAATTCGAGCTTATTTCCTGCTTTTCATGATGTGATTCTTGCCTAGATCAAGAGATAATGAAATTTCAAGTGATTCGGTTGAGTTAGTAACAAAAATTATTAAATTCCAAAAAACCATAAATAAGAATTAATAATTTTATAATAAAACTAGTTTCATAACTAATATAAAAAAGTTTCTTGTAAATTTTAAAATAAAAATTTCTAAATTATTAAATTCATAAAGTCAATTTCTTGTATTTTATAATAAAAACTAATATAATAAGAATAACTAATAAACATACCCATTTATTTTATTTTATAACAATGTCAAAAGCTAATATAGAACAATAACCTATTGTAAAGTTAGTATAAAAATTATTAAATTAAAGTTTCTTTTATTTATTTATAACAAAAGCTAGTATAAAATTTTTTATTATGATAAATTGAAAAATGACAGTTTTCCTAAATAATTTACAGTAACTAACTTTCATAAAAAGCATAAACAATAAATTAAATTAAAATAATGTATTACTTACATTGTGATGAAGGATATCCTTTCAAATATGTATTGTTAGATCTATAGTTTTATCGGGTTTCACTATCTTTTCTAATTTATAAAGATTTTTTTAACTTCTTTCACTCTTCGTTACAAAAAAAAAAAAAAATTCCTCTTAATTATACCCTATCATCCTATTCAATGTAGCTTTGCTCTCTCACTGCCTACCTCCCAAACCCATAGTAAACTCATAAAAGAGTACGCATATATACATATATATCCCATTACACTACCTAGGCGCTGGGCAAAATTCATGGGCGAAGGAATCCTAGCAAAAGACGCAGAATGGACTGCGCGGTGTAGCCTTTGACCAGCAAAAACTAGCCATTGCCAAATGTGGGTGCTATCTAGCTTGAAGCAGAATCTGCAGGTATTTTATAGATGAAACATTGTCAATGGTGGGGGTTCGAGGTGTTGTCTTGTCCGCCCAAACCATGGTGAGAACTCGCCATTGGCAAGGTTTGGGGTGTTGTCCAATATTCCAGTTCGAATCAGAATCTGCAAAGATTTTGCAGATGAAACCTCGCCAATGGTGAGGTTTAGGACAGCGACTAGTTCGAGTGTTCCCGAGGTGTACAAAGCTCCCAAATGGTGGGGTTTCTCTAATGATCACCTACAGTCCAAATCTCACCATTTTGTATAGACCACAAATGTGTATTTTTTTTTTCTTAATATAATATCTGACGAATTGTTTAATCCATACACATAAGAAAAATAATTTTCAAGTTATTGTATTTGGCCATCAACAATCAAGAAAAGCTTAAAAACATGGATAATTTATAGGGGAGTCCAAGACCATATACAATGTAGCTTTACTTAATTGAAAAATAACAGTTTTCCTAAATAATTTATAGTAACTAACTTTCATAAAAAGCATAAATAATAGATTAAATTAAAATAATGTATAACTTACATTATGACGAAGGATATCCTTTCAAATATGTATTGTCAGATCTATAGTTTTATAGGGTTTCACCATCTTTTCTAATTTATAAAGATTTTTTTAAAACTTTTTTTACTCTCTGTTACCCAAAAAAAAAAATTCCCCTTAATTCTATCATTTCATCTTATTCAATGTAGCTTTGCTCTTTCACTGCCTAGCTCCCAAACCCACAGTAAACTCATAAAAGTGTATTACACTACCTAGGCACTTGGCAAAATTCATGGGCGAAGGAATCCTAGTAGAAGACGCAGAATGGACTGCACGGTCAACATTTGACCAGTAAAAAACTAGCCATTGCCAAATTTGGGTGCTATCTAGCCTGAAGCAGAATTTGCAGGTATTTTGTAGATGAAACCTCGCTAATGGTGGGGTTTGAGGTGCTGTCCTGTCTGCCTAAACCATGGTGAAAACTCACCATTGGCAAGGTTTGGAGTTATGTCCAGTAATCCAGTCTGAATCAGAATCTGCAAAGATTTTGCAGATGAAACCTCGCCATGTTGTCCTATCCTCCTTACAGCACATCGACTGGTTTGAGAGTTCCCGAGGTGTGCAAACCTCACCAATGGTAGGGTTTCTCTAATGATCACCTGCGGTCCAAATCTTGCCGTTTTGTAGAGATCACAAGTGTGTAAATTTTCCCTTAATATAATATTTGATGAATTGTTTAATCCATATGCATAAGAAAAATAATTTTCAAGTTATTGTATTTGGCCATCAACAATCAAGGAAAGCTTAAAACCATGGATAATTTATAGAGGAGTCCAAAACCATATACAATGTAGCTTTACTTAATTGAAAAATAACATTTTTCCTAAATAATTTACAGTAACTAACTTTCATAAAAAGCATAAACAATAAATTAAATTAAAATAATATATTACTTACATTGTGATGAAGGATATCCTTTAAAATATGTATTGTCAGATCTATAGTTTTATCGGGTTTCACCATATATTCTAATTTATAAAGATTTTTTTTAAACTTCTTTCACTCTTAGTTACCCAAAATAATAAAAAAAAAATTCCTCTTAATTCTACCCTTTCATCCTATTCAATGTAGTTTTGCTCTCTCACTGCCTACCTCCCAAACCCACAGTAAACTCATAAAAGAGTGCACACAGATATATATATCCCATTACACTACCTAGGCACTTGGCAAAATTCATGGGCGAAGGAATCCTAGCAGAAGACGCAGAATGGAATGTGTGATGCAGCCTTTGACCAGCAAAAACTAGCCATTGCCAAATTTGGGTGCTATCTACCCTGAAGCATAATCTGTAGGTAGTTTGTAAATGAAACCTCGCCAATGGTGGGGTTTGAGGTGTTGTCTTGTCGGCCCAAACCATGGTGAAAACTCACCATTAGCAAGGTTTGGAGTGTTGTCCAGTACTCCAGTCTGAATCAGAATCTGCAAAGATTTTGCAGGTGAAACCTCACCAATGGCGAGGTTTAGGATGCTGTCCTATCCGCGTTATAGCACATCAACTGGTTCAAGCGTTCCCGAGGTGTGCAAACCTCGCCAATGGCAGGGTTTCTCTAATGATCACCTGCAGTCCAAATATTGCCGTTTTGTAGAGATCACAAGTGTGTAAATTTTCCCTTAATATAATATTTGATGAATTGTAAAATCCATACACATAAGAAAAATAATTTTCGAGTTGTTGTATTTGGCCATCAACAATCAAGGAAAGCTTAAAAACATGGATAATTTATAGGGGAGTCCAAGACCATATGCAATGTAGCTTTGCTAAATTGAAAAATAACAGTTTTCCTAAATAATTTACAATAACTAACATTCATAAAAAGAATAAACAATAGATTAAATTAAAATAATGTATTACTTACATTGTGATGAAGGATATCCTTTCAAATATGTATTATCAGATCTATAGTTTTATCGGGTTTCACCATCTTTTCTAATTTATAAAGATTTTTTTTTAACTTCTTTCACTCTCCGTTACCCAAAAAAAAAAATCCTCTTAATTTTATCATCTCATCCTATTCAATGTAGCTTTGCTCTCTCACTGTCTACCTCCCAAACCCACAGTAAACTCATAAAAGAGTACACACACACACACACACATATATATATCCCATTACACTACCTAGGCGCTTGGAAAAATTCATAGGCGAAGGAATCCTAGCAGAAGATGCAGAATGGATTGTGCGGTGCAGCCTATGACCAGCAAAAACTAGCCATTGCCAAATTTGGGTGCTATCTAGCTTGAAGCAGAATCTGCAGGTATTTTGTAGATGAAACCTCGCCAATGGTGGGGTTTGAGGTGCATTCAATGTAGCTTTGCTCTTTCATTGCCTACCTCCCAAACCCATAGTAAACTCATAAAAGAGTACACACCCAGATATCATTACACTATCTAGGTGCTTGCCAAAATTCATGAGCGAAGGAATCCTAGTAAAAGACCCAGAATGGACTGCGCAGTGCAGCCTTTGACCAACAAAAACTAGCCATTGGCAAGGTTTGGAGTGTTGTCCAGTACTCCAGTCCGAATCAAAATCTACAAAGATTTTGTAGATGAAACCTCACCAATGGCAGGGTTTCTCTAATGATCACCTATAGTCCAAATCTCACCGTTTCGTACAGACCACAAATGTGTAATATTTCCCTTAATATAATATCTGACAAATTGTTTAATCCATACACATAAGAAAAATAATTTTCAAATTATTGTATTTGGCCATCAACAATCAAGAAAAGCTTCAAAACATGGACAATTTATAGGGGAATCCAAGACCATATACCCTTAATCTCACTCCAGGAAACAATAGAATGGTCATCGTAACACTAATTGTGATCCTCATTCAGGTATGTAATTTCGTGGGCTCACTCATGCTTTACAACTATGAAGGAGAGCTGAAAGAGTGCTTCACAATAGAGGCTTTAAGGTTATCTTTTCATTCTCATAGGAGAAACTTTTCCCTAAGACTTTCCATGCATGGAAACATAAGTCTATGATAAAAAAAAAACTAGCCAGTTTTGCGAAGTCAATGATTCTTGGATACACACAAGTCTACCAAGTCAAATTTAGGCATACTCACAAGTTGGTGAGACTCATGTATGGGTGAGTGTATGTTGAATAAAGGTAATAGATTCCATTTTTATTATAAGTGTGTAAATATGAGTTGTTAAAATTGTGTAAATATTACAATGTATACTAGAAGGTGGTAAGAATGTTTTGCAACTATTGAATAAAGGGCTGATTTTCATGGGTGTAAATCAAATTTAGTTATTGAGGGTATATATGTGTTGGCTTTTGTGGGGTTTTTAATACTTATTTTGTGTCGAAGTCCATACAAAAACATGGGGTGTAAGTTGTTTTTCAGTTTTGGTTATATACCTTGGTAATAGTAGTAAATAACATCTTTCACAGAATTTCTAGATATATACGTGTGTTGTTTTGCTAAATCCATCTAATTCTATAGGTTGATTAAAATGGGTGCCTTATCAAGGATGAAACTTCTCCATGAGCAAGAATGGCGAAGACTTCTCTTTAGTACATTTTGCATCATGGAGGTGTATTTCTCCTTATACCTCTATAGAGGCCCATAAAGACTGCAATTCTATTTGAGAGATCACATGCAGTTGGTATATGGTATACATATCTATTCCTTTGTTTTGTTTGCTTGCTGTATTTGTTTATTATTTATTATTGTCTTATCAATCATTGACAGTGAAACCATCAATGATATATCTTATTTATGTGTGTTAAAGGAGTCTACTCTCTTCCATATTTCTAGAAAATGATGTCTTGACTAGGGGTTCAAGTCTAATTTTTAGAATCTAAAGGGTAATCTTGGCTCACCAGGTAATAAACTAGAAAATTAAGAGTGAGGTTGACAGTGAATGATATTATGAAGGTTGAATTGCAAGAGTACAACTCCAATTGACGAGAGTACAATAAAAAAACTCCATAAAAAATAAGAGTATAGAATAACAAGTATAAAAGTATAAGGTATGTAACATTATAAGTATGCAAGTAGAATCATGGAGGTGTGTTTCTCCTTGTATCTCTATAGAGCCTCATAAAGACTGCAATTCCATTTGAGAGATCACATGGAGCTGGTATATGGTATACATATCTATTCCTTTGTTTTGCTTGCTTGCAATATTGTTTATTGTTTATTAATATCTTATCAATCATTGACAGTAAAAACATCAATAGTATATCTTATTTCTGAGTGTTGAGGGAGTCCACTATCTTCCATGTTTGTAGAAAATGATGTCTCAACTAGGGGCTCAAGTCCAATTTCTGGACTCGGAGGGGGCAATCTTAGCTCACCGGTAATAAACTAGAACATGAAGGGTGAGGTTGATAGTGAATGATATTACGAAGGTTGAATTACAAGAGTACATATCCAATGGACGGGAGTATAATAAAAAACTCCACAAAAAATAAGAGTACAGAGCAACAAGTATAAAAGTATAGGGTATGTAACATTATAAGTATGCAACTAGAAGGTGTGTTTCTCCTTATATCTTTGTAGAGCCTTATAGAGACTGCAATTTCATTTGAGAGATCATGGAATAGTGATGTGGTATACATATATATATATATATTCCTTTGTTTTGCTTGCTTGCTATATTGTTTATTATTTATTAATATCTTCTCAATCATTGATAGTAAAAACATGAATGATATATCTTATTTCTAGGTGTTTAGGGAGTCCACTCTCTTCCATATTTCTAGAAAATGATGTTTTAACTAGGGGTTCAAGTTCAATTTTTGCAATCTGATGGGTAATCTTAGTTCATTGGGTAATAAACTAGAAAATTAAGGGTGAAGTTGATAGTGAATGATATTATGAAGGTTGAATTTGCAAGAGTACGGCTCCAATTAACGAGAGTCCAATAAAAAAACTCCACTAAGAGTACAGAACAACAAGTATAAAAATATAGGGTATGTAAAATTATAAGTATGCAACTAAAAAGGAGTAATAGCTCGATACACAAGCTTGATAAGGATCATCCAACCATCCTTATTTGCATTTATATCTGGGTAATATTTTTATATGTCTTTTTTGCATTGTTCATTGGGTAATATATGTTTGGATAGATGTTTTGATTTAGTCTAATATGTAGTTATTATGTAGATTTGTTTTGGGAACATTCTTCCTCTGCAGAGGTCAGAACAGGTATGATTACTGCAATTTGTATCAATACCTTAAATATGTCCCAACATCAAGGGTGACTCACTTAGAGATACAATAGATGAAATTGTAGTTTGTGATGTATCTCTAATGTCTCCATTGTTTAAGTGATTGTATTTTACTTGTCAACTTTTCAAATTTTGATCATTTTTGCCTTGTTATATCAATGATTATTCTACTAAATCTGGATGCGATGCAATTGGCATCAATACCTTAAATATGTCCCAACATTAGGGGTGACTCACTATGCAATAGATGAAATTGTAATTTGTGATGTATCTCTAATGTCACCATTGTTTCAGTGATTGTTATTTAAAAACCTATCAACATTTGGGATTTTGATCATTTTTACCTTGTTATATCAATGATTATTCTACTAAACCCGAATGCAATGATGGGATATAGCTTTTACTAGGAGATATAGGGCCTGTTTGATAACTGTTTTGCAAAATAGGTTTTAAGTTTAAAAAATAAAAAACTAAAAGAAGTTGTTTGACAACTTGTTTTCTTAGCAATAGTTTTAAAAATTAAAAAAATACTAATTGAGTTTTAAAAACTGAAAATAAAAATAGATTACACATGTTTTTCAATTTTCTTGTTTTAAAATGAATTAAAAACGCAGTGACTTAATTGTAAATAAGTTGAGTTATTATTCTTTGCCACTTTTCGATTTTTGTTGGAGGTATTTTGTGTTTTATGGATTTAGACTGCTTTTTACTTTTCACCACACAAATCATCCCCAAATATGAAACCCTAAAAGCATTCCCTTCATTTATGCCTTCAACCATCCTATGTAGTAGCACAACAGAGTTGCTCCCTCATTTGCCAGTGCAAGCGACCTAGCCCCATGACCTGCTCCCTCATTCGCTAGTGCACATGACCCAGCTTCGCCAACGTACGTAACCCAGCCCCATAACCTGCTCCTCTATTTGCCGGGGCACACGACTTAGCTGCCACAAAGTCGCGGCTTCCTCCCTCAAGTCTTTGCTATGAGTCCCTCCCTCTTTCTTTCTTTTTCTTTGCTTCTCTCTTCAATGTCTGAATATACCCAAACATTTGCCACTATTGTGGTTGTTGCTGCGTGTTTCTAGTTGCATTGGAGTGTTACTTGTGATCTTTTTTTTTTTTTTTATGTTCTAGTTATTTTTGTCTCTATCAATAAGACATGTTTTCTGAAAGACAATGTAAATTTATATGTGAATTTTTATAGGAACAACATAACAAGATTGACTGATTAAGTTGCAACGAAAATGAAAAGACATCGTGATCAAATTGTAAATTGGATGTGGCTACAAGAAAATCATGCATAACTTATAAATAGATTTATAAATGTAAATTGACACTAAGTTGTATTAAGACTATTTTTAAAATGAGAAGTTGTATTAAAACTTTATTTATTGAGTATATATGAAAATATTATCTATAAAACATAATATTACGTTAAATTTTGTCATTTGTAGTGATGCATAATTTGCCAAACAATTTTTTTATTTTATTAATTTTAAAAGTTATTTTTTAAAAAACTTATCCAAATAGGTTTTCTATTTTTCACCATTAAAAAATATTTTTAAAATTAAATTATCAAATATATTTTTTAAAAAAATTAAAATTATATTTATTTTCTAAAATAATTTTAAAAAATCTAAAAATAAAAATACTTCCAAACAAGACCTTGTATGCCATGATATCAGCTCTTGAGTGAAAACAAAATACCCATTGGATTTTGGGTGTGGGCGTGTCGTGTCGCGAAGCTTTTCTTAAAGAACCTTTCAAACTAGTATCTTATGTCTTTTTGATAATATAATATGCTGCAAGTAGGGATCTTATCTTGCCCAACTTTACTAGTTCCCAGTGTGCATAAAATGGTTTCTGTTAGGCTAATCCGATCCTCCCGATATTGGCATTTAAAAAGTTTAACACACATATTCTATGGGCCGAGCGGCACCACTTTTTTTTTCCTATCAGATGTGGAGTTTCGAGATTTCCTGTAGGTGGGACCCTCTGTAGGTAAAGGATTGGACAGTAACTTTTCTAAACTAATGATAGGACGTTGGGTTAAAAGGGTTTCTTGCAATCTCGGCCCACTTACCGCCTTGCAATCGCACGGTTAAAATATGAAAGTTCCTGCCCCCATGAGTATACTCATTAATCAAAGATGTTATTGCTTTATCATAGCGTGGGGCAATGTTAATTTTATATTCACAATATATTAAAATTAAATTTTAATAAACTTACCCAAAAAAAAAATAATTCAATTGGGTACCCACTACCCATAAAATTGAAAGCAAAATAAAAAAAGAAGTTCGGAAGGTAAATACGCAGCACTATGTGTAGCTACTTTTTTGTGAAATGTAGATAGAAATGCATATATATATATATATACACAAATTATTTTATCTAGTATACATTTGCAGCAGCATTATCTCACACAGAATGAGAATCAAATTAATTTGTCAAATGCATAAGCTATTTTAGCTACTTAAGCTAATAGATTGCACTTGATGGATAATCCTTGCCCATCCATTCCTACGAAGATGAAAGAGCTCCTAATTGGCTCTCAATTTATTGTAGCCACCATCCAACATGACTTATTTTGTCTCATGTAAAATCCTCCAACTAAACCAATCAGAAAATTTGAACAAAGCATTAATTATTGTCACTGCATTAAGCATGTTCAGAATGCATCATAATTTTTCATACCAAGTGAAGCATTCAGTCATGATACATACATTAAACCCAATTGAAAGCGCTATCCTCCAATCCAATTACAACATTATATGGACCATCTGAATTTGAAGCATATTCACATATTGAAAGCACAATATGATAAATTTCAAGCTTTTATAAGCTTCGTCAGTTTCCAATCAGTTGTTCATCCATTCATTAATTGAGGACAATGTGAAGTTACTATCATGGTATTTTCTGATATAAACCTATACTTAGATTCACAAACTAAATTTTTCTCTCGTACTGTAAGTTCAAGTTAGTGTGCACACTATGTAAACTAATTATAAATCCGATACAGAGTAACTACTATTAATATGTCTATTCATTGAGCTGCAATACTATTCAAGCTAGGCTCTAGAAATATATAAGATATATTTTTTGCATTAAGCAACACCGTGACTAAGTGAGTGTCAAAGATAAGAACAATAAAGTTAGAGAGAATAACATAACTCATACATATACTGATACACTTAATTAATTTTTTTATCTCGGAATAAAAATATGCTTTGTTGGTCTTTTTCCCATATGCTTGATTGCATATATCCTACATTTTTGTGAGGTTCTATGGTTATATTGTGGTTCCTTATAATCATGAAAGAAAAAACCTCTGTATGCATGTGGCACTTATTGAGATGGAGAACTTGTACAGTTCCAAAGTGGACAAAATTAAGGCACAAGATCAATTCATAACCATTGCATTCACCATTCTCCTGTTCAATTATTTGTTTACTTTTAATTATTCGGGATATTTTTTAATATGAAATAATTAAGGTGATTATTTGACTAATTTAGTTTAAAATGTTGTACATCCACATAGCCTTTTAACTAACTTGATCTTAGCCTTCAATTTGGACAAAAGAGAAAAGAAGTGTTGGCTAACCATCGAACTTGATGATTATGGAGAAAATTAAGAGCTTTGAAAGCATAACTAACCTATTCAAGAGGAACTGAATTTTCAAGGCAACAATATCTTTCATGGGTATTGGTACCTTCTAGATTATTTATGGTTGAAAATTTGTTACATATCCCACTAATTAAATTTATTAATACTTTAAACACTTATGGTTAAATCACAAGCTAACCATCGAATTTAAAAGGGTACCGATCCCCTTAGAGTACCAAAACAAAAACCATATATATATATATATATATCTTTTAGGTAAGAATTTTGAATTCAACGGTTGGCCTGGATTGATGAAATTTTATACCCATAAAAAGTTATTGAATAATGTAAATATATTAAGACTTACGCCCGATGTCAATGAATCCCTATCCCATATATATATATATAGTGAGAGGAGTGATTTTATATAAGAGTTAAAGAAATAAATATAAACTGAATAATCATACATACATGATTAGGATTAAAAGTTATTAAAATTTCTCATGATCACTTAGAAATGTTACATTACTTTATGTGTTAATCTTGACTATTGATGTAAGATCCAACGATCTAGATTTATTCCTCTCTTTCTATACAATCACTTTTCTCACTTGTTGCACATGGTGCATCTAACAAGTACGCAGAACTAAATTGAAATGTTACATAACTTCTGCAGAATCGTTGTTATTTTGTAAAAATAGAACAAATGTGTTACATTAGGGAGCTTAGTTGCATTAGTGACATTGTTTTTCCTATCAATATTTAAGTGCCTTTGCTGAGTACCGAAGACAGGTGTCCCACATAAGGTTACACAAGTGATATCCCCTATAATGCCCGGGGACGAAGGCGAGGAGTGATCGCTGGTGCAAAGAAGGCACGGACAAGGAGCAGCTCCTCACAAGGCCTTCTAAGCGGAGGGGTACATGAATGAATTGATTACATACTCGAATGAGAGGGATCCTAAGACTGTATAGGTATGGGACTATATAGTTGAGGATGACTTATATGAATTGATTTGTACATCCTATACTAACAAGATGCATCTTCTTTTCGGTAGCTCATCACTAAAGAACTCCATAGTTAAGCATGCTTGACTTGAAGCAATTATGGGATGGGTGACCTCCTAGGAAGTTTTCCTAGGAAGCGTGTGAGTGAGGACAAAGCATGCTGAAAAGACCTGTGTTGGTTTATGGGGACAGTCATCAATCTATAAAGTAGCATGGGCTGTTACATCCCCCAATTCAATCATTGATCCATACACACAAAAGAAGCAAGCTGCAAATTGCAACCAATATATTATTTTATGGCAAACCTAGAGTAGCCACCTATATTTATGATAAGATATTTGAACCAAAGGCACTGCATCTTTTAAGTAGTGTTTGTTTACTATCCTGAGACAGGAAATATAAGGATAATTGAGACATTGGAGACGGATACATAAAAAATACAGTTTCTGTATTATGTTTGGTTGTGTAGTATAAGACATGATAATTGTCTCCGTATTCTGTCTAGCAACATGGGGACAATACAACAAATATATGATAAAAGACATATGTACCCTTATCGAACCGCCGTTGACCATTGAATGCTACCGTTGACTAGCATTGATCATCTCCGACTGGCCATTTGACTGGCATTGATTTGAGTTGACCACCACCGGCTGTCGTTGACTTTTTGTATGACTGGCCATTGACTGGTGAAGGCCAACTATTGACCGTTAGCATTGGCAGCCTGACCATCGTCGGAGATTGCTACCTAAGGCATATTATTGGGAAAAAATATTAAATTTCTGTCTCTATGTTCCGTCTCCACTGTCCCCACTTTTTGAAGGGACAAATTTTTGTCACGGGGATAGAAAATTTTTATGTCTCTGTACCCCATCTCCATCAAACATCCTTCTGTCCCCACTGTTCTTGTATTTACTGTCCTAGGACAGTAAACAAACGCATCCCTATAGTTAAAGGTTTCAAAAATGGGTTACAAGATTGAGTTAGTCAATAATTAAGTCATTAGATTAATCATTAAAAAAAATATCAGTATACCACAAAAGAGAACTTTATGTATACAAAAATATAAACTAAGTCTTATACAAAGAGCTTTCACTTAGATGTGTTGTAATCATTTTTCCTTGCATGACCCTAGTCTTACTTTCTCCTACTCATATCTATTCATGTTTGTCAAGCATTCTCATATTCACTCCAGTTCAACCGTTCAAACCAATAAACCTTCTAACCATGGTGCAAATTAAAGGATTGACCCTGAAATGCTAATTGCTGTGTCCGCCGGTGTCTTAAGATGTGTGCCCCTAAGTTTGTCATTTCAAGATTGTTTTTATAGAAGAAAGATTATGAGCGAGATCTGAAAAAACTAAAATGGGATTATTTCAAAAGGGAATATAATCAATTAGAATTTGAAAAGGGGGATATAAGATAAAAAAAGATAAAAATAGGATATCAACTAGGATATGAAGAGATAAATATAAGATTAATATTTTTTAGTATTTGCAGAAGGAAATATAAAATAAAATAAAATAAAAACAAGATATCAGTCAGGATTTAAAGAGAAAATATATAAAATAAAATAAAGCAAAATATCATTGTTAAAAGAAATAAAATAAAATATGACAATAGCATTTTTTTTTATATTATCCTTCTTAGCAATAGTAAAGCAACTTCTTGTCAGTCCCATTTGCATATAATCTGATGAGTGTGCCTAAAGTCATAAGTCAACACTAAGCTTCCATCTATTTTCTTCAAAACGAAACTTTCCACAAGGACATAACATCCAAAATCCTCCCACCTACCAACCCCCCCAAATTTCTCTTCTCTGATTACCCTCACTTGCCTTTCACTGCCACCCATCCAACCACCTCTTTGTTGCTCTCATTTCATTCGCCTAACAATAGCTAAGCTCAATCCAACACTCACCTCTCTTCCCACACTATCCAAACTCTTAAACCAAACCGCCCCATCAGCAGCATTCCCTTGATCCAGAACAGCTTCCTTCTCACCCACCATTGCAAACTCTGTTTCAACAACAACATCCACAACCACTGCTTTTTCTTCGTCACCAACAATACCATTTTTCTTAAAGAAAATTTTATCCCACCTTTTTACAAGTGTCAGTTCATAAAAAATTGATCTTCCCATTTGGTGTCGCAGTTTCATTCCTTCCTTCACAAACATGAAGGGGCAGTACCATTTCCCAATGATGACTGATTCAGAATGACCATTATTAGACAATGGGAAATTCAAGGCTGGTAATTGATTACGCAAAGAATAGTTCAGGCCTAGAGCTTCATCCAAATGATAATGGCGGGGTTCGAAGGCACAAAGAAACCAGTATTTTCTCCTCAAGAACTTAGGAGGAATGCCATCTGGTGCAACTGACTATGCATAGAAGCCATAAGGGCTGCTGATTATCTCAAATTGTTGATATTCGTTGAAGGGGTCCAAAGGTCTAGGTTTAACATCTATGACATAACTGCAGCACAAACGGTTTCCCAGGTCCCCTTCCTTTGAACACGTCCATGCTTCCCTGTATATCAAGTCAGCAATACAATGATATCTATCTTAAATCCTTATCAGAGAATAGAATGCAAATTAATATTGCTGGTGAAAAAAAAAAGAATTTATCAAAATAAATTGCCAAAATTAAGGATAATCTATGATACCATATCTTGCTAGTCTGTTTGAACTGGTTTATTATTATTTTTTCCATGATTCTTAGATTTTTGTTTGTAGAGACTTTAATCCAAACTTCCTACAGGAAATAATAGTGTTGAATTTACATCAATGGTATCCATAAAAAATATGTCATTGTTGGCTATACTTAGAAAAAGTGAAAATAAGCAAGTTTTAAAAAAATAGATATGTATTTTAATGCAATTTTAAATATATTTTCACAAACAGAAGAGTTTTATCTAAGGGCTCAAACTTATTAAACTTTACTTGTCAACAAGTAAAATGTAAGACCGCAATTTTCAATAATATATTTCCAAGATAAAAGTGTAACCCTTCAAGCTTCAGAAAAATAATTTATGCAAACTTTATCTTTATCTATTAAGATCATCAAGTGGGAATATATCTATATATCTTCTCTTTAATTGCTTAACTTGATTTTTTTTTTTCTGTTTTCTAGCTTATCAGTTAATGCTACAATTCTCACACATCACTCTAGCAGCAAACTAGAACACTTAAAAAAAAGGGGTTCAACTTAAATTTGAGCTAGAAACACCCATGCCATCAGTGATCAGAAAATAACTTATATAAAAGCGAAGCATATATACCCTCGATGTTTTCCCGTCCTTCGAATAACATAGTAGCGATTGGAAGACAAAGGCTGGTTAATGACTGGAATGAAGATAACCTCGTCGTAATGACCTTCAGAGCCATATTCACTGCTTCGGACATACCAAACTCCCAAATCCATGTTCTGAGGCAAAGGAAAATGGCTGATTCTGTTGCTCTTGCACAAACCAAAACAACGGTAGGCCTGTGCCTCTTCATCCTGGAGAACGAGATAACCTAATTCTGGACCCTCTGGAGGTGATGCTAGAAGAGCACTAGGGTCCTTTTTGTATAATGAACGAGGCCTTGTTACATACATATTTTTTATGTGTGTGTACTATTACTCAAGCGCATTTGGCCAGAATATATATAGTCCAATTCAGTCTTACGAATTTTCTATGGGATACGATTGTAGGAGCCCTTCTCATCCATTCCGAGAATCATGCATGCAATGTAGCTTAACAGCCCTTGCTACGTGATCTTTCTGTTTTGGCCATTGTAACAAATCAACTTGTTTGGATTTGAACTTTTCCTTATTTCTAGTACTTGTATATAGGTAACAGAATTGTATCTGCATTATATATTATATATATTACCTTGTACATCTTTCAAATGAAACCTGAATTTAATTTCTCTACAATAAGGAAACGTGTTTGAACGGAAAAGTTGATTTGAATTGGTCTTCATTAGTCCTATCACGGTGGGTTGAGTGATTGACCAGAAACTGCAATGAGTTAGGATTAACGGTTATTGGTTGGTATCATAATCAATCAAGAAATTAATGTGGATTTTAAATATAAAAAAGGCGCACACTTCTACGAGGACGCATATAAGCCATCCAAAATAATCAATCAAGAAATTAGCTTCATTAAGAAGCTCTTACATGGAGCTGGTCCACAGAGGACACATACTATATTTACTATATCAGACATATTTTAAGGCAGATCTTATCAAATTCGGTGCATCATTCACCCAACTGCATTGTTTTGATTTAAATTTAAAACAAAAATAAAAAGAAAATCACCATCTCTCTGTAACGTCTTTCTTTGGTACTGAAATCCTTTATTTAGTTATTTTTTTTATTTTCTTAATTCTTAGCTAGCTTGGACTGCATTACTTCTGGGCTGTTTCCTTTTTTTTTTGGGATTAGCATATGTTTTGGTTAGTTGGTGTGATCATAGTGTTTTTCTTTCCATTAGATGAAAAGCACCTCCTTTTCTTTTTTAAAAAAATGGGCTAGCATTTGGGTAACGTTTTCTTTCACAGTATGTCACCTCTTTTTCATTTAGAATGTGTTGTTGGGTGTTTTCTTCTTCTTTTACACACAAAAAAAAATGGTATATAAAGAAAAATCAATCAATAGTTCTTTTTTTCAAAATAGAGTTAATTGAGCCACAATTCATTAATTTATTGTCTTTAGAATATCTAAGATGTGACAGCTTGACTTTGAGTTTTTATTGCACTTGGAGATATATAAGAGCAACACTCCTGCCAAGCCAAAATTTAATTTTCATAACTATTTATCTTATTTACAAATATTTATTCTAATGAACTTTTTTTTTTTCGTAAGAGAGATTTTATTCTTATTGTATTTAATTTGAGGTAGCCATCCAATTCTTGAATATCTTATTTCACATAAAAATATTAACTTATTCTCGACGGTTTGTTAACTCAATATTTTAGACATCTGACTTATGACAATTTGATGTTCCAAAAATTTATTTTTTTTTGTAATTTTTTCCTTTTGAAATAACAAATGGTAAAATAAATATTTCAAAATGCTATTAATAATTTAACACAATCAATTAAGGTAATTGTAATAATGCAGATGTATTAGGGATGCCGCGAAAATAAAATTTTCCTCTTCCTTATGCATAATCGACTCCCGAACTTGAATTCGGGTTCAAAGACTTTTTTTAAAATAAAATGTTTTTTTTCACATTTTTACTAATCTAAATATAACTTGTGGCGACTCCCATTTTTTATCTCTCTTTTTCACCATCCCCTCACGATTTCGATTGCAACAAGTGTACTCTAAGAACATCCACAATCACATATTTTAAATTTTATATAAATTTTAAGCATTTTAAATTAAAGTTGAATGATTATGGTTGTTTTTGGAGTACACATTAAATGTGTTCCAAGAGCATGCAAGTATTTCTTCTGTCGAAGAGGCAAATAGCTAGCCATGAAATATAATATCACTCTTTTCTGCTTTAAGAATCTCCAGGGATTTTTTTTAAGTGAAAAATATATAGGTCTAATATACTTACAAATTTAGAAAAATATTCTAAATCAAGATTGAATAAGAAATAAATACACTTCACATTTTAAACTAACTAACGATATATAACGTTGCTCCTTAGTCGAAGACTATCAATGTCAAAACATATTTTAGAGTGGAGACCAACATGAATAGTGGTGTAGCCTGAAGAATATATTATACCTTTTTCTAAAATAGATCTAAACATATATGTATTTTTAAGAACAAAGAAACCTAACGCCCATAAGCCAAAAACTAATACTCATGATTCATGAAGGAGACAAGAAACACCCATAAAGGGATGACAAACACCCATAGCAGGGACATCAATGTATAAAAATGAATTAATCCTTCTACAAATTTGTATCTAATATAAATTAACTCACACTGATTAATCTCTAATCTCGTTCTTCATGCTGCCACTCCGAACAAAAATTACAAAGAAGAAGACTGTTAGTGAGGGGCTAGCAAGCCGTTTGATCTTATGTAACTAAAGAGGATTCAATTTCTCTACTCTGTTTTCTTAAAGTTTTCGTGTGTCATGTTTTAATAAAAGCTTATTATCATGAATAATTTAGGAAAAAAATTTAAGGAGAAGAAATTTTGGATGACGTTAGATCATTTCACTTGTGTCAAAATTTTAATGGGATTTCAAATGGTAAGATAAGTGTATAGTTGGCATGTCAGACAGAAAGGTCTCAGAGTTTCAAACCTAAAGAATGAGAGCAAGTAAGAAAGAGAGAAGAACAAACATTGTTGAGTCAGAGGAACATGAATTGTATTGATTTCGCCTGGGTGGAGTTCTTATATCACATAAGTATATATGTTAAATTTTACTAGATCATCTACTAAAGAATTTAGAACACCAATAACAGTTTTTTGATACTTTGAAAATTACATTGACTGTAATAAGATTTGAATCTAGGACCTCATACATACAACCTAAACTGTTAATTATTAGATTAATCTTAGTGGCTTGAACATCAATTATTGTAATCTCATGAATATAATGCATACCTTTTGAAGCCATACTAGAAATTGAGTTTGGTCCTATGAGCATACGCACGTGGGCTATATGTCAAGTAAAAAGTTTCTACTCCTTTTCTGTCTTCTATACTAGATAGTGCATTGATAGAGCAGCACTATTAAGAGCACTATGATTGGAGTGGGGATCTAGTCCAAAAAATATAATGTAAGCAGGTGTGTTCATTATGAATCTAAGTTGTTTTGAGCTTCACAACACTCTTTTTATGTACTTACCATTAGGTCCAAGCACAATAACATATGGTGAATCCCAAATTCAAATTGGATTATAAGATAATATTAAATGAGTTTCTATAAAATAATCAAGTTATCTATTCAACACGTTTTATAAAATTAAAATATACACAAATTAATAGTAGTCAAAACCCAAAAAATTCTAGTAATATAGACATCAGAGTGAAAGCTTATGATAGAAGTTAACACCATTAACTATCAGTTTGGATGTTAAAACTGAAATTTTAATGTAAAATTTTAATTCTAATTTTAAAAGAATACAAATTGATTTAGGGTCTTAAATTTTTTATGTTTGATTTCAAAAAAATAATTGTAACATTATTGGAAAATAAATTGAAAAGAGAGAATTATTATTCAAGAGTGACATATTTGATAAGTTTTGGAAGTGACAATTTTTAGGATATAAGTTAAAAATTAAGAATAATTCATCTTATTATGTTTAAATTCAATGAAACTGAATTGTAAAAGTATAATTTCAATTCTATCCGCTAATTCAAAGTTTGAATTAGGATGTTCAATTCTAATTCCAAAACTACGAAACTGTACCTAACAGATGAGAGACTCAAGCTAATCTCCACTTGACAGAACAGTAACTGATTTGTACAAATACACGTGCATCAAAGCTGGCACGTGAATATTCCTATCACAGACACGGGTACATTTTGGGTCATTACAGTACTGTTGTTCTGCTAATTCCCAGGAAGCATGTCGGTCACAAGCACAAAAATTGAGTTGAAGGCAGGTGATGATAGTTCTTCTTATGATAGAAAAGCTGAACTCAAGTCCTTTGATGATTCAAATCTCGGTGTGAAGGGCCTTGTAGATTCTGGGATCACAAAGATTCCACCCATGTTCCATTCTACCAATTTGGACCTTACTGACACATCACCAAGTGACTCAAATTTCAGCATCCCCATCATAGATCTTCAAGGCACACACAAGGATTCCGCTCTTCATGTTGAAGTAGTTGACAAAATCAGAAGTGCATGCAAGAAATGGGGTTTTTTCCAGGTGATCAATCATGGTATTCCTGTCGAAGTTCTTGATGAGATGATCAGTGGAATCCAGAGGTTTCATGAACAAGATGCCGGGGTAAGGAAGCAGTTTTACTCCCGGGATTACAATAGGAAAGTTAGATATTTCTCCAATGGTTTCCTTTTTAGGGACCCGGCTGCTAACTGGAGGGATACAATTGCATTTGTTGCAAGCCCTGATCCTCCCAATCCAGAAGAAATACCAGCTGTATGTAGGTAATGTTTCAAGTGCTAGTTTTGGCAATAAATTCTGCACTTGCTCAGGGTTGAGAGAAATTCAATAATTTACAGAAAAATGTTTGTTGCACAGTAAAATTGTACAACAAATGCACACCACACGCTTTATCAGTTATAACCATTAGATGTGATAAGTGAATGAGATAAGTGGGATAATCATTGCATTTAATAGTGATAAAATGTGTGGCGTGCATTTGTTGTGCAAATTTTTTATTCACCTAGCATTACTCATAATTTATTAGTTGTTTTTCATTGGTCTTGCCGTTTGCTTTGATTATTAATAATTATTATCATTATTTCTTAAGGTGGGATAAAGTTTAGGGTGAGGGGAAGTTACCTCATTCTGAGTTCAAGCCACGCCACTAGCCTTAACAAGTGCTGATTGAGGTACTTGTATGTGAAACGTCCAAAGGACCACAAGAAGGAAATAGGAATAGAATCCAAGACATTTAGTTGCTCTTGGCTTTAAATTGTAAAAATTGTGTGTGCAACAAATCATATTTTGCCATGTACAAAATAGGTTCTTTAAAAATGTTTTATAAACTTAAAGCAGTATCGACCATGTTCATTATTTTCTAGGTGGTGGAACAAGCAGAAGGGGATAAGATTTGGGGGCCGATGATTTTCATACTCTGGTTTTAGCTTTTACAATTAGTTGAAAGATGCACAGATTGTGGAAAGTTTCAGGGAAACAGTGAGTATGTATAGTGTTACTAAAATTATCAAAATGTATGTCGTGGCATATGGTTAACAAGATTGGTCTTTAGAATTGCTTTGGTTGATGTGGATTCAAGGGGTGACTATGGCTGTGACAATTGTGTGACATGCGACATTTGTGTTACATTATTTGTCATGAACTTCTTAATTCTTATCACATTGATTTTATTCAACATCTTTCTTAGACAATGAAAGGTAGAAATATATATGTAGTAATCATATTTGCACTGCGTTTTCCTTTTTGTCATGGGATTGTTTTTGTTGTACAAAATGAAAAGTACAAGGAAAGGTTCAAATGAATGGATACAGGATTGTGAATTAATCCATTACCTGCAAAATTCTGCAGAAATGACAGTAGGACCGACCATGTAATTGAATAAATTAAGGCCATGCCTCTTCAACAAATTATATAGACCACATATGTCATTGCTTACACCTTTTATGTTGCACCATAAACATCACTCAATTTCCATGTTAGTGTTTCAGTTGTTACTTCCATAAAAGCCCATCAGTTTATCTAATATTCTCGGTATCCATTTAACTTAATCCTCTAGATGATCTATCTAGTTTCCTGATTCCAATTCAACCTGGTCATTTCGAGATCTAATTTTCCACAAAACTATCATGGCCATCTATATATTCTTTGAATTAAAGCAATAATTTCAACATATAAGTCCTTTATCAATTATGTTACCATTACCATACACAATCTTTTACTTTTATCATTAAATTTATCATTTTACTTTTTAATGGTGCAGCTTGTGACAAATGACACATTCATCAGTGTTTATCACCGGGTCTTAGCAAGGCATACAGGCCATAGAATTTCTGTGGCGAGCTTCTTCATGAATTTTACTATATCTGAGTGTACATCAAAGGTTTATGGTCCAATAAAGGAATTGTTATCAAACGAAAACCCTCCAATCTATATGGACTTTACCATGAAGGATTTCTTGGCACATTATTATTCAAAAGGCCATGACGGGACCTCGTGCTTACATCCTTTCAGGTTGTGACCCAAAACAAAAATTACTTTATTCTGTACCTTATTGTAGTCATCAAGTTGTGCCTTTATGATTTTCCTTGTCTAGTGAATTTTATGTAATTAAAGTCAGTTCCAGTGACAGCAAAAGGTAAAGCCACATATAATTATTTACTAGTTGTTTGATCCATGTAATGCGCAAGGTGATAATAAAAATAATTCATTTATTATTATCGAAAATAAATAATTTATTTAAATATATCTTATGGAAAATTGAGTATATAAATTTATTTTGAAAATAAATTAATCGTTAAATAATTAAATAAATTGATAAAATATAAATGTGTCATTCTATTTTATATCTTATTTTGAATATCATGTTTATAAGGTCAAAAAAATCTCGATAGATGATCTATAATAATAATGAGCCTATTTTATAAAAATTTTGCATATTTTTAAAGTTGAAATCGTTGAATAATGAAAGAGTATAAGTGGATAATTTTATTATATTATGAGCCGTTTATAAGGATAATAATGGGTATTTATCACAGAGAGAATATACTCGATGTCCCCGTCCTCGTTTAGAATTTTGTCTCTCATCCCCTATCCTTATCATTGTCACAGGTCCCCACTCCTCATTCCCTGCAAGGATTTATTAAAAGAATTTTAAAAATAAAAATATTTTGAAATTCAAAACATAAATATCTATAATAATCAATATTAATGATGAAATATTATCCAAATTCAAAAATAAAAAAAATGTAAATCCGATATAGATAATTGAAAAAATAAATATGTGTTATCCCCCTCTTTGCCTTGTTTAACAAATGGAGACTCCACCCCTATAAAGACAAAATTTGTCCCTATTTTCATTTCTATTGTGGGTAATTCTGTCTCATGCTTACTCACTTCAGCCTTTTTTTTTTAATCATCTATAGCTATTTACATCTTGTTAATAAGTTAAAATATTTTATTTATAAAAACATAAAAATGCATTTCCTAATTAATAAATTTAATTTATGTGATTTCAATTATACCTCTTTCCTTGTTTATACTTTTGGTGGTTTTGGGTGATAATTAATGGGAGAAAGAAGAAGAATAATGAGAAAGATGACTTATTTTCTTATTTGGAATCTAAAAGTTTAATAATAAATAGAAAAAGAATAAAATTCAAGGAGAATAGTTTTCGATCTTTTTCGTTTAAAAGTCAGCTACCTTTTATCCTTAAAATAGGGGTAGAATGAGAAAAGTATTATTTGAATTTTGAAAAATTAAATAACTATATATATATATATATATATATATATTATATTTTGTTATTTTATAATGTAATTTCCACATGATTAAATGAAGAGTATTGCTATTTTAACTTTAAAAAGTAAGTGTTCAATTAAAATAATACATATTTTATTATCATTAAATATGATGGTAGCTTCTATTTTATTATCATTAAATGAAGTCATGGTGTGTTTCCCTATCAATCTTCTAGATCAGCAATTAGGTCACTTTGTTCTTTCTACTCATTTTGATTGATTCTGTCAATGGAAAAAAAAAAAATCAATGTTAAGGTCATATTGCTCTTGTTTATACATTAAACCGCTAGATTTCCAATCCGGTTGTATGTTTTCATACTGGAGATTTAAGAAGTAATAATAAGTAACTATACTCAGCCCTTCATCGTCATATTTGAATTAATATAACATAATGATTCCATGTATCTTTATATAGTTCATACAATAGTTTTACTCTCATATTTGCTTTTGTATTATTTAAAAGTAAAAGTTTGCGTTTCTATGAGTTTAGAGATTAATTTTGATAACGTTAATGTATACAGTGGTTGAGCCAAGGGAGACCATGGCTCCCAACATTTGAAAGTTTCTATATATTTGTTATATTAAATGGTATTTTTCAGTAATAATATTATTATATAAGTATACAATGGTTTATACTGGCCCTCTTTAATATCCATGCTCCTTACGCCTCTGAATGTATACGCTGTTAATTAATTATTATAATATACAACAAAATAATTCGAGTAGAATTGAATAATAATTCACAATTTCATGACTATATACAAACATTTTTTTACACTTAATAATTTATGAAAATTAAATAATTTCGTTCACCAAAATAATAAAAATAATTTTATTCACGGCACAACGCACTGGCCATGGGTTATTCATGTTACATCCTTGTGGACTATGAACATCCATCAGACATGCATGTAATGAAGCGCACAAGTGGGATGGGAAAAGTCATGGACCGCGTCGCATTGTTCCCTACACCCCTGCTGCAACATCATTATGCAACCTAAAATGGAAAAAGAAAAAAAAAAAGCATGGAGTATTAAATTAGAATATTTGGTACCACACGACAATTCGTACACAGTACCAACAATAAATTTTACCAAAACAAGTGCTAATAATAAATTAAAATATTCCCAACACACGCCAATTCGTACACAGTACTGAGCGATTTGGAAATTGTTTGATTCGTGGGTCCTCTAATTCGCTAAATTGCAATATTACCATTACACCGACGATCGGATCGAGGATTGGTGGGTTAGCATCAGGACCATGTTTGCAGCTTTTGAGTTGAACTCAGATGATATTTTTAACTCTATAATGATGAGATTAGCACAGCGGATGAAAGACTAGGGTATTTGATTGCGTCACATGCAACATGATAGTCTAAAATTATTCTTTTTTTTTTTTTAATTCCTGTGAGAAATGTTTCATTAAAACTTTCTAGTGATCGAAGTGGATATAATTGGGAGTTTTGGGATTTATCTTTTCTAAAATGAAATAATTTGTGGAGTGAGAAAATAAATAGTTAATTATTGCTTAGATTAATAATTTTTATTGGGTTGTTAGGTCTCGTTAAATAATTCAATAATTACTAATCTTTTCAGTACTTTTTATTCTGTACATCTCCTAATTTCAAAAGAGTCCAGTGTATATAAATCTCATCCAATGGTATAAGGGTAATTAACTTCTTCCTTGTTTACTTTATAATTACTGTACAGTTTAAATGAGGTCGGTAGAAAGTTTACATGGGCAAACAGGGATTTATCAAATTGCCTTCACTTTAAAAATGAACAACAAGGACAAATGTTTAGATTTTTCTGATCGGATCACCGAAAAGTCAGTTCCTTTTAATATTTATGTTTCAGTAAGATTTGCTCAGTAAGATGCATATTGTACGAAAAAAAGAGTATGCAATTCATTTTATTGACAGGACACCATATGGTGATTGCAGGACGGCAGATGGTGAAATTTTTTTTTTAATGGAGTTCATGTATAGTCAAGAGAATAATCCCGTTTTCACAATATTTAGTTTCATGCAAATAAAATAACCTAGAGAGGCACAAATTTCGAAGCAAACTCCTAAACTTGGACACTGCCTTCACCGGGGGCGGAGCAAGAGAATTTTATCAAGGGAGGCTAATAGTTGATAGTTAATTTCATATAAAAAATATATTTTAATAATTTTGATTTTATTTAAAAATAAAATAAAAAATATTAGATACAAAAGAAAGAAATGTTTTATAATCAAAATTTAAGAGAAACATACGTATTTACATAGCACATTATTTATTACAATATATAGATATTTAATTAAATAAAAAATTTGATAAAAATTCAATTAAAAAATAACAACAACTTTTCAAAGAAATTGAAAATTTTAGGTGGGGCACCGCCTTCAAGTTCTTGTGCGGATCTTAGATCCATGGATCGATGTTCATGACATGATGGCATGGCGACCACATCCACCAGCAGCTCCTATCCTTAGAACAAGGATGCTTTTTAAATTTCCAGTTTGGCAATGATACTTTGAGAACGAAGCACTTCATATATAGATAAATTGGTTGATTCTTATTTGACTCTATTATATATTTAATGACTGTGTGTCTCTCATATTGTCATAATCTGAATTCAATAGTTTCCCAATAATAACATATTTTAAGTTTTTGTTTTTTTAGTGGGTTTGAGTGACACGATTAATGGGAGAAAGAAGAATAATAATAAGGAATATTACTTATTTTATTATTTGGAATCTAAAAGTTTAATAATAAGTAGAAATAGATTTTTTTTTTTTTTTTTATAAAATTGGGATAGATCGAGGGAAAGTAAAACTTTGAAAAATTGAATAACTATTTTGTTAGTACTTTATAATGTAGTTTTCAAGCATGATTAAATGATTAAAGGCATTCTAAGGAATACTCCAGTACTAGGTTACCATTATCTAATGATTATTAGGGTCGACAACGGTGACTAATTCCTTCGTCAGTTTGTGCGAGTACCTCAAGGGTGGGATAGCTGGCTTGGGGAAACTTTTCCATTCCCAAAGACAGGGATCGAACCCCTGACCTTTGGTTAAGGGTGAACGAGCCCCTACCGCTCAACCACACCCTCCAAGTTTGATGAATTTTATTTTGGTCTGGCTATTCCTTCATGCACGGACGCAGTCATTCAACCCAAGGGGCCTGCTAGTTGCTCTATTGGGTCCACAGGCTTTTATTTTCTTGCTGGGCTTCTTGGGCCCAATGGACTCCACTTCTGTTGGGCTGCTGTCATATAGTTCGAACAAGTTTTGTTCATTCCTTTAATTGTTTTTCTCTTGATAATGCAAGTACGTTGAATTCACAAAACTTGTTCAAAACCTAAATAACCGTCTTAGGAAACAATAACCAAAAGATTTTTACAAGAAAAAGAAGCAAGGTAGATGCAATGCCACATGTGGCCCCGGTGAAGGCTCACAGTGAGTTTGTTTCATATTTTTGTAAAAGTGATTATTAAACTTAAATATTAAATATAGTTGAAAAAATTGAAAATTAAATTTTGTTTAAAAGCTACTATTTTTAGTTTCTAAAAAACTGAATCTTTTTTCTGATTATTTTAAAAAATTATTTAAATATATGGAATTTTTTTGGTGAAAAAAGTAATTTTGAGATAAAATAATTCCAAACAAATGCATTATCAATGTCAAGATTGTATGGTCTAATAGAACATACACATGAAATTGTCTCCTTTTCTTTTTAGGGGTTAATTTGCCCAACACCAATTGTCTAGTGGAACCAATTTATACAAATATCATAACTATACACAAAATATTTTAGAACCAACCAACTGAGCCTATGCGTCTCTTTCCATTCGGCCAAAACTAAAATATGTTAAAAAGATGCACAAAATCTTCTAAATATATAGACAAAATCAATCAACTTTGGGAGTGTATAAAATAGGATGTGGCCAGATATTTCATAAATATTCATGACATCTTCCACTTTAGAATTTAAGGAGTGCCCCACACCTTTTAGCATTATAAAATTTGAAAGGTCAAAATAAATAATTTCATAATGGTGAAATAATAAAAGGTATAAAATTTATATTTTTGGTCATATAAAACAAGATATAAGAGTTGGATAAAATATTTCAAAGTTTATGAAACAATAACTCTTAGAACAATATTGTACATAATCAAACCTTTTTTTATATACACAATATTATGTACATCTAGAGGAAAAAAATTCTCAAAACATAATATTTCTGAGACTCTAAAATTTGTAATATGTCTAATGACATAATAAATATGAACAACAAAAGTTTCAATACAAATCTCTCAAATCAAAATTTATAGAGTATCGCATTATTTCTTAAGTAGAAGCTCTCAGAATAATATTATATAGTATTCGGCAATATAGGCACCTCACAAAATTTAATCATGTAACATAATAAACATAAAGAATTCAAATTTACTTTCATGACTATAATAAATCGACTATAAGAGTATAGTTAATATGATATGCCCAATCATTTATATTTAATAATTTAAACTTTAAGACACTTATTATCGTTCCAACAGTAGTAACACAACCTGTAATTTTAGATAAAATTATTATAAATTGAAGTAGACCCCAACAACGCCATCACATTGTTTGAAATAATGCCAAATTGTGGGACCAAGAAATGCTTTACATAAGGGCACCATTTAATAAGTAAACTAATCATAACTTTAAAACTGTTCTTCTTCCTTTTAAAGAAAAGGAAAACGATATCAAAAGGTTTTTTAAAAAAAAACTCTTAAAATAATATTGTCCAAATTTAACAAAAAAAAATTTATAATTATCATGCACGATATTCTTCACCAAAAAATGCATGCACAATTTTAAGTACATATGGAAAACCAAAGTTAATTCGATAAGTAAAGGATATTGACTTTGAGAAAACTTAATATTACATGCCTAGTAATACCACAAATACACTAAAAAATTTCACAATCTATAACTTACAGAATAAAATTGCACATAATTCACAACATTGCAAACTTTCAAAATTAATATTGATGTCTACATAAAAGAAGTACTAATATTATTTCAATAGTCAAAAGATATTAATTCTGAAGGTGCACAACTTATAACATGTCTAGGAAAGTTGTAAAATTCCTCGAAATATGTTCAAAACTCAATTTGGAGAGTATCACACATTTTTAATTATTCTAATTAATGAAAAAAATCCAAGATAATTATTTTGGTGCCAAAAAAAATTCATTTACAATTGATAATCAATTTTTAATTTAATTTTTTAAAGAAAATGGGTGAAAAAGGGCCTAAAAGGTGGGCCCACCCGTGCCACTCTCTATGGGCTGCAAATGAGCCTCGCACACAAGGTCTTCTTTTACCTCACACCGACTCGACCCTATTCTTCGCTAGTTCACCATTGCAGCTTTCAATTTGAGCTTGGTTGCTGCTTT
Organism: Dalbergia cultrata; assembly: GCA_031216105.1. Lineage (NCBI taxonomy): Eukaryota > Viridiplantae > Streptophyta > Magnoliopsida > Fabales > Fabaceae > Dalbergia > Dalbergia cultrata. Next base: position 66,694,648 of record CM062344.1, read on the forward strand.
TCACGATGTGATTCTTGCCCAGATCAAGAGATAATGAAATTTCAAGTGATTCGGCTGAGTTAGTAACAAAAATTATTAAATTCTAGAAAACCAGAAATAAAAATTAATAATTTTATAATAAAAATACTTTCGTAACTAATATAAAAAATATTCTTGTAAATTTCAAAATAAAAATTTCTAAATTATTAAATTCCATAAAGTCAATTTCTTATATTTTATAATAAAAACTAATATAATAAGAATAACTAATAAACATACCCATTTATTTATTTTATAACAATGTCAAAAGCTAATATAGAACAATAACCTATTGTAAAGTTAGTATAAAAATTATTAAATTAAAGTTTCTTTTATTTTTTTTATAACAAAAGCTAGTATAAAATTTTTTATTATGATAAATTGAAAAATAACAGTTTTCCTAAATAATTTACAGTAACTAACTTTCATAAAAAGCATAAACAATAGATTAAATTAAAATAATGTATTACTTACATTGTGATGAAGGATATCCTTTCAAATATGTATTGTCAAATCTATAGTTTTATCGGGTTTCACCATTTTTTCTAATTTGTAAAGATTTTTTTTAACTTTTTTCACTCTTCATTACAAAAAAAAAAAAAAAAATTCCTCTTAAATCTACCCTCTCATCCTATTCGATGTAGCTTTGCTCTCTCACTGCCTACCTCCCAACCCACAATAAACTCATAAAAGAGTACGCATATATACATATTGTCAAAATTCATGGGTGAAGGAATCCTACCAAAGGACGCAGAATGGATTGCGCGGTGCAGCCTTTGACCAGCAAAAACTAGCCATTGGCAAATTTGGGTGCTATCTAGCCTGAAGTAGAATCTGCAGGTATTTTGTAGATGAAACCTCACCAATGGTGGGGTTTGAGGTGCTGTCCTGTCCGCCCAACCCATGGTGAAACTCACCATTGGCAAGGTTTGGAGTGTTGTCCAGTACTCCAGTCTGAATAAGAAATTGCAGAGATTTTGCATGTGAAACCTTGCAATTAGCGAGGTTTAGGATGCTGTCATATCCGCCTTATAGCACATCGACTGGTTCGAGCATTCCCGAGGTGTGCAAACCTCGCCAATGGCAGGGTTTCTCGAATGATCACTTGTAGTCCAAATCTTTCCGTTTTGTAGAGACCACAAATGTCAAATTTTTCCCTTAATATAATATTTGACGAATTGTTTAAACCATACGCATAAGAAAAATAATTTTCAAGTTATTGTATTTGGCCATCCAACAATCAAGGAAAGCTTAAAAACATGGATAATTTATAGGGGAGTCCAAGACCATATACAATGTAGCTTTGCTAAATTGAAAAGTAACAGTTTTCCTAAATAATTTACAGTAACTAACTTTCATAAAAAGCATAAACAATAAATTAAATTGAAATAATGTATTACTTACATTATGATAAAGAATATCCTTTCAAATATGTATTGTCAGATCTATAGTTTTATCGAGTTTCACCATCTTTTCTAATTTATAAAGATTTTTTATAACTTCTTTCACTCTCCGTTACAAAAAAAAAAATTCCTCTTAATTCTACCCTTTCATCCTATTCAATGTAGCTTTGCTTTCTCACTGCCTACTTCCCAAACCCACAGTAAACTCATAAAAGAGTACACATATATATATAATATCCCATTACACTATCTAGGTGCTTGGCAAAATTCATGGGTGAAGGAATCCTACCAGAAGACACAGAATGGACTGCGCAGTGCAGCCTTTGACCAGCAAAAACTAGCCATTGGCAAATTTGGGTGCTATCTAGCCTGAAGTAGAATCTGCAGGTATTTTGTAAGATGAAACCTCACCAATGGTGGGGTTTGAGGTGCGATTCGTTTCGCCCAAACCATGGTGAAAACTCGCCATTGGCAAGGTTTAGAGTGTTGTCTAGTACTCCAGTCTGAATCAGAATCTGCAGAGATTTTGCAAGTGAAACCTCACCAATGGTAAGGTTTAGGATGCTGTCCTATCCGCCTTATAGCACATCGACTAGTTTGAGCGTTCCTGAGGTGTGCAAACCTCGCCAATGGCAGGGTTTCTCTAATGATCACTTGCAGTCCAAATCTTGCCATTTTGTAGAGACCACAAATGTGTAATTTTTCCCTTAATATGATATTTGACGAATTGTTTAATCCATACGCATAAGAAAAATAATTTTCAAGTTATTGTATTTGGCCATCAACAATCAAGGAAAGCTTAAAAACATGGATAATTTATAGGGGAGTCCAAGACCATATACAATGTAGCTTTGCTAAATTGGAAATTAATAGTTTTCCTAAATAATTTACAGTAACTAACTTTCATAAAAAGCATAAACAATAAATTAAATTAAAATAATGTACTACTTACATTGTGATGAAGGATATCCTTTCAAATATGTATTGTCAGATGTATAGTTTTATCGGGTTTCACCATATTTTCTAATTTATAAAGATTTTTTTTAACTTTTTTCACTCTCCGTTACCAAAAAAAAAAATTCCTCTTAATTCTACCCTCTCATCCTATTCAATGTATCTTTGCTCTCTCACTGCCTACCTCTCAAACCCACAGTAAACTCATAAAAGAGTCCACATACACACACACAGACACAGACACAGACACACACACATATATCCCATTACACTACCTAGGCGCTTGGCAAAATTCATGGGCAAAGGAATCGTACCAGAAGACGCAGAATGGACTGCGCGGTTCAGCCTTTGACCAGTAAAAACTAGCTATTGGCAAATTTGGGTGCTATCTGGCCTGAAGTAGAATTTGCAGGTATTTTGTAGATGAAACCTCTCCAATGGTGTAGGGTTTGAGGTGCTATTCTGTCTGCCCAAACCATGGTGAAAACTCGCCATTGGCAAGGCTTAGAGTGTTGTCTAGTACTCCAGTCTGAATCAGAATCTGAAAAGACTTTGCAGGTGAAACCTCGCCAATGGCAAGGTTTAGGATGTTGTCCTATCTGCCTTATAGCACATCGACTGGTTCGAGCGTTCTTGAGATGTGCAAACCTCACCAATGGCAGGGTTTCTCGAATGATCACCTGTAGTCCAAATCTTGCCGTTTTGTAGAGACCACAAATGTGTAATTTTACCCTTAATATAATATTTGACGAATTGTTTAATCTATATGCATAAGAAAAATAATTTTCAAGTTATTGTATTTGGCCATCAACAATTAAGGAAAGCTTAAAAACATGGATAATTTATAGGGGAGTCCAAGACCATATACAATGTAGCTTTGCTAAATTAAAAAGTAACAGTTTTCCTAAATAATTTACAATAACTAACTTTAATAAAAAGCATAAACAATAAATTAAATTAAAATAATGTATTACTTATATTGTGATGAAGGATATCCTTTCCAATATGTATTGTCAGATCTATAGTTTTATCGGGTTTCGCCATCTTTTCTAATTTATAAAGATTTTTTTTAACTTCTTTCACTCTCCGTTACAAAAAAAAAAATTCCTCTTAATTCTATCCTCTCATCCTATTCAATGTAGCTTTGCTCTCTTACTGCCTACCTCCCAAACCCATAGTAAACTCATAAAAAGTACACACACGCAGATATATATATATATATATATATATATATATATATCCCATTACACTACCTAGGTGCTTGGCAAAATTCATGGGCGAAGGAATCCTACCAGAAGACGCAGAATGGATTGCACGGTGTAACCTTTGACCAGCAAAAACTAGCCATTGACAAATTTGGGTGCTATCTAGCCTGAAGTAGAACCTATAGGTATTTTGCAGATGAAACCTCACCAATGGTGGGGTTTGAGGTGCTATTCTGTCTGCCCAAACCATGGTGAAAACTCGCCATTGGCAAGGTTTAGAGTGTTGTCTAGTACTCCAGTCTGAATCAGAATCTGCAGAGATTTTGCTGATGCTGTCCTATCTGCCTTATAGCACATCGACTGGTTCGAGCATTCTCGAGGTGTGCAAACCTCGCCAATGGTAGGGTTTCTCTAATGATCACCTGCAGTCCAAATCTTGTTGTTTTGTAGAGACCACAAATGTGTAATTTTTCCCTTAATATAGTATTTGACGAATTGTTTAATCCATACGGATAACAAAAATAATTTTCAAGTTATTGTATTTAGCCATCAACAATCAAGGAAAGCTTAAAAACATGGATAATTTATAGGGGAGTCCAAGACCATATACAATGTAGCTTTGTTAAATTGAAAAGTAACAGTTTTCCTAACTAATTTACAGTAACTAACTTTCATAAAAAGCATAAACAATAAATTAAATTAAAATAATGTATTACTTACATTGTGATGAAGGATATCCTTTCAAATATGTATTGTCAGATCTATAGTTTTATCGGGTTTCACCATCTTTTTTAATTTATAAAGATTTTTTTTTTAACTTCTTTCATTCTCCATTAAAAAAAAAATCCTCTTAATTCTACCCTCTCATCTTATTCAATGTAGCTTTGTTCTCTCACTGCCTACCTTCCAAACCCACAATAAACTAATAAAAGAGTACACACACAGATATTATCCCATTACACTACCCAGGCACTTGGCAAAATTCATGGGGCGAAGGAATGCTAGCAGAAGAGGCAAAATGGACAGCCTTTGACCAGCAAAAACTAGCCATTAGCAAATTTGGGTGCTATCTAGCCTAAAGTAGAATCTGCAAGTATTTTGTAAATGAAACCTCACAATGGTGAGGTTTAAGGTGCTGTCCTGTCCGCCCAAACCATGGTGAAAACTCATCATTGACAAGGTTTGGAGTGTTGTCCAATACTCCAGTCTGAATTAGAATCTGCGAAGATTTTGCAGATGAAACCTCGCCAATAATGAGGTTTAGGATACTGTCCTATCTACCCTATAGCACAGTGACTGGTTCGAGCGTTCCCGAGGTGTGCAAACCTTGCCAATGGTGGGTTTTCTCGAATGATCACTTGCAGTCCAAATCTCGCCATTTTGTACAGACCACAAATGTGTAATATTTACCTTAATATAATATCTGACAAATTGTTTAATCCGTACACATAAGAAAAATAATTTTCAAGTTATTGTACTTGACCATCAACAATCAAGAAAAGCTTAAAAAATAGATAATTTATAGGGGAATCCAAGACCATATACCCTTAATCTCACTCCAGGAAACAATAGAATGGTCATCATAACACTAATTGTGATCCTTATTCAAGTATGCAATTTCGTGGGCTCACTCATGCTTTACAACTATGAAGGAGAGCTAAAAGAGTGCTTCACAATAAAGGCTTTGAGGTTATCTTTTCATTCTCATAGGAGAAACTTTTCCCTAAGACTTTCCATGCATGGAAACATAAGTGTTCACCCTTTGTCATTTCATGCAGTCTTTTCATATATATATATATATATATATATATATATATATATATATATATATATATATTCACATGGTTGTAAGCTTGTGCTTATACAAGAACCTCTCATGATAAAAAAACGTGCTTGTTTTGCGAAGTCAATGATTCTTGAATACACACAAGTCTACCAAGTCAAATTTAGGCATACTCACAAGTTGGTGGGACTCATGTATGAGTGACTGTATGTTGAATAAAGGTAATAGATTCCATTTTTATTGTAAGTGTATAAATATGAATTGTTAAAATTATGTGAATATTACAGTGTATACTAGAAGGTCGTAAGAATGTTTTGCAACTACTGAATAGAGGGACAATTTTCATGGGTGCAAATCAAATTCAGTTATCGAGGGTATATATCTGTTGGCTTTTGTGGGGTTTTAATACTTATTTTGTGTCGAAGTCCATACAAAAACATGGGGTGTAAGTTGTTTTTCAGTTTTGGTTATATACCTTGGTAATAGTAGTAAATAACATCTTTCACAGGATTTCTAGATATATATGTGTGTTGTTTTGCTGAATCCATCTAATTCTATAAGTTGATTAAAATGGGTGCCTTATCAAGGATGAAACTTCTCCATGAGCAAGAATGGCGAAGACTTCTCTCCAGTACTTTTTTGCATCATGGAGGTGTATTTCTCCTTACCTCTATAGAGCCCCATAAAGACTACAATTCTATTTGAGAGATCACATGGAACTGGTATGTGGTATACATATCTATCCCTTTGTTTTGCTTGCTTGCTATATTTGTTTATTATTTATTATTATCTTATCAATCATTGACAGTGAAACCATCAATGATATATCTTATTTATGGGTGTTAAAAGAGTCTACTCCCTTCCATATTTCTAGAAAATGATGTCTTGACTAGGGGCTCAAGTCCAATTTTTAGACTCTAAGGGGTAATCTTGGCTCATCGGGTAATAAACTAGAAAATTAAAGGTGAGGTTGACTATGAATGATATTATGAAGGTTGAATTGCAAGAGTATGGCTCCAATTGACGAGAGTACAATAAAAACTCCATAAAAAATAAGAGTATAGAATAACAAGTATAAAAGTATAAGGTATGTAACATTATAAGTATGCAACTAGAATCATAGAGATGTGTTTCCCCTTGTATCTCTGTAGAGCCTAATAAAGATTGCAATTCCATTTGAGAGATCACATGGAGCTGGTATATGGTATACATATCTATTCCTTTGTTTTGCTTGCTTGCAATATTGTTTATTGTTTATTAATATCTTATCAATCATTGACAGTAAAACATCAATGGTATATCTTATTTCTGAGTGTTGAGAGAGTCCACTATCTTCCATATTTCTAGAAAATGATGTCTTAACTAAGAGCTCAAGTCCAATTTTTGGACTCCGAGGGGCAATCTTGGTTCATTGGATAATAAACTAGAAAATTAAGGGAGAGGTTGATAGTGATGATAGTATGAAGGTTGAATTGCAAGAGTACGACTCTAATTGACAAGAGTACAATAAAAATACTCCATAAAAAATAATAATACAGAACAACAAGTATAAAAGTATAAGGTATGTAACAGTATAAGTGTGCAACTAGAATCATGGAGGTGTTTCTCCTTATATCTCCATAGAGCCTCATAAAGATTGCTATTCTATTTGAGAGATCACATGGAGCTGGTATGTGGTATACATATCTATTCCTTTATTTTACTACCTTGCTATATTGTTTATTGTTTATTAATATCTTATTAATCATTGACAGTAAAAACATCAACAGTAATATCTTATCAATGTTAGATGTCTTGATTTAGGCTAATATTTAGTTATTATGTAGATTTGTTTTGGGAACATTTTTCCCCTGTAGAGGTCAGAATATATATGATTACTGCAATTTGTATCAATACCTTAAATATGTCCGAACATCAAGGGTAACTCACTTAGAGATACAATAGATGAAATTGTAGTTTGTGATGTATCTCTAATGTCTCCATTGTTTAAGTGATTGTATTTTACTTGTCAACTTTTCAAATTTTGATCATTTTTGTCTTGTTATATCAATGATTATTCTACTAAATCTGAATGTGATGTAATTGGTATCAATACCTTAAATATGTCCCAACATCAGGGGTGACTCACTATGCAATAGATGAAATTGTAATTTGTGATGTATCTCTAATGTCTCCATTGTTTCAGTGATTGTTGTTTAAAAACCTATCAACATTTAGGATTTTGATCATGTTTTCCTTGTTATATCAATGATTATTCTACTAAACCTAAATGCAATGATAGGATATAGCTTTTACTAGGAGACATAGGGCCTGTTTGATAACTGTTTTCCAAAATAGATTTTAAGTTTAAAAAATAAAAAACTAAAAGAAGTTGTTTGGCAACTTGTTTTCTTAGCAATAGTTTTAAAAATAAAAAAAAAATACTAATTGAGTTTTAAAAATTGAAAATAAAAAATAGATTACACATGTTTTTCAATTTCTTGTTTTAAAATGGATTAAAAACACGGTGACTTAATTGTAAATAAGTTGAGTTATTATTCTTTTCCATTTTTCGATTCTTGTTGGAGGTATTGTCTGTTTTATGGATTTGGATTGCTTTTTACTTTTCACCACACAAATCATCCCCAAATATGAAACCTTAAAAGCATTCCCTTCATTTATGCCTTCAACCATCCTTTGTAGTAGCACAACAGAGTTGCTCCCTCATTCACCAATGCAAGCGACCTAGCCCCATGACCTGCTCCCCCATTCGCCAGTGCACGTGACCCAACCCTGCTCCCCTATTCGCTAGTGCACATGACCCAGCTTGGCCAACGCACGTAACCCAGCCCCATAACCTGCTTCCCTATTTGTCGGCGCACACGACTTAGCTACCATGAAGTTGCGGCTTCCTCCCTCAAGTCTTTGCTATGGGTCCCTCCCTATCTCTTTCTCTTTCTTTGCTTCTCTCTTCAATGTCTGGATATACCCAAACATTTGTCACTATTGTGGTTGTTGCTGCGCGTTTATGGTTGCATTGGAGTGTTACTTGTGATCTTTTTTTTATATTCTAGTTATTTTTGTCTCTATCAATAAGACATGTTTTCTGAAAGACAATGTAAATTTATATGTGAATTTTTATAGGAACAACATAACAAGATTAATTGATTAAGTTGCAACGGAAATGAAAAGACATCAAATTGCAAATTGGATGTGGCTACAAAAAAATCATGCATAACTTATAAATAGATTTATAAATGTAAATTGACACTAAGTTGTATTAAGACTATTTTTAAAATGAAAAGTTGTATTAAGACTTTATTTATTGAGTATATATGAAAATATTATCTATAAAACATAATATTACGTTAAATTTTGTCATTTGTAGTGATGCATAATTTGCCAAACAAGTTTTTTATTTTATTAATTTTAAAAGTTGTTTTTTAGAAAACTTATCCAAGTAGGTTTTCTATTTTTCACCATTTAAAAACTATTTTTAAAGTTAAATTATCAAATATATTTGTTTTAAAAAAATTAAACTTAAATTTTTTTCTAAAATAATTTTAAAAAATCTAAAAGTAAATATACTTCCAAACAAGCCCATATATGCCATGATATCAGCTCATGAGTGAAACAAAATACCCATTGGGTTTTGGGTGTGGGCGTGTCGTGTTGCGAAGCTTTTCTTTAAAGAACCTTTCAGACTAGTATCTTATGTCTTTTTGATAATATAATATGCCGTAGGTAGGGTTCTTATCTTGCCCAAATTTATTGGCTCTTGTATCTTTCTTAATGGGGTAGTGTGCATAAAATGGTTTCTGTTAGGCTAATCTGATCCTCCCGATATTGGCATTTAATGAGTTTAACACACATATTCTATGGGCCGGGCAGCACCATTTTTTCCCCTATCAGATGTGGAGTTTCGAGATTTCCTGGAAGTAGGACTCTCTGTGGGTAGAGGATTAGACATTAACTTTTCTAAACTAATGATGGGACGTTGGGTTAAAAGGGTGTCTTGCAATCTCGGCCCACTTACTGCCTTGCAATCGCACGGTTAAAATATGATAGTTCCCGCCCCCATGAGTATACTCATTAATCAAAGATATTATTGCTTTATCATAGCGTGGGGCAATGTTAATTTTATACTCATAATATATTAAAATTAAATTTTAATAAACTTACCCAAAAAAAATAAATAAATAAATTGGGTACCCACTACCCATAAAATTGAAAGCAAAATAAAAAAATAAAAAGAAGTTCCGAAGGTAAATACGTAGCACTGTGTGTAGCTACTTTTTTGTGAAATGCAGATAGAAATGCATACATGCATGATCACTTATATATATATATATATAGTATACATTTGCAGCAGCATTATCTCACGCAGAATGAGAATCAAATTAATTTGTCGAATGCATAAGTTATTTTAGCTACTTAAGCTAATAGATTGCACTTGATGGATAATCCTTGCCCATCCATTCCTACGAAGATGAAAGAGCTCCTAATTGGCTCTCAATTTATTGTAGCCACCATCCAACATGACTTATTTTGCCTCGTGTAAAATCTTCCGAATAAACCAATCAGAAAATTTGAACAAAGCATTAATTATTGTCACTGAATTAAGCATGCTCAGAATGCATCATAATTTTTCATACCAAGTAAAGCATTCAGTCATGATACATACATTAAACCCAATAGAAAGCGCTATCCTCCAATCCAATTACAACATTATATGGACCATCTGAATTTGAAGTATATTCACATATTGAAAGCACAATATGATAAATTTCAAGCTTTTATACGCTTCATCAGTTTCCAATCAGTTGTTCATTATTCGTTAATTGAGGACAATGTGAAGTTACTATTATGGTATTTTCTGATATAAACCTATACTTAGATTCACAAACTAAATTGTTCTATGCTCACTATAAGTTCAAGTTAGTGGGCACAATATGTAAACTAATTACAAATCCGATACAGAGTAACTACTATTAATATGCCTATTCATTAAGCTGGAATACTATTCAAGCTAGGCTCTATAAATATATAAGATATATTTTTTGCATTAAGCAACACTGTGACTAAGTGAGTGTCAAAGATAAGTACAATAAAGTTAGAGACAATAACATAACTCATACATATACTGATACACTCAATTATTATTTTTATCTCAGAATAAAAATATCCTTTGTTGGTCTTTTTCCTATATGCTTGATTGCATATATCCTACATTTTTGTGAGGTTCTATGGTTATATTGTGGTTCCTTACAATCATGAAAGAAAAAACCTTTCTGTGCATATGGCACTTATTAAGATTGACAGCTTGTATAGTTCCAAAGTGGACAAAATTAAGGCACAAGATCAATTCATAACCATTGTATTCACTATTCTCCTGTTCAATTATTTTTTTACTTTTAATTATTTGGGGTATTTTTAATAAAAAATAATTAAGGTGATTATTTGACTAATTTAGTTTAAAATGTTATATATCCACATAGCCTTTTAACTAACTTGATCTCAGTCTTCAATTTTATATATTCTCATAGGAAAAACCTTTCCCTAAGACTTTCCATGCATGGAAATGTAAGTGTTCACTCTTTGTCATTTTATGCGGTCTTTTCATATTTTCATATATTTTTCACATGGTTGTAAGCTTGTGCTTATACAAGAACCTCTCATGATTAAAAACTAGCCAGTTTTGCAAAGTCAATGATTCTTGAATACACACAAGTCTACCAAGTCAAATTTAGGCACACTCACAAGTTGGTAGGACTCATGTATGGGTGAGTGTATGTTGAATAAAGGTAATAGATTCTATTTTTATTATAAATGTGTAAATGTGAGTTGTTAAAATTGTGTGAATATTACAATGTATACTAGAAGGTAGTGAGAATATTTTGCAACTACTGAATGAAGGGCTGATTTTCATGGGTGCAAATCAGATTCAATTATCGAGGGTATATATGTGTTGGCCTTTGTGGGGTTTTTAATACTCATTTTGTGTCGGAATCTATACAAAAACATGGGGTGTAAGTTGTTTTTTTAGTTTTGGTTATATACCTTGGTAATAGTAGTAAATAACATCTTTCACAAGATTTCCAGATATATACGTGTGTTGTTTTGCTGAATCCATCTAATTCTATAGGTTGATTAAAATGGGTGCCTTATCAAGGATGAAACTTCTCCATGAACAAGAATGGTGGAGACTTCTCTCCAGCACATTTTTGCATCATGGAGGTGTGTTTCTCCTTATATCTCTATAGAGCCTCATAAAGACTGCAATTCTATTTGAAAGATCACATGGAGCTGGTATGTGGTATACATATCTATTCCTTTGTTTTGCTTGCTTGCTATATTTGTTTATTGTTTATTATTATCTTATCAAACATTGACAGTGAAAACATCAATGGTATATCTTATTTATGGGTGTTAAGAGAGTCCACCCTCTTCCATATTTCTAGAAAATGATGTCTTGACTAGGGGCACAAGTCCAATTTTTGGACTTCGAGGGGTAATCTTGGCTCATCGGGTAATAAACTAGAAAATTAAGGGTGAGGTTGATAGTGAATGATATTATGAAGGTTGAATTATAAGAGTATGGCTCCAATTGACGAGAGTACAATAAAAAAAACTCCACAAAAAATAAGAGTATAGAATAACAAGTATAAAAGTATAGGATATGTAACATTATAAGTATGCAACTAGAATCATTGAGGTGTGTTTCTCCTTGTATCTCTGTAGAGCCTCATAAAGACTGCAATTCCATTTGAGAGATCACATGGAACTGATATATGGTATACATATCTATTCTCTTGTTTTGCTTGCTTGCTATATTGTTTATTAATATCTTATCAATCATTGACACTAAAAAAATCAATGGTATATCATATTTCTGGGTGTTGACGGAGTCCACTATCTTCCATATTTCTAGAAAATGATGTCTCAACTAGGGGCTCAAGTCCAATTTTTGGACTCTGAGGGGCAATCTTGGCTCACCGAGTAATAAACTAGAAAATTAAGGGTGAGGTTGATAGTGATGATACTATGAAAGTTGAATTGCAAGAGTATGACTCTAATTGACAATATTACAATAAAAAAACTCCACAAAAAATAAGAATACAGAACAATAAGTATAAAAGTATAAGGTATGTAACATTATAGGTATGCAACTAGAATCATGGAGGTGTGTTTCTCCTTATATCTTTGTAGAGCTTCATAGAGACTGCAATTCCATTGGAGAGATCACATGGAGCTGGTATGTGGTGTGTGTATATATATTCCTTTGTTTTGCTTGCTTGCTATATTGTTTATTGTTTATTAATATCTTATCAATCATTGACAGCAAAAACATGAATGATATATCTTATTTCTGGGTGTTGAGGGAGTCCATTTTCTTCCATATATCTAGAAAATGATGTCTTAACTAGGGCTCAAGTCCAATTTTTGGAATCCGATGGGTAATCTTGGTTCACCGGGTAATAAACTAGAAGATTAAGGGTGAAGTTAATAGTGAATGATATTATGAAGGTTGAATTTGCAAAAGTACGGCTCCAATCGATGAGAGTACAATAAAAAAAATCCATAAAAAATAAGAGTACAGAACAACAAGTATAAAAATATAGGGTATGTACAATTATAAGTATGCAACTAGAAAGGAGTAATGGCTCGATACACAAGCCTGATAAGGATCATCCAACCACAAATCTCAGAGCTACCTGCAAGAAAGGGAAATAAAATGAGGAATTGAGAATTATGATGATGAGATTATAAGGGAAATCAGAGAAGGAAGAGTATGCTTATAGCTCTCATGCATTTCTCACAATGTAGTGCTTGACATAGTTTGTGGTTGGGATTTATGGATTTTTAACCTTTTATTAAGACCTAAGTTCTGCAAGTTACCTGGAGAACAAGGAGGAAATGCTTATAGGCTTTCTCAGTCCTTCTTGTTGCCACCATTTCCTCCTTGTTCTCCAAGTAACTTGTAGAACTTGGGTCTTAATAAAAGGTTAAAAATCCATGAATCCCAACCACAAACTATGTCGATATTTTCACAAAGTAATAGGACATAAGGTATATAGTTGCAGTACATAACAAGGAACCCACATCTATCACCAAAAAACATAAATTTAAGATGATGTAACTAAAAACCTTATGAAGGCTGATATTTTAGATCCAAGTTCAGAATTTCCAATGGTCCATTATAGACACTAATAATCCCATCCCTCAAAAAGCTTGATGCAACAGTCTGAGCATACCTGTTTAGCTGTAAGTTGTAAGATTGTGGTAATAAATTGGAAAGTTAAGGGTGAGGTTGATAGTAAATGATATTATGAAGTTTGAATTGCAAGAGTACTACTCTAATTGACAAGAGTACAATAGAAAGCTCCACCTATAATAAGAGTACAGACTAACAAGTATAAAAAGTATAAGGTATGTAATAGTATAAGCATGCAACTAGAAAGGACTAGTGGCTTGATCATCTAACCACAATTCTCAGCTACATGTAAGAAAGGGTATTAGAATGAGGAATTGAGATTGATGCTAATGAGAGAATAAGGGAAATCAGTGAATGAAGAGTATGTTTATAGCTTTCATGCCTTTTTCACAATGTAGTCCTTGAGTCTTGTAGGTATCTTACGGATTCTCTCACTCATTCTTGTTATCACTAGTTCCTCCTTGTTCTCTACATGTCCAGTACTCCTACCTGAATTTGCCACTACTTGCTTGTCATGCTTTTCCAAATATAACCCTAAATCATTTATATTTGCTTCATATCTAGCTTTAAGGTTTGTTGGATACATATCCTTAGTTTCTAACTCCTTTTATGCAATATAGGTATCTGATGTGCCTCCCTGGTGGTTGATCTTATCAATGAGATCCTCCTAGCAGCAGACAATTTTTCTCACATTAGAGAAATGGTTATAGGGTTACTACTTGGGTTGATCCTTTTGTGTAAAGGAGCTACTCGATGGTGGTTGAAAACATTGCAGAGTTTGCTAGCAGCTATGTCCTTATTTGGATTTATATCTAGGTAATATTTTTATATATCTTTTCTGCATTGTTCATTGGGTAATATATGTTTTGATTTAGTCTAATATATGTTATTATATAGATTTATTTTGGCAGCATTCTTCCTCTACAGATGTCAGAACAGGTATGATTACTGTAATTTATATCAATACCTTAAATATGTCCCAACATCAAGGGTGACTCACTTAGAGATACAATAGATGAAATTGTAGTTTGTGATGTATCTCTAATGTCTCCATTGTTTGATTGGTTGTATTTTACTTATCAACTTTTTAAATTTTGATCATTTTTACCTTGTTATATCAATGATTATTCTACTAAATCTGAATACAATGCAATTGGTATCAATACCTTAAATATGTTCCAACATCAGGGGTGACTTACTATGCAATAGATGAAATTGTAATTTGTGATGTATCTCTAATGTCTCCATTGTTTCAGTGATTGTTGTTTACCTATCAACATTTGGGATTTTGATCATTTTTGCCTTGTTACATCAATGATTATTCTACTAAACATGAATGCGATGATGGGATATAGCTTTTACTAGGAGATACAGGGCCTGTTTGATAACTGTTTTGCGAAATAGATTTTGAGTTTAAAAATAAAAAACTAAAAGAAGTTGTTTGGAAACTTGTTTTCTTAGCGATAGTTTTAAAAATTAAAAAAAATAATAATTGAGTTTTAAAAACTAAAAATAAAAAATTGATTACACATTTTTTCAATTTTCTTTTTTTAAAATGGATTAAAAACACGGTCACTTAATTGCATAGTTTTAAAACTCGGCTCGGTGATTAACCCGGTCAAGGCACTGGGTCGATGGGTTACTGGTTCAACCGGTGGGTCACTGGTTCAACCGGATATAATTAAATAAATTATAAAATATTTTAAAATTAAAATAAATAAAATAAAATAATATAAGTAATAATCTAACACATCTTTAAAATTATACATGTGGCATGTCCTTAGTTATCATTGTATCTTTTATTTTTTTGGGTCAAAATTTAACACTCTTCAAAAATCAAAATAGTAAAAAATCTAATCCCCTAATAGTTGCACATTGTAATTTCACGTTTGTGTCAAAAAAGGAGAATGCAATCTCATAATATAACAAAAAAAGCAAGTTAAAGGCCCAATCCAATAAAACCCTAATATGTCAACGTTGGAGCCTTTACCCTTAACTTCTGCTGGAGCCTCTTGTGCGCCGCTGGAAAAGTTGGAGCTCCTTTTCACTTGTGTTGGGAGCTTGCCCCACTTGACTTGTGCGCGTTGCTGTAGCCTTTCCAATTTCCCTTCCTTACTTGCTCCTGTCCATCATGTCTTCTTCATCTCTCTCTCTCTCTCTCTCTCTCTCTCTCGATCTCGATCTCGATCTCTCTCTTTCTCACTTATTCGTGTCCTTTCTCATCGCGACAGTGAGATGAGCTGTTGATGGGGAAAATAGTGGTGAGGCAAAGCGGCCGCACAGCATGGTGGTGAGGCACAACGGCGGTGGCAAGACACAACGGCGGCGGCGAGACATTTTTTCTGTGGGCTGAATGAAAACCGGTGGTTCCGGGTCACGGCTTTTATGAAAAACCGCCGGTTCTTATCGGTTCACACCGGTCACCATGCACAACCGATCTGATGGGTTGCTCGGACCGGCCACCTTGCCGGTTCACGGTTCACCGGTCGGACCGGCCGGTCCGGTCCGAGTTTTAAAACACTGCTTAATTGTAAATAAGTTGAGTTATTATTCTTTGCCACTCTTCGATTCTTGTTGGAGGTATTTTGTATTTTATGGATTTGGACTGTTTGTTACTTCTCACCACACAAACTATCCCCAAATATAAAACCCTAAAAGCATTCTCTTCATTTATGCCTTCAACCAACCTTTGTAGTAGCCCAACAAAGTTGCTCCCGCATTCGCCAGTGCATGCGACCTAACCCCTTGACCTACTCCCTCATTCGCTAGTGCACGCGACCTAGCCTCGCAACCTGCTCCCCCGTTTGTTAGTGCACATGACCCAGCTCCGCCAACGCACACAACCCAACCCCACGACCTGCTCCCCTATTTGCCAGCGTACACGACCTATCTGCCACCAAGTCGCAGCTCTCTCCCTCAAGTCTTTGCTATGAGTCCCTCACTCTCTCTTTCTCTTTCTTTGCTTCTCTCTTCAATGTCTGAATATACCTAAACATTTGACATTATTGGGGTTGTTGCTGCGTGTTTCTGGTTACATTGGAGTGTTGCTTGTGATCTTTTTTCTATGTTCTAGTTATTTTTGTTTGTATTAATAAGACATGTTTTCTAAAAGACAATGTTAATTTATATGTGAATTTTTATAGGAATAACATAACAAGATTGACTGATAAAGCTGCAAGGGAAATGACAAGACATTGTGATCAAATTGCAAATTGGATGTGGCTACAAAAAAATCATACATAGCTTATAAATAGATTTATAAATGTAAATTGACACCAAGTTGTATTAAGACTATTTTTAAAATGAGAAGTTGTATTAAGATTTTATTTATTGAGTATATATGAAAATATTATCTATAAAACATAATATTACGTTAAATTTTGTCATTTGTAGTGATGCATGATTTGCCAAATAGTTTTTTATTTTATTTTATTAATATTAAAAGTTGTTTTTTTAAAAACTTATCCAAATAGGTTTTCTGTTTTTCACCATCATAAAACTATTTTTAAAGTTAAATTGCCAAACATATTTTTTTTAAAAATTCAACTTAACTTTATTTCTAAAATAATTTTAAAAAATCTAAAAATAAAAATACTTCCAAACAAGCCCATATATGCCATGGTATCAGCTCCTGAGTGAAACAAAATATCCATTGGGTTTTGGGCGTGGGCGTGTCGTGTCGCAAAACTTTTTTTAAAGAACCTTTCAAACTAGTATCTTATGTCTTTTTGATAATATAATATGCCGCAGGTAGGGATCTTATCTTGCCCAACTTTACTGGTTCCTAATATCTTTCTTAATGGGGGTAGTGTGCATAAAATGGTTTCTATTAGGCTAATCTGATCCTCTTGATATTGGTATTTAATGAGTTTAACACACATATTCTATGGGCTGGGCAGCACCATTTTTTTTTCCTATCAGATGTGGAGTTTCTAGATTTCCTGTAGGTGGCACCCTCTGTGGATAGAGGATTGGACGATAACTTTTCTAGACTAATGATGGGATGTTGGGTTCAAAGGGTGTCTTGCAATCTCGGCCCACTTACTGCCTTGCAATCGCATGGTTAAAATATGAAAGTTCCCGCCCCCATGAGTATACTCATTAATCAAAGGTGTTATTGCTTTATCATAGCGTGGGGTAATGTTAATTTTATACTCACAATATATTAAATTAAATTTTAATAAACTTACCCAAAAAAAATAATTCAATTGGGTACCCACTACGCATAAAATTGAAAGCAAAATAAAAAAAGAAGTTCAGAAGGTAAATGCGCAGCACTATGTGTAGCTACCTTTTTGTGAAATGCAGATAGAAATGTATATATGCACGCATGATCACCTATTATCTAGTATAGAAATGCATATTATCTAATATACATTTGCAGCAGCATTATCTCACACAGAATGAGAATCAAATTAATTTGTCAAATGCATAGCTATTTTATCTACTTAAGCTAATAGATTGCACTTGATGGATAATCTTTGCCCATCCATTCCTATGAAGATGAAAGAGCTCCTAATTGGCTCTCAATTTATTGTAGCCACCATCCAACATGACTTATTTTGTCTCGTGTAAAATCCTCCAACTAAACCAATCAAAAAATTTGAACAAAGCATTAATTATTGTCACTGCATTAAGCATGTTCATAATGCATCATAATTTTTCATACTAAGTAAAGCATTCAGTCATGATACATACATTAAACCCAGATGAAAGTGCTATCTTCCAATCCAATTACAACATTATATGGACCATCTGAATTTGAAGCATATTCACATATTGAAAGCACAATATGATAAATTTCTAGCTTTTATAAGCTTCATCAGTTTCCAATCAGTTGTTCATCTATTCATTAATTGAGGACAATGTGAAGTTACTATCATGGTATTTTCTGATATAAACCTATACTTAGATTCACAAACTAAATTGTTCTATGCTCACTGTAAGTTCAAGTTAGTGTGCACAATATGTAAACTAATTACAAATTCGATACAGAGTAACTATTATTAATATGTCTATTCATTGAGCTGGAATACTTTTCAAGCTAGGCTCCATAAATATATAAGGTATATTTTTTGCATTAAGCAACACCGTGACTAAGTGAGTGTCAAAGATAAGTACAATAAAGTCAGAGAGAATAACATAACTCATACGTATACTGATGCACTCAATTATTATTATTATTTTTATCTCAGAATAAAAATATCCTTTGTTGGTCTTTTTCCCAAATGCTTGATTGCATATATGCTACATTTTTGTCAGGTTCTATGGTTATATTGTGGTTCCTTACAATCATGAAAGAAAAACCTCTGTATGCATGTGGCACTTATATTGAGATGGACAACTTGTACAGTTCCAAAGTGGACAAATTTAAGGCACAAGATCAACTCATAACCATTGTATTCATTATTCTCCTATTCAATTATTTGTTTACTTTTAATTTTTTGGGGTATTTTTTAATACAAAATAATTAAGGTGATTCTTTGACTAATTTAGTTTAAAATGTTATATATCCACATAGCCTTTTAACTAACTTGATCTCAGTCTTCAATTCGGAGATTGCTACCTAAGGGGCATTATTGAAAAAAATATATTAAATTTTTATCTCCGTGTTTTGTCTTCATTGTTCTCACTTTTTGGAGGAACAGAAATACAAAAAAATCTTATCTCAGGGACAGAAAATTTTTAAATCCCCATACCCCATCTCCACTACCAAACATCCTTTTGCCTCGATTGTACCTATATTTACTATCCCAGGACAATAAACAAACGCATCCCTATAGTTAAGGTTTAAACAATGGGTTACAAGATTGAGTTAGTCAATAATTAAGTCATTGGATTAATCATTAAAAAAAAAACTCATTTCTATTCATGTTTTTATAGAAGAAAGATTATGAGGGAGATCTGAAAAAACTAAAATGGGATTATTTAAAAAGGGAATATAATCAATTAGAATTTGAAGAGGGGGATATAAGATAAAAATAGGATATGAAGAGTTAAATATAAGATTAATATTTTTAGTATTTGCAAAGGGAAATATAAAATAAAAACAAGATATCAATTAGGATGTAAAGAGAAAAAATATAAAATAAAATAAAGCAAAATATCATTGTTAAAAGAAATAAAATAAAATAATAATAAAATATAATATTTACATTCATAGCATGTTTTTTTTAATCTTATCCTTCTTAGCAATAGTAAAGCAACTTCCAATTGCAAAGGAAGGGAAAGACAAAGTTGTCAGTCCCATTTGTATATAATTTGATGAGTGTGCCTAAAGTCATAAGTCAACACCAAGCTTCCATCCATTCTCTTCAAAACAAAACTTTCCACAAGGACATAACATCCAAAATCCTCCCACCTACCAACCCCCTCAAATTTCTCTTCTCTGATTACCCTCACTTGCCTTTCACTGCCACCCATCCAGCCACCTCTTTGTTGCTCCCATTTCATTCGCCTAACAATAGCTAAGCTCAATCCAACACTCACCTCTCTTCTTACACTATCCAAACTCTTAAACCAAACCGCTCCATCAGCAGCATTCCCTTGATCCAGAACAGCTTCCTTCCCACCCACCATTGCAAACTCTGTTTCAACAACAACATCCACAACCACTGCTTTTCCTTCATCACCAACAATGCCATTTTTTTTAAAGAAAATTTTATCCCACCTTTTTACAAGTGTCAGTTCATAAAAAATTGATCTTGCCATTTGGTGCTGCAGTTTCATTCCTTCCTTCACAATCATGAAGGGGCAGTACCACTTCCCAATGACGACTGATTCAGAATGACCATTAGACAATGGGAAATTCAAGGTTGGTAATTGATTACGCAAGGAATAGTTCAGGCCTAGAGCTTCATCCAAATGATAATGGCGGGGTTCGAAGGCATGAAGAAACTAGTATTTTCTCCTCAAGAACTTAGGAGGAATGCCATCTGGTGCAACTGACTCTGCATAGAAGCCATAAGGGTTGCTGATTATCTCAAATTGTTGATATTCGTTGAAGGGGTCCAAAGGTCTAGGTTTAACATCTATGACACAACTGCAGCACAAACGGTTTCCCATGTCGTCTTCCTTTGAACACGTCCATGCTTCCCTGTATATCAAGTCAGCAACACAATGATATCTATGTTAAATCCTTATCAGAGAATAGAATGCAAATTAATATTGCTTGAAAAAAAGAAGAATTTATAAGAATTAAATTGCCAAAATAAAGGATAATCTACGATACCATATCTTGCTAGTCTGTTTGAACTGGTTTATTATTATTATTTTTTTCATGATTCTTAGATTTTTGTTTGTAGAGACTTTAATCCAAACTTCCTACAGGAAATAATAGTGTTGAATTTACATCAATGGTATCCATAAAAAATATGTCATTGTTGGCTATACTTAGAAAAAGTGAAAATAAACAAGTTTTAAAAAAATAGATATGTATTTCAATGCAATTTTAAATATATTTTCACAAACAGAAGAGTTTTATTTAAGGGCTCAAACTTATTAAACTTTACTTGTCAACAAGCGCGTGTAAGACCACAATTTTCAATAATACATTTCCAAGATAAAAGTGTAACTCTTCAAGCTTCAGAAAAATAATTTATGCAAACTTTATCTTTATCTATTAAGATCATCAAGTGGGAACATATCTATATATCTTCTCTTTAATTGCTTAACTTGATTTTTTTCTTTTTCTGTTTTCTAGCTTATCAGTTAATGCTACAATTCTCACACATCACTCTAGTAGCAAACTAGAACACTTCAAAAAAAAAAAAGGGCTTCAACTTAAATTTGAGCTAGAAACACCCATTCCATCATTGATCAGAAAATAACTAATATAAAAGCGAAGCATATATACCCTCGATGTTTTCCCGTCCTTCGAATAACATAGTAGCGATTGGAAGACAAAGGCTGGTTAAGGACTGGAATGAAGATAACCTCGTCGTAATAACCTTCAGAGCCATATTCACTGCTTCGGACATACCAAACTCCCAAATCCATGTTCTGAGGCAAAGGCAAATGGCTGATTCTGTTGCTCTTGCACAAACTAAAACAACGGTAGGCCTGTGCCTCTTCATCCTGGAGAACGAGATAACCTAATTCTGGACCCTCTGGAGGTGATGCTAGAAGAGCACTAGGGTCCTTTTTGTATAATGAACGAGGCCTTGTTACATACATATTTTTTATGTGTGCGTACTATTACTCAAGCGCATTTGGCCAGAATATATATAGTCCAATTCAGTCTTACGAATTTTCTATGGGATACGATTGTAGGAGCCCTTCTCATCCATTCCGAGAATCATGCATGCAATGTAGCTTAACAGCCCTTGCTACGTGATCTTTCTGTTTTGGCCATTGTAACAAATCAACTTGTTTGAATTTGAACTTTTCCTTATTTCTAGTACTCGTATATAGGTAACAGAATTGTATCTGCATTATATATTATATATATTAACTTGTACATCTTTCAAATGAAACCTGAATTTAATTTCTCTACAATAAGGAAACGTGTTTGAACGGAAAAGTTGATTTGAATTGATCTTCATTAGTCCTATCACGGTGGGTTGAGTGATTGACCAGAAACTGCAATGAGTTCGGATTAACGGTTATTGGTTAGTATAATAATCAATCAAGAAATTAATGTGGATTTTAAAGATAAAAATGGTGCACACTTCTACGAGGACACATATAAGCCATCCAAAATAATCAATCAAGAAATTAGCTTCATTAAGAAGCTCTTACATGGAGCTGGTTCACATAGGATACACATTATATTTACTATATCAGGCATATTTTATGGTGGATCTTATCAAATTCGGTGCATCATTCACCCAACTGCATTGTTTTGATTTAAATTTAAAACAAAAATAAAAAGAAAATCACCATCTCTCTGTAACATCTTTCTTTGGTACTGAAATCCTTTTTTATTTTTATTTTTTTATTTTCTTAATTCTTAGCTAGTTTGGACTGCATTACTTTTGGGCTGTTTCCTTTTATTTTTGGGATTAGCATATGTTTTGGTTAGTTGGTCTGATGATAGTGTTTTTCTTTCCATTAGATGAAAAGCACCTCCTTTTCTTTTTAAAAAAAATGGGGTAGCATTTGGGTAACGTTTTCTTTCACAGTATGCCATCTCTTTTTCATTTAGAATGTGTTGTTGGGTGTTTTCTTCTTCTTTTACACACAAAAAAAAAATGGTCTATAAAGAAAAATTAATCAATAGTTCTTTTTTTCAAAATAGAGTTAATTGAGCCACGATTCATTAATTCATTGTCTTTAGAATATCTAAGATGTGACAGCTTGACTTTGAGTTTCCATTGCACTTGAAGATATATAAGAGCAACACCTCTGCTAAGCCAAAATTTAATTTTCATAGCTATTTATCTTATTTACAAATATTTATTCTGATGAACTTTTTTTTTGTAAGAGAGATTTTATTCTTATTGTATTTAATTTGTGGTAGCCATCCAATTCTTGAATATCTTATTTCACATAAAAATATTAACTTATTCTCGATAGTTTGTTAACTCAATATTTTAGACATCTGATTTGTGACAATTTGATGTTTCAAATTTATTTTTTAAGAATTGTTTTTTGTAATTTTTTCCTTTTGAAATAACAAATGGTAAAATAAATATTTCAAAATGCTATTAATAATTTAACACAATCAATTAAGGTAATTGTAATAATGCAGATGCATCAGGGATGCCATGAAAATAAAATTTTTGCTCTTCCTTATGTATAATCGACTCCCGAATTTGAATTCGGTTTCAAAGACTATTTTTTTAAAAATAAATGTTCTTTTTTTCACATTTTTACTAATCAAAATAAAACTTGTGGTGACTCCCATTTTTTGTCTCTCTTTTTCGCCATCCCCTCACAATTTCGATTGTGACAAGTGTACTCTAAGAACATCCACAATCACATATTTTTAATTTTATATAAGTTTTAAGCATTTTAAATTAAAGTTGAATGATTATGGTTGTTCTTGGAGTACACATTAAATGTGTTCCAAGAGCATGCAAGTATTTCTTCTGCTGAAGAGGCAAACAACTAACCACAAAATATAATATCACTCTTTTTTTTTTGCTTTAAGAATCTCCAGGGATTTTTTTTACATGAAAAATATATAGGTCTAATATACTTACAAATTTAGAAAAATATTCTAAATCAAGATTGAATAAGAAATAAATACACTTCACATTTTAAACTAACTATGATATATAACGTTACCCCTTACTTGAAGACTATCAATGTCAAAACATATTTAAGAGTGGCGACCAACACGAATAGTGGTGTAGCCTGAAGAATATATTATACCTTCTTCTAAACATATATGTATTTATAAGAACAAAGAAACCTAACGCCCATAAGCCAAAACCTAATACTCATGATTCGTGAAGGAGACAAAAAACACCCATAGCAGGGACATCAATGTATAAAAATGAATTAATCCTTCTAAAAATTTGTATCTAATATAAATTAACTCACACTGATTAATCTCTAATCTCGTTCTTCATGCTGCCACTCCGAACAAAAATTACAAAGAAGAAGACTGTTAGTGAGGGGCTAGCAAGCCGTTTGATCTGATGTAACTAAAGAGAATTCAATTGCTCTACTCTGTTTTCTTAAAGTTTTCGTGTGTCATGTTTTAATAAAAGCTTATTATCATGAATAATTTAGGAAAAAAAATTTAAGGAGAAGAAAATTTGGATGACATTAGATCGTTTCACTTGTGTCAAAATTTTAATGGGATTTCAAATGGTAAGATAAGTGTATAGTTGGCATGTCAGACAGAAAGGTCTCAGAGTTTCAAACCTAAAGAGTGAGAGCAAGCGAGAAAGAGAGAAGAACAAACATTGTTGAGTAAGAGGAAGATGAATTGTATTGATTTCGCCCGGGTGGAGTTCTTACATCACATAAGTATATATGTTAAATTTTACTAGATCATATACTAAAGAATTTAGAACACCAATAACAGTTTTTTGGTACTTTGAAAATTACATTGATTGAAATAAGATTTGAATCTAGGACCTCATACATACAACCTAAATTGTTAATTGTTAGACCAATCTTAGTGGCTTGAACATCAATTATAGTAATCTCATGAATATAATGCATACCTTTTGAAGCCATACTAGAAATTGAGTTTGGTCCTATGAGCATATGCACGTGTGCTATATGTCAAGTAAAAAGTTTCTACTCCTTTTCTATCTTCTATACTAGATAGTGCATTGATAGAGCAACACTATTAAGAGCACTATGACTAGAGTGGGGATCTAGTCCAAAAAATATAATGTAACCGTCTATTCATTATGAATCTAAGTTGTTTTGAGCTTCACAACACTCTTTTTATATACTCACCATTAGGTCCAAGCACAATAACATGGTGAATTCCAAATTCAAATTGGATTATAAGATGATATTAAATGAGTTTCTATAAAATAATCAAGTTATCTATTCAACTCGTTTTATAAAATTAAAACATACACAAATTAATAGTAGTCAAAACCCAAAAAATTCTAGTAATATAGACATCAGAGTGAAAGCTTATGATAGAAGTTAACACCATTAACGATCAGTTTGGATGTTAAAACTGAAATTTTAGTGTAAAATTTTAATTCTAATTTTAAAAGAATACAAATTGATTTAGAGTCTTAAATTTTTTATGTTTGATTTCAAAAAAAAAAGTTGTAATATTATTGGAAAATAAATTGGAAAGAGAGAATTATCATTCAAGAGTGACGTATTTGATGAGTTTTGGAAGTAACAATTTATAGGATATAAGTTAAAAATTAAGAATAATTCATTTTATTATGTTTAAATTCAATGAAATTGAATTGTAAAAGTATAATTTCAATTCTATCCGTTAATTCAAAGTTTGAATCAGGATGTTCAATTCTAATTCCAAACTACGAAACTGTACATAACAGATAAGAGACTCAAGCTGATCTCCACTTAACAGTAACTGATTTGTACAAACGCACGTACATCACAGCTGGCACGTGAATATTCCTATCACAGACACGGGTACATTTTGGGTCATTACAGTAGTGTTGTTCTGCTAATTCCCAGCAAGCATGTCGGTCACAAGCACAAAAATTGAGTTGAAGGCAGGTGATGATAGTTCTTATGATAGAAAAGCAGAACTCAAGTCCTTTGATGATTCAAAACTCGGTGTGAAGGGCCTTGTAGATTCTGGGATCACAAAGATTCCACGCATGTTCCATTCTACCAATTTGGACCTTACTGACACATCACCAAGTGACTCAAATTTCGGCATCCCCATCATAGATCTTCAAGGCATACACAAGGATTCACCTCTTCATGTTGAAGTAGTTGACAAAATCAGAGGTGTATGCAAGAAATGGGGTTTTTTCCAGGTGATCAATCATGGTATTCCTGTCGAAGTTCTTGATGAGATGATCAGTGGAATCCAGAGGTTTCATGAACAAGAAGCCGGGGTAAGGAAGCAGTTTTACTCCTGGGATTACAATAGGAAAGTTAGATATTTCTCCAATGGTTTCCTGTTTAGGGACCCGGCTGCTAACTGGAGGGATACAATTGCATTTGTTGCAAGCCCTGATCCTCCCAATCCAGAAGAAATACCAGCTGTATGTAGGTAATGTTTCAAGTGCTTGTTTTGGCAATAAATTCTGCACTTGCTCAGGGTTGAGAGAAATTCAATAATTTACAGAAAAATTTTTGTTGTACAATAAAATTGTACAATAAATGCACACCACACGCTTTATCAGTTATCACCATTAGATGTGATGAGTGAATGAGATAAGTGGGATAAACATCTAATAGTGATAAGATATGTGGCATGTATTTGTTGTGCAAATTTTTTATTCACCTAGCATTACTCATAATTTATTAGTTGTTTTTCATTGGTCTTGCCGTTTGCTTTGATTATTAATAATTATTATCATTTTTTCTTACGGTGGGAGAAAGTTTAGGGTGAGGGGAAGTTACCTCATTCTGAGTTCAAGCCACGCCACTAGCCTTAACAAGTGCTGATTGTGGTACTTGTATGTGAAACGTCCAAAGGACCACAAGATGGAAACAGGAATAGAATCCAAGAAATTTAGTTGCTCTTGGCTTTAAATTGTAAAAATTGGGTGTGCAACAAATCATATTTTGCCATGTACAAAATAGGTTCTTTAAAAATGTTTTATAAACTTAAAGCAGTATCGACCATGTTCATATTATTTTCTAGGTGGTGGAACAAGCAGAAGGGGATAAGATTTGGGGGCCGATGATTTTCATACTCTAATGATATAAGCAAAACACAGATTCTAATGATTTAGCTCTTATTGGACTTTCTTGAATTTCATATTTGTTACATGGAATTTACTCAAGGTTCAGGGGCAGATCTATTCACTAAGTGTGGGGGGCACATGGCCCCATTGACATTAGGGAACCATTTTATATATATATATATATATTGCCCCCGGTAATTTATTAAATTTGACCCCACATTAAGATGAAAATTGTGTGAAGCTCTTTATTATGCCTGCGTATTATCCTTGCCACCACTACATAAATTTTCTGGTTGTGAAAGTCACTTGTGCATTTCACTTGTAGACTCCATCGAATTTGGTCCTTTTCTTTCTTTTTTGATGAAATGATTGTGTATTTGTAGAGACATCGTGACGAACTACTTGAATAAAATAAGGGCATTGAGTCTTACAATATTTGAGCTATTGTCAGAGGCTCTTGGCCTTAATCCTTCTTACCTCAAAGAAATGGGCTGTGCTGAGGATCTTTTTATTATGGGTCAATACTATCCACCATGCCCTGAACCAGAATTAACTATGGGCACTACAAAGCACACTGATAGTGATTTTATGACAGTACTTCTGCAAGACCAGATGGGTGGTCTTCAAGTTCTGCATGAGAATCAATGGGTTAATGTTCCTCCAGTGCATGGAGCTCTTGTTGTAAACGTTGGAGATCTTTTACAGGTAATTAATGTAACAATATATCATGTTATCTACAGATAAATGGTCTTGACAATCTTGACAAAGCACATAAATTAGATAGTCTGGTTTTAGCTTTTACAATTAATTGAAAGATGCAAAGATTGTGGAAAGTTTCAGGGAAACAGTGAGTATATATAGTGTTACTAAAATTATCAAAATGTATGTCGTGGCATATGGTTAACAAGATTGGTCTTTAGAATTGCTTTGGTTGATGTGGATTCAAGGGGTGACTATGGCTGTGACAATTGTGTGACATGCGACATTTGTGTTACATTATTTGTCATGAACTTCTTAATTCTTATCACATTGATTTTATTCAACATCTTTCTTAGACAATGAAAGATAGAAATATATATGTAGTAATCATATTTGCACTGCGTTTTCCTTTTTGTCATGTGATTGTTTTTGTTGCACAAAATGAAAAGTACAAGGAAAGGTTCAAATGAATGGATACAGGGCTGTGAATTAATCCATTACCTGCAAAATTCTGCAGAAATGACACTAAGACCGACCATGTAATTGAATAAATTAAGGCCATGCCTCTTCAACATATTATATACACCACATATGTCATTGCTTACACCTTTTATGTTGCACCATAAACATTACTCAATTTCCATGTTAGTGTTTCAGTTGTTGCTTCCATAAAAGCCCATCAATTTATCCATTTCACTTAATCTTCTAGATGATCTATCTAGTTTCCGGATTCCAATTCAACCTGGTCATTTCGAGATCTAATTTTCCACAAAACTATCATGGCCATCTATATATTCTTTGAATTAAAGCAATAAATTTCAACATATAAGTCCTTTATTATGTTACCATTACCATACACAATCTTTTACTTATATCATTAAATTTATCATTTTCCTTTTTAATGGTGCAGCTTGTGACAAATGACACATTCATCAGTGTTTATCACCGGGTCTTAGCTAGGCATAAGGGCCCAAGAATTTCTGTGGCGAGCTTCTTCATGAATTTTACTATATCCGAGTGTACAACAAAGGTTTATGGTCCAATAAAGGAATTGTTATCAAACAAAAACCCTCCAATCTATATGGGCTTTACCATGAAGGATTTCTTGACACATTATTATTCAAAAGGCCATGACGGGACCTCGTGCTTACATCGTTTCAGGTTGTGAAGCAAAACAAAAATTACTTTATTCTGTACCTTATTGTAGTAATCAAGTTGTGCCTTTATGATTTTCCTTGTCTAGTGACTTCATGTAATTAAAGTCAGTTCTAGAGATAGCAAAAGGTAAAGCCACATACAATTATATATTTACTAGTTGTTTGATCCATGTAATGCACAAAGTAATAATAAAAATAGTTTATTTATCATTATCAAAAATAAATAATTTATTTAAATATATCTTATAGAAAATTGAGTATAGAAATTTATTTTGAAAATAACTTAATGGTTAAATAATTAAATAAATTGACAAAATATAAATGTGTCATTCTATTTTATATCTTATTTTGAATATCATATCTATAAGGTTAAAAAAATCTTGATAGATGATCTATTATAATAATGAGCTTATTTTATAAAATTTTTGCATATTTCAAAAGTTGAAATCGTTGAATAATGAAAGAGTATAAGTGGATAATTTTATTATGTTATGAGTCATTTATAGGGATGACAATATGGATCCATCACAGAGAGGACATGCTCGATGCCCCAGCCCTCATTTAGAATTTTGCCTCTCATCCCCTATCCTTATATCATTGTCACAGGTCCCCATTCCTCATTCCTCGTAAGGATTTATTCATGGATTTATTAAAAGAATTTAAAAAATAAAAAATATTTTGAAATTCAAAACATAAATATATATAATAATAAATATTGTAATGCAATATTATCCAAATTCAAAAATAAAAAACACATACATAAAGCAAATTCGATATAGATAATTGAAAAAGTAAAGATGTGCTATTCCCGTCCTTGCTTTGTTTAACAAACGGGGACCATACAGAAAAAATGTCTCTATTTTCATTTTTATTGTGCATAATCATGTCCTATGTGTACTCACTTCGGCCTTTTTTTTTCATCTCTAGCTATTTATATCTTTTTAATAAGTTAAAATATTTTATTTATAAAAATATAAAAATATATTTCCTAATTAATAAATTTAGTTTATGTGATTTCAATGATACTTTTAGTAAATTAAAATATCAATTTTGAAATATATGTTATAATTAATGTGTTATAATAGTAAAACAATCACATATAATCCTAATTTATGCCATCTCAATTATTGAAGTAGTATACCAATTACACAATTATTTTCAATAAAAAGTGATGTAATTATTTAATATTTTTAAAAAATTAGTATCATTATCAAAGAAATGTAAATTGTGGGATTGTTTATGTTTTTTTAATATTTTAATATTGAAAAATTGAAGTGTAATACCCCAAATTTAAATAAAAGAGTTAAGAAATTTTTTTGAACTAAAAAGGGTATCGATTACTGTTATATGTCATTTCGGATCCTGGATTTCACTAAGTCTGGACCCTACACCTCCTTGGAGAGCCATATAACAGAATTATATTCTTGGGACCAAAAGTCCCGGTAATTATTCCTTAGAGAAGTATAAGTTAAAGAGTGCTTTTTTATGAATTTTTCGAAACCTTTAAACGTTCCATTTCTAGCATGCAAGTTTATAAAACTGTAAGAATTCCCGGATTTGAACTAAAACCTAAAATTTAGATTTTGATTGGTTTGGATTTTGATTTTTCTAATATTTTATTTGTATCCAAATAGGGGTTATTCTCTTATTTACATTTATGTTTTAAAGTTAATGGAGATTAAAATAAATGAGCTTTAGAGAGTGGGAGATTATAGAGATCATCATGGGGAGTAAGAGACCATCCTGGAGAGTGACAAGCCTTGCTTGGTGAGTACTGGCAGCTCAATCAAGCCTTGCAGACCATTTTTATGCTCTATGGTGAGCCCTGCAGCGCTCAACAAAACAGTAAGGTGGTGTGCAATATACTCTCGGGTGAGCGCCGCAGCGCTAAGAGCGCTGCCGCGCTCGACATATGACTTAAAAACCCCATTTCGGGTTCCAGAACACTCTCTCACCATTTTCACCCCCAACCCCGAGCTCTCTCTCTCCCAAAACGTGATTCTCACCCCAAAAACTCCATTTCCTCCTACTTTTCTCATTTCTAACTCCAATCTTTTGTTCTTAAGACTGTAAGGTATGTTGTTCTCTTGGTTTTGCTCTCCTTTCTCCATTTCCTTCTTATTATTAGGGGTGATTTTCCATGCTTCTCAAAGAGGAGAAGTTTTCAACCTTATTAGAGATGATTCTTGAGTATTTAGAGGTTTGAGAGGTTGATTTAGAGTTTCATTGCTTCTATATTAGATATTGGTGCTATTCCTGCTTCCTAGGATTCTGGTGGTACTATTCCTTCACTGTTCATCCCTCTAGGTGAGTGGGTTCACACTTGTTATCTCTATGTTCTGCATTAGAGTTATTTCCATAAAGATATGTTTAATTGTAGAGATTTCTACAAAAAGGATTGAGATTACTGTTGATTATATGTTTAGAATTGTGGATTTAGAGCATGAAACCTATTTTTGAGAAAACTCATGGGACCATGTTTGATATAATGATTTTATATAGGATTGATGATAATTGTAATCATAGAAAGCTTTTATGAATGTTAAATTGATTCTAGATATGGTCTATGTAATTGTTAGATACTTTCATCATGGTTTCCAATTAATTCTAAAACTGGCTTATATATATGAAATAGTTTCATAACTAGAGAACTTTGAGATGTTAAGAAATGTTATTATGATTTTAGAGTTTTCAAGTTCATGAAAGAATGTTGTTGAGAATTGAATTAGAAACTCATATATATAAAAAAAGGATTTTAGAGCTTGAATCTTCATGAGATTCAGAATAGTTGACGGCTACATATTCTGTGAGCTGGTGAAATCACAATTGTCTACAGAGGGTGATCCCTTGGGCATGATTTCATAGCCACTATTATGCTAAGGTCAGACTGTTAGAATCAGATTGATTCAGAGCTCACAGAGAGTTAAATGTTTAAAGGTTCTTTCATTTATTTGTTTGTCTAGTTTAGGCAGTAGCTATAGAGAAACAAACAGCGAATTAATAGCTGAATGATTATTAACCTTGGTACCAAGTTGCCTAAGGGCAATCTCATAGAGCAGAGCAGAGAATGGAACCTAGTTAGGTATCCAACTTCGGTTCTATAAGGATCACAGAGCAGAGATCAAACATTGATATTATAATTGATATATGTAATTACAGAGCAGAGTCTACTGTTTCTCTAAGAGCTACTATATTACGTTATTTGTATGATTTTGGTTGGGAAAATAAATTTAGAGAAATTGTTTTAAGTGATAGCCTGATGATTATGAAGGTTATTTTTAGAAATATATGTATGCCTGGTTATGTTAGATTATCAGTATTATTCATGTTTTTATGATATTATGCATTATTTTCTTGATTTCCCATGAAAGGGTGTTTCAGGTGAGGATTCACTCACTGAGTTTTGCACAAAACTCACCCCTCTCTTTTCTCCCATTCCACAGATCGTATAGTTGCAACAGATTTTCCTAGTTATTATCCTCCACAAGCATTAGAGTTCATATGGTGAGCTTCACTTAGGTGAAGTGCTTATTGTTCTGTCTAAAGTGCTCCAGTATAAATGTAGGAAGGATTCGAATGATAGAGCGTGTTTATAATTTTGGCATATTATGACATTATTTGAAGTTGTATTGAGCAGTTTAGCATTTATGAATGTTTTGAATTAGAGTAGTTTTACACAAAGATGTTTTGTATTATGATTTACAGATAACAAAGTTTGAATTATGAAAGTTCAGTATAGACTAGAACAAATTAGTAAACAGCTGATTTGTATGTAGAAAATGAAAATGTGTTTTGAATAATTTTATAGTTAACTATGCATATAGAGAGATTCAGGTCACGAGGTTTACGTGGGAATAGGATTTCTCACGCGCTAGTCACGTGCCTAAATCGAGTCATGACATGAAGTCTTTTTTTTTTCAAAAAAATTAATATGAAATAACTTTGGAATTGATAAGTTGGAATGTTTTGGTTACAAAACATTAAATATGATATAGTGAAATGGGTAAATTTTTTTTTTTAAAATTTCAAAAGCTCTATATTCAAAGTTAGAAAGTCTCCATTCCCCAATCTTGTCCTCATTTAGAATTTCGTCTCTTATTCCCATTATTATCCTTGTCATGGATCTTCGTTCCTCACTTTTCATGGAAATTTGAATCCTTACTAATATTCACATGGTTATTCAAAAATTTTCAGAAAGCAAACAAATTTCAAAGTACTTTAAAATTCGAAACACAAATATCCATAATAACAAATACCACTAATGCAACATAATTCCAATTAAAAAGAAAAATACATATATGATGCAAATTAAATCTAATAAAGATAATTAAAAAATAAAGGTGTGCTAAGATTTTCTTGTCATCATTAACTATTATAATTATATTACTTTTGTCATCATTAATAGTATAATTATAATCATTAATTATAATATTTTTGGGTAATGTAATTATAATAGCTTTGTTATCTTTAATACTATAATTATATAGTATATCATGTATTATTGTATTTTTATTGTCAATATCATTACAGTATAATATGGAAAATTTTATATATTATAATATTTTTAAATAAATTATATATTATGCTAATTAAATCTAACATGCAAAAATAAAATGATATGTAATTAATGTTATCCTTTAAAATTTTAATTCAAATTTGAGAATAATTAATTAATTAGAGAGTGACTGGTTGATAATAATTATGTGTTAATTTATGGTATTAAATTTTTATTTATAATGTATTGACCATTACAATATGTGCTGGTATTTTAATTAATAAAATAATTTTAAATAAATATAATTACTATGTCAATGATAGCTCAAATTTAAGGCTGACTCAATAATATCGATTTGATATCTCTTACATGAATTTATGAGCCTATTCGAAGCTAACATAGATTATGATTAAAAGATATATATCTCATTAATTTTTACAATATATTATTCCAATGATTTAATTTTAGTGCATTGTTAATGTAAAAGGATATTTTACACAAATATTCAATTACATAAAATTAAAGTATTTAACCATTAATTATCATATTTAAATGTAATTTGAATATAACAAAATAAAAAGAATATCATAGTTAAACCATATTGAAAACCCTAAAAAAAACCTCACGAATCCCATTTAAAATAAGTGAATAACTTCCATATTTGAAAATTTCATATTTAATTTTATAATAATAGAGTATATGTGAGTTTATAAAAAATACTCAAGCATTAAATAAAGAAAATTCTTTGATTTTAAGTCAAAAATATTTTATATTTTTAAAAATAAAATATATTTCAAAAGGTAAACTAAATTATTCAAATAAGTATTGAATTAATTCTAGAAGATTCTAATTTATTTATCTTGATAGGTATGTTTTTAAATAAAAAATATAATTTTAAGGTTTAATTATATCGTAGGTCCCTATAATTTCACTCAATTTTCAATTAGGTCCCTATAGTTTAAAAGTTTTTAAGTAGGTTCCTATAATGTATGAAAATTTTCAATCACATCCCTGTCGTCACAAAAAAATAGAATATTTTATGGAATATGGAATATTTTATTTCTATCTCTCTCTTCACATGTCAGTAGGGACTTGGCTGAAAATTCTTATACACTATAAGGATTTAATTTAAAATTGAGTGAAATTATAGAGACATGAAGAATAATTAAACATATTAAGGAAATGATTAAATGAATTTGAAATTAGAGTAAATTTAAATATATTTTACAATATTACCATTATATATCATCTACCCTAACAGTGTCTCTCATAATTAATCTATTCATTAATACTCTCTCTCATAAGGGTATCAAGGGAATAAAATAATTAATTCACAATTTTTGTGTGAATCTAATCATACAAAAGAAGATCTTCCCATAAAAGAAATTCTTATGTGCTCTTAGAGCAAGATAAAATATTTACAGATCTACTCTACTTATTAATTGACATATCAAATTTACATTAAAAATTAAGGGAAAATATGAGATAATAATAACTTATGAAACTTATATATCAATTAATGAATGAATCGGAACAAATATTTTCACTTATTCTCGATGCACCTAAGTATTTCTCCTTCTTGCAATTAGTTTCATTGGTATACCACTATACTTGGCACTGTGAAATTTGGTGTAATCTTTTTGCACCAAATACTAACATCTCTCTATAAAATATTCATCCAAGATATATTGTTTTTCCAAAATTTACCAAAGTATAATTGTTATGATCAGATAAGTCATCGTATTGGAGACTAATAATCTATCTGAAAGTGAAAAAACAATGACAAATCATTCTAAAAACCAATTTTGGCTAGTTGATTTATTTCATGGTATATAAGATTTTGATTTTGATTTAGCGTACACAATTTATCTTTAAATGTTAAATGCCAACGCAGCACTGATCAG
This sequence comes from Dalbergia cultrata, assembly GCA_031216105.1. Classification (NCBI taxonomy): domain Eukaryota; kingdom Viridiplantae; phylum Streptophyta; class Magnoliopsida; order Fabales; family Fabaceae; genus Dalbergia; species Dalbergia cultrata. Next base: position 66,729,719 of record CM062344.1, read on the forward strand.
ATTTTCTTTCATTTATTTATTTATTTATTTTTTATAAACTTGGAGAAAGGTAGAATAATGATTTGGAACTTTATGGGTTTTAAATGTTTAATTATTCTATGAGTCCCTATAATTTCGGTCAATTTTCAATTAATACCCTATAATATATGAGAATTTTCAATCAGGTCCTTGTCGTTATGCAAAGAGAGAGATGAAAATGGAATATTCTATATTTCAAAGAATATTTTATTTTTTTATAACAGCCAGGAGCTAATGGAAAAATCTCATACATTATAGGGACATACTTAGAAACTTTTAAATTATAGGAACCTAATTGAAAATTGAGTAAAATTATAGGGACCTGCGGTATAATTAAACCTAATTTTAAAATATACATCTATTATTTATGATTGACATCATTGTGATAGATTATATTTATTACAAATTGGTAATTACATATTGATTGAAAACTATCATATAAGTTAATTTCAAATTATGCATTCATTGATAATATATAAATCATGTGTTCCGTATAGAACTATAATACATCTGAAAGAAACCATGAATATATATTAAGCCAAATAATTTTTTGATGAATAGGCCAAATAATATAATCATTAAAAATAGTTTGAAATATATTAGAATGAAAAAAATTACTATTTTGTAAATTTAAAATTTACAAATCATGTGTTCCGTATAGAACTATAATACATCTGAAAGAAACCATGACTATATATTAAGCCAAATAATTTTTTTGATGAATAGGCCAAATAATATAATCATTAAAAATAGTTTGAAATATATTAGAATGAAAAAAATTACTATTTTGTAAATTTAAAATTTACAAATTTAAAATATAGGATAAAAATTTGTAAAGTCAATCAACAAAAATAATTTGCAAGTGATATTGCAGTATCTGACAAAGGGTTATGAAATTGGGTTGTGAAGTGGAACGAGTAAGATTATGATTTATAATTGATATTCTATAATTAATGATTAATTATAATTTATGTGATTGTTATTTATCAATTAAGTATAATAAAGATAGATTGATGATTCAAATTCCAAATGAAAAATGTGAGCCATAAATCACTCTAGAAGTGACCCTATAAAAATTTCCCTTATAGATTATGAAATAATAGTATTATAGCTAGATGCCTGACATGAACATAATTTATAATTCTATATATTTTCTTCGTATTGGTGTAAAAAAACACCATAATCCACATACTTGATTTTGTGACCAATCAAGAGTGAAAAGTCAATTATGCATTTCTCCAATTATATCAATCTCAAATAACAAGAAAGCGTTCAATTTGAAAAGAGAAATGGAAACGTGCTTCATGCTAAAAAGCTTTTCTCAAAAATTAATTTAAGAGAAAAAAAAATATGGATGACGTTGCACCATTTTAATTGTGCCAAAAAAAAATTGAACTTTGTAACCAATCAAGAGTGAAAAGTCAATTATGCATTCCTCCAATTATATCAATCTCAAACAACAAGAAAGGGTTGAATTTGAAAAGAGAAATGGAAACGTGCATCATTTTACTTGCGACAAAAATAGAACAGGACAATTGACAAAAGGGGTTTCAAATTGGGCTGCTAAGCCCCGCAGTCAATAAAAAAAAAAGGGGGGGTTTCAACGTGTAAGATAAGTGTATATAGTTTGAACTTGTAACATCTCTGACGAGTATCTAAATGCTATTCTCTCCCTTCATCAACTTCCTGATCATGGTGCGTTGAATCTGGATCATTGCAGACAAGTATCTTAATACTATTCTCTCCCTTCGTCAACTTCCTGACCATAGTGGGTTGAGTCTGGCTCATTGCACTGTTGTTCTGCCAATCCCAAACATGTTGGCCACAAGCACAAGTGATGGTCCTTCCTATGATAGAGAAGCTGAACTCAAGTCTTTTGATGATTCAAAACTTGGCGTGAAGGGCCTTGTAGATTCTGGGGTCACAAAGATCCCACGCATGTTCCATTCTGCCAAGTTGGACTTGACTGACTCATCACCAAGTGACTCAAATTTCAGCATCCCCATAATAGATCTTCAAGGCATACACAAGAGTTCAGATCTTCATGTTGAAGTAGTTGACCAAATCAGAAGTGCATGCAAGAAATGGGGGTTTTTCCAGGTGATCAATCATGGTATTTCTCTTGAAGTTCTTGATGAGATGATCAGTGGAATCAGGAGGTTTCATGAGCAAGATGCTGAGGTAAGGAAGCAATTTTACTCCCGGGATCACAATGGGAAAGTCAATTATTTCTCCAATGGTCGCCTGTTTACAGATCCGGCTGCTAACTGGAGGGATTCAATTGCATTTGTTGCAAGTCCTGATCCTCTCAAGCCAGAAGAAATACCAGCAGTGTGTAGGTAATGTCTCTAATACTAATTTTGACAATAAATTCTGTAATTGCTCAGGCTTCATAGTAATTCAATAATTTACTAGGGTGGTTTCTCACTGGTCTTGCTATTAATTGTTATCATCATCATCATCATCATCATTTATGGTAGGAGAGAGTTTGGGAGGGAGGGGAAGTTACCTCATTCTAACAAGCCTTAACAACTGCTTATTGTGATGCTTTCATGTGACACTTCCAAAGAAGGACCAAAGCAGGAAATAGGAATAGAATCCAAGACCTGCTATTGCTCTTGGCATTAAATTGTGGAAATTACAGAGCCGGTCCTTAGTTGCTCCAGGCTCGGGATAGAAATCACTTGTTCCCAAATCATAGTGTTTTTTCTGTTCCATCAATCATGTTTTGTCACCGAAAACATGTACTTAAAAAAAATTGAAGCAGTTATCAACCATGATCATATTATCTCCCAGATGTCTAAAGCATAATTGGTGGGACAGTTATAAAGGGATGTTATCTCGCAGATGTCATTTACTTATTTGACTTTATTATGTTTCTTATTTGTTACAAGGAATTTAGTCAAGGTCACTTGTTGACCCTATCAAATTCGGACCTTTTCTTTCCCCTTTGATGAAATGATTATGTATTTGTAGAGACATCGTGATGGACTACTTGAAGAAAATAAGGGCATTGAGTCTTACAATATTTGAGCTATTGTCAGAGGCTCTTGGCCTTAATCCTTCTTACCTCAAAGAAATGGGTTGTGCTGAGGATCTTCTTATTATTGGTCAATACTATCCACCATGCCCTGAACCTGAATTAACTATGGGCACTACAAAGCACGCTGATGGTGATTTCATGACAGTACTTCTGCAAGACCAGATGGGGGGCCTTCAAGTTCTACATAAGAATCAATGGGTTAATGTTCCTCCAGTGCATGGAGCTCTTGTTGTAAACATTGGAGATCTTTTACAGGTAACTACCCACTTAAAACCGTATATATATTATGTTATCTACAGATAAATGGTGATGACCCTTGAGAATCACCTATTCAATAGAATGATTGTTAAATAAATTTTATAGTCTAGATTTAGCTTTAAAAATTATTAGTTGAAAGATGCAAAGATTGTGGAAAGGTCCAGAGAGAGAACATTTGAGTGGATGGTGTGGCTAAAATTATCGAGAAAGTATGTCATGGCATATGGTTAGCCACTACGCTTATGCACTTTATTGTTAAATTGCTTTCAGTGGTTCACAACCACCGCCTTTATAATTGCTTTGGTTGATGTGGATTCAAGGTGACCACGGCTCCATATCCATCTCAGATTTGCTTTTTCCTGCGGAAAAAATAGCACGTGATAGTTGTGTGACAATCTATGTCATGGACTTTTTTATGACATTAATTTTATTGAACATCTTTCTTAGGCAAAGAAAGGTACACATCTAGTAACCATACTTACACTGCTCTTTTTTTTAACGGTGATATTCATAATCATTTTTGTTTTTGTTGTAAATCAAACTGAGAATTGAATCATACCACTCTGAAAATTTAAGGGAAACAAGGTTTTTAATCGATGACCTGCAAAATTCTGCAGAAAAGACTATAAGAAAAACCATGTAATTAACAAATTGCAGCCGTGGCTCTGTGGCTGTATATATATTAATACTGACCACATGTAATTGCTTATACTTTCTATGTTGCACCATGAACATCACTAATTTTTCCATGTCATCAAAGCCCTGTAGTTTATCTATATTCTTAGTATCCATTTCCCTCTATCCTTCAGTTGATCTATCTGGTTTCCTGATTCCATTTCAACATGGTTATTTAGTATTCTAATTTTCCTCAAAGAGTCCAGACTATCATGGCCATCTATTTATTCTTTGAATTAACGCAATAAATTTCAAAAGTGACCTAAACCTAAACATTTATAGGTTGTTTATTAGGTTACCATTACCGTACACACATTTTTATGATTATTATGTGTCATTTTCCTTTTTAATGGTGCAGCTTGTGACAAATGACACATTCATGAGTGTTTATCACCGGGTCTTAGCTAGGCATATGGGCCCAAGAATTTCTGTGGCGAGCTTCTTCATGAATGCAAATCCATCTAAGTGTACACCAAAGGTTTATGGTCCGATAAAGGAATTGTTATCAGAAGAAAACCCTCCAATCTATAGGGACATTACTATGAAGGATTTCTTGACACATGTTTATTCAAAAGGCCTTGACGGGAACTCGTGCCTGCATCCTTTCAGGTTATGACGGAAAACCAGATTACATGAAGTTGGCTTTACTCTCTACCTTAATTGTTGCCATCAAGTTATGCCTTTATGTTTTCCTTATCTAGTGAACTTTATGTAATTAAAGTCTGTTCTAGATATAGCACAAAGTAAAGCCACATATAATTATTTATAAATGACACTGGCATAATTTATAGTTTATGCTGTACTATATGACAATAACATATTTTCTTCTATGTTGCATGGATACAGGTACAGTAGCTGTACTCGGTATAGGTATGGATATTGGATACGAAGATTTTGGAAAAAATAGGGTATAGATATGTTTGTATATATAAAAAAATATAAAAAGTTTATATTTTCATACAATAAAACTAAAATTTTAAGATAAAATTGATCAAAATTATTCAATATTACATTCCAAATTTTCTTAAAAAATTAAAATTTGGGTAGAGAAAAGGTTAGGGCTTAATAAAATTGGACTGCGGAAGGAAAGAAGGAAAAAAAAATATAAAAATATAAAAATTTATTATTCTGGCATACTTAGGATTGGATGTGTACTCGAGGCATATTTAGCTGTACCCTGTCATACCCAATTTTTTTTCAAAAGTGGAATTATCGAATACGTACCTAGGTATATTCAATGTGTACTCGTACCTAGAAAGTATCCGGTATGGATACTTTTGCAAAACTCCTGTATCAATGCTTCAGAGATTTTCTTCATATTGGTGTCAACGCACTCCACATCCGCCAGTAAAAAACAAAGATTTATACTAAAAACATTAGAAAGTTTGTGTGCAGCCCTGATATAAAGATTTATACTAAAAACATCAATAGATTCCAATGCTTATTTAACGAAAAATAAACTATATTTTTATTTTATATTATCTTTTTATATGACCTTTAAAATAGTAACAATCAAACAATTGTAATGATGTGATTATATGTAATTAGAGAATTTTATAATTTTTGTGATAACAATTTTTAGATAACTTCAAAATTGGGAAAAAATTATATGCTATATTTCTTTTATAGTTTAACACTTTAGTTTTGTAGGTTATAATTATTTTTATTTTCATTAAATTTTTAATACAATATTATCAATGTCAAACTTTATATGAAATATAATATCACTTTGATCAAAATCAGGATATTCACCGTTGGTAGCAGTGACTAATTCTCTTACCCTGGAAGCTCTCTTGACAAGGCAAAGGTTAGCCATGAAATATAATATCGCTCTTTTTCCGCTTTAAGAATCTCTAAGGATTTTTTTTTTAGTAAAAAATATATGAGTCTAATGATACTTACAAATTCAAAAAGATAATCTAAATGTAAAAGATTGAATAAGAAACACGTACATTTCACATTTTGAACTAATTAATGATATATAACTTTGCTTCTCTCGTGAAGACTATCAATGTCAAAATATCTTTCACAATGGAAACCAGCATGAATAGTGGTGTATTTTGAAGAATATATTATATCTTCTTCTAAAATAGATCTAAACATATCTTTATTTGTAAGAACAAAGAGAAACCTAGAACCTATAAGTAATAAAAACTAAGAACCTGTTTAGTTTAAGTTTTCAATTTTTAGTTATTATTTTTAGTTTTTCAAATTTTATAAAGAAATACTGAAAATTACAGATTCAAATTTTCAAGTTTTATTTTTAATTTTTAATATTTTTTTTACAAAATTCTAATAACTAAAAAACCAAAAATAAAAACTAAAAACTAAAAATTAAAATCAAACAGGCCCTAATACTTATAATATAAAGGAGACAAAAAATACCCATAAAGGGTCGATTGACAACAAAAATAAAACAAAAGACACAAAATCTAGAAAAGGAAAAAAAAAGAAAAAATGGAAGGGCTATCACCACAGAAAAAGAGATGACAGCTCCTCAACAATACTCACACCAAAGAAGTCTAGAAAAAAATAAAAAGCGAAAAGAGAGGAGCCTCCAACAAACCTTGTACTCTACCAATGTATATAAATGAATTAATCCTTCTACAAAATTGTACCTAATATAAATTAACTAACACCGATAAATCTCAAATCTCACGTTCTTCATGGTGCTACTCCGAATACAAAATAACAAAGAAGAAGAGTATCAGCAAGGGGCTAGCGAGCCGTTTGATCTGATGTAACTAAAGAGGATTCAATTTCTCTACTACGTTTTCTTAATGTTCTCATATGTCATTTTTTAATAAAATTTTATTATCACGAATAATTTAGAAAAACTAATTTAAGGAGAAAAAAATATGGATGACGTTAGATCATTTTACTTGTGTCAAAATTTGAATGAGATTTCAAATGGTAAGATAAGTGTATACGTGGCATATCAGACAGAAAGTATCAATGTTTCAGACCTAAAGAGTGAGAGCACACAAGCAACAGGGAAGAATAGAGATTATTGAATCTGAGGAAGATGAATCATATTGATTTCGCCCTGAGTTCTTATTTCGTAAGTATATATGTTAAAGTTTACTGGATGATATACTCGGAATTTAGAACATAGTAATCTCATGAGTAAAGTGTGTATATCTTGAAGCCACAGTGCAAATTGAGTTTGGTTCGGTGCGCATACACACATCGAGTTTCCACTCCTTGTCTTCTATGGCAGATAGTGCATCGATAGAGGAACACTCTTAAGTGTTAGATCGAAGTAGGGACTCTGTCCAAAAAAATATAATGTAACTAAATTTGTCCATCGTAGACCTGAACTATGGACTTCACAAAACTCTTTATGCACACTCATCATTGGACCCAAAGCCCAATAACATATAATGAATCCCAAACCCAAATTAGATCACAAGATAATATTAAACTAGGTTTCAAAGAAGAATTAAGTTATCAATTCAACTCATTTTATAAAATCAAAATACACACAAATCAATAACAGTCAAAACCCGAAAAATCCTCATGATATAGATGTGAGAGTGAAAGCTTTTGTCTGACATTAACACCATTAACGATCAATTTGGATGTTGAAGTTCAAATTTTAATATAAAACTTTAATTCTAATTTTAAAAGAATAAAAATAGATTGAGAATCTCAAATCTTATGTTTGAATTTATAAGGGAATTGTAATATAGTTATTGAAAAATGAATTAGAAAGACAAAATTATATAAACTAGAGAGGTATTTGATAAATTTTGAAATTGACGATATATAGGATATAAGCTAGGAATTAAGAATGATTTATTTTAGTTGTGTTTGAATTCGATAAAATTGAATTATGAAATTATAATTTTAATTCTATATATTAATTCAAAGTTTGAATTAAAGTGTTCAATTCTAATTCTAGACCCTAATTTAATACTCACTTACAGACCAAACTGCATCTAACTGATAATTAGAAAGTGACTGGTTGATCATATATATGTGTTAATTTGTGGTATTAAATTTTTAGTTATAATGTGTTGACCATCATAATATTTGTTGATATTTTAATTAATAAAATAATTTTAAATCAATATAATTACTATGTCAAGGATAGCACAAATCTAAGGCAAACTTAATAATATCAATTTGATATCTCTCACCTAAATTTATGGGCCTGTCCAAAACTAACATATATTATGATTAAAAGATATATATCTCATTAATTTTTATAATATATTATTCTAAGGATTTAATTTTAATGCATTGTTAATGTAAAAGAATATTTTACACAAATATTCAATTACATAAAATTAAAGTTTTCAACCGCTAGTTATCATATTTAAATGTAATTTGAATATAATAAAATAAAAAGAATATCATATTTAAACCATATTGAAAACCCTACAAAACCTTACGAATCCCATTTAAAATAAGTGAATAACTTCTATATTTGAAAATTTCATATTAAAATTAAATGATAATAGAGTATATGTGAGTTTATAAAAAATACTCAAGCATTCAATAAATAAAATTCTTTGAATTTAAGTCAAAATAAATATATCATAGTAAATATTTTATATTTTAAAAAATAAAAATATATTTCAAAAGATAAATTAAATTATTTAAATCAGTATTGAATTAATTCCAGAAGCTTCTAATTTATTTATCTTGATAGGCATGTTTTCAAATAAAATATATAATTTCAAAATATACATTTATTATTTATGATTAACATTATTGTGATAGATTACATTGATTACAAATTGATAATTACCTATTGATTGAAAACTATCATATAAGTTAATTTCAAATTATGCATTCATTGATCATTATAAATTATATGTTCCATATAGAACTATAATACATTTGAAAGAAACATGACTATATATTAAGCTAAATAATATTTTGATGAATAGGCAAAATAATATAATCATTAAAAAATAATTTGAAATATATTAGAATGAAAAAAAAACACTAATTTATAAATTTAAAATATAGGATAAAAATTTATAATGTCAACTAGCAAAAAGAATTTGCAAGTGATATTGCACTATATCTGATAAAGGGTTTTGAAATTGGGTTGTAAAATGGGAGGAGTGAAATTATAATTTATAATTGATATCTCATAATTAATAATTAATTATAATTTATGTGATTGTTATTTATGAAATAAGTGTAATTAATATAGATTGAGGATTCAAATTCCAAATAAAAAATGTGAATCCTAAATCGCTCTAGAAGTTATTCCTGTAAAAGTTTGTTGAAATATTAGTATTGTATTATAGATAGATGGTTGACATGAACATAATTTATAATTTTATATATTTTCTTCATATTGGTGTTAACAAACTCCATAATCCATATAGATGATTTTGTCACCAACCAAGAGTGAAAAGTCAATTCTGCATTTCTCCAATTATATCAATCTCAAATAACAAGAAAGGGTTGAATTTGAAAAGAGAAAAGGAAACGTGCTTCATGCTAAAAAGCTTTTCTCAAAAATTAATTTAAGAGAAAAAAAATATGGATGACGTTGCATCATTTTACTTGTGCAAAAATTTGAATAGGATAATTGACAAAAGGGATTTCAACGTGTAAGATAAGTGTAAAAATAAAAATATATTTCAAAAGGTAAAGTAAATTATTTAAATCAGTATTAAATTAATTCTAAAAGATTCTAATTTATTTATCTTGATAGACATGTTTTCAAATAAAATGTATAATTTTAAAATATACATGTATTATTTATGATTATATTGACATCATTGTGATAGATTACATTTATTATAAATTGATAACTACATATTGATTGAAAACTATCATATAATTTAATTTCAAATCATGCATTCATTGATAATATATAAATCACTTGTTCTGTATAGAATTATAATACATTTGAAAGAAATCATGACTATATATTAAGCCAAATAATTTTTAGATGAATAGGCCAAATAATATAATCATTAAAAATATTTTGAAATATATTAGAACAAAAAAAATACTAATTTATAAATTTAAAATATAGGATAAAAATTTGAAAAGTCAACCAATAAAAAAATTTGCAAGTGATATCGCAATATCTGATAAAGGGTTTTGAAATTGGGTTGTGAAGTGGAACGAGTGAGATTATGATTTATAATTGATATCTTATAATTAAGAATTAATTATAATTTATGTGATTGCTATTTATCAAATAAGTGTAATTAATATAGATTGAGGATTCAAATTCTAAATGAAAAAATGGGTCCTAAATCACTCTAGCAGTGATCTTTGTAGAAGTTTTTTGAAATATTATTATTATAGATAGATGACTGACATGAACATAATTTATAATTTTATATATTTTCTTCATATTAGTGTAAACAAACTCCATAATCCATGTACATGATTTTGTAACCAATCGAGAGTGAAAAGTCAATCATGCATTTCTCCGATTATATCAATCTCAAATAACAAGAAAGGGTTGAATTTGAAAAGAGAAATGGAAATGTGCTTCATGCCAAAAAGCTTTTCTAAAAAATTAATTTAAGAGAAAAAAAGAAATGGATGACATTGCTTCATTTTATGGGAAATTATTTATATTATGGTGTATGGATTCAACATGACATCATATATTATTTATGGCGAAATATTACGCTATTATGGTCAGTTAATGGTGAGATTTGGACTGTTGATTGTGATTAGTGAAACCCCGCCATTGGCGAGGTTCAACTTTGGCACGAACAACACTGTGGCAGTGTTTCATCGCTTCAGATTGGATAGCACCTGGCTTGGACTGAACAACTTGGTTTTGCCAGTCAAAGGCTGCACTGTGCATGCTGTTCTGCCTCTGTTGGAAGGATTCCTTCACCCGTGAAATCTTGCTTGGCACGGGCAGTGTAATAAAGCTCACTCACTCTTGCTTGATCTCCGTGGCTATATACAGCCTCTTGCTTGATCTCCGAGGCATCGACCAAGAGTAAAGCTGAGAGGGTAGAGATAGAGTTATAAGAGGTTTTTTATTTTCTTATCTGAGTGTCAAAAAAAGAGTTAAAAAATATTTCTAAATTGAAAAGATGGTGAAACCTAATGAAACCATGAATTCTACAAAGCATATTTCAGAGGATATCCTTCATCACAATGTAAGTAATATATTATTTTAATTTAATTTTTTTCTTACATTTTCTATGAAATTTAGTTGCCATAAATTATTTAGGAAAAAATTTATATTTTAATTTATAATAATAATAAAAATTTATACTATCTTGTTTTATCAAATAAATACAAGAAACTTTAATTTAACAATCTTTATGATTTTATAAATATATAATCTTTCACTTAGTAATTTAGAAGGTGCAGTAGGTTATTATTCTATATTAGCTATTGGCATTGTTATAAACAAAACAAACAGGCATCTTTATTAGTTATTCTTATTATATAAGTTTGTATTATAAAATACAAAAAATTGGCTTTTTGGAATGTAATAATTTAGGAATTTTTATTTTAAAATTTACAAGAAATTGTTTTATATTAGTTATGAACCTATTTTTATTATAAAATTATTATTTTTTAATTCTAGCTTTATAGAATTTAATAATTTGTTACCAATGAATTTTTTTAAATTTTAAAAATTACAGTTTTTATATTAATTATTTTTATTATATTAGCTATTGTTAGATAATACGGAAACTGTTATTTAATAATATTTATTATTTATAATTTCAAAATTTTTTGGTTTTACTACTAATTAATTTACCATTTTTTGAATTTTAAAATTTATTGTTTTATATTATTTTTTAATATACCAAATTTCATTATTAATAATAAAAAAGTTGGACATTAATAATTTTTACAATTTTTAATTTTAAAATATACAATTTTTAATTTAGTTATTTTTATTATTAGTAAAACAGTAAAATAATTAATATAGGTAAATTCGGAAAACAGTAATATACAATTTTATTATAATACTTTTAATATATGTAAATTAGGAAAACGGTAAAACAATTTGTAGGTTTATATTTAAAAAAATTAATTTTATTTTGAAATTTATAACTTTTATTATTACTGAATATACTATTTTTAATTTTAAAAATTTCAGTTTTTTATTAATTATGTTTATTTTATTACCACTTGGTAGAAAATGTAAGAAACTGTCATTTAATAATCCTTATGTTTTATAAGTTTAAAATTTTTTACTACTAATTAATTTTTTTTTTAAATTTACAGTTTTGTGTTATTTATTTTTATTATAATAGATTTTACTATTAATAATAAAAATTTGGAAATTAATAACTTTTATCACTTTCAATTTTAAAATATATAATTTTATTTTAGTTATTTTTATTATAAATTAGAAAAATGAAAATTGATAATTTGTAGGTTTTATTATTAAAATTTGAAGTTTTTAACAGTTGAAATTGGATTTGGATTTAATCTTCATTTGTTATTATGTGAAATAGGAAATGAGACTACTGCGACCTCGTTTTATGGTCTTAGGTCCACCGAGAAATGAGATACACAAGTACTTGAGGGTTTCAGGCTTGCCCTACTTTTTAGCAAGGTTCTGAAAACCGGACCGGATATCGAACCGGTCAGGGCAAGGGTTCAGAGATTTAGAGGTTCAACCAGTTCAACAGAGGGTTGAACCGGTATATAACCGGTATATAATAAAATCTGTATTTATATAAATATATAAACATATAAAATAAAATATATGTCATAAATAACTTAAAGTTAAATTAGGCATCAGTAAAACTTATAGAATATAATATAATTCGTCTCTTAATCAAAATAAATATTATTCATATAGTTCAAATCTCTCAAATTACTAATTTTCATACCAGAAAATGAAAAGAATTAGGAAAAATGATATTTTAGACTTTTTTTTTTAAAAAAAAACCTCAAAATAATTTTTTTTCATCTTTTTAAATAAAAAAAACGATTGCCCAGCTTTTGATTTTCGATTCTACTGGTTCACAGTTCAAGCCGATTCATTCCCAAATAGGTTATAGGGGTTAACCGGACTGCAGACAGTCGGTTCTTCAACCTGGTCAACCGGCCTGGTCTGGTCCGGTTATCTGAACACTACTTTTTAGAATTGATCCACACAGATATTAACTCAGTTTTGATTTCAGCACTGGTTGAGCGATGGCGGCCAAAAACACATACATTCCATTTTCCTTACGATGACCACAGTGATATTGGAAGATGTCGCCATGTTGCTTGGGATCCCTGTTAACGGTAATGCTATCACAATAAAGACTGGAATAAAGTCTATGGAGTTGATGGACCTGTGCGAGTCCTTACTTGGTGGTTGGCCCCCAGAACAGGCTGTTACCAGAGGTGTTCTTAGTATAAGATGGCTAGACGCACATATGATGCAACTTGACACTCATACCAATTTGCATATTCGATGTCAACCTATTGCCTATATATTGGCCTTGATAGGCCATCGATTAATGCCTAATAAGAGCACATCAGAGGTGGATTGCAAATACTTGTCATTGCTAGAGGAAAACAAAAGCAGAGCATTATAGGTAAGGCATTTGGATTAGCGGTATCGGTGGCTACTAAACTATATGAATATGGCAAGCAATTACGAGCTGCTCCAAAATCCCCGACAGATTCTCCCCAACCCCTCATTGGCAAGTCAAGAGCCCATGTCGGGGCAAGCCATTTAATCAATCATAGTTGTGTATCTTTTTTCATTTGAAAATGAACTAGTATTTGTATTTATTTAGTATGCGTATATTTGGTATTAATTAAAGTTCGTATGAGCTATTATGAATTGACTTTTAAAATAGCATTTTCGATTGCCTTTTGCTTTGTTGCCCATGCTTTTCTGTATGTTGTCGTGTACCCATATCGAGACTTAACCTCTGTAATCACAGTTTTCATTTTCAGAGATGGGTCAGATTGTATCATAGGCTGAATAAATTGTGAAATTGTGTTTGAATCCAACTTTGGCTGATCCTGTGAATTCCCCCCTAAAGTGCAAGTATGAGGTCGATTGTACTTCCTAATTTCTAGAAACCTTTATTCTTCCTTAGACTAAATCTAAGAAGCCGTCTGCAACCTTTCTCATGGTGTTTGCGTTTGCAATAAAATGTCTTTGGTTTTGACTCACGTACCTTGTAGTCCACTGCTTTATCTATGTTATACCTTTTAATTACTCTTACAGTGTCCTCCATACTATTAAACATTATTCCAACTTGAAATTCTCCATGGGTAGCAGATACACCTACAAAGTATTTATTATGAAAATTTTGATAAGAAGAAAATAAAAATATATGTAATAATTGAAAAATAAACTATGATTCTATATTTCAATAGTAGAATACGCATTATTGCTAATCAACTTGAATATTAAAATTCTTACCAACTTTAATGATATCATAATATGATAAATTTTAAAATTTGCTATCATCGTTACTTATTGGAGTTGCCTAATATTGTACAAAGCTGCCAAAGATGGAGACTACACACCTATATCTTATTGCAGATACTGTTTTGAAGTGCCAATATCTATGGACCGATTGAGTCCATCCACTAGCTCCATATATGACATCGTGTATGGAACAGAAAATCATGCTGGATTTTGATATATAAATGTCACACCCTTGCCCATGTTTATATGAATATCACCATTAAAATATACCATTATATTTGTCATATCACTCATTTTTTCACTCTATTTTTTGTACAAATTAAAAAAACATGTGTCCCACTACACTTTCTCTCTTCATAAGGTTGCCATGGCAATAGAATGAATCATTTTTTCACTCACAAAACTTGTGGCACGGTGGAAGAAGCTGCTCCCCTTTATATAGAGCTTTCAACAAGTCGTTGGGGGCAGATGAGTTAAGAAATAATTTTCAATTGATGAAATTTCGTCATTGACAACTTTTATATTAAACAATTATTTTTTTTCAAATTTTGATCACTTTGTTTAAAAAATTAATATTTTATTTTCAAAAACTTGCCTTTGACAACTTTTGAATTAAAAATTAATATTTTACTAGCAAAATCTTACCATCAACAAGATTTTGTTTAAAAAAATTATATTTTATTAAATATGATTGATATATCACACGGTTGGTTAAAAAAATTTTAATATTTTTTTATGAAATCCTGCCATTGATAAGATTTAATACCCAACAACCATATAATTAACCATGCCGGCAAATTTTGCCTCTGGGTCAAATTTTGAAAAAAATGACCCTCATTTTACTTGTGCCAAAATTTGAATAGGATAATTGACAAAAGGGGTTTCAACGTGTAAGATAACTGTATATAGTTTGAACTTGAAACATCAGACAAGTATCTTAATACTATTCTCTCCCTTTATCAACTTCCTGATCATGGTGCGTTGAATCTGGATCATTGCAGACAAGTATCTTAATACTATACTCTCCCTTCATCAACTTCCTGATCATAGTGCGTTGACTCTGGATCATTGCGCTGTTGTGCTGCAAATCCCAAGCATGTTGGCCAAAAGCACAAGTGATGGTTCTTCCTATGATAGAGAAGCTGAACTCAAGTCTTTTGATGATTCAAAACTTGGTGTGAAGGGCCTTGTAGATTCTGGGGTCACAAAGATCCCACGCATGTTCCATTCTGCCAAGTTGGACTTGACTGACACATCACCAAGTGACTCAAATTTCAGCATCCCCATCATAGATCTTCAAGGCATACACAAGAGTTCAGATCTTCATGTTGAAGTAGTTGACCAAATCAGAAGTGCATGCAAGAAATGGGGGTTTTTCCAGATGATCAATCATGGTATTCCTGTTGAAGTTCTTGATGAGATGATCAGTGGAATCAGGAGGTTTCATGAGCAAGATGCTGAGGTGAGGAAACAATTTTACTCCCGGGATCACAATAGGAAAGTCAATTATTTCTCCAATGGTCGCCTGTTTAGAGATCCGGCTGCAAACTGGAGGGATTCAATTGCATTTGTTGCAAGTCCTGATCCTCTCAAGCCAGAAGAAATACCAGCAGTGTGTAGGTAATGTTTCTAATACTAATTTTGACAACAAATTCTGTAATTGCTCGGGCTTCATAGTTATTCAATAATTTACTAGGGTGGTTTCTCGTTGGTCTGGCTATTAATTGTTATCATCATCATCATTTATGGTGGGAGAGGTTTTACTAGTGAGGGAAGTTACCTCATTCTAACAAAGCCTTAACAAGTGCTTATTGTGGTGCTTTCATGTGAAACTTCCAAAGAAGGACCAAAGCAGGAAATAGGAATAGAATCCTAGACCAGCTTTTGCTCCTGGCATTAAATTGTGGAAATTGCAGAGCCAGTCCTTAGTTGCTCCAGGCTCGGGATAGAAATCACTTGTTCTTAAATCATATTATTTTTTCTGTTCCACCAATCATGTGTTGTCACATAGAAAATAAGTGCTTTAAAAACATAAAGCAGTTATCAACCATGTTCATGTTATCTCCCAGATGTCTAAAGCATCATTGGTGGGACAATTATAAAGGGATATTATCTCGCAGATGTCATTTACCTTTTATTTGAGTTTATTATGGTTCATATTTTTTACAAGGAATTTAGTCAAGGTCAATTGTTGACCCTTTCAAATTCGGACCTTTTCTTTCCCCTTTGATGAAATGATTATGTATTTGTAGAGACATCGTGATGGACTACTTGAAGAAAATAAGGGCATTGAGTCTTACAATATTTGAGCTATTGTCAGAGGCTCTTGGCCTTAATCCTTCTTACCTCAAAGACATGGGCTGTGCCGAGGATCTTTTTATTATGGGTCAATACTATCCACCATGCCCTGAACCTGAATTAACTATGGGTGCTACAAAGCACACTGATGGTGATTTCATGACAGTACTTCTGCAAGACCAGATGGGCGGCCTTCAAGTTCTACATGAGAATCAATGGGTTGATGTTCCTCCAATGCATGGAGCTCTTGTTGTAAACATTGGAGATCTTTTACAGGTAACTACCTACTTAAAACCTCATATATATTATATTATTATGTTATCTACAGATAAATGGTTATGACCCTTGAGAATTACCTATTCAATAGAATGATTGTTAAATAAATTTTGTGGTCTAGATTTAGCTTTAAAAATTATTAGTTGAAAGATGCAAAGATTGTGGAAAGGTCCAGAAAGAGAACATTTGAGTGGATAGTGTGGCCAAAATTATCAAGAAAGTATGTCATGGCATATGGTTAGCCACTATGCTCATGCACTTTATTGTTAGATTGCTTTCAGTGGTTCACAGCCACCGTCTTTATAATTGCTTTAGTTGATGTGGATTCAAGGTGACCACCGCTCCATATCCATCTCAGATTTGCTTTTTCTTGCGGAAAAAATAGCACGTGATAGTTGTGTGACAATCTATGTCATGGACTTTTTTATGACATTAATTTTATTGAACATCTTTCTTAGACAAAGAAAGGTACACATCTTGTAACCATACTTACACTGCTCTTTTTTTTAACGGTGATATTCATAATCATGTTTGTTTTTATTGTAAATCAAACTGAGAATTGAATCATACCACTCTGAAAATTTAATGGAAACAAGGTTGTTAATCGATGACCTGCAAAATTCTGCAGAAAAGACTATTAGAAAAATCATGTAATTAACAAATTGCAGCCGTGGCTCTGTGGTTGTATATATATTAATACTGACCACATGTTATTGCTTATACTTTCTATGTTGCACATCACTCATTTTTCCATGTCATCAAAGCCCTGTAGTTTATCTATATTCTGAGTATCGATTTCCCTCTATCCTTCAGTTGATTTATCTGGTTTCCTGGTTCCATTTCAACATGGTTATTTAGTATTCTAATTTTCCTCAGAGTCCAGAGTATCATGGCCATCCATATATTCTTTGAATTAGCGCAATAAATTTCTAAAGTGACCTAAACCTAAACATTTGTAGGTTTGTTTATTAGCTTACTATTACCGTACACAAATTTTTATGATTACTATGTATCATTTTCCTTTTTAATGGTGCAGCTTGTGACAAATGACACATTCATGAGTGTTTATCACCGGGTCTTAGCTAGGCATAAGGGCCCAAGAATTTCTGTGGGGAGCTTCTTCATGAATTCAAATCCATATGAGTGTACACCAAAGGTTTATGGTCCAATAAAGGAACTGTTATCAGAAGAAAACCCTCCAATCTATAGGGAAATTACTATGAAGGATTTCTTGACACATTTTTATTCACAAGGCCTTGACGGGAACTCGTGTTTGCATCCTTTCAGGTTATGACGCAAAACCAGAATACATGAAGTTGGCTTTACTCTGTAACTTAATTGTTGTCATCAAGTTATGCCTTTATGATTTTCCTTATCTAGTGAACTTTATGTAATTAAAGTCGGTTCTAGATATAGCACAAAGTAAAGCCACATATAATTATTTATACATGACACACTGGCATAATTTATAGTTTTATGTTGTACTATATGACAAATAACATATTTTCTTCATATTGGCGTCAACACACTCCACATCCATCAGTAAAGAATAAAGATCTATACTAAAAACATCAGAAAGTTTGTGTGCAGCTCTGATATAGAAGTTATATACTTGGGCTAATTTACGTGGCGGCTCTAAGGAACTGCAGAGATCTTTGTGCGATGCCAATTATTGCAGTAGGAAGAATTTAATGCTCTTTGGTCATGGCCTTATTTTCGGGTGCTGAGAGGTTTTTGGCTTTTATCAAATTGATGCACTGACTTCTACATTGATTTATTCTGTGAATAATTTTTTATACCAAAAACAGAAAAAAGAAAAGAATGGACAAGACATCGATGCCTCCAAATATGTTTGGCATAAAGTTAACAATAATATTATTTGAACCACTAACAATGAGTGTCCTATTGAAATATTCACACTATTGTCATTAAATGTAATAGATGAGTTTAGTGAATGTGGCTCATTATCACATTCAATAATAATAGTACGTGTGTCTCAATGGAACACCTATTTTACTCCTATTAGTTCGAATAATAACATTGTTGTAAAATTAGACACTACAAAAAGGAAGATGGAAGCATGGGAAGGGAGAAGTGCGAGAATACCAGCTAGAAAAATACAAGAAACAAAGTTCTACATGACCAAAATGTATCATACCACTTTTTCACTTTGTCTCACAAAAATGAAACGATTCATGTACAAATGCCTTCAGACAACTCTCATCAGTACCGCATATCCATACCTTCCGTTCTTTTGGATAATCATACTACACAACAATATGTCAAGTATTGTGAACCTGGTAACCATGGGCTGACCGAGCATATAGTAGGTAGGTCCAAGCTTAACTGAAGCTAGCTAGACCCCAGATTGACTTGGCAGTTGGCAGGCCCAAATATGAACAAGGATTCTTCCTTTCACAGACTTTTCACGTTGGATATCAGTCCAAACAAAATAATAATAATAATAATAAGAGGAATAAGGACTCATTAGTTTCAGCTTTTAATTTTAATTTTCAATTTTTTAACATTTATAATTTTTTTAAAAAAATTAAAAACTAAAAACTAAAACTTATAAATTTCATAATTTTTAGTTTTTTTTATAAAAAATAAAAAAATTAAATCTTCCCAAACTTTTCAGGCCACTCAGTCTGACAAAAAAAAAAGAAAAAGATAAAGAAGAAAAAGCACCCAGGTGTTACGAGTTTTGACTCTGATCTGTTGTACTGCTGTACTTGCTAAAGTTTCCTAGGATCGATTACGGAGTTAGATGCAGTTAGTGATTGAAGAGAACGTACCAAAAATGGCTTTCTCGCACAATGATGAACTCGCAACGTGTACCTCTCCCCGTGTGTATCTTATTATAGGTTTGATGAATAAATAAAATGAATAAAAATTATATATCACATTTAATAATAATAAGATGTATGGTATATATTTATTATATAATTTAATTATACACTAAATATTATTTAGAAAGAGTAATGATAGATATAAAACTAAATTATATAATAAAATCTATTTTATTACCATTAGATTTGATGAATGAGTGAGATATCTTATTATTATTAGATTTAATAAATGAATAAAATGAATAAAAAACACATATCATATTCAATAATAATAAAATATATTATATATATTTATTATATAATTTAATTATACATCTAATATTATTCTAAAATTGTAAGCTCTCTACTACTACTAACCTTTCTTCTGAGGCTGTAGGCCCCAACTCCCAACGATATATTTACAGGTGGCACCAACCTCTCGTATCGCACTTGTGCCAGCTTGCTTGCTTGTCCCATCAATCAATATCGAAAAGTGATAATGAACATTAAAACAGTGTGTATACTATACACCAGGAAGAAAAGGATAAAAATAGTATTTTTTCTCTTTCACTTTTTTGCTTAGCTTTCAATTTTTTTTCTCATCTGATTTAATTTATAAGTTTATATAAATAATTTGTAAATTTTTTACATTATGTTTACTAATTTTAAAGATGGGTTTACAATTTTTTGTACTATGTTTACAAGTTTTAAGAATGAGTTTATAAATTTTTTACACTATATTTACAAGTTTTTGGCTAAAATTAAGCAGAAAAGTGAAAGAGAAAAAATACTATTTTTATCTTTTTCTTCTTGCATGATTTGTGTACTATTTTAGTGTGCAAATAAAGTCACCCATGAGTATCAGGTGTCCTTCTTCATTGCCCTTTCCTTTTCCCCTCTTTTTCCATTCCATTCCACTCCATGTCTCTTATTTGGTCTTCTTATACGTATCGCTGTCTCTCAGTGGCATCACCCCTTCGCAGTTCTATGTATTCCTCAGCGGCATCACCTCTTACTCCTCCTCGCCCCGGGGAAATCCGCCCCTCCCTCCGACCAACTTCGGCCACTTCTCAAACGGAAAGAGAAGCTCAAGTCCTTGCATTTGATGACTCAAAAGCTGGTGTCAAAGGTGTCCTTGATTCTGGGGTCACAAAGATCCCACCCATCTTCCATGTCAACTTGGACCACCCTTTTGACAACTACACCCCACGAACTGACTCAAACTTGTTCAGTATCCCAATCATAGATCTTCAAGACGTAATAAACAGCAAGAGTTCATCAGCACCGCGCCGTCAAGTGGTTGACCAGATCAGAAGTGCATCTCAGAAGTATGGGTTCTTCCAGGTCATCAACCATGGTATTACTGCTCATGTTATGGATGAGATGATCAATGGAATCCGCAGGTTTCATGAACAAGATGCTGAGGTAAAGAAGCCTTTTTATTCCAGGGAGAATAGTAGGAAAGTGAGGTATTTCTCCAATGGTAAGCTTCTCAAGGATATGGCTGCTAACTGGAGGGATACAATTGGATTTGTTGCAAATCCTGATATTCCCAACCCAGAAGATGTACCAGCAGTGTGTAGGTAATGTTAATAGTACTTGTTTGGTCACTAAAACCTTCAAATCCTTTGGCTTGATGGTAGTTCGCCAAATTTACTAGGGTATAGTTTCTCATGTGTCTTGCTATCTATAGTAGAATATAATGTCTGCTGCACAACGTTAAGATGCACATCACCATATATTACATTACATTGAGATGGTGCAATTGAAGTGTAAAGTGTGTGAAAAATGAGGGAGGAATATTAGCTATAATTGGAAAGTAAAGTAGAAACTAAGTAGATGTGAGCTGATGTACGTTTATGTATACGTGTGAGTAACATTATTTTTTTCTATAATGCGTCAATATGTGCAATTAATTGAGAAAATTAAAGCTCTTGGCTTTTCTATGATATAAGCAAGACAGGTATATTCTAGTAATTAATTTAGCATTTAAGCAACTTTCCTCTATTTGGTATTTGTTATATATGGCATTTAATTGGTTAAGGTCTCTTGCGCATCTCACATTCTGAACCTATCAAATTTGGACCTTTTGTTTTTGATGAAGTACTTGTGTGCTTGCAGAGATATTGTGTGTGAATATACAAAACAAGTAAGGGCATTGGGTATTACAATCTTTGAGCTGTTGTCAGAGGCTCTTGGCCTTAGTCCTTCTTACCTTAAAGAATTGGACTGCGCTGAGGCACTTTATATTATGGGTCAGTACTATCCAAAATGCCCTGAACCTGAATTAACTATGGGAATTTCAAAGCACACTGACTGTGACTTCATGACAATACTTCTGCAAGACCAAATTGGTGGTCTTCAAGTTCTTTATGAGAATCGTTGGGTTGATGTTCCTCCAGTCCCCGGTGCTCTTGTTGTAAACATTGGAGATATTCTACAGGTAACTAGAATATTCGTTAATTATGTTTTCTAAAGATGAATGGTCTTGAGATAGCATAAAGATCACCTATTCAATGAAATGCTTATCAGAGAAAGATGTAAAGATTGCAGCAAGATCCAGAGAAAGAAAGTTCTAATGCAAAAAGGAATAAGATTATCAAGATGTAAACCATGGCTTATGGTTTGACACTATGCATATGTACTTTATTTTTAACCATTGCCCTTTACTCTGTCACAAGCAAGTAAAGCAACTGGCTTTAATTTTATGTAGATTGAAGGATGAGTACAGCTGCATATATGTCTTGAATTTGCTTTTGCCTGCATATAAGGATAACATGATGACAGTTCGTATAGAAAGAGTTTTGCGGGAATTGTCTTGATTATTGGATATGATTTGCAAATAGTGGGAAGAAGTGTTATCGAACGATTTCCTGCAATTCTTCCCAGTATAGAACGAGTAATTAATCCAACTACAAGTCTCGATATATACAAAATGCACTGGGCTTTTGTGTTTCTTTCGGTTTCTGTGATTTGTCATGGTCTTTTTTATTTTTGTGAAAATGATCATATTAAATATTGACCACTTTTGTTAGATAATGAAAGGTTCATACATTAGATAATCATATTGCCCACTTTTTTTTTTTTTGGTGGTAATATTCATAGTTGTTATAGTGTTTTCTTTCTTAAGCAAACTGAAAATAGAATTATACAACTTGAAAATTAAATGGAAATCGGTGTTGTCTGCCCATGATCTGCAAAATTCTGCTGAAAAAAAAAACAAAAAAAAACCATGTAATTGAAATGGCCATGTCTCTCCAATCTACATATATGTACTGATGACCATATATCATTGCTTATACGTTTTATGCTTATACCATATGCATCCCAAATTTGTCCATATCAGCATATCTTCTCCCGATGTTACTGTTTTATTACTTCCATTAAAGCCTTTGGGTTTACTTATCTTCTTGGTATCTGTTTGCTCTAATCTTCTTCTGGATAATCTAATTTTCCGCGTGGACCTTTTATTTTTTCACAAAACAGTATATCAGGGCCATCTATATGAACTTTCAATTACAGAAATAAAATTTCAAAGGGATGGCACTATAACACCATGTTAAATGTATAGTTCTCAATATATTACTATCAAGAGGAAGAGTCAAGGACATGTAGCCAAAAAAGAAAAAAAAAGTGAACTAATATGTTCAGGATTTTTATTAGATTACCATTGCCAAAAACAACTTTTTATAATTATATTTATTGATATGCCTTTTATTGGTGCAGCTTATGACCAATGACAAGTTCATCAGTGTTTATCACCGGGTTTTGTCCAAGACTATAGGCCCTAGAATTTCAGTAGTAAGCTTCTTCATGAATTTTACTATATCTGAGTGTACAACCAGGCTGTATGGTCCAATAAAAGAATTGTTATCAGAAGACAACCCTCCACTCTACAGGGACATTACCATGAAAGAAATCTTGACAAATTATTATGCAAAAGGCCTTGATGGGAACTCTTACTTGCTGCCTTTAAGGTTATGAAGCAAATATAAGGTATTAGATTGGTGCCCTCTTGATTCTCATGGAGTTGGCTTTAGCCTTCATTTTGTCATGGTTAACTAGTGCCATTGACTGTCGTTTTCTATTGTCTAGTGAAATTCAAATAAGCAGCATCAAGTTCCAGAGGCACAATGTAAGGCCACATTTAAATAATTGTACCATAGAAGAGCATTACTTAAGGCTTTCTGTATCATGACAATAACTTCATATGGGTGCTGCCAAGTAAGAACTTGTCTTAAGTAGGCAGAAGCTCCATTATGCTACGTTTTCAATCTTTTTTTCCGCCTTTCTCGTATTGAAATAATGACACTTGAAATTTTCTGCAACAAGATACACTAAAGTCTAAAACCTGGTTTACTATCACTTTGGAATCGCAAGTAGCCATTTTGTGAACAATACTGGGACATTTCTAGTCTACAAATTGCAAGAGAAGTGTTTTAATTTTGACCAAATGTATAGATTTAATATAAACTTAGTATATTAATGTTTGTGTGAATATATATCAAGACATACATGTATCATGATAAGATAATGCAGACTAGGTGGTTTGACTTTTCAAGCCAACAATTTCAAACCCAACGAGAAGTCCACAATTGATGCCCAACTACTTTCACGCTTTCACATATTTATTTTGTGCTATTCTAGTTATGCTTTTTGGCCTTTGTCATTTTACAACAGATAATATACTATATTTATGTAGAAGGGTGTTGTAGTTTGGTATCTCTATGATTTTCAACTCTAAATGGAATACAATTGTGCATAATTCAACATAAATAAAATTGTCGCTGATGTGCCTTTAATCTTTCTCTAGTTTCGCCCTCATCATCATCAAGGCCGTATTCATAATTAAGTAATAATTCAAATAAGTGCAGCAGTGCACTGTTAACTGAACCAAAGACCTTCGAATTTCCTTCAACTGTCTGGCGGATAATAGAATATGCTTTGCTCAAACTATGCTGAACCCCAATGAAATTGTAAAGTTTGTCACAAGCTGCAAGAATACACATTACAAATACACAAACCAGGTTTCACATTTTCAAATAAACTATGCTATAAAATGGTACACCTTCTCAATGAACTATACCAATGACGCATATTTATTTACATAATTACGTTTCTAAACGGATTTAATGTTATAAACATACCAGATACGAGCAATATATCCCCCGACTGATGAATGCTGAAACCAATTATTCATATATGATAGTTGAATTGATGTCATAAAATGTATGATGAATTTAATTGCAATATTTATTGGACAATAAGGCAACCATAAATAAAGTGATATTTTAATGTTGCAAGGACAAGAGAAGTGACGCAAACAAAATATATTTTACGCAATCTGATAGGAAGAGCATATATAAAGAACTTAGAAAAATTAATAATTTGCATGTTAATTAATGCAGGAAAAGAAAAGATTGATGTAACCCAAAATAAATTAAAAGCTAAATTCACAATATAACGTACCAACTTTGTACACTAGCGGCTATTTCACAATCCTCCCTTGTCTAACTTCTTATAGTGATTGTAGAATTGTTGTGCATAGAGAGCAAACTGTATTTTCTGCTAGTTTAGTAGTGAACATCATGGTTGTCACAAGCAGTAATGTGTTAGATGCAGGTAATAATGATCCCACTTATGACAGGAATGCTGAAGTGCAAGCATTTGAGGACTCAAAACTTGGTGTGAAGGGCCTCTTAGATTCTGGGGTGACAAAGGTACCCCGCATGTTTTATTCTGGAGAGTTAACCCTTTGTGAGACCTCAGCAACTGATTCAAAGTTCAGTGTTCCCATCATAGACCTTCAAGATGTGCACAAGAACTCATCCATGCATGTTGAAGTGCTTGACAAGATAAGGAGTGCATGCCAGGAGTGGGGGTTTATCCAGGTGATCAATCATGGTATTCCTGTTCATGTTTTGGATGAGATGATCAATGGAATCCGCAGGTTTCATGAACAAGATGATAAGGTGAAGAAATCTTTTTTCTCCCGGGATAACAACAAGAAGGTCAGGTATTTCTCCAATGGTAGTGGTCTGTTCAAAGACCAGCCTGCTGACTGGAGGGACAGTATTGCATTTTTTGTTAGTCCTGATCCTCCCAATCCAGAAGAAATACCAGAAGTATGCAGGTAATGTTGTTAATACTATTTTTCATACCATGTAATTTCTTAGCCGTGATAATGGTTTATCAATTTACTAAGGTGATTTTTCAAGCATAAATTATTAGGTGCTTGCGAATTAGCCGATATAATTATGCGTTGACCATTTATGAAGTGACATTTCAGCTTTAGATAGTGGGAAGACCGACACTAAATTACACATTTAGTTGAAATATCACTGTATAAATGATTAAAGCACAATCATATTTGGTACTCCATAGACTCCTAATAATTTTAATAATTTATCCTCGTGAGGGGTCCTAGGATTTATGATCAATATGGGTATGCAGTAAATTGAAAAAATTGCAGAGCCGGACCTTATTTGCTCTTGGTTGTTTTATGATATAAGCAAAACAGCTAATCAAGAAATTTAGCAATATCTTTGAAACTTCAGTTATTTCATATCTGTTACATGGCTTTTTGGTTAAGGTCACTTGTGAATTTCACTTGCTGGCCCTATCAAATTTGGACCTTCTATTTTGCCTTTGACTTAATGATTATGAATTCTGTAGAGAAATTGTGATTGAATATACAAAGGAATTGAGGAAACTGGGTTGTACAATCTTCAAGCTATTCTCAGAGGCTCTTGGCCTCAATCCTTCTTACTTGAATAAGTTGGAAGCGGCTGAAGGGCAGTGCCTTTTGGGTCACTACTATCCGGCATGCCCTGAACCTGAATTGACTATGGGCGCCACGGAGCACACTGACTGTGACTTCATGACAATAGTTCTGCAAGACCAGACAGGTGGTCTCCAAGTGCTTCATGAGAATCAATGGGTTGATATTCCTCCACTGTATGGGGCTCTTGTTGTAAACATTGGGGACCTTCTAAGGGTAAGTACTGTAATTGTCATTGTCAGTTATGGTAATTTGCTTTTGACTCCATATAAGAATAACATGGTTAGAGTTTGCCTTGCTGTGACTTTCTTCATCATGGACATTTTCTATTCTTGTAACACTGATTTTTATTGGACACCTTTCTTAAACAAGGAGAGGTACGCTTATATAATAACAGAACCATTATTTTCAAATGGTGATTTAGACTACAAAATCGACATGTGGTGAGCAATATAGAAATAAGTGTGGATTTCAGTTATGTAAACAAAATGCATTCAGTAACATCTCTCATTCATTATTAGTTAGCACCACATTCAACACTTACATAACTAAAGTCCACACTTATTTGGACACGATTCAGAGAATGTCGATTCAGGAGTCTAAAAGCCAAGTTCAAAACATTTCTTACATCATATTTCAGGTGATATTCATTGCTGCGATTGTTCTCTCTTTCTGGTACAGCTTGTAACAAATGACAAGTTCATCAGTGTTGATCACCGGGTCGTAGCGAGGCATATCGGCCCTAGAATTTCCATAGTATGCTTCTTTGTGAACACTTCACCACAGGTTACATCTCAGGTTGTTGGTCCAATTAAGGAACTGTTATCAGAAGAAAATCCTCCAACATATAGGGACACTGCTTTGAAAAATGTCTTGGCACATTATCCAGAAAAAGGCCTTGATGGAAACTCTCCCTTGAAGCCTTTCAGGTTGTGAAGTAATTGTTGAGAACTAGAGACCGGTGAACTCTTGATTCTCATGGAGTTGGCTTTAGTTTGCATCTTATTACTTACTTGTGCCTCGGACTGTGATTTTCAATATCTGGGGAGTTTTAATTAAGCATCATTAGGTGCTAGAGACTGAAGAAAGTAAAGGCACCTTTGATGATTTGTAATATAAAGTTTATGTATTAATAATATTATAAAAATGGAGTGTTGAGTGTATTATTCTCATACTATATAAGAATTTATATATTGTATGTAATGCTACCATTTGATAAGATTAATCAACCTCTAATAATTAATGTGAGGGGAAAGCCTTCACATCATTCAATAGGAAAATATATGACAAAACAAGTTCAGGCAGTAACCGTGACAAGTTAAGAAAATGCTTGGACAATGTTAACAAAAATGTCTTAGTCTCTGAGATGATGTAGCTATTTGAAGTGCAACTTTTCAAATTGTCATGTAATAAGCGTGTAATATTTTTCTTCAAACAACCTAGGAACCTTATATAAATATATGTTGTTGGTGAAAGAAGACTTGAGAAAGGATTTGTTCACAATTAGTTTGACTGGAATAATTATTTTGTAGATAAAAGAAAATATGTACACGGATAATAGTGAAAAAAAAAATAATGAACACTTTCTTAACTTTTAAATGACATATATAATTGAAAAAAAATCGTAAAAAGATAGTTATAGGAAAATAAGAGTAAAAAATATTTTTGTCCTAATATTTTCAATTTGACTTCATTTTGATCCTAATAAAATCTATAACATCAATTTAATTTTAAAATTTTTAATTTTGACATCAATTTGATCATAATAAAAAATTTTATATTAATTTGATCCTAATATTTTTAATTTCTACATCAAGCTAGTCCTAATAATTTTTTATGCCATATCAATTTAATCATTTATTTAAAGTTGAAATCAAATAAAATGACGAAATAATGTTAGCAATTTTATTAAGATTAAATTAATATCAAATTAAAAATGGTAGGATAAAAAAAACTATTTACTCAAAAACTAGGTAAAAACATAGACAATTTGCTATTTGAAAGTAGAAATGATGTTGCAATTGACTATAGAGTTATGTTATTTGTATACATATTTTATGAGATATTATACGCATAGAGATATTTCATGTTTAATATAATATGACAATAAATTTATGACATAGATATAGATGTAGGAAAAAAAAACAAAATAAGAGGAGTGGACTAACAAAATTAAAATATTAAAAAATTCAATTTTAATGTATTAATAATATAAAATTATTTTACATTATCATTTAATCAAAATATTTTATGTAGATGATTTTTTAAATAGTAAATATAAAAATTAAATATCATAACTCATATAATAATACGTGATTAAGTGATTCTGTAAAAGCCTTTTATCGTCCATATATAAAAATTAAATCTATAATAACATAATAAAATAGAAAAGAGAAATAATAGTGAAATAAGTTTATTAGCTATTTTATTGATCATGAAACATTTTTAACAATGATCCACTTCATTAGATAGGATATAATATCGTTCAATTATGTACCTCTTCCCACCCAAATATGACTTGTTACCCCGTCACTGTCAGGCATACAAATAACAGCATTATTTATAAGATTATGTTATTTATATTTATGATATATAAAGTGTCGTGTCAATTTATATCTTATTTATTGTTAAATAAAGTATAGACTTTTTTCATAACATCTACACCATATATAATAATAAATAAAATATAGGTAGACATAATATTTCATATTAATATAAATAATATATTTTTTTTCTATTGATATCCAGCTATGATACGAAAGGTGTCGATAAAAGATATCAATAGAAGCCAACCTTGTACTGCTGCTGACCATACATATTACTAGCGCACCAGTCCACAATGAGTTCTACAACTGACGACCGTTTCCAACAACTGAAGGCCTTCGATGAATCCAAGGCCGGCGTCAAAGGCCTTGTCGACTCCGGCATCACCAAAGTCCCTCAAATTTTCATCAGGCCGCCGGAAGACCTCGCTGCCGGCGACCCAGTTTCCGGCGAACGGACTCCGACCAAGCTCAGGATTCCGGTCATCGACCTCAAAGACGTCGCCGGAGACCGCCCCGGCGTGGTCGCAGGAGTCCGGCACGCTGCGGAGACGGTGGGGTTTTTCCAGGTTGTGAATCATGGGGTGGTCGTGAAGGTGTTGGAGGAGATGTTGGGGGCGGCGCGTGATTTCCACGAGCTGCCACAGGAGGTGAAGGGAGAGTACTACACGAGGGAGAAGATGAAGAAGGTGAAGTATGTGAGCAACTTTGACTTGTATCGGTCGAAATATGCTAACTGGAGGGACACACTGTTTTGTGTTATGGGTCCTGAACCCCTTGATCCTCAAGAATTGGCTCCTGTTTGTAGGTACTTTAAACTTTCCGAATTGGGAAGTTATGGATAGCTGAAAACTTTCAGGTTCCATATGCATGCCATCGAGAATATCATGATGATCTGTTTCGTTGCAAACTTTGATTTTTCATGAGCTCAATTTTGCTAAAATTAATTTTGGAGAAAAAGATGATTTTGAAGTAAGTTGATTTATATCCCCTTAGATGAGCCTACGGTACGTCTGGCGCTGAATACTCTAGAAAAGTAAAGTTGATTTGTATTTGGTATTCTCGTATGAAAAGGGATTCACTGATTCTAGTTCTAGCATTGATTCTCAGTGTTTGTAGTTGGTTCACTGAAAATAAAAAAGTTGCTTTAAAATCAATTTAAGAACTAGAGTTCTGTTTTAAGGACAATCAATTGTAAAATGGGTAAACATTATTTTGTAATTACAAAACCCCGTTTGACCTGTCCAAAGAAACAGAACCAAACACGCTATCGAGATTACTTGAATATCAAATATCATGGAATTGTAAAGGCAATATTGTTCTTGCCAACCACTCTTCGTAACTGAGGTTTTTGTGTCTGTGTGTGAATCGAATTTGCAGGGATGCAACTATGGTGTACTCAAGGCAAGTTAAGGTATTGGGGAGCCTTTTATTTGAATTGTTATCTGAAGCACTTGGACTCAACCCTGACCATCTTGAAAGCTTAGATTGTGCAAAAGCGCACTTAATTCTAAGCCACTATTATCCAGCATGTCCAGAGCCTGAACTGACTATGGGAACTACCAGGCACTCGGATCCTGACTTCCTGACAATTCTGCTTCAAGATCACATTGGTGGCCTCCAAGTTTTGAGCCAAAATGGGTGGATTGATGTCCCTCCCGTTCCTGGAGCTCTAGTTGTTAACATTGGAGATCTTCTGCAAGTAAGTCCATTCTTTATCCCCCCCCCCCCCCCCCAATTTATTGTTCGCAATGAAATTAATATAGGAAAAGTACTCCTCTTTCTGAAATACATTGGTTGTATGAACTAAAGCATGTTTGGCAACATATATAATTGTTTGTTTTAAAGCAGTCTCAAGAAATTTTTCTTTATTACAGCTGTATGACCCTAAGCTAATCCAAACGCGCCCTAATTTAATGGAAAAATTAAAAGAAAGATGATGATGATGATGAAAATGCATTCAATTTACACCCTAATAATTGATTTGCATATAGGAATTCTTTATATGTGCAGATCACATTGCGAGGTTTGATCATTCAAATTCTCAGTGTTCACCAAATGTCGATGTGAATTCATTGCATTACATCAGATGATTAACTAACATTCACCATTGCATTGTTCCTTTTCTTTTAAAATCCATTTTTGGTATTAATCGTAAACTAATCCTTAATACCCTCAGCTTAGTAAAACAGAATTTTGAGCAGAACACAAATGAAATTTTGTGGCTAAACCAACACCATATCGATTTGTTCAGCATGCAAAATAAAAATGCTTCTGTTCAGCCCCTACAGGCTCACTTACATGTTGCATCATCGTATTATTTTTGCTGTTCTCCCTATGAATTGATATTATATTAGGACAAGGTATCAATTGCATTTACTGATTAGATAATAAGACTAAATGGGGTAGAACCATATGAACAATAAACTCTTATCAACCTTATTCTCTAGACAAAACATTGATCCTTCCTTTTTTATAGTTGGCGTAAAAGACAGTTATATGATCGTGTGCGGCTAATTGATCCAACAGCTTATGCAAGCATCTCTCTGTTGTTATGAAGAAAAATAATTGTCTTGAAAATGGATTTAATGTTGCAATGTTGCAGCTAATATCAAATGACAAATTCAAAAGCGTGGAGCACCGTGTGCGGGCAAACCATAGAGGGCCTAGAGTATCAGTGGCATGCTTTTTCACTCTTCATCTCTACCCAACAACAAGAATGTATGGCCCCATCAAGGAACTCTTGTCAGAGGATAACCCCCCAGTGTATAGGGAAACATCACTCAAAGATTTCATTGCTTACTATGATAGCAGGGGTCTCGATGACTATGGGAATTCAGCTCTGAACCATTTTATGTTAAGGCGGTAAATATGGCATGAATGAAAGTGTATTTATGATTATTCTTAGGTCTTTCACAATAATCAGGTCTTGATTTAAAATAAACCTTAATGGTCATGCATATGATGAGTGAGATCAACACTTTCACAGCCATAAATCTCGAAAAATGACGTGTGTGTATATATATATATATATATAAGAGAAATTGGGTCAATCTTTTTGCTCCATTGGAAAAAATGATATTAGTATATTTTTAAAGACATCTTTTTAGATACGCATGGGTAAGGTAAATGATTAGACAAACAACATTTCAAAGAAAAACATTTTGAGTATTTTTCAATGGCTATACTTTAAAGGTGTCCTGTTTTTTTTATTTTAATACTAAAAGGTGTCCTAATTTATGTTCATGAATAATATACAAATAATAACCCTTACATTTACTTGCTGAAATTTGGAAAAAGAGTATTCAACTCCTTTAAACTTATACCCTTTTACAAAGTGTCACCATGAACTTTAAAATCTTTCTACTTAGTCTTTAAATTTTAACTTATAACTTAAAAGATTCTTATATCAAAGAATTTGCTAAAATTAGTAGTAATTATATGGTCTAAATTTTGTCAAAAGTCTAAATTTAATGTAAAATAAATGGCTAATATGTTTTATGTGTTATCATAATAATGAACAAATTTAAAACAAAACAGTTTATTGAAGCATTAATCAAAGTTTAAGGATTAATTGAGAAGATTTTAAAGTTGGTAACAGTGATTTGCAAAGGGTAAAAGTTTAAGGTGGTTTTATATTCGTTTCCGCTTAAATTTCTTAGTTTACATGTCAATTTATCATCAAAGGACCAAAAACTGTATACATTCACTCGTTTGTATGTCATATTCCAATTTTTATGGGTTCAATTATCATATCAAAATATGATCAAGAACAAAGTAGTTATTTTAGTAGACTTCATACTCGCATAGCAAAATCTGCTTTTTGTAATGTTACTGCTATGAACTACTTTGTGCCAATGAAAGAAAGGTTAATGGCATTCTCTTATTTGACTAGATGTCTCTCAACCATCTCCGCAGCTAATCATGAATGATAGGTTTCACAACAGCATTGACAGTATCCATGAGTTTCTTGCTTTGAAACACAGCAAATAATTCCTATTTTAAAATTATTCCCAGTTGTCAAAAAAAATTTCTTGAAACAAAATGAACAATAACAATTCATTTCACATTTCTTTTTCAAAAAATTATTAAAAATCAATAAAAAGACCATCACCCAATGATAAATGATGGCTAAAGATTTTGCAACAATTCATGGAATAACTTTGATGTTATTTATCAATTCTCGTAAGAAAAATGTTATTTATACTCATTATGTGTAAGACATCTTGTCAATTTATATCTCATCCACCATGCATCATGAATATAAATAACATAACTCTTCTTGTAATATGTACACACAGATTTAAAAAAAATGGCATACACATGCTTAAATCTCACATAGATCTCTATTTTGTGTTTTTATATATATTTTTTTACGAGAGAGAAAAGACTTGAATATAAAAGCTTGCAAATAAGGCCATGTATTAAAAATAATCACACTTATCGTACTAAGTATTTATAAATACTTGACAAAAGTATGTATTAAATACCTT
This sequence comes from Dalbergia cultrata, assembly GCA_031216105.1. Lineage (NCBI taxonomy): Eukaryota > Viridiplantae > Streptophyta > Magnoliopsida > Fabales > Fabaceae > Dalbergia > Dalbergia cultrata. The sequence goes on from CM062344.1 coordinate 66,763,283, forward strand.
TTTATAAATTTAATGTAATGAATTATTTATATTAAATTTAATAATCTTTTGTACTTCTTTAACAAATGTTTATGGAAACTGATGAATAAAGTCTAAAAATAGAAAATTAACGTTCCTTGTAAGTGGCATCTCCTTTAGTCTAACCTTTTATCCATTATTAAAAGTGTTAGCATAAGATTACACCTAACCTAAAGTAGGTTACGGCCATGTTTTGTCTTTTAGTAGATTTACCATTGTGGTTTTTAAAAGGCGTTAATATTCGCCTAATCTTTCAAAAATAAATAATAATAACTTAGATTTTTAATTATGTAAATCGTCATTAAGACCAATGTTTATGCACAAAATATGATCAATTTGATTAATTAATTCTTATTATTACACATAAAAAAGTTAATTCTTATTATTAATATTAACCTTTAAAAAAATAAATTTATGGCATCTATCATTTTACAGAAATTAATTAATACTATTATCTTTTAAGATATAAATTGATATTCAATTTGAATTACATTATTGATCTATATAAAAGATTTTAGTACAAACATTCATTCGGTCATATATTATTACTTCAAGTTATTATTAATTAACAATTCTAAACATTTTAAAAAATGGTTACTGTAGCAAGATTTGATTAATTTATATAAATTGTTAGTAAAAAAATAAATTTATATAAATATCTAGCTATAATATTGCTATATCAACAAAAGATAGACTCAACTTCTTACTACTTCTTCCTTTTTAGAATATATATCTATTTTCAGATAATTTTATATTTTAAAATACTTATCTACTTTTAGATTATTTTATATTTTAATTCAATATTTATTTCCTTTTTTCCATGTAACCCTAAGGTATTTCATTTAATAAGAATACATTAGTTCATTCATTATATTTTACTTTAATCTTATCACATTTATTATTATCTTTTTTAATACATAATCTTGTCCATAAGTGACAGTTATACACCACTGGATTATAATGTCAATTGCCAAGTTCTTTTATTCATTCAGTATCTTCTATTCGCGATTTTCTAGTTTCTACCCTTCTTTCAAACGTGAGGTTTGTCCGTAGTTGACAAACTTGCGTTGCAAAGGTTAAAACGAAAAAACAGACAAAGAAGGGAAGAGGAAACACGTTTCTTTACATTCGAAGCTAGTTAAAGGTGTCTGTCTACGACAATGTCTCTCGCCGGAAGTTCAACACCCTACGACCGCTTCCGACAACTGAAGGCCTTCGACGAATCCAAAGCCGGCGTCAAAGGCCTCGTTGACTCCGCCATCACCAAACTGCCACAAATCTTCATCCGGCCGCCGGAAGAACTCGCCGGGAACGACCCATTTTCCGGCGATCCGTCTCCTACCCAGATCACGATTCCTGTCATTGACCTCAAAGGCATCGCCGGAGACCGCGCCGGCGTGGTCGCCGGAGTCAGGGATGCGGCGGAGACGGTGGGGTTTTTCCAGGTGGTGAATCATGGGGTGCCATTGGAGCTGTTGGAGGAGATGTTAGGGGCGGCACGTGAGTTCCACGAGCTGCCGCAGGAGTTGAAGGGAGGGTATTATAGCAGAGAGAAGACGAAGAAGGTGAAGTATGGGAGCAACTTTGACTTGTATCGGTCGAGATTTGCTAATTGGAGGGACACATTGTTCTCTGTGATGGGTCCTGATACTCTTGATCCTCAAGAATTGCCTCTGGTCTGCAGGTAAATTTGAAAATTTATTTACACCAAAAAAATATTGACAATTCATATTTTTACGAATTTAATTTCTATATATTTTTAGAATCGACCAATAAAAATTTAAAGATGTGAAATCATGGTAGATAATTATCTTAGTGAGTTGTTATTTAGGATAATTTGCCCTTTCTTTGAAAAAAAAAAAATCTATTGGTTGACAGCATCATCGGTGTATAGACACGATGGGATGTTTCATGTAAGCATGTCATTTAATTGAACAAATCGAGGGGGTTGGTAAGATTGTGTGTTTGTTTTTGAAAGTTGACAGTTTTTAATTGTGGTTTGTGGACTCCATCTCAAGGTAATGTACTCTAGTAGTAGGAAAGGTGCAGTAAAGTGAGATTTAGATATGTGCAGAATCTGGTCATTTTCAAAAGCTTGCAATGAAATTTTGGGGTGATATCTAATGATTTACTTAGTGCTATGTGAAAGCATGCAAATGTTAATATGTCTGTTGAAGCATTACTTAAAAGATAATGACTAGAATTTGTTAATATGTCATATTGATTGACTAATATCATTTGCAAACTCTAATTTTCCATGACTAGTGTTGTGCCGTAAATTTATATATATATATATAATGCAACCTGCTGGATGTATCTGGTTTTGCTTCAAAGTCTGTGAACTAATGAGTTAGGAAAACAGAATTTAATTTGGAGGAGGAAAATAACTGCCTGCTTGTCCTGTATAATTATGTTTGAGCTAAAACTTATATACAGAGATGTAACAATGGAGTACTCGAGGCAAGTTAAGGTATTGGTGAGCTTATTATTTGAATTATTATCAGAAGCACTTGGACTCAACGCTGACCATCTTGAAAGCATTGACTGTGCAAAAGGGCACTCAATTTTAAGTCATTATTATCCAGCATGTCCTGAGCCTGAACTCACTCTGGGCACTAGCAGACACTCAGATCCTGGCTTCCTCACAGTTTTGCTACAAGATCACATTGGTGGCCTACAAGTTTTCAGGCAAAACAAGTGGATCAATGTTCCCCCTCTCCCTGGAGCTTTAGTAGTGAACGTTGGGGATATGCTACAAGTAAGTCCACTATTTTTCGCCCTCTTTCTACTAATATTGAAAGAGAGATTACAATTTTCAGGGATGTGATAGATAGAATATGTCACATATTTTCAATAGTATGGCCTAATTCAAAAAATAAATGATTAGAACCAGAGGTGTCAAATGGATTAGTCCATCCTATTATGTCCTGACCCATGTGGGTTAGGGCCAAAATTTCCATAGAGCTAGAAAGCTCACACTTGTGAAAAGTCAACAAGACCAAAAACTCACATGGGCCAAGTGAGATAAGGTTAGCTTATTGGCCAACCCACTTAAAAAAAATTCTAAATTTTCTCAAATTTTTAAATCAACTAACCCTGGCCCACCTATGGGTTATTCTAAATCAACTAGTTGGGCTAACATTAGCCCATATGTAGGTCAAGGTTAAAGTTAGCCCATTAAAAAGATTTGCAAAATATAGTTTTTTTTATAAGTGGGCTAGTCCTAACCTGTTAGACCCACATGGATTTTTGTTCCTATGTACTTTTTGTAAGTGTGGGCTTTTTTATCCTAGCCCATGTAAACCGATACTTAATTTGGGTGAGTTATCCCATAGATAACTTTATTAATGTGGACTTTATTCACACCTCTAACTGTCTAGAACTATGCTTCATATTGTCCTCTCTTAATGTGAACAACACATGTTGCATGGTTTGATCATTCTAAATCTCCGTATTGTTTATTTCTATCATGTAAAAATTTTATATGACTTAATCATGTAGAGATTATTACTATTCATTAGATTGATCTGTGGTACGTAGGTTAGAACCCTACTTCTTATCAATGGTAAAAATTTATACATAATCGGGATCTTTTAGTAATCTGAGATACGCAATTTACAAGGCCAATCATATATATCCATGAGTAGTGTAATACCTTTTTGAACAAATATTTGGCCGAATGGACGTTCTATGTTGCCATACTGCAGCTTATATCTAATGACAAATTCAGAAGCGTGGAGCACCGTGTTCTGGCAAACCATAAAGGGCCTAGAGTATCGATTGCATGCTTTTTCACTCTTGATCACTACCCGTCATCACCAAGAATATATGGCCCCATCAAGGAATTGCTAACACAAGATAACCCCCCTGTGTATAGGGAAACAACATTGCAGGATTTTAATGCTCACTACTATGGCAAGGGACTTGGTGGGGATTCAGCTCTTAAGCATTTTATGTTACAGCAATAAATATGAATTGTAATCTCTGATTGATTATTTAGTGGTCTTCCATAATAATCAGAATAAATTAGACCAATCATCATGCTCATGCATCTGAGTGAGATCAAACAAATCATAGGCGTGCGTGGTCCATGACATTCTTTTTCTTTGGTACTTAAAGATGTTATACTTACAAGTTACAACATACCTCTTACAAATTTTATGAAACCATGCATTAATCACTAATTCACATTTGGCGGTCTCTTATCAGATATCGTATCTGAATTCCTAATTATTATTCTATTGTGCAAGTTGGGCGCCTAAAGCTTCTTTCGGTGAATTATGTACAATTCAGTCACTAAAACCGGTACAATTTTTTTTTTATATAATTATGTTGGCCAAAACGATATCCTCTGAATCTTAACATAATGTTAAAATGACAACGTTCAAGAGAAATATGTTTTCCACCGATCAAATAATAGCCGACCAAAGATTAGATAAATACCACCTCTTGCAATAGAAATAAAAGAACCGCTCTAAATGAGGTTTAGTTTCAATTAGTAGCAACGCATAGGTAACGGTGTTATATGTTTCTGGAAATAATGCATGAACGGATGGCACCGCAGCAGTCACACTTATCTGATCTCTATTAAGAGTTATATGTATTAGATTGTGTGTGGAATATTATGTTGACACACACTTCATTCACTATTGAATGGAGTATAGACCATATTCAACTATGATTCACACCTTATTTGATAGTGAATAAAATATGAATCGACATGATATCTCACACACAATGAGTATAAATAATATTTTTGCTTTGTTTATTTGGCAGTTTTGCTCTAGTTCTTTTGTCATCAAATTGCCCTTTTACACAGAGACGTGTTTCAATTAATATTATTATTTTATTTTGGAAAATGTTAGAATATAGGGGTATATAAATTTGTAGATGTACAAGTAAGTTACATCATTTTGTTCCATTCAATTACGACTCTCATTCTCCGTGATAAATTTGATAATTTTCTTTGATAGTATAGTGTTACTATTCCATGTCGGTTACATGTAGACCTTTTGATAATAATTCTCTTAATGCCAACTACATAGAAATAAACACACAATTAATGGCGAAGCTAATTTTTTGGATGTTGGCTTATGCCATTTATATTGACGGTATCTTTCAAGTGTCAACAGTAAGCCAATTCCACAGGCAACTAGATTAATGATGTGGACCTTGCAGTCTATGTAGATAACACGTAGAGCAATTGGACTACATGTCCCTGATCCCTGGGATTTGCTTCAAGGTACAAATAATAAGAAAATGACCTTTTAGTTAGACATGCATGCTCAATTTGAGTTTCCATAATTACAAAAAAAAGTTGAAGTCGGTGAAGTTTTAAAGATTTTCAAACCATGGTTTGACTTTAATTAATTAATTAATTAAATCTTAAATAATAATCAAATTATCATGAACTTAAGAGGATTTAATCTGAAAAAACCATTAATTCATAGATGAATAAATTCAAGTATTCCTTATATTCAGCTCAATCCAATATACTTAAAAGTAATAATAACCTCCCTGTTGTCAGTAAGAAAGGATCATCATAATGAATAAAATAATTATTTATATGATTTATCATTTTAATATTAAATGGTATTATATACTATCCAAAAATTAAACTCTTAAAAAAAATTTATCAGATTTTTCAACATAAAAAATATTTTTATATGCTCTTTCTAGATAAGATTGTTTTTTTTTCTGACAAAGCAATAAAATGATTAGACCAACTGGTCCGTATCCAACGGCAACTACTATAAGAAAGTAAAGCAACTTCAATGTGTTCACAGAAGGAACAACAAAACGGGAAACCCACACGGCTACGCACGATTCGAAGCAACGTACGCTTGTTTGTTGTTATATTACACGACAATGGATGTTGCCGCCGCCGGACAATCGCTCGCCGGAATTTCAACAACCTACGACCGTTTCCAAGAACTCAAGGCCTTTGACGAATCCAAACGCGGCGTTAAGGGTATCGTCGACGCCGGAATCTCAAAGGTGCCTAGAATTTTCATCAAGCCGCCGGAGGAGATCGCCGCCGGCGACCCATTTTCCGGGGAACCGACTACGACCCAGTTCAGTATTCCGGTGATTGACCTCTCCGGTGACCGTGCAGGGGTGGTCGACAGAGTCCGGCGGGCGGCGGAGACGGTGGGGTTTTTCCAGGTGGTGAATCATGGGTTGCCCTTGAAGCTGTTGGAGGAGATGGTGGCGGCGGCGCGTGAGTTCCACAGGCAGCCGCAGGAGTTGAAGGCAGAGTATTACACCAGGGATAAGAAGAGGAAGGTGAAGCTTTGGACTAACTTCGACTTGTATCTGTCAAAGTATGCTAATTGGAGGGACACACTGAATTGTACCATGGCACCTGAATCTCTTGATCCTCAAGAATTGCCTCCAGTTTGTAGGTAATTTGTAAGCTTATGAACTTTGAATTCTCGGGTCTGCTTTCTACTTTCTGATTTCATCTTCTATACTTTTTCTATTCAAAGGAAATATTGAAAATAATAAAAATAATAAAATTCTATTTTTAAGTTTTCATTTCTTGTTGCAATTTCCTTCGGGATCATACCTGGATGTATTCATATTGGATATATCATACAAGTTATTTTTAGATGATCTCAATTATATTTTACGTGTTTTTTTATTAGATTTTGTACCTTATTCACACATCGTACTCATGTTGTATCGGATATTTCAGTTCTATCCATGCATTTAACTTGGATGTTAGGGGATAAAGGGTGGGGACGAGAGTTGAATTCGTAACCTCCCTTGGTCATTAAGATGTGCATGAGTCCATTGCTATATGTAGGCTCACATGCCTATAATAGTGCATATTTGATAATACCTTAGTTCTAGAAAATAATCTTTTAATTTTTTTTTTCAACAGCTTTTGATTGATTATAAACTTAATTAAGCCAAAAATAAGCATATATCGAAACACGCCTGTAGTGTACATATAAAGTTAGTTAGAATCAAATAAGGAAAGAGAACTAACTATATGTGTGGTACAAATCTTGACAAAGCAAAGGCCAAGAACTTCAGAGTTTTGTTTTTTAGTGGACACATATTACTGTTTACTTAGCTTGCTGCTTTAGTACATGGCTGACATGGGCAATAATGTGGACATTTTAAGTCCAAATTTGTTGTGTGTATATATATCAATCTTTGAAGGTTGACCTTGGTCTATATGTGGACTCAAGGTACGTAAGATGGTTCAGGTTTTTAGATTAGATAGGAGTTGAAATTACATATTGACAAATGACAAGTTGAATATGTGTGAAATAATCATTTTTTGACATACCCAATAGTTTGAGAGTTTGTGAACTAGAATGACATAGCAAAAACATTTGTTGGGAAGAATTATTGTGCACTCTCACTGTATAATCAATTTTCTTCTAACATAATATGCAGGGATGTAATAATGGAGTATTCAAGGCAAGGTCAAGTATTGGGGAACCTTTTATTTGAATTATTATCAGAAGCACTTGGACTCGAGCCTGAGCATCTTAAAGACATGGATTGTGCTAAGGGACACTTAATTTTCTGTCACTATTATCCAGCATGTCCTGAGCCTGAATTGACTATGGGCTCTAGTCGTCACACAGATCCTGACTTCCTCACAATTCTTCTTCAAGACCCCATTGGTGGACTCCAGGTTCTAGTCCAAAATCACTGGATTGATGTTCCCCCTATTCCTGGATCTCTAGTTGTAAACATTGGAGATCTATTACAGGTAATTAAGTATAACACATGCATAGTTTCATCTTGTTTTATCATGTGTCTTGGTCACCCTAAAACATAGATGTGAATTCACTGCATTAGACAAAATGAGTAAGTAACACCATCATATCAAGTAGATTTTGTATATCTGTCCCCTGAAACTTTCAGGTCGAGTGAATATTCAATTCATTCAAAAAATGTGCACTATTTGACTTAATCAAATGCTTATCCCGAAAGACCCTAAGCTTTTTGGAACTCATGACTTTTTTAACTCAGATTCATGCCATGACAGAGATATTTATACCTGAACCAGCAACTAGTTAATCTGTACTTGATTAGACCACAAATCAACTGCATTATGATGATGTTGAACCTGGCTCACTTGCATCATCATTTTATTTTTGTTGTACGTGGTTTGACATATTCTGTTTTTTCATGAATTTGTATTCTATTAGAACTATGCATCATTAGCAAATTTGAAATGATTCATTAACCTGACTTTTCCAATTGAATTTGAAAGTGTAGATTTGGTTGGAGGGTAAAAATTGGGGTTTGGAGTGTGATTTTTTCATAAGTAAGTTTCACACAACCATACACAACCGAAATATATTGTTGTGTGGTTCTTTGATCCACCAACCTCTAATGAACAACTCTGTGCCTTTGTGTCTGTAGTGTGTAAACTTTAGATGGGGTGAATGAATGTTATGTTTTTATACTGCAGCTTATATCCAATGACAAATTCAAAAGCGTGGAGCACCGTGTTCTGGTAAACCATAGAGAGCCTAGAGTATCAGTTGCATTCTTCTTCACTCATGATCACTGTCCATCAACAAGAATGTATGGCCCCATCAAGGAATTACTGTCAGAAGATAACCCCCCCGTGTATAGAGAAACATTATTGCAGGACTTCAATGCTCACTTTTATAACAAGGGACTCGATGGAAATTCAGCTCTTACCCCTTTGAAGTTACTGAGATAGAAAGATATTCCTTCGGTTAGTTCTTAGAACAGTTTGTAAGCATCATGGAACATGCATCTTAGGATGATTATTTGATATTTGTCGTAGGACGCTATGTTCTTCACTAAAAGAAGTTAAAAACAGCAACTGTTTCTTCTCCAAAAAATTGAAGTAACTATGAAAAGCTATAAAGTTTAAGGATTGAGCCATTACTCATGCATGTTTTTGTCGTTGATCTGTTAAAAAAACAGACACTACTGAGAATTTTGTAAGCCAGCAAAGTTGATTAAGTTGGTTAAACCATACAGTTCGGTTCTTAATCTGCTACTGTACAATCAGACTGTAAACAACAAAAAAACACACCCATACTAAAATATATATTATAGACCAACGTAATCACACATCTCAAACCATTCATTCTTAATTTAATAATACATATGTCGGGGATGAAGAAAAAAAACTCTCACATCGTGCTAGTTGAAGGAATGATACGAGTTTATGAAGTTTGGATTGGAGAACACGAGGTCAATCTGAAGATGGAGTGCGGGCTAGAAAAGTTGAGGTAAACACCTAAACACACATATATGTGAGCCTGGGGGAGTGTTGGAGAACACAATTATTGTATGTGAGATGTAAAAGTGATACATTGTTGGATTGGAAATGATCAAGAGGTAGTCTTGTGGTCAAATGATCCGATATTAAACTAAGAAAAAATTGAAACAAGTTCAACACATACCATCCTCTAATGCCAAGCCCGATACCATCGTATAATGCCAACAAATCGAATGCAACAATGCCAAATTCCCAACAAGTCTGGTTTGCTAGCTTTCGATGACATCATATTATGTGTGTTTGTCGACTTATAACAAATTATGTCTATTTGGAAAAGCAGGAATTATTAAAATTATTTATGTTTGGATACTTTAGTTGAAAAATAGTTTTTAAGATAATCTATTTTGTTTGGATTGTTTAGAAATAATCTCTTTTTATATAGTAAATTACCTACAAAAAAAGGTTATGGAATGATTTTATTTATGTTAATTAATATTTGGTGTACTATTTTAGTAATAGATTTAATTTCTATACATTATCTTTGCAACATCTTTTCTACACCGTCAACCTATAATATTTGAGACAAAATGTCAAATGATAATATGTATCTACGTACCATGATTTGTTCTTTTCCACGATTTCTATTAATATAATGTAATAATAGTTACTATTGATTATATAAATCACGTGCACTTTTTATTTTTATTTGTTTTTGAAAAATATATATATCTTCTCTTGCAAGATAATATTTTTTGTTAATGAGTTTAATTAATTTTTTATTCTTAAGAAACATGTCAACGGTAAATATTTAACTTTTTAGGATTATTTAAATTAAATATTTTCCTTGAATTTGATTTCCTGCTCACACTTTATCACAGCATCTATTGTACGGGGAATACAAATCTAGACAATATAATATAAACAATATACTAGAAGTTAAAAGAAGATAATACAGTTAATACTCATTTTAGTCCTTCACTTTATACTCATCAGTCATTTTAGTCTCTGACTTTTAAAATGAGTTAAATTAGTCTCTGACAATATTAAATGTAAGTCATATTATTCCCTCAATTCATTTTTATTTAATATTTCATCAATTAATTGATGATAAATAAGTTTAAGTAATACTTTGACATATCATTTGTTTTTTGAAACAGAATTAAGTTTAAAATAATTTATTTTAATGTCTAATATTGCACAAAATGAATCGTTTTATAATTTGAAATGAAATTTAAATGACTCAATTTATATAATTTTAGACACCAAAATGAATCATTTTAAACTTCATTATACTTTAAATGACATAAAGTATATCAAAGGTATCATTTAAGATTATCTATCATCATTTAATTAATGAAATGTTAAATAAAAGTTAGTTAAAGGACCAAAATAATTTACATTTTGCAATGCCAAAGATTAAATTGACTTATTTTAAAAGTTAGGGACTAAAATGATTAACAAATATAAAATCAGGGACTAAAATAAATATTAACTCAAGATAATAATGTTAACCTCAAAGCTATGAAGTAACATAAATATGAACCATGTGTACATAAAAATAAAAATAACTAGGATAATAATAGTTTGACTATAATATCTTATGTCCAAGTGTTTCTAGCTAAGTCTAATATGGTCTTAGGGTCTCCTAGGACCCACCCTTGTTGTCAAGAAAGCTCTAGATGCAAAAGACAACATTAAGTGTAGAACAAACCATTTTGGCACCGCTATAACAGTCCAAGTCATGGCCTCCACATAAAGGAGGCAGATTCTTTGGAGGCGTTACTATATTTCAAAATGCAAGTTGTTTTATATTTAAAATGGGAATTTTGTTTAAATTATGCATATAGTACGACTTAGTAATCATAAAACTTACATGGGGATGAGATTCCTCATGTACCGATCGCGTTTCCAAATCAGATAGTGACATTGACATTAAACAATAGACTATAAATTTTTACCTTTTTTTGTACATACAAATTTTTGGGATTTAACCCAAAATCCCACATCGTTAACAATTAAAAGTTTTGCAATTTCTTTGGCTTATAAATATGGGTTTTGGTTGTTTGGTTTATACATTCTCCAAGAGTGGAAGTGATCTATTGTATAGGTAGTTTTTAGGAGCTCCCATGTAATGAAAGATTTGTAAAGATAGTTTGTAACTTTAACCGTTTAAAAGTTCCAGATAGTTAAAGATTTGGATTGATTTATGGAATCGTGCAGGTAGGCAATAAAGGGCAAACCACGTTAATTTTATTGTGTTTTGTTGCTTTGTTGATTTAATAGACTTAGGTTGGCAAGGGAATTATTTTCCAATAAGTGGTATTAGAGCTAATGGTTAGGTTAGTTAAGCATGATAGTTTGAGGATCCATGTGTGGGGCCTCTTGTGCTAAAAGTCTTCCTACAAATATGGAGATTATGTGGCGTGTTTCATGTGCAACGGTGGCACAAGTGTGTATAGCTTATATCGAAAATCTTCTAGGCAATGTTGAGACCAAGTAATGTGTTTCATGTGCATTGGCGATAGAGATTTTGGGAGAAGAATGTTTAAAGAGATAGTTACAGCTAGCTTTTGGCAAGACTTTGGATTAATTAAAGAATTTATTGGGATCTAATCCAAAGTCCTACCTTGATAAGAATTAAAAGTTTTGTAATTGCTTTGACTTATAAATATAGGTTTTGATTATTTGATTTAGACATCCAGTTTTTTGGAGATGTCTATGTAATAAAAGATTTGTAAAAATGACTTGTAATTTTAGTCACTCAAAAATTGTAGATAGTTACAAATTTGGATTGATTTGTAAAATTGTAGATGTATGCAGTGAAAGTCAAACCACATTAAAGTTTTGTGTATTTGTTTAGAGTTTGTTTTATATACTTCCGCTGCCAACAAGAAATTTTCTTTGTTATCAACAAGTATTGGACAACTTAAATATCACAATAAACAATTACAATAAATCCATCATCTAGATATATTAGACAAACCAAGGCGAACAATTAGTGCCTAGTTCCCTGAAAAAAGCTTCGACAATTTCATCTCTAATTGAATTTCAGATTTGTTCATGTGGTCAGAAGATATGCCGTCCATATTTTCATATTGATCAACATCATTATTGGTAGCTTGCCTTCATCATTGTTGGATACATTCTCTTTAGCATCAAACAAAGTAAATTCATCCATAATTCGTGATACTATTTTGTCTAATAAAGTTGTTTATTCCCATTTTTACGATAACTAATAAAATTTGAGTGGAATATTTAAATTTGGGCATGCGATTCAAAAATTGCAAATCTATTCTTCCGCACATCAAATGTTCTCTCTATGGTTCCCCTTAGGCTAGAGTGAAAGCATAGCTGAAGACTTCGTTATGATTATTAAAGCTGATATTTTAGATGATGTCATTCACATTTATATGGCATGTTTTCTTATATGGACAACTCAAAGAATGGACTGTTTTCTTCCAAGTACTAAATTCTAGGTATGGACTGTTTTCTTATATGGCCAACTCAGAATGGAAATAAGTCCAGCACCTCAATACCATCCTCTAATGCCAAGCCCAACACCATCATCCAATGCCAACAAGTTCATTGCAACAATGCCAAATTGCCAACAAGTTTGTTCCTTTCTTTCCATTGCATATGTGTTTGGAAAGGATTTAGATCTGATCTCATTTTAGAGAACAGAATAAATAATCTGACCTTCAAATTAATAGAGTAAAAAGATCCCTACTTCCAATTACTTTATAAAGTGATGTCTTTATTTTAGAAGATTCAAATTCGTTTGGAAAAGCTGAAATTGTTAAAATTATTTTTGTAATTGCTTATTTGTATAATCATTGTTTACATGTTATATAAATAACGTTTTTCTAGGATCATGTGCTTTATCTTCCCACCGTTCCCATGCAAAAGTAAAACACATCTCCCAACACCCTCATGCACTCAACATGCTGGATTTGATCACTGTTGCATGAGTCATGAATATAATACACACCAAAGCCAACGAGAAAAGAATGATAGCCAACCAGCCTTAAATGCACCAATGAGTTCATCTATATAAATGCATCATAGATCCTATCAGGTAAACATTTAAGGGTGTGTTTGATTTATAAAAATATTTTCTATTTTCATTTCCTGAAAAGTATTTTTATTTTCAGATTTTCAAAATCAAGAAATGCGTTTAGTTTATAAAAGCATATCCTATTTTCAGAAAATTAAAACAATGAAAATATGTTTGGTTTGTGTGATTTCAAAATATATTTTCAAAATTATTATAATATTATATTATAATAATATTTGTTTTCCTGATTGGTTGCTTCATTGTCTTGATCACAACGACGCCTCCTCATCCTCCGATACCCGCAAGTCCACCTCTTCCTCGATTGCCGCCGCCGCCCTGCCAGTTCAACAGTTTGCGGCAACCGGCGATTCCCTCATGCTTCGATTCCTCCCTGAGAATCTCAAACCTAGCCACAAGACCAATTTCGCGGTGTGGTGTGGCTTCCTTTCACCGTGCACCGTTCGCACCCCCTGCCTCCTCTAGCCACCGCGCCCCTTCCTTTTTCAAGATCATACGCAATAAGACCCTTCCTTCTCATGCTCATCATCAACTCCCCACTCTCAACAAAACACAGCGGAACATAATCCACAGTACTCAAAGAAGGTTCCAAGTCCGAGTTAATAATATCCGGAACCGTAACCATCTTCTCCCAATTTCGATAGCCCAAAGCCGAAATGGTGCTCCTATCAGCATGAATCACGCAGAGCGAGTCCTTCAAAACCCCCACCCACGACAGGTTAAATGCTTGCGTAGTTCGACGGTGGCGGCACCACCAAGAACTTCTCCTCTACCAAATCGAAGCGCAGGATCACAGTGGAGCGATTGTAGAGGGCGAGCCGTCTAAGGCAACCGACTGCTGGTAATGGTTCATGAAGAAAGCAGGGGTGTCTTCGTCGAGGAGCTTCCTCCAAGAATTGGAACCCAGGGGTGAAGACCTCGAACTAGGGATGGTAATCTTTGACCTTGGACTTGCAGTAAGCGGAGGGGACGCGTATGATTTTGTAGTCGTTGATGGAGGGGTCGAAGCCTATGCCAAGAACTTCTCATAGTTCCAATGTGGTTGTGATCTTTAGGAATCTAAGATTTGAGTCAAAGAGATTCTACATTTTTAAGTAATTATGTGCTGAAGTCAGTTAGTTTGCATCTTCTTCACTAGACAATCGCACGTTTTTTGGTTACATTTGTAATTTAGTGTTGCTATTGAATAACGTGAGAGTTTGAGGTTGAATTGTGTACTATTGTTATTGAATAAGTTCAAATAAAATGGAAGGAGTCATGATTTAGAAGCTAAATTTAATTTGATGGCTTGCACTTAGAATGCTAATTTGCAATTGGTGGAAGGTCTCACACCTTCATAAGTGGCCAAATGGTGATTGACAAATAATGCTACACTGATTTATTACTTATTTTCTTTACAAGCAGCTGACCTTAAAATCCTTGGATCCCTTAATAGAGATAATCTTAAAAATCTTGTGGCGATGGCTTGCTCTAGCCAATATCTTTTCCTATATATGGGCAAGTTGATTTTTTATTTGTAAATATTACTTAGCAATATCTAATCTTTTGTGTTTTGAATGACAATTTGCAGTACAAGGCAACAGGAGTTGTAGTTGATGTCACATTCTTAGTATATGACAATATAAAACAGGTTTGATTTCTAGGTAGCAACTAAGATATTAGCAAAATTTACTTGCACTAATCGAAAGGAAACAAACGTAAAATGCTTTACATGGGTTCTTGGCTAAAATTAGAGAAATGCTAATCACCACAATCTGCTTCAACTCAATTTCTTTTAATGCGAAAAAAGGGGGTTAAAGCTCTTGAATGGTTAGCATTCCTAAGATGTGGCCAACAATTGTGTAAGCATTATATTTTCATCCATACATATATAGAATCAGTAATAGAGATTAGTATTTTTTAAATGGGTATTGATTGAGAGCTAGCTTGAAAATTGAGAACCTTTGAAATTACAGTTGTATGTTAGACTTTCATAGTACCAGTGCCACTTACTATGTTGTTTAATGATATGTTTTTAAATGATGATTCATTCTTGACTAAGCAACAACATTTGGCATGAAAAGTGTATGCTAGATGTGAACAGGGCAATCTTGTGGCTAGCTAAGAGGGTTGGAGCTTATCTCATTTAGAACCAATTTTAGGTTTAATTTTCTTTTTGCTGATTCATTTATTTAGATAGATCATAGTATTGTCGAGATGTTAGAGGGAAGACATGACACAATGACAATGTTGAGTGTGACTATTAGCATGGTTTTGTTAATTGTCTTGTTCACTAACAATTGGAGGTGTTTTATTTTCAGCTTAGATGTTTATAGCTTTTGCAGTACACAAACCATGGAATAATCTTGTTTTCAGCAAAAATTTGATAGTTTGTTGCTTCTATTCAACAAACGTGCCTGGACATTAATATGAGAAATATCATTATATAGTTTCAGATTTAATTATTTAATTATTGGGCCAAATTTAGTTGTATGATTTCATGATTGATGTTTTTTAGGAATTATTTTCATATGCATACTAATTCCTACATATATTTTATCATTAATTTTAGTACCCTAGCATTGGAATCAGTTTAGAATTTGAGTAAGTCAGTTTAGAATTGGTTGAATTTGCTTTAAATTGGATTTGATTTAGTTTCTCATGCTTAGGAGCTATTTTATATTATTATTTTTCTTTAAAAAGAAATTGTAGCATTAGCCACAATTTTAAAATGTGGTTAAATGGACAATGGAAACATGGCTAATCAATACATCCCCCATGTATGTAACTGGCACGCCTCTTTTAAGCGTTGGAACCTCATTTAGCTACACTCGAAAAACATAGTTAATTATAGTTATTGAGCGAGGGTAAATAACTTTTTTTTGTAGTGTAATTTGATTTAATTCTAATATATTATCATTTGTGGGGATGCACATAGATATTTTTGTGCATACTTAACAACATGGGTGATGGTATCGTCTTAAATATATATTGAGAATAGATTATAAAAAGTTATTTTATGAAATACATATGATTGAACGTATCAGATTTACGAGTAAGGATTCTCATTTTACAAGATCCAAATCCCAGATTTACATTATGATGCAAATTGCCTGTCATACATTCTTAGTTCTAATCCTTGATATATGGGGTGCTTCCCATTATCTGGTTTGTTTGATGCATGGTGTTGTCAGGCACCTTTCGATAATTTTGATAAAAAATAATTTTTTGTTTTCTTCCTTTTATCTTGTGTGAACGAAATCGCTAAGAAGTAACAAGTTAGCCTCTTGATTGAAGAGCGATTGTTGATCTTACAATTTAATGCACACGTGTTAAAAATGTTTCTCAAATCAAGAACTATCTCTTTGGTGTTTTCCCTAATTTACAATAAACAAGGGTTTGTAAATGCACACTATAATAAAAGAAATGATTGAAAATTTACCAAAATTATAAAAAAGTTTAAATAATTTATTAAATTATCCTCATTTTCTTTTAATATTCTGACCTTCTTTCTCCTTCTCCATTATATCTCTTTTCTCCTCTAATAGTATTTAATAGGAGTATTGTCAAAAAGAAATAATTAATGCCATCTAAATTTTTGAAATGTACAATTATTTATTGATAAAAAAAATTTTAAAATGAATAATTATTCAAATATGGAATGAGTATGTAAAAAGATGATATATAGGTCCATCTGTTATATAGGTTACCGACGAAGTATGAAAAAATTAAATAGCCTCGTCCGGCATGTTTCATGTAAATATTAATTAAATTCGAGACAACGAATTACAACTTATATTCTATTCTTAATCATATAAAAGAAACACTTTATCAAACACGTGACGCTGATGTAGGGTTAAATAATTCATATCGTGTAAATTTTTTAAAAGTAACCATGTGATTCTTGATTTGCCAGCTGCTTTCAAGATCAACTTCATTTTCAATCCCTAATTAATCTGCCAAATAGTTCCATATGTTTGTGATTGTATAGTTGTCAGTAATATTATAAAATGGGCCCGATTAGGAGCCAAATATTCGGCAGTTTAGTTCTTTTATATATATTGTATAAATCACCAGTATTATGTGGAGTTTTGTAAATTCCAACTAATTTAATTCAAATTGGACCAGTCTATTATAGAGTAAAACTTTGTAATGCTATTTTTTTATTTATAAGACTCAAGTTTGAAATTTTAATTTAGAGAAAATTAAATAAGTATTAAATTACTTGAATCAATCAATGTTAATAATAACGCGCAATATGTGCATATGTCTTATATTCTTATAACATTTGCGTCTACATAGCATCTTCAACCTTGATATGGGATTATATGGAAGGTTCGATATCTCTAACGACTCACATACATAGATGGAAGAGATGTTTTTTTTAGGATAAGGGGCCAATGAACAGAAGTTTTCGCTCGAGGCTATGTTTGTAAAGTTTGTATTACATAAATAACAGTGACTCTCACATTGTTTTTGTTTATTTATTTTTAGGATCGACGCTTGTGGCAAGTAGGGCCAGTCTACAATGAATCTTGACCATCTAATAGCAAATCTACAAGCATTTGCTTGTCGTATAACTTGGGGTATGATTGTCAGCATAGACATACCCTTTTAATAGAGAGATCGTTCTATTACAGACCGCCACCGAAAACTTTGAAACAATAATGGACTCGGTTCGTAAAAATTGCACGAAGCCCAATGTATGGAATTGCTGTGAGGCTGGTTAGCTACTTTCGAAAATCAATGAAAAGTTTTAGTCTCTAATCCGTTGCCATCTTGATTTAGCAATGGAGGGA
This sequence comes from Dalbergia cultrata, assembly GCA_031216105.1. Lineage (NCBI taxonomy): Eukaryota > Viridiplantae > Streptophyta > Magnoliopsida > Fabales > Fabaceae > Dalbergia > Dalbergia cultrata. Next base: position 66,781,380 of record CM062344.1, read on the forward strand.
TTAGCGACTGTTCTGTGTCGTCGCTAATCCGCAGAATTCTTGTAGTGAATTTATGAAAGAGTTCAATCAGTAATTTAACGAAGGGGTAAGAAAAAGGAATTAATATGGAACTCCGGTGAATTTCCTTTTGTGAAAGAATGAGAACTCACAGATAAATTTCTAAATCTTAAAGAACTAATTTGTTTTCTATAACATTTATCTCGACTAATTAAAAATTTTAATTTTTTTTTCCTTTAATATTCTCGTTTTATATTTTTTAAGGCCTTAAATATTTTGCGTGAGCATTGTCCTTACATTTTTCCACTAAGGGGCATCGGATCCTCTCTTGAAGGAAATAAAGACAAATTCACAATTATTAGAGTTTGGTCTAATCAGCTGTAGCTGCCTTTTGCTTCGCTTTATGACTTGGTTTTACAAACCCTATCTAAATTGTTGCCTATTCAGCACTTGAGCTGACTCACCGCCAGGTACGTATCTGATTCACAGTCCTTGACAAAACTTGGGACCCTCAGAACCAGTGGATGTAAGTTACACAATGAAAAGACTCACTCAAAAAGAAAATTTTGAATGAATAAAGAAAATTATAAAATTATTTATGCAATAAAAACTGATGCATTGAATTTAACTATTTCATAACTATATATATTAATTATCTACCAAAAGAAATAACTATATATATTAATTAAGACCCAAAAAAAAAAAGAAAACATAAAGGAGAAATGGGGCCTCCAACTCCAATTCTCATCTTTTAAGTTCCCAAATAATAGATTACGTTTATGCTTTTACGTTCAAACAATCAATGTGACAGCAACACGATTCATGAACTTTGCTTCCTTATATCCACTCTATGTATGTCATTGTTTGTTGTGCTTGATAGATGTAACGACATTTTATGTCTCATGTCTGAAAGCAAAATTGGATAAGATTATATACCGGCCACAAGTCTAGAATATATATACATAAAGCAAGCAATTTCTTTGTGAGAATCTGTTGGGTTGGGCTTCTTCCTATGTGGAGAAAAGCCTCAACCGCCAAAGCCCACTTATGAGTTATTTACTAATAGAGAGGGGTCTTCTAGGGTTGAGTGAGTGTGCTCATTTTAGACACACAAAGCAGCCACAAAAGAGAGAGAGAAGAAAGAAACACAAGCAACTCAGTTTTTCAGTTTCCTTGTATGAATAGTCTCCGTAGATCAGCATTTCTGAAGCCGTCTATCGTTGGATCGAGCTGAAATTTGGACAACAAGTTCTTGACAGGTGACTCTTCATTCTGAACGGTCGGATCATTGAGAAGAGGTGTGGAGTGTGAGATATTGAGCTCGCACAAAGGTTCTATTCTTGTTTGAGGGACTAGTTTTTCTTATTCAACCTGCTACTGTAAATCGACTAATGTGAGGTTGTTTGTAATACCAGTTTATTCATAGGTTAATAATATGAGTGTACACATGAAGCACAACGATTTAAATTAAGTAAAAAGATTACAAACATAATGTTCTAGCATGACAACTTAATGTCATTGGGTACAAACTAAAAATTACAACATAAAATCACACATTAATTAAACATAAATCCATAAACTTATAGCAGCTGCTGTCCATTCGATGCTACTTGGCTAATCTGAAATCACTAGAAATAAAATAAAGAAAAATGAGAATTTAAGAAAATTCTCAGAAGAAATGAATAGTTTTAAAATAGTTGAACTATGGTTGGTTTTAGTGTCTGTAAAAATACACATGGTTACAATAACATTATATGAACATTATAAATTAAAATATGCCATGTAGAACATGTCATACATATCTTATCAAATTTGTGATTTCTTTACTTTAATTTTCTCTTTCGTTTGTTTACTTGTCTCACACATACTTGAAGGCCTTAACTTAGGAAATTCTCATTCTTTCTTCTTTACATTGTGACGACAAAGCAAACCTCCTAGTCATTCTAACCAAGGCAGGTAACTTAAAATGATCTTATGTGTATCCCTCTGCCTTATCTGTGATTAGCGGCACACTTTAATTAGTCATATTCTTTTTAAATTAATTTAAAAGTTATTGTTCATAATTTCATAATAAGGAAATCATACGATTAATCTATAATAAGAGCTCATAAATTAATTTAAATAGTGAAACATCAATGCATAACATTTATAAATTCATGCATAAATAAATTAAAACCAAATAAATTAATGCCATAATAAAATTCATTAAACCATAGAGTTACCAATTTAATTATTAATATAAATATTGATAACTCAAATTAATATATTATTATATAGATAATATAATAAATTCTAAAATGGAAGAATGATAAATTAATGTACAATAGATAGCAACAAAAAGGAATATTTAACTCACTTGAATTAAATAACAATTTGCATAAATGTAAAGAAACGTTAAAATAAATAAAGAAATCGGAATGGCGGTACTCCGCACTGGACCGATGGGGAGAGAAGAAAATATTTATAATTTAGTGATAAAAAGAAACAGCCTTGGTGAGCAAGCGGGGCCAGGTGAAGAGAAAATGAAATCTTTATAATTAAAAAGAAACCGGAGCGCGGTAAACCAACAGGACCGGTAGAGAGATAATGGAATTTTATTAATATTATTTTTACCAATATTCAAGCCCATAATTATAAAAGAATAACAATAATAAATAACAATAAGTCTCTATAATGTACAATGACAGTATATAAAATGAGTAATAGTAATAATAATTGTAACCATGGTTTTATTTTGTATAAAATAAATTCATTCCTACCTCAAGTTTGACTGAAAGATAGAGATTATGTGAACTAGTTGAGTTTTATCCTCTCTTTTCTCTCTTCTCTTTTTCCTTTCTCTCTCTCTATTCTCACGTTCTCTCTCCCTCTCTGTCACTTTCCCTTCTTTCTTTTCTTTCTTTCTCTTTATTTTCCTTCTTTTTCCTTTCACGTAATGCACACACATCACATATATATAGAAATGCACAGCCATCAAACCAACAGGAAGTTGGTTGTTGTGCATAAATCGGCACCCTCTTTTTTTTATTTATTTATTCTATATATTTTGTTTGTGTAAAAATTATACACCTAATTATTAATACTTAACATATTATTACTTATTACTCTTAATAAATTTTATTCTTAACTTGGCACAATATATTTTGAGTCTATTGCTAATAGTTTATGATCTCACTTTAAATAATTAATATCTGTATTTTAACATTTTAATCTAATATTTAAAATAGATAGTAATATAAAATTATTAAGTAAGACCAATAAAATATTTAAATTTGATACATGACTTACAATTATTACACGTAGACTATTTTATTATTTATTATTATTTTAAAAGAAAGGATGTTACATTGTTTACCGTTGGATCAGGCTGAAACTTTAAGTGTGGGTTCTTGATATCTGGTTCTTCATTTGAATAGTTGGATCATCGAGAAAATGTCTAAAGAGCAAGATATTAATTTCGCACAGAGATTCTGTTTTGGTTTGGAGAATCAGTTTTTCTGATTTAATCTATTACTATAAATCAGTAGTTGTGAAGTCGTTCACTGTTGGATCGAGCTGAAACTTGGATAGTAGGTTCTAGATGTCTGGTTCTTCATTCTGAACAATTGGATCGTTGAGACAAAGTCCAGAGGGTGAGGCATTGGTCTCGGACAGCAGCTCTATTTTTCAGATATTTCACATTTCCTTGTTCTCAATTATACGAATTGGTGATTGGTTGGTTTAGGTTGTTGTTAGTGTGACTTGTGTAATTTTTTTAGACTCTCTTGTACCTATTTTGATCATAGTAAAACTATTTCATTGGCCTGGACGAGCCGTTGTTTTTATCTCTCACATTGAGGGAGTTTTTCACGTTAAAAATCTTGGTGCATTATTTTTATTATTGTTCTGATTTATTGTGTGTTGATTGCTACCATTATTTCACTGCTATAGTTGCTCCTCTTATTCTTACAAGTAGAAAATTATGTGTTTATTTCCTACCAGAATCTTCTATTATTATTATTATTATTATTGTTATTTAATCAAATAGCATTTACCCAACAAGTCTCACGTAACTGTGTGAGATCCTAATTTTCAGTTTCTTTTAAAAGAAATTTCTTTTAGAGCTTTTTTTAAGAATTTAATTTTAATATACTATAAATATGAAAAGGATTTCACAAACATCCAATTATATATTAACATGTAAATAAATATATTTGATTTATCATCCATTACCTTTAAAAGTCGCTTATAAATTTAAAAATATGATATGATACGGTATAACTTTTTGTATATTATTAAAAATTTATTTATATTATTAATGTATCGAAATTACTTTTTTTTTTTAATATCATATTTAATTGTAATCTTAAATTTGACCAGGCGTTATTAATCTCGTCCAACTTTTTTCATTGGATTTATTTTCTATTTGATACTTATATTTATTTTGCAAGCAAATTAATAAGATTAAAAGAAAGAGCAGGGGGTGAAGGGGAAGGCAGAGATGCATCATACATGGCATGGTTTTAGTAAATGGAGTGTCTATAGCAATGTACAAAGAGAGGAAACAAAAGATCATTATACATCAGTATAAAATAACTAAAGTGTGACAGTAACTCGACTTTCCCAAATTAAACCTCCTTACCTACTACGCTTAAGAATCTCACATAAAATAGATTTCCAAACAATTACTCTCTCCACCGTTTCTCTCTATCAGCTAAATTTTTTATTTTAGAATATTTATCCATTTATTATTTCAAGCAATCATTGTATTTTTATCAATATTATTCTTACTGCATATTTGATTGCAGAAAAAAATTAAGGATAAATTTTTAATAGATGAGTTCATATATAAAATTACAAATAAAATGCATCTATAAGAAATTATCTTATTTTTTATCCTCTAATTAAATACATTCTTAATATACTTAAGTGTATTTACTTATTTTTATATTTTAGACAATCTTATGCACTTGTATAATTTTATATTATTATTAAGAGTTATTTATTATCTTTTTATATATATAAATATATGAAGTAAAATGGACAGGGTACACGACAAGAAATAAAATGCTAAATCAACTTGAAATTAAAGCTAAGATGGAAATTTTTTTTTGATAAATACTGGAAATATTCTGCTTTTTTTTCTTATTAGTTTTCTGCAACTAAACCATGTGTCCTCTGGTCGCGACAAAAGTTGTCAAAAGTCAAAACTGTCGACAGAGCCTGCCACGTAGATACATACAACAGCAGCTGATCAAAGCCAATTGAGACCTCTGATCTCACGATATGTGACTTTTCAGTTCAGAATGAGTTTTTTTTTTTTTCTTTATCTCTCCAAGATAGTTTATCTTGGCAATAAGGATGACTAATCCTTTTATTAATTTGTGCAGGTATATTAAAGAATAAGATAGTTGGTCCAAAAAAATTTTTTCATTCCAAAAAGTAAGAATTAAATCTCTGATTCTTAATTAAAGGTGAATAAATCCCTAACACTCAATTACACCACTGGTTCAATTCATAAATGAGTTTAATTCAATCCACTTTGAACTCTAGTGCATAAGACTCTCACTACGGGCCTTCATTTCTGTTTTTTCTTCATTCTCAATCTTAATTATTGTGTTGGTACAATATTCTTTCTATGGTGATTGAAAAAACTTAAAAGCAAAGTAAATCTTGATCAGTACAAAGGTAACTTGAACATCCACTTAATTAATTACCATGAAAAAGAACATTATACAACTCGAAATTTGTTTCTTTAGTGCTTTTAGAGGGTATATTTTCATCATTAATTTAGTATATTTAGAAATGATTCAACAAGCACTGATGGTTACATTTAACAATATTCTAGTTGTCTTTTTTAGGTAACCAGTTATCATAATTTAACGTGGTTACAATTTTGACCGAAGAAAATTTGTTTTTCTGATCATCTTTAGAACTTTTTCGGATACAGTGTCTCTCTTTTTAAATAAAAATTAATAGTTTTATATATTGATGAAGAAAGAGCGTGAGGAGTCATGTACTCAACTAATGACGTTTAGTTGAATAAGTAGAATTAACAAGCTTCAACAGAAGTCTCATGAGTTCAATCTCTGTTAGTGTTTTGTGGCATACTAAACTAAATTAAAATGGGTCACCTTTTTCGTTTTATTTTCCCCCAAACTCAAAAGGAAAAAAAGGAAAAATGAGAGTAACGTCATCTACAATTTGTTAAATTAAAAAACAGCAAGCTTTTCTAACCTTTCATTTATGCAGAGTAGACATTATATTTCTCAAGCTTATACAAATGTGGCATGAAATTTAAAGGAAGGCTATCCCTCAATATGCCAAATTCATCAAATGCATAACCACGAGAACAAAAATACTTAAAACAACGGAAAAAAGAAACAACAGGAGGAGCTGGAAGGGAGAGAATAAGCCCCTAATCTCCACCCATTATGAACGTATAAGTAATAACACAATCAAGCAGTTCCACCACAAAGATCACCGCAATTTAATATTCCATATACAAACTCATATACACGTCCACTTCATCAATTACAAATTCTTCTTGTGGTTTGGAACTCGGTCCCAGTGACTTAAAGAATTTTCCCTTTATGCCTTTTTCCCCCCTCACACTCCCAACACTTGTTCTTTCTTAAAAGCCAAAATTCCAATGAGGCATGTGCCACACTACACATATGAAGTAGGAAATGGAACCACCTTCTCTATCAGTTTCTCCTTCAATCTCTCATATGCTCTATCCTCTCCTTTCCTACCACTAAACCCCTTTCATTTCAGCATACTTAACTAATAACATCTTCAGCCCAAATAGTCTATTTGGTTTTTGTTTCAACTAAGTTAATACACGCATACTTCTCTGTGTGTTTTTCAATCATATATATGGGGGCTGGTATTTCTTCAAGTGGGGCAGGAAATTATGATGGTGGAGGGTCTAATTCTCAATCATCAGAGACTGGTTTTGGTGATATCCCAGAGGGATGCATATCTTTCCTTCTGATGAGTTTTGATCCGCAAGAGATTTGCCAATTGGCTAGAGTGAACAAGGCTTTTCATAGAGCTTCCTCAGCTGACTTTGTTTGGGAATCAAAGTTGCCCCAAACCTACAAGTTCCTTGTCAATAAGGTCCTTGGTGAAAAGAATCTTGGAACCATTACCAAGAAAGAGATTTATGCCAAGTTATGTCAACCCAATTTCTTTGATTGTGGTACAAAAGTAAGTTAATCATTAATGTTTTGCAGCCCCATCACCATATATCTTCAACTTATTTGAGTCTTGTTTTTCCTTTCTCTTCTTTGTTTTTTCTTTTAGTTTTTTCTTTCTTTCTCTTCATTGTGTTGATGACGGCAAGTTTGATTTGTTCCTTTTGTGGTGATCATTATTATGAAGGAAGTTTGGTTGGACAGATGCAGTGGACAAGTTTGTCTGTTCATTTCATCAAAGTCCTTCAAGATAACAGGAATTGATGATAGAAGATATTGGAATTATATTCCAACTGACGAATCCAGGTGACAGCAGTGTAGATATTTTAATGTTTCCTTTTTCTTTATAACAAAAAAATGGTAGTATTAAATAGGTTATACTATGGTGAACAGCAATAATTTTTGTATATGTATATATATAATTGAACCCTCCTTTCTATTTTAAAATTTTATTTCTTGATCTAATTTGTGAGTTGAACCGTGTTGGTTCTAACTGAATTGCCTCCTTTTGCTCATTGAATTGGAGAAGGTTCTGACAAGTTGAAAATTTAAGTTTGCTTGTGGTCACAAAAACTAAAATAGAGCACAAGAGTCGTTTTTGAACAAATATAAAGCCTATACATTGTGGAAGATCATATAATGTATTTTTGATCAACTTTTTTTAAAAAAAAACTTTCGACATAAAAGTTCTGTAATTATTTTTAATTATTATCAAACAAATGGATAGATCCTCAATTGCAGTTATACCCATAATTTCTTAGAGCTAATATAACAATTCACATCTCAATAAAAAAAAATATATAACGCTTCATATGTAGCTTATTATTCACTTTGACATATGTCACAAGTTCTTTTCAATTTGAGCATATTGCACCTGGAGCATAACCGAAATTTCTCATTTTTAAACTTATTAATACGGATAAAAATTTGAAAATTTAAAGAGTCTTAATACATGAATCATGATTTGGGAAAAAATCCGATATAACATGCCCTGAATTTCAATTAAAAAATAATCGTCCTCATTATATTTTTCCCTTTATAATCTTGCAGGATCTTCTAAATCTAAAGTATCTACTTGATGGAAATAATAGTGTTGTCCATCCAAGAATAAAACTGCAATAAATTAAAAAGTTTGCTAAAACTTAATTATCAAAATAATATGACATGATTATTGATTTTCATATGAATAAGTGATTCTACCATTTTATTTCATCGAATTAACCACCTATTTTAATTTTATGGAAAAAAAACTATTCTGACGTTACAATTTCCGATCGGATGGTTCGTTTTCTAATTGTCGTCAAGAAGCCTAGTGGCATGCCATTTCTTTGCCCCTATTCTGGTAGATGATCTTTCCTAGTCAGCCATTCATATCTTGTAGGTCATTGAAGAAAAGTGGACAACGGGGCAAGCAATTTGCACTTTAGAATAATGTTATACAATACTAGCTGAAAAGGACTATTCGAGCGGATCGAAAATAAATCCTAGTTAATTGATATTGTCTATTCTGGGTATGATAGTTGTATTTCATACATACCAGATACAACAAGTCAGTTGAAGCATCCTTGTTCATTTGATTTCTTCTATTATAAGATGTCCTCAATCATAATAAACTAATTATAATAAAATTGAGTAGCATGCGTTAATCTTTGTGCTTATTTTCCCTTCAGAACCCTTGAGAACCACCCATCAATAGTTGTTAACTTGTTGTAAGCGATCCTTGACAAGATTATCATTGCTTTTAATTTATTGAAGCCTGTGCTTTTTTGTGATCCGAAATTGTCAACTTTCCGATTAATAAAGCCAAAAGAGTGCTCCTGTTGTGTCTTTAACCTGTCCCCACTTTTAAAAATTATTTTTGTAAAGATCTTCAATCTAATGAGCCCAATGGTGCTGGCTCTTCACGCTTAAGCAACGATCCCAACTCCACTTCTTGCCATGATTATATGATCTTTTTTTGTCTCATTTTTAAAGATTTATAATCTCTTACTCTTTTTTATATTTTGAGAGAACATGGTATTGTCTTTTGGCAATGTTAGACACATATTTTATATGTACAAAATTCATACACTTTTCTACCTATATACAAATAACGAGATTCTTGTATATCTTTTTCGTAATATGACATCGTCAAGTTCTTAAGGAAATAAGAGGATCTAAATTCTAAATCTTACTTTTGAAAGAATGCAAATTCTTTGCACTTTTTAGCTTCTTTTCACATTCAAAAAGCTTTTTAGTCAATTATTGTATTTTCAATATGATATAAGTCATTACCCTTGCTTTAACTCATTTAGTTATATGATACATCTGTCTTTCTTTTCTCAGCCACCTATTTTTTAGGTCATTTTTACAATAGCATATTTCTTCTTAATAATCGGAATTAATGTGACCTGCAACTAATAGATTAGAATAAGAGGAATGACTTGTTTTCAATGCACATGAGAATTTCTCTTATTATTATTATTATTATAAGCTTTTCTAGTAACTAGCACAATATACAAAATACACACTCAGTCCAAATACATAAAGGAGAAGAGTTTGTTGATTGAACACATGATGTTTTTGCACATGCAGGTTCAAGAGTGTTGCATATCTTCAACAAATGTGGTGGGTTGAAGTCCTAGGGGAACTAGAATTTGCGTTTCCAAAAGGAAAATATAGCCTATTTTTCAAACTTCACTTGGGCAAGACCTCCAAGAGATTGGGCCGACGCCAGTGCAACCTGGACCAAGTGCATGGATGGGAAATCAAGCCCGTCAGATTTCATCTATCCACATCTGACGGCCAGCGCTCACTGTACCAGTGTTATTTGAGTGGGCCAGGAGAATGGACCCATTATCATGTTGGGGATTTTGTGATAGAGAAGCCCAATGGGCCCATAAACATCAAGTTTTCTCTGGCCCAAATTGACTGCACACACACGAAAGGTGGTCTTTGCATCGACGGGGCAGTGATTTGCCCAACCGAGTTCAAGGAACGATTGAAACAATTTTAATTAAGCAACATTTTGTAATATAACAAATCGGTCTTTTTTATTTATTTATTTAACTTATTTTGTTTATGGTTCAAGATTTTGCTGATTATTGGTACTTTTGGGAAGAAATACATTAAGGGCCCTTTACTGTGAGTATTCTTTTGCTAACTTGTGTATTAAGGAGTTGAGAGTGTGAAGTAGTGCTAACTATTGTTGCATAATGTTATACAGTTGATTTGTTGTAATTTATGTTCTTATATATGTTTTCTCACCATGGCTGTATTTCTTTTTTTAATTATATATATATGATCACATCTTTTGCTATAATTAAATATATCATAACATGTGTGACAGACCATTTTGCCTTCTATTCCTTCTGCTTTGGGTGATGAGGTAACTAACTTTTGATGGCTGCATATTTGAACCGGCTGAGTTTTTTAAACGAATTAAAAATGTAAGAGTGTTTTTATACTTAATAATTACTGTAATTGTTGGTCAAAATTTTGAACAAGTGTGGAAGTCGGTTATATATTTGAATCAATTATTTGATATATAAAGTTTAAAAAAATGTAATTAAAGAGAAGTGATGATAAGTGATAATACATTGTATTTTTAAAAAATAATGCCAAATACCTAAATTACACACATTATTGATTTTTACAAATGAAGGAATATTTTTTCTTTACTTTTTGTGCAGAAGCAAAAAATCCAATTAGATACCTTACAAAATTGATTTCGTCGAGAGGAAGGAAAGCAAGTTGCTATGACAGCGGCACATTTTAAATTTACATTTATTTTATTAAATCGTATCGAAACGTACGGTAAATTCCTCATGCTAACTTCACATTTAAGTTAGCCACGTGAAAGCACCTCAATAATTGAAGCTCTATATTACTCATCTAAGAATAATCATGATTATGTCAAGGCTTTGAAATTCCCAAAAATATTTTTAAAAAAATGATTTTAGGTGGATACGTTAATAGTATCTACTTTTCAAGATTATTTTTTATATAATTTTTATAAATAAATATTTTATAGGGTAAACGTCATTATCTTATCAAGAGCAGAAAAGATCTATAACTTTTTTGAGATTTTTTTAGAGAAATTTATATATTGCTCCATCAACATTGTCTTCACATAAGTCGGAGGATTCAAACTCACACTTTTGTTGGGGGGTATGAGTTAAAATTTTAATCAATTATGCACACCCTCGTTGGCTTATTTTCTTTATACATTGATTCTATGTTTTGGCTAAGAGATGAAATTAAGGGAAATCAAGCCCGTCTATAAAATTTCTCCCATTTTCACTCTTTTCTTTTTTTATATATTGACGACAATGAGATTTAAACTAATGACTTTATGCATACTACATAAATCCTTTATTACAAACTCATTCCTAGTGACTTTCCATTTTTACTCCCTAATTATATATCAAAACTATCTATGAAAAATTTCTCCACATTTTTCACTCTCCAACCAAATATAACTTAATAATAATAATAATAATAAATTAATAATTTCTATGCATTAATCGTGTATAATAACTTTACACTGTTAACTAATATAATTTCACTAAAATAGCAAATTATGATGGATCATTGTAATAGTGAATAGTTACTTTTTATAGTTTGTCATTTTCAGAAAATTATGTTAGTTGATAGTGCAGAGTTTTGAACTGCTGGTATAAATAAATTAATTTCAAAAAATAATTTTACTATATAAACTAATAGAATCATATAAGAGAACAAATTATAATAAGTAATCACCGTAAGTAATTACTGACAATATTTTAAATTATTATATAGAATTTATATTATTTTTCTAGGTAGTAATAAGATTTTGGTCCAAATGAAAGGGACTCTGATTCTTTAAGGTGTAAGGTCACGGTTTTAGTTTTGAGACACTCGCATGGGTGTGAAAAAAATATTATGATGATACATAAAACAAAATCATCTTTTCAAGATTGTAATATTTTTTTAAATTTATAATTAAAAAATAAAACATTGTCATTGGAGATGAAAAACTATGACGTGGCATAAAAGAAAAAAAATGCTGTAAGAATACTTAAAAGTTAAATACATTTATTATGTTAAAAGATACAATTATAATGTTACAAAATTATATTATTTGCCTATTATTGCAAGAGACTTCACTTCATGTGTTGAGATATTGTGATATTGTTGGTTCTTCTTGGTCTCTTTTTTTTTTTTTTTTGTCCCGTTCTTTTTGGTCCCGTTTGATATATGCTAATACTTTTTTTGAGTTTTTTTTTTAAAATATTCTGCCTTCACGGTCTTGGGTTTTGTGGAATATTAATCCTACTAATCCTATTAATGGGTTACTTTGGGCTAACCCTTTTTGCTTCTGCAATTTATTATCTTTGAATGGTCAGGAATAAGGAAATCTTTAAGCACTTAGCACCCTTTCATGAAGACATCTTCAATAGATTTTGGTTTGTCTTTAGAAGTAACCAGCCGTATTCAGGTAGAGTGGATTGATCCTATAGAGTTCACTTCTTAATTGAATGTATTTCTTAGTCTTTTCCCCCTTGCAGGTTGGGTCCAATTGAACTGTGATGTGATATCTTAGGTCCATGTATCATTGGTTAAACCTAGCACAACCTTTGGGTACCTCGAAAACCTCTAGATTTTAGAAAATCATCAAATTACTAAAGTTTGCATTTATCTATTTAAACATATTCATTACAACGAGTAGAATGGTCAAGCAGCTTTGCTGTAGCGAGCTTTTCTCCCCACAAGAAGAAGGTCAGGCAAGTTCGCTGCAATGAGTGTTTTTCACTGCAATTATAGCACCTGTTCATATAAAAGCTAATAATATAAATTTACACATGAATCATAACAATTAACATTAAGTAGAAATATTACAAGCATAAGATTCTGACATGAGTATTTAATGTCATTGATTACAAACTGAACACTTCTAAAATTCACAGTAGAAAATCATGCATTAATAAAATATAAGTCCATAAGTTTTTAGCAGTTGTCTTCCATTTAGTCTTACGCAGCTAATCTGAAACCACTAGAAATAACAATAAAGAAAAATGAGAATTTTAAAAAATTATCAGTAGAAAATGAATGATTTTATAACGTTTGAATTGTGATTGGTTTCAGCTATGTCTGTACGGAAAATATACAAGGCTGCAATAATGTTATATAACATAATCAATTATCGTATCATAGATAAAATATGCCATGTAGAGCATGTCATGCAAATCTTACTAAAATTTATGATTTCTTTACTTTAGTTTTTATTTCCATTCATCTACTTGTCTCACCCATAATCAAAAGCTTTTTAGAATTTCAATTATAAGTTATTGAAAGTATTGAATTTGAATAAAGTATGATTCAGAACATTGATCGGATACATACTCTGTGGGTTTTCTGAAATCACGATGTCAGCAAACTAGTGATCCCTTGGGCATGATTTTAGAACCCTAGTTATGCTTGACAGTTAGCTTGTTAGAATTATATGAATTCAGAGCGATTAGAGTTTTCAGATTTATTCAATTGAGGTGCAAATTAGTTTAGATGATAACTATAGAGAAACAAACAATGAGTTAACAGCTATGTGATTGTTAGCTTTGATACTAAGTTGTCCACCAAAGGACAATCTCATCCTTCAGAGTGTTCAGAGAATGAAACTTAATTAGGTGTGTGCCTTATGAGACCTCATTACAGGCCCTTTTAGAGTTCAGATATCTGAGTAAATATGATTATTAGTATCATGTTCAGATATTCTTGTTCCTCTAGTAATTATTGCACCATGTATTTAGAAATGTTTTCCTATTTAATTATATATGTAGATATTAAAATGATTTTTGCTTGAAGCATGTATATTATATATCCTGTTGATTGTCCCATGTGGGTGGTAGGTGAAAATCCATTCACTAAGTTTGATGATTCCCCTCTTTTCTTTCCTTCTTATATTTGTATATCAGGTTATCATTCATTCACCGTTTCAACTTGATGTAACTGTTCCAGTGGTTTACTTTACTTTGCAATCAGACTTAGTCTGGATTATGTTATATTAGAGTGCTCTAATAATTATGCGGGCAGGATCCAAACCCTGCATTCTAATTTCAAATTATGTATCTATTTTCAGAGTTTATGAGCATCCTTTTGTGTTTTCAGATTTCAAGTATCGATTTGAAATGTAGATTGTGATCAAAATGTATGTAAAAAGCTAGATACGTACTCAAAATTCAGTTTTCAAGTATTGAACTGATTTTTGGATTACGACTATGATCATGGAACGAAATAATCTGTGTTTTCACAAATTATAGTAGCACATGTTGAATTTAATTAAGATGAATTTATGATTATATATGTTAAAACATTTCAATTTTATGAATTCAAGTATTATGCTTTAAATAGAGAAATTGATAATGATTTAGATGAAATTATGTTTTAACTATGAAAATCATGTTAATTCATACAATCAGTAAGTCATGTTACTCTCTAGACTTATGTGGAGACCCAGTCTTTCACGTACCAATCATACTCCGTGACATGTGATGGCTTTGATGATAGATTTCATAAATATTCTTATGGAGGACTACTTTGGGATTCTAGATGCAGTTTTATGGGAGGATTTGCTATCAACTTAGCCTGTGTCCAATCAGTATTACTGAGATATGGGGAGCTTTTTATGCTCTTTCCATGGCTTGGCAAAAAGGGTGGAAACAGGTGCTGGTAGAAATGGATTGTACTGTGGCCATTTCTCTTATCCAGCACGGTAAAGATCCTAAACATCCCTATGCTGCAACTACTACTTGCATTCATGATCTCCTCCATAGGAATTCGCAAGTTCAGATTTATCACATTTTTCAAGAAGCCAGTCATGTTGCTAGCATTCTTTGAGATTGGAAATTCTGAGTTTGGGAGTCTGTTTTTATTATTCTTCTCCTCCTTGTTTAATTTCTATTCTTTTGGATGATTTACATGGGGTTGCTTTTTCCCGGATTGTGTCTTGGTGTTTTGCCTGGACGCATCCCCTATTTTATCACCAAAAAAATAAAAATTATATTATTTACCAAGTTACTTATCATCATTAAATGAAATCAAACTTTTGTTTGGTTTTGCATGTTATTATCTAAAACATAAAAAACGACACCCCACGGTGTGAAAATGATGGGTCTCTAATATTTCCCCTAAAAAGCCATACTACACGTAATGTTTCATGTGCGAAAAACAACATAGATATATACAAAAGGATAACAATATGAAAAAAATTGTGATATCTGCATTCATTTTATATAGAATATTGTATTAACTTAGATTCTATTTATTATTAGATTGACTATGAATCTCATTTAAATAAGGTATGAATTGACACGGTGTCTCACACATTATGAGTACTAATAATATTCTTCATATAAAAAATACTACCAAAGACCCCAAATGTCATGGTTCAATACCTAGCTTTGAGTATGGAGAAACTTTAAATATCAGGTAAGCTGTTTCATCTATCAAAATGCTTATAAACCAGCCCGAATTAGCCACTGTGATTGACAATACATACTATTAGTCATGAACGAAAAAAAAAAGAGCCTCTTCTAGAAGCAGGTCCCGCCACACTAATCCATATCCATGCTTTGCTTTCCCTTCCTTCCACACCCTCTTTCTTCTTCTTCCACTGGCTCATTCTCCCTGAATCAAATCGAGGGTTCTTCTTCTTTTCTCTAGATCCACACTCTCTTTGCACAAAGGTACCTCCTTTTTTTGTTCCATCTTTCAAATTGTTAAAAGTGCACATGAATGCATGTGTTTTTAGTCTGTGTGTGTGCTGTACACTTAATTCCTAATCCCTGCGTGAATCTCTTTTTCCCCTATAAAGCCTCTTTCCAAATTTTCGTTATTTGTGTTTAGCTTTATGTAGTGATTGATGTAGTTTATCTTTTGATCAATAAAGTTAAAAGTGGATGAAATTACTTATTTTGTTCTCTAAAATGATATCTTTATTTTAGATGACTCAAATCCGTTAAGCAAAGTACCCATTTTCCAACCTTCTTAATTTTCATTAAATATCGATGCCGATACAGGATTTCCAATTATTTTATTGAATTAATAACAAAAAAAAGTAAGTTAGCAATAATATTTTTTTTCAGCGATTTTTCTTCTCCCTATTTTTTGGCCCGTTTTAGTCAATTTTCAAGTGGCACAATTTTGTTGTTTGCCAAAGTTTTCAACTTTTGATGTTCCAGTGCTTTAATTGTAAGAGGGGTTTTTATATATATATATATATATATATTTTAAATGAAGCAAATGGTTTCAACTCATTAATATGCTCTTTTCCTTGCATTTCTTCCAAGTTTAACCGATTGTAGGTGGAAATTTAGTTGCTTTGAGGAAATCGGCTTCCAAATTATCAAGTTTTAGAAGGTTTTGTATTTGTGTGTTGGTATCTGTATGTTGACCTTGAGCTTCAGTAGTTTTTTGTTTGCTATCAGGTTCTGATTTGGGAATATGTCTGAACTGAAAAACAAATGGGATTTCATGCAATGGCTTGGACCTGACATGTCAGTGAAGATTCTCACCCATTTGGATGACCCTTGTGACCTTGTCCGGGTTTCTACTGTTTCGCGTTCTTGGCACCAATTTGGTAAGCACCTTTTGTTTAACTACTAGCAGTAGTGGTAGCATATAGTGTTGTGGTCCAAAATGTGCATGTTTTACTGGCCTAACTGTCCAATTGCTTTTGAAAGTTTGTATATATGTTATATTAAAATTGTAATGGCTTCCAAACTGTCTTTTGTTCTTGTCAGATGTGATTTGTTTTCCAAGATTGAAATATGAGGATTTTAGTTGCTCATTGTTCTTGGCTTTATCTTGCTATTCGAGTGATGTACTGATGTTAATATGCACTCCAAATATTCTGCAGTTATTGAAAATGACCTCTTCAAACAGCTTTGCTTGAAAATGTTTCCTGAAATATCTGGTGTTGCTCATGTCATTGAGGTAGAGAACAAGATTGAACCTGTAAGTAAAATGCTTGGAAGTTATTTGAATTGGGAATGTCTTAAGAGAAATCATAAAGTCTATGCATTCCTGGCATCTGGTCTTGCTCCTTCTATCAGGAAAAATTGCATCTCAGAAGCCATTAGTGCATCCAGCACTGATAATAATCCTGAAGAAAGGGTTCGGAATACATTGGATCCTTGGGATAGAATTGGGGATAGAGCATCATACTGGTCTAGTAAAGGGGAAAGCGATCCTTCTGCTCCTGAGACTTTAGTTTATAAGCTGATTTCCAAAATATGTCTTGTTACTGAGATTCATGTGCAACCATTCCAAGGTTAGCCTGGCAGCTAAATTGATGGACTGTGTATTATTGAGTTGAACTGAAAATAATTAATACTAAGGATCTTGAACCTTGGTTAAACTGACTAAGAATCTATGTTTACTTCTCAGCATATTTTCAGCATGGCCTCCCTATATACTCAGCTAAAGCTGTCCGATTCAGAATGGGCCATCCAAGATTCCCGACAGAATATGAGAGTGATGTGGCTGATAATATGACTGCTAATAACATGTTTGGGGATAATCAGTTCGTCTGGACATATACTTCACCTGAATTTCCAATGTTGCAAGTGAGTTGCATTATTGAAATGCTGGTTATTCTGCTTTTTCTTTTTGTATCCTTCAAAATCACTTAACAAAGAGGAAGAGGGATTCATCTCTATTTATATTCTAGGAATTATCCACTTATTCAAGTAATTGTATTTCTTAAAATGGCAACTACCTCTCAGTATTTAGCAGATATTGAGCTTGGTTTATTGGCAGGATTAGACTTGAGAAGGGACCCTGTTAATATTTATGTATGAATGCTTGATTATCACTCCTTGGGACCCGTGCTTTTATTTTGGGTTGTAGCAACCTCACAGTAACTGAATGTAGCAAGCATGGTTATGGAATTTATACTTTTTTTTTCCCCGTTTTGTAGCATTGATTACTCTATTCATGTGTTTGTAACTTGAAATGAATTTGACATTCTGACACTACAGGAAAACTGCTTGCAAAAATTTGAGCTACCTGGACCTGTTCTGTGCATTGGAGGTGTGCTGCTAGTTGAGCTGTTGGGTAGGGTTCAAAAGCAAGAAATGGATCAATTATTCTACATATGGTTAGTTTTGCAAATCCTCTCACACATAACATACACCCCCTCCATTCATACACACCTGCACACAGAGTGATTCATTGTTATTCAGCTCAAAAAATGTTGAGGTCACTAAAGGGGTTAGATGGTAGATCAGCAAATTATTCTTGGCATTTGCCTTCCAAAGGTGGCAAACAATGTCATAGAAAATAATGACCAGACACTATTGTAACAGATGAAAATGCTGAATATTTCATCCTGTTCTTCTCATAATGGAATGAAGAACTGATGCTTCACACTTTTTGAGCGTCCCTTTTTTCCAAGTTACAGTAGTGTCGACAGCTTGGTCAATTGTTTGCAGCTTGAACAAATTTTTGTAGTCTAACTTCCTGTCTAGGTTTCCTGTTATCGAATGATTTTTCATTCCCAAAAGAACAATCATCTCAGTAATCTGTTTTTGAACTATGACAAATTGGACTATTGTGGTGCAGCATCTCCCATGTTCAAGTTGTGGGACGACCACTTTCACCACCATTTGATGTCAAAATAGATCATCCATCAGGAAAGTGCACCTTGAAGTACTGGCCGGAAACTGATTGCAAGTCTTCAAGAGGAGACTCGAGCAATCCTTCACGTTTGCGGACATTAACCTCAGACATAATGCAAAGGGGTGCGAGATGGGAGCAAATTCTTATTGCTGCACTGCTTGGTCCGGGATCCGTTGCAGTTGATGATTAATCTTTTGTAGTGAATCAAGTACCTCAATTCTCAATACACTGGGAAAGCTGTGTGTACATGGGAGCTGGATTTGGGTAGCATTAGCAATCAGTTGCTTTTGGATGGTTTTGATATACATCAAATTTGTGCAGGTCCAAATATCGGTATAGCTTATTTTGTGCGCCATAATTAGTGGGGTGTAGTACAGCGTAGTTTCATCTTTTGTCTCTTCCACTCTGTGACATGAAGAGTCATGGCTGCTTATTATTGAGGACAGGTTATAGGCATACTTTCTAAAGAATTGAACTTCTACCTATAACTGTGCCAATGATTAGTATCATGAACACATACGCATACTACGTATCCTCTCAATTATAATATAGGCTCATTGTTCTTGAATATGTTGGTAAATTGTATTTCCATCCATGTTGTCAGAGTTATAATATTTTTGGTGATACTATTATCTAGCAACAAAAACTGGGTTTTCTCCAACTCTTGCAGAATTGAAGTTTGAATACCTTTTTCTAATTATTTGAACTTTGCCGAAGAGTTTACATAACAAAATAGAAGGCTAATAAAAGGGAAGATGACATTTAAGTTGATAATAATCTTGGCTGTGTGCAAACATACTACCCCGGCAGTGGTAGGTTAAATTATGCCGTTTGCTGATAGGCTTATAATAAGAAGGAAGCTATACCTTGACTAAGGGGAATTATTATTGGACATAACGTAAGATCTTAACTTGGCAAGCCCTGGGAGGGTGTAGTATTTTACTCGTAGAACGGCATCTAGCCTTACAAAGGGTAGGTGATTCAGGGTCACTTCAAGAAGATCAAGCAAACTAGAATAAAAGAAAAATGCAACTCCAATTGCCGAAGGGGTGAA
Source organism: Dalbergia cultrata (assembly GCA_031216105.1). Classification (NCBI taxonomy): domain Eukaryota; kingdom Viridiplantae; phylum Streptophyta; class Magnoliopsida; order Fabales; family Fabaceae; genus Dalbergia; species Dalbergia cultrata. The sequence goes on from CM062344.1 coordinate 66,801,246, forward strand.
TTCTCGAGCTACACCAACGAGTTAGACATATTCGAAGTGAGGCTGTTCATAGGCCAACATCTTGTCCTCTGGTCAAACTTGTAGGTGTGTACCTCAGGCGACCTACATTCCAGAACAAGCTTGTAACATGTAAACGCTGGGGTCTAGGTTGCACACAAGATTGGCAGAAAAGGAAAACAAAGCAGAGGGGAGCAGAGGCTGATAACTCTTTCATTAAATTGTCCAATAGATTACACTTGCAGCGAGACAAAAACCCTCAAATAGAATTTCTAAACACCTAGTCAAGACTCAAGTCACGGCAAATTCCATCGAGAAAATAAGCAAGGGAAGGGAAACCAAGAAAAGAGGCAGCAGCTATTTTTAAAGTATCCTGTACAAAAATAACAAGATGAACACTTGATTAGCCAATAACAGCGCCAATTTGTGTTAGTCATGCCTTCCAGCCAAACCCCATGTTATCATCAAGATCACTATTGAAGAAGGAATTATCGGTGAACTCATGGGCAATATCCTGAACTACATCTTGCAAATGAAGATTTTGTTGCATATCTGACGTTCTCTGGTTGAATCCATTGTTGCCACCAGCAGCAGAAGAATCGCTGTTCGAAGCTGCTTTGAAGCTATTACTCCTTGAAACAGGCCCATTGTTTCCTGAAGCACTGACAGATCCTCCAGTTATGGAAGGAGAGTGGCCTCCAAAACCCAACACATTTTTTGCGATACTCCCATTTGCATTGGATCCACCAAGAGACTGTGGTTGCACTCCCCCATTGTTATTTGACATCAGCAGTTGCTGGATCATATGCTGTTGTAGAGCCTGATTTCCTTGGGATACCTGTAAATGATTTTGTTGCAGTAAATTATTTGCGCTTAATGAGCGCTGTTGAAGGTATTGCTGCTGCTGCTGTGGGGGTAGATGAGGACTTGGTAAACCACTAAGAGAGGAATTCTGCATTGAGCCTGGAATTAGAGCAGTAGCAGCACCTTGCAATGCTGAAGAGGGACTCTGGTTCGAATTGTTGAAAGAAGATGATCCTTCTCGGTGAAGCGAGCCAGGGCTTGAAGTCATTGAGTTTTGCCTAATAAGAAGATGATTCTGGTAGCTAGTCAGTGCCAAAGCAGCTTGTGCTGGCCCACTCAAAGCACCACGATTAACCATATTATTATTATTGTTGTTGTTTATTGGGTTGTTCAATCCAGGATTCAGTGCCATCAGCTTATTAAGTGTGTTTCGATCAGTTGGCAGACCTTGAACGTTTGCTAATTGTTCCATCTCATGCATTTTATGCATCTGGAGCTTTGCCACCGTTGCAAATCGAGGATAATTTTTCAAGCTCTCTGCAGATCAGAGTTGAATCAATATACCATGAAAGAAAGGGCAACGATAATGTGAAAAAGGGAGTACCCAAAAATAAAAAAGGGAAAACGGGGTTCCAAACACCAAAAAAACTAATACAGCTTCACACGACTGAACATTAATATACGAAAAGAATGAAATGCATACAAGTAGACAACCAATATTGTAATATCGTAACCACAACCACAGGAATTACCTATTGCCCCAATTTTGTGCTCTCGGCAGATATCTATCAGATCTTTCATGGAATTGACCACCTCAGAAATCTGTCAACCATTAAAGCAGGCAATGAGAAGAAAGCTTGATTAAATAATAAAATAAGACACAAACTGAGTTTTCTCCATACTACTACATATCTGAATATAGATTTCCATAACATACCTGCAAACATCTCACGTATCTTTTTGAAAAACCTAAGTCATTCAACGATTGTAACTCCAAACTCTTCGCAAGCTGTCGCCCAGCAGCCAATACCCTAGTACAAAAGGAAAATTATATTAAGCCTTAGTGCAGTCCGTTACTTATTAGCACGTACCATCCTTATGTCATTAGAAAGGAATTCCATGTATATACATCACATAAATCATTCAATTAAGATGGAGAAACAGGATAGTTTTCTTTCTGTTGTCCTTTCCATGGTTGTTTCTCCAACTATACAGCCAAAAAAGGGATGCATCATTCCCTATACCACTGCATCTTCTCATGTATGCCATCAAGAGAGACGTTATATTTCAGAAGAAAAATTCACAGAAAGAAGTCAATCAGCAAGGAAATAACCATGCACTAACTCACATATTGCTGTTTGTTTGCAAATCTTGCTGGGAAACCCCATCTGAACCACTTTCAGCAATTGTACTCTGGCATTTTTGAGCAACTTGAACCAATTGGTTTACCTGCAAAAGCGTGGATCATAAGAACCAGCTTCCAAAATCTGCCCTTCATTAACACATCCTTTTACACCAATTTAGTTTTAATGTAAGTAGGAGTTTCACAACCTCCACATGCAAAGTAGACCACTCACAATTACCATGTTCCAAATAAATAAAGGGTTGCTGCCAAAGCAGAACAAAGTCTTGCTAAAGTGTGCCTAATCATACCTGTGGTGCAACCACCCTTCGAGGAAGAAGTTCTTCATGGCGCCTTGCACAAAACTCCCAAGATAAGATCTGTACAGACTAACATGAATTTCAGCAGAGCATTATGCATACAAGATTCAAGAAAATCTTTTTAAAATATATTTAACAGTTTTATGACCTTCAGGTCTTGAGTAAATATGATACGAAGGTGACCCTCACGAACAACGCGAAGCTGCTCATATACACTCTCTTGAACTGCTTTTGCATATTCTAACATCATTAGACCAGAAGGAAATCTTTGTTCACGTGGCAAATCCAAAAACAGAAGTTCATCTATCACTCCACTGCCAAATTTGATGTCATTGAGTCTAGGGAGCACTTCAAAAGTTGCCTCTGTTACCCAAATCCAAAATGTAGATATTATTATATTAATGTGATTAGAAATTTCAAACAAACATGCTAATAATATAGCATTCAGGTACATTCAGATTGCAGGTCGTGTATCTTGCACCATTGCCCCACTGACAACCACTCAATTATTACTGATTATACTCACTTATCGTGGATTGCATTCAATGCTATCGGTTTTCTCTAATTTTCAAGTTTAGACTGGAGATTATTTTGTACAATTCAGAATATGATCCCTGGTCAGCATTGAGTGCACTAGGGTCAAACTTGTCAGCCAAAAAGTCAACTTACAGAATAATACAAACTGGGATCCTACAGTGCAAAATAGATTCCTACAATCACAGTATTAATTATAACAAAATAGTGTTCTGTTCTCATTTCCTTACCAAATCCCCTTCCCGATTTAGAACCACATATGTCACAGTGCCAAGCATCCTGAAAAAAGAAGATCCATGTCAGATTACATACATGTCAAGAGCACGATATTGAAAGGGCAAATTGGTGTAGACATAAATAGTAATTCAAGTAAAACCAGTTGTTTCAGTCATAAATCTTGTAGAGGGGCATTCTTTAAAGTTTCCATCAATAAAATCCATGATTGGTCATGAGCATATATTAAGGTAACAGACTATCATTGGAACAAATAATAAAAGGCTAAATAACAAGTTGCAAAAACCGACCATAGCTGCCTGGGGGAAAACACCGAGTGCATGATGCCCAACATTATTATACATAGACAAGCACCACCGTTCCTTTGCTCGAGGAGAGTAATACTCGGCCACAAATTTTCTCCAATAGGCAATAGTGTTATCCTGAGACAAACAGTTTAATTGAATAACAGTTGTCACCAATGTAGAACCTCAAAAGAACCCATAACATCAACCAAAAGTGTCAAGATAATATACACGACATTCATTTTTTATTTTAAAAGCCTGCAATTAAAAGAATAATGCTAGAAAGGAAAGTAAAAATAAACAGATGAATATAATGAATTTCAACCATATTCACAAATCAGCGCTGCTCAAAGAACCAAAAGAGAAAAAAATAAAATAAAATTGGAAGACAAACTACCACATAATGCAAATGAACAGAACTCACAGTTTGTCGTTGCCTTTGATGATAAAGGTATTGCATCAATCTACGCGCACATACACCATTAACACCATTGTCATATGGGCGCTTCACCCCAGATAAGGGCTGCATCATTTGTTGCTGTAACTGTTGCTGCCTCAAGTGCATCTGTTGTTGTTGTTGTTGTTGTTGTTGTTGTTGTTGCTGCTGTTGCTGTTGCTGCTGCTGCTGCTGTTGTTGTAGGTGTGCTCGCTGTAACTGTGGCATTGACTGAAGCAGTTGCTGTTGCCTCAATTTTTGCTGCTGCTGAAGCAAAGCCTGTAACTGTGGATTACGACCCTGGAATTGCATGGGGTCTTGTCTCTGAAGAAGCTGTTGTATTACATGATGTTGCATTAGATCCTCCTGCTTGATATCCAGCCTAGGTTTTTTGGGCAGCGGGGATAAACTATTTGGATCTTGAATGAAAGATCCTGGTACTTGTGCAGCCATTGGGAGCGGAGACGGGCCAGTTTGAGATGCAGGTAGAGGCATAGCAGTTGAAGCACCCTGCTGCTGATTCTGCTGCAATTGTTGAACAGTCTGATCTTGGTGAGAGCTCTGCTGTACAACACTGGAACCGTCCATAACTGATGACCCTGAAATACTAACATTGTTTGATGTAAATGACATGGGTGAAGCAGGTAAACGTAAGTATGAGTCTGTGTTAATGCTTGCACTTCTCTGCAAATGAGGCCCACCAGAGAATGCAGAATTTGCATCTGTGACCAAGGAACTAGCTCCGGCACTTGGTGCTGAGTTTGCCACACTGTTCAAAACTGCATTATTCATTTCCCCAGACAATGGACCAATGTTTGAACGACTGGCTCCAGGAACAGCATTAGATGAGTTACCAAATGCCGAGCTTAAGTGAGAGTTAACTACATTCTGCGACTGCCCATCTCCTTGAAAGAAAATCCCAGAACTTGATGATGATTGGGTTAACCCTCCAGCCACCCGAGAAGGTGCCATGGGGGGCACCCCCCCTTGGTGACTGGAGTCTAAGTAGTTATTCAGAGCCAGGCCTAACTGATATTCAAAAAATGCTCAAAACAGTTCACAAGCTCAATGTAACAGGTAGATTGAGTACAAATATACCCCTGATCTTTCAAACACCCAAACTTCACTTAAACTTCAAAACTTCACTCTAGTAATACAACCTTCTGAAAAATCTAGGAACTCCTTTGACCGAGTGCGCCCAAAATTGTTATTTCCTACAAATCTGAACAACTCCTGATATGGATCTAAGATTAAACGAAAAGACACATATATTAGCATAAAGAAAACTGCAAATAAACAAAAGCACCCTGGTTGAACAAAACTAAATTACCCTTTTCAGGGAAAGGAAATTCACAACCCAACAAAATCACACACACACGAAACCCTAATTCTTATAAACATTTAGGCAACCTTCTGCACAAAAAATCAACATTAGCTCAGTTTTTTTTTTTTTTGTAAAAGCATTAACAGAGGTTAAAAAAGAAAAACCCCAAGCCCCGAAGCTTTCAATACAAACATTTTAAACCCGAATAAACAAGCAAAAATCAAATTGCAAAAAAGCACAAACCAACCAACCAACAAGACACAAATAAAAAAAAAAAATTATCAAGAAGCATACACAAATTCAGAATCCCAAGCTCTACAGCATAACCCAAACCCCATAAATTTCCATTTCAAATCCTTCAAACTAAGTTCAAAAATAAAAAACACAAACTTTAAACTCAGCTCAACACCGCAAAAAATCGCAAAATTAAAAACATAACATGAAACAAATAAGCCCCATCTCTACACCACAATTTTTTTTAATTTTTGAAACACTCGAAACAAAAAAGTAACCGTTTTCAGTGCTTCTAAGATCAATCACTGGTAAGTGAGCAAAAGAAATAAAAAGTAATTAATTGAAGGCACAATGAAAGATACGACAGCGTTTCAATGGAAGAACCATTCGATTAAGGAGGTAGCTAGCTACTCACAAAGAAACCGCGAGCTGGGAAAAGCGAAAGATTTGGTTTTCGAAGCGTAATTAGAGATAAAAAGGCTGATGAAATTGCAGAGAGAAGAATACAGAAAAACACAGTGAGAGAACTAAGAGAGAGAAAGAAGAGCGAGAAAGAGAGAAAAAGAAGAGAGAGAAAGCTTGGGCGAGTGCATTATATACCTAGCGGGAATTGGGGGTTCTCTGGGTTTCCGGTTTCGGCTTCTAGATAACCGGCACTGTCCGGTGAACGTACGGACACGTGGCAAGATAGTGATTGTGCAGCTTAGTCGGTGATGGATCCGCAGCCGCATGAAGACCTACTTGAGGACGGGGCGCTTTCTCATTGGCTAATTAGTAGGTTGCATCGGTATTATTATTATGTTTTTTAGTGTAATGTAATGTTTGATATGAGTATATTATTTGTACTTATCATGCATAAGACATGATGTCAATTTATATTCCATTTATTATTGAATAAGGTATGCATTCTATTTCCATAAAAAAAAAAAAGGTATGCATTCTATTTAAATGGAATTTATATTCAATCCAATAATTAATGAGATAATATCTCATATAGTGAGTATAAATTATATTTTTCTTTACAAATACACGTACATCTTCCGTCTCTTCGCATTTCACACATTTAAAATGTTTTTTTTTTCTTTAGCTTAATACCTCAATTTAGTCCCTTTAATATATAGTGAAGAATAAATTAATCTCTTAAATTTAAAAATATAATATTAATTTCTTAAATTTCACAAATGAGAACAACTCAATCTCTTTATAATTATCATTTAAATTGTGTCTTATTAACTTACTTATATATAATGCTAACTTATTTATGTGTATTATTAATTTTCATTGTGAGTTTTAAATTGTCTCACTACTTTAAACAATATCGTGTAAATTGTTTTTTCTTCATCTTTTCTTTTGAAATAACTCTCTGTTCAGAAGAAAGATTTTGACTATAAATTATCCTTTATTTTGCACAGAATATACGATTGAGATAATTTAAGACCCACCATGAAAATAACATTATATATAAGTAAGTTAACATGGCACGTTGATATTTCTATTAAAAGTTCAGATAACAATCTGACGGAGGGACTAACTTGTATCCATTTGTGAAATTTGACGGATTGCAATGTGATTTTCTAAATTTTGGGAACTAATTTATCCCCTACTATAAATCCAAAGGATTATAATGGGGTTGTAGTAATTTTTTTATTATAATTATCTATTTTTTAATCTTTCCATTCTTCATAAATTATATAGGTAATAAAAAGTTTTAAACCTAAATTCATTGATACGAATCATTTCCGTCACCACTACACTAACCATAATAACTTTTATTATCTTTTATTGGCTTTTATTATCTTTTTATTTAAACATTATTTTATTCATTTTAATAATTTATTTTGGTTAGAATAAACTCAAATTTCATCCATATAAAGAGTGTCAGACAAATTATGAGTTTAATTTTGATACACTGACAGTGTAAAAATATTTTACTCTATTGTCTAATCAAAATATTTCGTTTGGATGACTTTTCAAGTAATGAGTGTAAAAGTCAATTATCATGACTTATATGATAATACATTATTAAACGAATGTGTAAAATATTTTTACACTGTCAGTACATGACAATTAAATTCACAAATTATTCCTGAAAAAAAGAAATATCATTTGTGGTCCTTCATTATTAAAATAGAATAAATTAGTTTCTAATGATTTATAAAAATAGACCAACTTGGTTATCACTAAAATATAAATAAGACAAATAAATTAATCAGAATGTAGAGAAGAGACTAATTTATCCTTTTTTTAATTATGGGATAAAAGACCAATCATTTTTTTTCTTGAGAGACTTATTTTTCTAGAATTGTTATACTTACTTAATAAATACAAAATGAAAAAGGAAATATTTTAATCAATAAATTTAAAATTAATTTAATTAAATAAAATTACTACTATGTGTAATAAAAAATAGTTATTTTATAACATCTCCGACTTTTGAATGCTGACTTTTAATTATTATATAGAAAGGATTTAAATGTAATATATTTGATAATGGATAATATAAAATATTTTATATTAGTAATTTCATATACATTATTTTACTATTTAAAATTAATTTTTTATACAATAATTTTAAAATAATTTAGGAGATAATATATGATTAATTAGTAATCATAAAATTTTGTTAAAAATAATATTAAATAAATTTTATATAAAATAAATTGATTTCTATTAAATGTTTAAGTACATCTCTTTAATTAATTCGTTAATGCTTATAATTTTATCGAATTTTCAATTAGGTTTCTATAGTTTAAAATTTTGTAATCAAATCTCTAAACTCAACATCCATTACAAAATCATGATATTAGATGGAATATTATTTGATTTTATCTATTATCAGCTACATATGGTTGATTTGAACATCTCATAGATTAAAAAACTAATAATATTGTCAAATTATCTTTGAAATCCATCATAGTATACTCTTATTCTTTTGTAATTTGATGGGATTTGAGCTCAATTAAGTCTCAAAAAATATTTTAATATGAAATTGTTGTGAGCTCTTTTCTTACCTGTGCACTTAAATCAAAGGAATCAATGGATGTTGTACTTAACCTCATATTTTTCTAATGGTGATTAGGTTTCGAGAAAGAATGAGTAAGGAAGAAGGTTGCTCTGATTTAAGTAAAAAATATTATTCACCACAAAGGTTTAATTATAATTTTTTATATTGTAAAAATCTAATTACAAATAGAAAAAATTGTATTTTACCCTCTAATTATAGATTATATGTACTTTAGACTCTATACTTTAAAAATTTGTGGTTTGACCCCTATTGAGGTTTATTGGATGTGCAAATTAACCTCCCACTAATTTTTTTGTCAATTGTTAATAAAAATAGAAATATGAAAAAAATTTAACAAAACATAGAATATTAAGTTACATGTTTAGAAAAACTCAAGGGGTGAATTTGTACATATTCTATAATTCAAGAGGTATAGTATACTTATTTTAGTTAAAATATACATCTAAAAAAGTTAAGTGTTCAATTAGTATAATTTTAAAATTTAGGTAGCATTTGTTTACTATCTCTGAGATAGAAATACAAAGATACTAGAGACACAAACCTATTTAGTAATGGAGACAGGAACAAGGGGTAAAAAAATACAAATTTCTATACCTCCAAAATATGAGAATAATGAGAATAAGATACAGAGATAAAAATTTAATATTTTTTCTTCCTACCTATGTATATATTTATTATTTATATCTTTATCGTTACTATTTTTATTATCCTTATATTTATGTCTTAAAGACAACAACAAAAAAAATGCTATGAACAGAAGTACGCATAACCTATAGCTCAAGTGGTAAATGCAATTTTATCTTAAAACTATGGTGAAATTATATTGACTATTCGAGTTAATTAAACCCTCTTAAAGTTGTCCTGAGAGTCTAGACCTATCCATGCCTATGTCAGGTCGAGAGTTCACGTAATATTTTCTTCAAGAAAATTAGTTAATTAAAATTAAAATAAGTTTAATTTTAATATATTAATAATATAAAAGAATTTTGTACTATTATTTAATAAAATTTTTTTATTTATACATTACTTTTCAGATAATAAAAATAAAAATAAATTATATTTACTAATATAATATTAGATGATTAAAAAAATTATATAAATTTTTTTAGACTGCTGGCTGTATTAGAATTAAATGCAAGTTAAATTTCTATTTCATTGACTCGTGCGATAATTATAATTATACGTCTAGAAACATATCCCGTCGTTGCGGCAAAATACATAGAGCTGGCAACTTCTGTTCCTAAATCCTGTAACTGAGCATTATTATTGACCGAAGTAGCAACTGGGTTTGACAAACCAACGTTAGCCAGAAACAACATGAGTACAACCATAATCTGCAGTACCTTCAAACCATGTCTTCCTTCCCACTCCCACATGCTTTCTCCCAAACGGACAACTTTCACAAGAGTTCGTGCCTCCCTCCAAGATTCTAAGCCGCCAAACACAGCCCAACAACAGCAACAACTCAACCTCTCCGTTCTTCGCTTCACATTGGGTCACCCCATCTTCTTCTTCTTCTGTGTGTGTGTTTTTTGTTGCATTTATGTGACTGTTTTGTGTTTTTGGCTTTCAGGGATACCTGGCTTGGATGAATCCTACTTGCCCAGATGGATTGGTTATGGCTTTGGTTCCCTTCTCCTCTTAAATCGCTTCCTTGGCACTGATTCTGCCACTGTTACACCTGCCCAGCTTGTAACAACTAATCAAAATTGCATTTTTTTTTAATTATATTATATTTCACATTTTGAATTAAGTTGAATTTTCCCTCTTTTTTTTTTTTACCAGTGGAGTGAGCTTCATTTGTTGTGTTTGTCTTTGTTATGTAGACTACAGAAGTTTTGGGCATTTCTTTGGCTTCCTTCTCTGTTGCTCTACCTTACCTTGGTAAATTTCTCAAGGTAATTTCTTTTTGTTTCCCCATCTTGCCATCTATATCAATGCTTTGAATCACAGTGAATCTAAGAAGAAGAGTTGTAGGTAGTTCAGCAAAGATTAAGTTTTTAAGCAACTGAATTCGGGTCATGTTCTTCAGTCTTTACTAATATGGGAGTGTCATGTTGCAAGAAAAAAAAATACACAAATTTTGTTTTAGTAGTAATAGTATCCTATCACCATTTTTCGTATTAATCTGTAGCTTTTGTGTTTATATTTTTCTCTTATAAGATGACACTCTCATGGTAATAAAGAATATGACAGGGTCTGCCAATGAGCTAAAGTGGCAGCTCCCCTTGTCCTTGTGATAAGGGAGCTGCTGTTTTGGGTCAGGATTTGATCCTCTTTTGCCTATCCCCTATATATATATATATGAGAGGATCCTAAATCCTAATCATAATCCTAATTCTTGAATAACTTCACTTTTGTTTCCCTATATCGTATTTGTGTGTGTGAAAAGTTTTCATGCATAATATATTGATCCTCAGCCAAGTCTGGAAATTCTTAGGGTGCTCAACAAGTGGATCAAACAACTCTGCCTGATGGTGTAGAGCAAATATTTGTCATGTCAAAAGATATAGTGGATGGTCTGAAGGAGGACCTGGCTTGGGCATCATACATTCTGCTGCGTAATACAAACGCCATCGCTGTGGTATGTCACGAGGATAATCATATTAACAATTTAAACGAACACTTAGCAGGTTGATTCCTGCTAGGGTCCTTCATTGGTGGGCCACTTATAACTACTACTTTAAGCCCTCACTAAGATGTTCCACGCTTACCTTGGATGAGTCAACTTTTGTTATATAACACAGGAGAATTTGCTGTATTGATATGAGTTATATTTGTTTATGGTGACATTTCGAAATCAGTAGTTCAAAAGTTAACGTTGTCAAGTAATCAATATGGAAATGAACATGATTTCTGATAAAGTCTATGTATTAGCATACAGCCAGCTTAGTTGGCATAGGCTGTTAGCATTGGTTTGAACTTATAATAGTTAACCAAGTTAGTTATCTGTACAGATAAATGGCAATATTCTTGTGAAAGCCTTTTGTTTTTGGATAAAATATGTTGTTTAAAGTTTACTACTTATCATGCAAAATCTAAACAACAAACTCTTTGTACATTCATCAGTTCAATTCAGCATCACAATTTAAATCTCACTCTCTTTCTCCCTGATCTTTAGCTTTTCTTTGTGTACCTTCTTCTTGAACAATTTCAATGTGTTCAGCTAATTATTATCCAAGGAGATATATGTGCAAGGGGCTACTGGAATGTACCTGATGATTCATCAAAAGAAATTCTTGTTGATTGGTTTGAGAAAAAGATTGAAAATGCTGGTCTGTTCAATTTGAAGGACCCCTTATATTTTCCTCAAGATGCAGGTAATGATAATTTTTTTCATACTGTTGGTTTGGTCTGCTAGGAGCTAGTAAAGCATCTGCATATTTAGTTGGATTTCTTGTCTAGAACAGATGTCCTACCAAAATTTCAGATTAAAATGTGACCGAAGAAAGTCTTTTTACCTTATACTCGATCCCACTGCAGGGTCTGTAGCCAACAGTTTGTTTATTGATGTTTTGTCTCTCTCTTGAAAGGTATATTTGACCGGATTCCTCACAATTATGCTATATCAAATAAGTTTTTATGCGTCCGGGTTTGTGCATGAGCTTTTTCCTGACCTTCCATTTCTTTCCCTACTTACTAATTTCACTATAAGTATTATAAGTTATGCTAAAAAACGATGTAGGACATTGTGTTTAAGTTGCAGATTTTTTAGAATTCTTATTGGGATTTATGTGCATTACAATGTTGTTACCAAAACATTAATGGGCTGACTGTGTTATCTGCACAAAGGTCTTCAGCTGACTGAGCTGAGTCTTAGAGAAGATTTCTCAATTGCATTACTCCTCCACCAATATGGCTGCAGTTTTTGGTTTAACATAGGCAACAACTGTGTTAGTTTATCATGAATCCACTCCTTACTAGCAACTAGCAAGAATTTCACTTCACCTTGAACATTATGTGCTTTAGTAGCGTGTTCTGATAATCTGAAAGTTAGATGAATGTTTCAGATTCTGAATTTCAAGATCTAGTACCTAAAGGGACTCACGCTCTTCTGGTGCAACCAATGTTACAAGATACTATCCAGAGTGCTACTAGCTTTCAAAAACCAGTGGGATTTATTCTGCTGGCCTCGACTGTAAGGTATGCATTTAGCACTAAAGATAGAGCCTGGATTGCAGCTGTGGCCAACAAACTCAGAGGTAAATGCATGTGTACGGATTTGTAAATGAATTTACTGTTACCTGATATGGAGTTTTGGCGTATGCCTAGTTTGCTGTTGCAATTGTTTAGAGCTCATTCTAATTGTTCTGTTTGTTAAGTTACTTATTTATGACGGTCTTGTTATAGAAGTCTCATGAAGTGAGTTTGTATATAAGTCTGAAAAGTCATCTTCTATTTTGGTAGGATCTCACACTCTTCTTCTAAGATCAATACAAGCATAAGCCTTTCATGCCTTTGTTCTCTAGTTCCTTTCTATTTCTGCAAGCTCCGTATCATCTTACATTTATAAATCATGTTTATATGTATTCCCCTACATTATTGTATTTGATCTATTTTCCTTTTATTTTTCAATTTATTTTTTCACTTCATCGGCACCACAGGTTATGTCTGGTTGAACGGAAAAAATGGGGGTAAATTTTATTTGATTGAGTTCAATGTGTGAAATTATACATAAAGATCAATCATGAAAAATTTATTCTCATTTTTACTCTCCAACCAAACATAGCCCAACAGTGAAACCTGACTCCCTCGAGTTCCCTTATTTTCGATCAAATTGACGTCCCCTAGATGTGGCCTTTCTTGAGGCAAATAGCATTATGGGTCTAAGAAGCCTTTTTTTTTTTTTTTCCAATTCAATGAAGCAAATGGTGGAGGCCATGCAAACAGCGACAAGAGCGAATGGTGACGATGAAGGCAAGGTTGTTAGTAATGAGCGCTGGTGGAAGGGCAGTTGGTGCTAGTGGCGAACAATTATATTGGTTATTGTTCTGAGATAATGCTCCAGCAAGTGAGATCCCAGTGAGAGAGGAGAAAGAAGATGTTTAGCAACAAACTAAGGAAGGAGTTTGGATGTCAACATTTGCTTTTCAAGATCTCAATTTGGGGAGCAAAATGCTACTCCTCTTGGGTTCTACACCAAAGAATTAAGTGTCAAACGAATTTGAATGAAATGAGAATGGAATGCGAGATTGTGATTTGTGTGTCATGTATGAAATATGATCGACAAATTGAAATGTAGAAAAGTTGTAGAAATGTAAAGGAATTGATTGATAAAGTGTAAATAAAGTACAAAAATTGTAAAGAAATTAAAGACAATCTATTCCTAAGAAAACAAGAAAATGGGGTTGAAAACAATTACTCAAGGGATTCTGGACTCTGTTTTGTCATCTGGTGACATTTGTAGAGTGAGTGTGTGAGTAAAAATTTCAGCTCTTTGTAAATGTACAGAACTAGTATTTATAAACATTGACACTTGTCTTTGGCTGCGTCTTTGTCCATGTGTATGTGACAATTTCTTTGTTTGTTACACACCTTCATCATTGAACAATTATCATTTTGTCATGTCTTCACTCAACTTTTGTCAGCAACTATTGATAACAACTGTTAACCGTTGATCGACAAATATTTGCCTTCCACGAGTCATCATGACAACCTCCTCAAATTTTCAGAATTTTCTAAGTTTTAGATTACAAACTCCAACTTCGACTTGTCAAACTTCGAGCATGAGAACCTAGGTATTCAGACTTTATCACAAATGACATCCATAGGATTCGTCATGTCGAATGGCCAATTAGAAGCTATGTCAGCTTTGTCAAACTTCATTGCTTTGGTCAATTTGTCATGCCAAACAATTGTCCTACATAGAACATGCATGTTTTTTTGGCGATCAGGCTCTTCACAATGGCTTTTACAATTCGACATATTTACACTTGGTGAAATTTGGTGCCAACAGTATTATTTCAACACCTTCTTTTGGATGTCTCATCCAGACACCCACCTCATCACTGTTGAATGAGATGGGTGAGTGGGAATGAGAGGGATCATAGTCTTATCTAACAGTGATAAGGTGAGTATCTAGATAAGATGTCTAAAAGTGAGTGTTGAAATAATATTATTGAAGGGAAAAAAAAATGTATGTAACAAAGCCTCTTCCACTTTACAGAAAGGACCCTTGTGCTCTTCCATCAGGGTCCAAAATTAGGTTATCTCGTTCTCCAAGATGAAGAAGAACAGACCTACTGTTTTTTTGGTTTGTTCAAGAACAGCAGAATCAGCCATTTGCCTTTGCCTGAACATGGATTTTAAAGTTTGTTATAGCCAAAGCGATCGATATGGCTCTGGAACTTATTACGACGAGGTTATCTTCATTCTAGTCCTTAACCAGCCTTTGTCTTCCAATCGCTACTACGTTATTCGGAGGACGGGAAAACATCAAGGGTATATGCTTCACTTTTATATAAGTTATTTTCTGATCATCAGTGATGGTTGTCTCTACTTCAAATTTAAGTTGAACCCCTTTTTCAAAAGTTTTATTGTTCGCTACTAGAGTGATGCGTGAGAATTGTAGAATGAAGAGATAAGCTAGAAAACGGAATATATATATATATATATATATAGTTTTCTTTCCCACTTGATGATCTTAAAAGATAAAGAAAAAGTTTGCATAAATTATTTTTCTGTAGCTTGAAGAGTAATACTTTTATCTTGGAAATAAAGTATTGAAAATTGTGGTCTTACATTTTACTTGTTGACAAGTTTAAGTTGTAGCCCTTAAATAAAACTCTTCCGGTTGTGAAAAAATATAGTTAAAATTGCATTAAAATACATATCTGTTTTTTTTTCAAAAAAAAAACTAGTTTACTTTCACTTTTTCCAAGTATAGGCTCCAATGTCATGTGTTTTTATGGATGCCATTGATGTAAATTCAACATTATTATGTCCAGTATAGAGTTTAGATTAAAGTCTCTACAAACAAAAATCTAAGAATCATTTAAAAATTAGAAACCTGTTCAAATAGACTAGCAATATATGGTATTGTAGATGATCCTTCATTTTTGGCAATTTAATTCTTGTAACTTTTTTTTTCACTAACAATATTAATTTGCATTCTATTCTTTGATAAGAATTTAAGATAGATATCATTGTATTGCTGACTTGATAATTAGAGAAGACTCAGAAGACAGATATGAGGGAATTGATAGGTGGGAAAATTTTGGATGTTATATCCTTGTGGAAAGTTTTGTTTTCAAAAGAACGGATGAAATCTGAATATTACTTATGACTTTATGCACACTCATCAAATTATACGCAGATGAGAGTGACAACTTTGTCTTTCCTTTTCTTTGGAATTGGAAGTTGTTTTAGGTCCTCTGTGATTAAATAGTTCATGTAAATGCTTGTATAAAAATAACTTAAGAAAAGTAACTTATGAATAAATTATTTTATATTTAAATATATAATAATAAAAGTAATTGATTTTTGTGCTTTAAAAAATATTTCTTAAGAAGTTAAATATTTTAACTTCTCAAAAAGTATAAAGAATAACAAAAAGTAATAAGTTAAAATATTAGTTGGAGAATAACATCTAGCCTGATTAAGGTTAGGTGATTCAGGGCTACATTAAGAAGATCAAGTAAACTAGAATCAAAGCCAATTGCAAATTCGAAAGATCAAGTAAACTAGAATCAAAGCCAATTGCAAATTCGATTCCCCATTGGGAGGGGAGGGGAATTCTCGAAAAAGCATACACCTACAAGTTAGACATATTGGAAGCGAGAGTGAGGCGGTTCGCAGGTCAACATCTTGTCTTCTCGTGAAGATTGTAACATGAGAGGTGCGTACCTCAGGCGATCCACACACTAATTAATGTTCAAACATTCGCAAACGTAGGTCGTCGGGTATTTGAACATACATGTCAACGCTGTGAACCAGGCTGCACAAAAGATTAGCAGAAAAGTGTTGTATTAGAAAGAGGCTGATAATTGTTTCATTAAATTGTCCAATAGATTACACTTGCAGACGAGACAAAACTGTCAAAACAAACTTCCTAAACACCTAGTCAAGACACGAGTCACAGCAAATTCCATCAAGAAAATGAGCAAGGGAAGGGAAACCAAAAAAAGAGGCAGCATCTATTTAAAGTATCCTTTACAAAAATAACAAGATGAACACTTGATAAGCCAATAACAGCGCCAATTTGTGTTAGTCATGCCTTCCAGCCAAAACCCATGTTATCATCTAGATCACTATTGAAGAAGGAATTATCGGTGAACTCATGGGCAATATCCTGAACGACATCTTGCAAATGGAGATTTTGTTGCATATCTGACGTTCTCTGGTTGAATCCATTGTTGCCCCCAGCCCCAGAAGGATCACTGTTTGAAGCCGCTTTGAAGCTATTACTCCTTGAAACAGGCCCATTATTTCCTGAAGCATCGACAGATCCTCCAGTTATGGAAGGAGAGTGGCCTCCAAAACCCAACCCATTCTTTGCCATACTCCCATTTGCATTGGGTCCACCAAGAGGCTGTGGTTGCACTCCCCCGTTGTTATTTGACATCAGCAGTTGCTGGATCATATGCTGCTGTAGAGCCTGATTTCCTTGGGATCCCTGTGAATGACTTTGTTGCAGTAAGCTATTTGCACTTAATGAGCGCTGTTGAAGATGTTGTTGCTGCTGCTGTGGGGGTAGATGAGGACTTGGTAAACCACTAACAGAAGAATTCTGCATTGAGGCTGGAATTAGTGTGGTAGCAGCGCCTTGCAACGCTGAAGAGGGACTCTGGTTCAAATTGTTGAAAGAGGATGATCCATCACGCTGAAGCGAACCAGTGCTTGAATTCATTGAATTTTGCCTCATAAGATTCTGGTAGCTAGTCAGTGCAAGAGCAGCTTGTGCTGACCCACTCAAAGCACCGCGATTAACCATATTATGATTATTGTTTATAGGGTTGTTCAATCCAGGATTCAGTGCCATTAGCCTATTAAGTGTGTTTCGATCAGTTGGCAGACCTTGAACATTCGCTAGCTGTTCCATCTCTTGCAGTTTTTGCATCTGGAGCTTTGCCGCCGTTGCAAATCGAGGATAATTTTTCAAGCTCTCTGCAGATAAGAATTGAATCAATATAACTGGCAAGAAAGGGCACTGCTAAAGTGAAAATAGGGTTCCAAAAACCAAAAAACTAAAACAGCTTCACACAACTAAACATTAATATCTAAAAGACAAGACATGGTCAAATTAGCCTATGTTTAATACATAAAAGTATGCAACCAATATTTTAATATGGTAACAAAAACCACAGGAATTACCAATTGCCCCAATTTTGTGCTCTTGACAGATATCTATCAGATCTTTCATGGAATTGACAACCTCAGAAATCTGTCAACCATTAAAGCAGGCAATGATAAGAAAGCTTGATTAAATATTAAAATAAGAAATAAGTTGAGTTTTCTCCATATGACTATATATCTGAATATAGATTTCTGTAGTGTACCTGCAAACATCTCACGTATCTTTTGGAAAAACCTAAGTCATTAAGCGATTGTAACTCCAAACTCTTTGCAAGCTGGCGCCCAGCTGCCAATACCCTAGTGCAAAAGAAACGTTATATTAAGCCATAGCCCAGTCACGTTAGTGATTAGCTTGTGCCATCCTTACATCATTAAAAAGGAATTAAATGTATATACATTACATAAATCATTCAATCAAATTGAAGCAGCAGCATCATTTTCTGTTTTCTTTCTGCTGTGCTTTCCATAGTGGTTTCTCCAACTATATAGCCGAAAAAGGGAATGCCAAAAATAAGGAATGCATGATTCCCTATGCAAGCACATCTTCTGATAAAGTATGCCATCAAGAGAGACATATTTAAGAAGGATGGTTTACAAAACATGTCAATCAATGAGAAGAAAGCAATGCACTAACTCACATATTGCTGTTTGTTTGCAAATCTTGCTGGGAAACCCCATCTGAACCACTTTCAGCAATTGTAATCTGGCATTTTTGAGCTACTTGAACCAATTGGTTTACCTGCAAAAGGGTGAAACACTTTAGGCTTCATCATTAACGCATGCATCTCTCTTAAAACCAAACAAAGCGTAGCTGCCAAAGTGGAACAAAGCCTTGCTAAAGAGTGCATAATCATACCTGTGGTGCAACGAACCTTCGAGGAAGTAGTTCTTCATGGCGCCTTGCACAGAACTCCCAAGATAAGATCTGCACAAATTAACATGTACTTCAGTAGATCATTATGCATAAAAGATTCAAGAAAACATTTTTAAATATATTAACAGTTTTATGACCTTCAGGTCTTGAGTAAATACGATGCGAAGGTGACCCTCACGAACAACACGAAGCTGCTCATACACACTCTCTTGAACTGCTTTTGCATACTCTAACATCATTAAACCAGAAGGAAATCTTTGTTCACGTGGCAAATCCAAAAACAGAAGTTCATCGATCACCCCACTGCCAAATTTGATGTCAATGAGTCTAGGGAGGACTTCAAAAGTTGCCTCTGTTACCCAAATCCAAAATGTAGATATTATTATATTGATGTGATTAGAAATTTCAAACAAACATGCCAATAATATAGCATTCAGGTACATTCAGAGTGCAGACAGTGTATCTTCCACCATTTCCCCCACTGACAACCACTCAATTATTACTTACTATACTTGCTTATTGAGGATTGCATTGAATGCTATCAATTTTCTCTGATTTTCAAGTTTAGACTGAACATTATTTGTACAATTCAGAATGTGATCACCAGTCAGCATTGAGTGCACTGAGGTCAAACTTGTCAGCCAGAAATTCAACTTCCAGAATAATACAAATTGGGATCCTCCAGTGGAAAATAGATTTCTACAATCACAATATTATATAATAACAAAATAATGTTCTCATTTCCTTACCAAATCCCCTTCCAGATTTAGAACCACAAATGTCACACTGCCATGCATCCTGAAAAGAGAATATCCATGTCAGATTATGTACATGTCAAAAGCACCATCATACTAAAAGGCAAATTGGTGTGGACATAAATAGTAATTCAAGCGAATTCAGTTCTTTCAGTCATAACTCTAGTATACTGGCCTTCTTTGATGTTTCCATCAATAACTTTATGTCTAGGACAATAGATCAACACTTCGAATCCATGATTGATCATTAGTGTTGAAATTGTGGTTGTTAGACAGTGGAGAACAAACAGAAAAAATAGAGATTTAGGATAATCTGAAAATATATTGATGTATATAGTGATGATGTGATATAGAATGAAGTAATCCTATTTATAAGTCAAAGACAAAATTTAAATATAATGATAAAATCAACCTAAATCAATCTACGATATGTTATAAAATATTCTTAGATATAACGGAGATATTATTACATATTTCCTTACTTCTAACAATCAGCATTCAGCATGTATTAAGGCATCAGACTATCCTTGGAACAAATACTAGAGGGTTAAATAACGAGTTGATAAAAACTGACCACAGCTGCCTGGGGGAAAACACCAAGTGCATGATGCCCAACGTTATTATACATTGACAAGCACCATCTCTCCTTTGCTCGAGGAGAGTAATACTCAGCCACAAATTTTCTCCAATAGGCAATAGTGTTATCCTGAGACAAAAAGTTAAATTGAATAACAGTTGTAACTAATCTAGAACTTCAAAAGAACCCATAACATCAACCAAATGCATTAAGATAATAAACAGCACATTCATTTATTTATTTTTAAGTGCTGAAATAAAAAGAATAATGTTGAATTTCAACCATATTCATAAATCATCGTGGCTCCCAAAGAAAAAAAAGGAAAAAAAAAGAAAAAAATTGAAAGACAGCCTACCACAAAAGCAAATGAACAGAACTCACAGTTTGTCGTTGCCTTTGATGATAAAGGTATTGCATCAATCTTCGTGCACATACACCATTAACACCACTGTCATATGGGCGCTTCACCCCAGACGAGGGCTGCATCACTTGTTGCTGTAACTGCTGCTGCCTCAAGTGCATCTGTTGTTGTTGTTGCTGCTGCTGCTGTTGTAAGTGCGCTCGCTGAAACTGTGGCATTGACTGAAGGAGTTGTTGCTGTTGCCTCAGTTTTTGCTGCTGCTGTGGAAGCAAAGCCTGTAACTGTGGATTACGACCCTGGAACTGCATGAGGCCTTGTCTCTGAAGAAGGTGTTGTATTACCTGCTGCTGCATTAGATCCTCCTGCTTGATATCCAGCCTAGGTTTTTTGGGCAGCTGGGATAAATTATTTGGATCTTGAATGAAAGATCCTTGTATTTGAGCAGCCATTGGGAGCGGAGATGCGCCAGTTTGAGATGCAGGTAGAGACATAGCACTTGAAGCACCCTGCTGCGGATTCAGCTGCAATTGTTGAACAGTCTGATCTTGGTGAGAGCTCTGTTGTACTACACTGGAACCATCCATAACTGATGACCCTGAAATACTAACACTGTTTGATGTAAATGACATGGGGGAAGCAGGTAAACGTAAGTATGAGTCTGTGTTCATGCTTGCACTTCTTTGCAAATGAGGCCCACCAGAGAATGCAGAGTTTGCATCTGTGACTAAAGAACTAGCTCCGACACTTGGTGCAGAGTTTGCCACACTGTTCAAAACTGCATTATTCATATCCCCAGACACTGGACCCATGTTTGATCGACCGGCTCCAGGAACCACATTAGATGAGTTACCAAATGACGAGCTTAAGTGAGAGTTAACTAAATTCTGTGACTGCCCATCTCCTTGAAAGAAAATCCCAGAACTTGATGATGATTGGGTTAACCCTCCAGCCACCCGAGATTGTGCCATGGGGGGCATTCCCCCCCTTGGTGACTGGAGTCTAAGTAGCTATCCAGAGCCAGGCTTAACTGACATTCAAAATACGCTCAACAGTTCACAAGCTCAATGTAACAGGCAGATTGAGTACAAATATCCCTCTGATCTCTCAAGCATCCAAACTTCACTCAAATTTCAAAACTTCACTCTAGCAATACATCCTTTTGAAAAATCTAGTTACCTCTGTTACCAACTGCGCCCAAAATTGTTATTTTTCTGCAACTCTGGATGACTCCTAATATGGATCTAAGATTGAAAATAGAAACATATATATATTAGCATAAAGAAAACTGTAAATAAAGTAATAAACAAAAGCGCCCAGGTTGAGAAGCTACTACTCTTTCAAGTTCTCGTACGTACATGCACACCCATAAACTGAACAACACTAAATTACCCATTTCAAGGAAACGAAAATCACAATCCAACAATCATAGGCACACACAAACACGAAACCCTAATTTTTATCGACATCAGGACAACCTTCCTTAAAAATGAAAAACATTCGCTCAGGTTTGACAGATCAAAAATTTAAAAAAAAAAAAGCATTAGCAGAGATTAAAAAAGAAAAACCCCAGACCCCGAAGCTTTCATTTCAATTCAAACATTAAAAACCGAAAAAAGGAAAAATTAAATAGCAAAACCTTACAAACAAACCAACCAACAACAGCAAAAAGTAGAACGCCAATTCTTAGCGCACACGCACAAATTCAGAATCCCTGAGCTCTACAAAATAACCCAATTGAAACCCCACAATTCCCAATTCAAATCCCCCAAACTACGTAAAAGAAAAAATAACTTTAAACTCACCCAAACACCGCAAAAATAGCAAAATTAAAACATAAAATAAAACAAATAAGCTCTATCTCTACACCACAATTTTAAAATTTTTTGAAACACCCGAAACAAAAAAGCAACAGTTTTCAGTGCTTCTAAGATCAATCACTGTCAAGTGAGCAAAAAATGAACAAAAAAATAAACTGAAGGCACAACGAATTAAACGACGGCGTTTCAATGGAAGAACCATTCGATTAAGGGGGAGCTACTCACATAAAAATCGCGAGCTGAGCAAAACGAAGCGCCGGTTTTCGAAGCGTAATTCGGGATAAAACCCGGATGAAATTGCAGACAGAAGAATACACCAAAACACTGTGTGAAAGAGAAGAGCGAGAAAGAGAGAATATAGAGAGAGAAAGCTTGGGCGAGTGTATTATATACCTAGCGGGGAGGGGGTTCTCTGGGTTTCCGGTTTCGGCTTCCAGATTACCGGCAGTGTCCGGTGAAGGTACGGGCAGGTGGCAAGATAGTGATTGTGCAGCTTAGTCGGTGGTAAATCCCCAGCCGTTTTAAGACCTGCTTGAGGACGTGGTGCTTTCTCATTGGCTGCTTTTGGATTTAAGACTTTAATTTAACTTTAAATACATAAATAATTTTACATAGACATTATTAGCAGAGATAAGAAAGATGCTATTTACATGGTATTTATAATTATATGGTGAACTGGGGTTTATACTACATTTAATGATATATAAGATATGAGTAGTCATGATATCTCATATATGATGAATATAAATAATATAATTATGTAAAAATATTTAATTCAATCATCTACTACTTTAAAAGTATCTCAAATAAAAGCATGTTATTGATTGATAATATAATTTTTTTTTACACTATAAATATATCAAAATTAAACTTTTAATTCAAATGGACAGTTAGGGCATGTGCTTTCAGTTTTCATTTTCTGTTTTTATTTTTAGTTTTTCAATTTTCCAAAATTTGTAAAGGAAAAAATGAAAAAATCGAAAACTAGAATTTGTAGTTTTCAGAATTTTCAGTATTTATTTCACTAGTTCTGAAAAACTGGAAAACTAAAAATAAAAACTGAAAGCACACAGCCCGTATTTCAATTTTCAATTTTTCCTTTATAATTTTCTAAAAACTAAATAACTAAAAATAAAAATTATAAATTATAAACCGAAACTAAACAAGGTTTTAGTATTTTTTTTTTTAAAAAAAAACCATAGAACACAATTTCCCACTTTAAACAGTGAGGGGTCCATCTTATTGAGTTTGGGCCTTTGGGGGCACACCAAAACTTTAACAACTGTTTGAAAAATACATAGATAGGTTTACCCAATGTGACTACGAGGAGTCGAACTTGACTCATGTGGTGCGGGCTTCTCCACCGGAGCAAATGACATTTTTTATGGGTCGCATAAGCCCATGGTTGTTTTTGTTCAACAGGACTATTTTGATTGCCCAATGGATCATCTATTGGCCCAAGAAAGACGAGAGATTTCATGAGTCAGACCCTGACCACAAAAAAGAGTCAGACCAAATAATAATAAAAAAAAGGGCATAATGTGAGGCGATAATTCAATTGGTTTGTGAGGCCTCTGCACAAATGCTGACCTTCTTGTGCTCACAACATTTTTCATTCTGAATGCTGTTGCCATATTGAAAAGGGAAGGGAAAAAAAAATAAAATTAACAGCTTAGCAGTAAGTTGTATTGGTATCAAAATACTTCAAAAAATTTACGCCTTTACAAAATAATGAAAGTGAATTAGAAAATACTCGTCAACCAGAAACTTTGGCGAGATAATAATTTTCAGAACTATGTGACAACACATGATAGGTAGGTTTACCCAACTAATTAAGTTGCTATTTAACCTGTTAATCGATGTCATATACTGAGGGAAGGGTCAGGGATATCAACAAACCAATTACAACTCCTGCTTGACCTGGACTGCCAGATTGCCTTTCAAAACCTCATACAAGACACAACAGGTAATAGACGTGATTGAATAATGCTAACTCTGTTCATACTTCACAAAAATGAGTATCTGAGATATAACCTAAAAGCATAGTGAGGTAATTCATTGTTATGGTGATTTCTAGGGGAAAAGATTAAAGACAACTTGAAGAAGTTGGTTTGACTTCAATGCATCTGAAGAGACACTACAAGAAGCAAGGGCCATACTAATAGTAATATCCTCTTCCATGTCCTTCCTATTTCATTGGATGCTCCATTTGTTAGGAACTGGTCCCCAAAGGGATGTAGAGTGCATTTAGTACATAGAATTAAAGCTAAACATTGAAAATGCACTTCAAGTTGGTATTTTTATATTGCTTTGTACGGGCTGCACTGAGCAGGAATTCAGTAAATAAAATTATTGGTCCTTCTGATGAGAATTCAGGTTGGTGAAAAATGGGGATAAAAAAAAGTTGGTAGCTTAAGGCTACATGGCTTGGTCTCAAATGATGGCTTGACAAAAATTGCTTTTTATTGTAATTCAAATGGGATTTTGTTAGACATATTTTACAATGAATTAAAACTCAGTTTACATCCTTTAGACTATGGTTTGGGGCGTGCAATATCAAATCAAAACATGCTGGCGTTATTTTTCCTTTTTTGATAAGCGTTCATTGGTGGGGATTCTGTCACAGTGATTCAAACATCATGTTTGGCAGACTTGGCTTGAAGCAGATGCCAAGTGGTCCATGAGTGACCAAATGTACAATAAATCAATGAGGCAGCAATCATGTGCCCCTTGCTACTGCTATGGAATATCATGTGACATGAACAGTCAAATGTCAATGTGTTACTAGGCTTAACCTAGAGAAAAAAAAAAGGAGTAAGAATTAATACTAAACAAAGACATTGAATGGGAGAGAAAAAATAAAGTAATTAAAAGTCATGCTGAGTTTGAGTGAAGCCATTTTATCTCACAAACCACTTGTCAAGTTGTCATGAATTGTCAACGCAGTTAACTTGAACAGAACTGCACAGCTGCTATCCAAAATGCTCTATATATTTCTGATTCAAAGGGTTGAACAGTATGATTTCTGAGAGAAACGTGAAAAACGCTATATAGGACTTGCTTGACCAAGCTAGGTGAAAGCAAATTCTTAAATGCTTTAAGAATTGGAAACACCATTTTCTGTTTCCAGATGTTGTTCTTGTCTCAAGGAAGGGTTCTTACAAGCTACTTATGGTAACATTTGGTTTCTATTTCACTATTTCAAGGCAGTGGAGACAAAGACAATAGAGACAAAGAATAAAAAACACTTCTTTGTATTGTGTTTAATTGTAGAGTATAAGACATGACAATTATTCCATATCTTGTTTGAAAATATGGAAACATGACAACAAATACATTATAAAAGACGTTATGTGTCCCGTCGGACCACCACCATCGGACCCCTATTGAACCACCCATGATAGTGAGGACAAATAGGAAAAAATTAAATATATATATGAATATTGTTCGAAAAAAATATTAAATTTATGTTTTCTCATAATATTCCCATTGTCTCTCCATTTAGAGGTATATCAATTTCCTATATTTTGTATCTTTGGACAAAAAAAAAAAAACAGAAAATGTTTATGCTTTATGTTCCTGCCTCCACAATCAAATAGCTTTCTATCTCTAATGTCTATACATTTTTTGTCTTGGGACAGAAACCAAATGCTGCCTATACGTTGTCTATTGAAAAGGCTAGGTTGAGTTAGATATTGATATTTTTATTTTGTTTCCTAGACATCTAGCGCGGAGCATGTTAACTAATCCACATACTGTAGGCTAATGTAAGAGATAAATGCTGGACATGATTTTTAAAGTTTCCAAGATTAGAATCGAAATCTCTACTTTTGAGAGGGATGTTGGGCCTATAATCATAAGATGATATCACAATGTCAGAGTCTGTCACTACTCGCAGATATTAATCCTGCAAGCACTTGAGACCTGAATCATGAGACTTCCGAACTTTGGCAACCAAGCACGAGGGTGGGCTCATCCGCGCGTTTTATGCACTCTGAGTAGAAATCCAGGGTCCCAGACGATCCTGGGCTTTCGTTGTTTGGTGGATCTAGATGATCCTCTCATCACACGCTACTAAACTAGGTGAAAACTTGAGTCGATAAAGATAATATTTTCCACCAAATATTAATACTACTAATAATAATAATATAGAGGAGATTTCTGTAAACCAAATATGCATATACCATATCACATTTAGTTCTTATGAAATTTGATGTTCAGTCTTATTTTTTGGCTATCAAATTAGTCTCTATTCATGACTTGAGATTTTGGAGTGAAAGAGACGGAAATGAAAGGTTTATAATATAACTTTATATTATAACCTCTTTCTTCCCCTCCCTTACTTTCCAAAATCTCAATTCATAAACATACCCTAAAAAAATAAATTGAGTCTTTGAAAAAATGAAACAAATTGTATTGATCATTATCGAAAGACTAACTAATTTAATGTTGGAAAGAGAGTAAAAATCAATGTGACATGAATATCCGTCTGTTATGTTTCTAGTTATTCTACGCCACTTCCTCACGTAAGATAATATAACAATAAGAAATTAAAAGAAAAGCCTAAAAAAAAAATTACCAGCAACAAAAGTATTTGTCATGTCATTGATCTGGTTAAATATATCTATAATGTCCACAGGAATGTTCTAAGTTAGACTCAAATTTTGAAGAGGACTATTGTTCGGAGAATCTGTTAGTTATGACAGTAATCGTAAAGATTAAAAAGAATGTTTCAAGTTAAATTTTTATGACATTTTTTTTTATTAATAAATCATTTAGAAGTTTGTATTGAAATTCATGACTGTGCTTAGCCTTTGTAATGAAAAAACCATCCCTCTGCCCTAAACTTCTAATCAAGGAATAATACTGTGTTTGGTATGAGAGTGAAATTAAGGGTGAAAATTTCATGAATTGGATTCATGAGTAATTTTATATATGAATTCAATTATGAAACTTTTATCCCATATCAAACACACCCTCAATGGCATATCTCTTAAACCGTAAAGGGCCTGGGATATATATAATATATTAAACAAACATCTAGGACACACCAAAACAAAGGAAAGGGGGGAAGAGGAGTTGTCATGGTATGCCTATGATAGTGATTCATTCGTCGACGATGAGTTGGTTGACAACGTGCTTAATGTCCCTGGTTATACATAATAATTTAACTTGGAGACCCGCGATGTTATCGTCGTCTTACATACAGGAAGAGAGAGACAGAGAGAGAAGATTACAAAAGGGCAACTAATCCTAAAGTGACACACAGAAATCCTCCTCCAATCATGATATCCCTTCTTACATTACATTATACCCACATGATTACAACATCTTGTATATACTATCTTAAAATTTAATAATTTTCTTTAAAATTGAATCTTCATATGTAAGCTAGGTCTTTGCAAAATTTGGGTCTTTCACGTTAGTTATGGTGTGTGTGTGTATATATATATATATATATATATATGTGTGTGTGTGTGTGTGTGTGTGTGTGTGTGTGTGAGAATATGATCTTTGAATTCACCAACAGTGATTTTATGTAAATTGTATGAACCTTTTTTAAAAAAAAAAATTGCACCAGCTATAAATCGCTAATGATGATTTTATCAAAAAATAATTAAATAATTTTGTAAACCTTAAATTGCCAACGGTAAGGTGTAGACATATAGCAATGTGGCATAGTGTAAATATATTTTTCGTACAAGGAATTAGCTATGTTTACATTGATGCCTAAAATCATCACAAAGACATTTTAACATCATTTCAAAAGTATTTAATGGCAACTTTTTGCGTTTTCTAATGACTAAAATATACATAATAGCTAAAAATAATGTTATGTGAACACCAAAACAGTGATTCACGTACGGTTCCATCATAGTTTTTATGTGAAAAAAGACAAATAGAGGTATAAGTACAAAAAATCACAAATAAAAAAATCCACATTTCTCTCTCTCTCTCTCTCACAACTTTCATAAAAGAAGATTAACAATAATAAATATACATCTGTTTCAATTTTTCTACAATAATCTTGTTTATAAGATATGTGAGTTCTTCATTTTCAATTTTTGCCTCTCTTTTGATGTGTCTGTGATATTTGTGTTTATAAGTTCTTTATTTATTTGCACGATTTTAGCTAAAAGTGATTGTTGAACAGAGAATAAATAATTTATTATTTAATAAACCTATAGAATGGCTCTAAAACTCATAAAGTAATGTTGAAAAATGGTTTTCAAGGTTGTTGCAATTGATTTACAACTTTTCAGAAATGGTTTACAAGTCTTTTGCACTATATTTACAAGTAATGATGGGTTTGTAAGTTTTGTAAATGAAGTACAAATAATTAGTAAAATCAAGCATTGCTTAGAACCAGTAAACTAAGTGTAAAAAACTTGTAAACAAAGGGAATTAGACTTATATACATTTACTTAAGACTTACAAAGCGATTCCTCAAAGTTCTAAAATGGTTGTAAATAGTTGGAATCTGAGGCTAAATAATTTAAACATGATCTACAATACAACATAATTGGGAGAGGGTCTTACCATTGGTTTATAAGTTTTTTGTTATTAGTTTACAAGTTTTTTACCATTGGTTTACAAGTTTTTTGCACTATACTTATAAGTTTTGAGCACAAGTTTACAAGTCTTAGTTTACCATTGGTTTTCAATGATTTATTTCAAAAGAATATATTATTTGGTGATAATGATGAATTAATAGATAAGAGTGTACAGTAAAGTTATGAATAAAGATGACGAAAAAATTAAATTTTTCATTGGTTGTAATAAACTGGAATATACGAACAAATTAATTAGTTTTTTATACATGACCCCTCTCGTGAGCATGCAATTGAGTTGTCTGTCCAATCTCTTGCTTAAATTTATGAATTTATTAAACCCAAAACCCCTGCTACTTGAGTAATTTTTATAGAATAATTTCATTTCTTATTCTGATTTAAATATCATCCCAATAGTAGGCATTGAGAGAGGTCACAATCCTTATCATCGTCATCAATCTGAATCTCAACATCAAAATTTGCGTCAATAGTCATTGAATCCTCCATATTACTTTATATATGGAGTGTAATACAAAACCTATATATATATATATATATATATATAATAGGTTTACAAGTTTTTAAAATTACAACCAATTTACAAGTATCTTGCATCAGGTATCAACTTTTTTACCACCAATTTTACAATATTTAGAATTAGATTCCACGTATTTACAACTATTTTAGAACTTTGTAGCATCACTTTGTGCAAAAAACTTGGTTTACAAGTTTATTACACTTGGTTTGTAAGTCTTAAGTATATGTTTACAAGTTTTTTACCACCTTCATGTAACTTTTTTACACTTGATTTACAAGTTTGAAGCAATGATTAGTTTTATAAGTTTTTTAAACTTGGTTTACAAAACTTGTAAACATGATACTAAAAACTTATAAATTAAGCGCATAAAACTTGTTAATCAATTACTAAAACCAATGGAAAATTTTGTTCCCTAATATCTTGTAAACCGTTTTCACAATATTTAGAATCAGATTTTAAGTATTTATAACTACTTCCAAACTTTGTAGCACAACTTTATACAAAAAAAGAAATGGTTGACAAAGCTTATTGTACTTGGCTAGTAAGTCTCAAGCACTTGTTTACAAGTTTTTTGCCACCTATTTATAAGTTTTTCGCACATCGTTTATAAATTTTAAGCAATGCTTAGTTTTACAAATTTTTGCATTTGGTTTACAATACTTGTAAACTTGTATTCAAAACTTATAAACATAGTGCCAAAAATTTGTAAACCAAGAGCAAAAAACTTGTAAACTAATGACAAAGCTCTCTCCCAATTACATTGTATTGTAGATCATGTTTAAATTATTTAGCCTCAAATTCCAACTATTTACAACCACTTCAGAACTTTGGGGAACCACTTTATGCAAGAAACTTAGTTTACAAGCTTGTACAAGAACCACTTTATAAGTCTTAAGCGAAGGTATACAAGTTTAATTACCTTGATTTACAAGTTTTTTACACTTAGTTTACCAGTTCTAAGCATTGCTCAGTTTTACAAATTATTTACACTTCGTTTATAAGGCTTATAAACACGTCCTTAAAACTTGTAAATCATTTATGAAAACTTGTAGACCAATTGCAACAATCTTGTAAACCATTTTTTAGCATTACTTTACGAGTCTTAGAGTCATTCTACAGGTTTATTAAATAATAAATCATTCATTCTCTGTTCAACAATCATATTTAGCTCAAACCTTGCAAATAAATAAAGAACTCATGAACACAAACATTACAGATACATCAAAAGAGATGCAAGAAGTGGAAATGAAGAATTCACATATCTTATAAACAAGATTATTGTAGAAAAATTGAAACAGATATATGTTTATTGTTGTTAATCTTCTTTTATGGAAGCTAAAAGAGAAAGAGAACGTGAGTTGAGAGCGAGAACTAAGAGAGAGAAGAAATAAACGTGGGTTTTTATTTTCAGTGACTTTTTGTACTTATATGTCTATTTTGTCTTTTTCACGTAAATGCTACGTTGGAACCGTAGGTGTATCACTGTTTTAGTGTTCACAACATTATTCAATAGCTAATTAAATATCTACAGTGACAACTTTGAGTAGCTATCACCAAAAGCATTATGCGCATGTTTTGTGATTACTTGGAGCAACACTAATATTTATGTTAATCGTGGCAACAAATAGTACATTTTGTGATAATATAAGTTGTCATAAAAAATTACACATTTTGAGATGGCTTGAATTGCCACCAAATAAATAGTTATTTAGTGACAACAAAAAGTCATAAACATCATAAACAATGGTCACAAAAAGAAATTTCATGTTCATAAAAAGCTATTGGACAAAATTTTTAATTCAACTAGTTGGATTAAGGAAATTCCATGTCCACAATTAGTTATCGAATGTGATGAGATTATCATAATTTACTCTTATGGTGTGTTTGGTTTAGGGAAAAAAGTGAGAAGAAATTTGTCACAACATGATTGGAGAATGTGACCGACATGCAAAAAATCCTACCTTCACATTAGTTTCATGACTGTTGAGTCATATTATATGCATAATTAAATATAATTTCCAGTTATATTTAAACTCATACTTTCAAGACATAATTAACATACATAAATCCATTCCATAATTCAAGTCTAAATCCATAATCATAATCCTATAAGATATTATTCAAGTTGCTCTAAATAAAACCATGTAACCATATAAGTATAAATACATGACAAAACTAAATCATGAAAATAGAATACCATGTTTATGCATGAACCGAGATCCTGCCCACAAAATTACTGGAGCACTCTAACAAAAACATACTTAATGCTTCCCTACAAAGTGAAACTCACTAAAGATGAAGCACAACTACTGATGAGAATGGGGCTGAGAAGGATCTGGAGTAGCAACTATATCTATAAAGGGATAGAGAAAGGTAAGTTTCATTAAAATTTAGTAAGCAGATTTTAACTCGTAACCGCCACATAGGACAACCAACACGATAATAAATAAATAATAAATGCAACATTATAAAATAATTTATATTTAATTACATGATCGTTCAATTCAAGTAATTCATGTAAATCATACAAAATAGTAAACTGATAGAGTAACAAAAATCTTCGAATATATATGTAGCATAATAGTAGTAATACATAAACATACTCTAAACTTTGAAGGGCACGTGACAAGTTCTCGTGTTGGACACCTAATTGGGTTTTGTTCATTGAATACTCTTATAGGGGCGAGATTGTCCTCTAACAGATAATTTGGTATCAAAACTAATGATCTCACAGATGTTAACTCATTGTCTGTTTTTTTATAGCTACCATATATCTAAAATCATGAAAACTAAATTATTTTCATCTAAATTGCATAACTAGGCTCTAACTCCTAACTGGTAAACAAATTTTCATGAATATATAATTCTTGAAAGCTGTGGGATAAACATGACATTCTAAAATATTCATACTCATTGTCAAAATCTATTCATAAAACCAATTGAACAACAAAGATAATTCCATGAGTTTTATAACACATTTTTCATGATAAATTGGAAAGCATTTAATAATCCATACTAGTCATGAAATAATTTTTAAAATCGTGTTTCAATATTTCTATGCAAAGAAACTACCACTAACAACTAAAATAAAGGTCACAAGCTTAAACTCACTCATCCGGAGGGGTGGAATGTGAAGTGTCAACATCAATGGAGCTCTGGGGAACAAAAATGACACTAACATCTACCGTGAAAGCAAATGGAAATCCATGAGAATTCATAAACACCATATAACAACTCTATGAATATTAGGAGAATACCCAAATTTGACAACAACCTAGAACATAATTACCCTAACTCATAAGCATGGAGGAATAGAGAAGAACCAAATATAAACCATGAACAATCCTTATCTTGAAGCTTAGAGGAGATAGGATTGAAAGAGAGAGGGAGTGAAGGGTAGAAGAGAGGTTGGAAATATTAGGGTTTGCATTTTTGGATGCAAAATGCATAAGGGAAAGGTTTGAATAGGGTTACGGGTCACTTAAATGATATTACATTTTTTTTTACGTATTCTGATATCAGGGGCACTGCTATAGTAGTTAACGGAAGGAAAACACCATAGCGCGTAAATACATGACCGATATAGTGTTCTCCAGAGATCAAAGACCCACGGACCGATCAACCTAACCACTATAATGGTCTCCCCCATAGCCACCATTGCTATAGACCGCTATAGTGGGTACCCGCAGACCTGCTACGAGTGCAAATGAACCAATAACCTCTATAGTAGTCCTTAATTGCTATAGTGGTCACAGGAATATAGGTTCTACATTTTGGGATTTTTCACGCATACAGGGCCTTCCTAACAACACGAGTGGATGCTAGTGGACCCTAAGACCATACTATACTTGTCTAGGGATACATGAACCTAAGGTATTACAAAATTTTCCATGGATAAACTCCACCCTATCCTTGAATCAATCCATTAACTCTGTAATTTTGAATCTCTTGTTTTCTCTAATGTGTAGCACTCCCCACTTTGTGTCATTTTGAAGGAAAAAGAAATCAACAACTAAGAAAAATGGTTTATGTTAATAAAAAAGGAAAAGGGGATATGCACATTCCAAATTTTAAAATAAACATAGAGCTTAATTTTAATATACAGTCAATGTAAATATTTTTGATATTGTCATTTAATCACATTTTGTTATTTTAGCCAAATATAATTGACTCTCCCCTCATTATTTTAAAAGTCGTATACATGAGAGAATTTAATTAGATAACAATAAGAATATTTAAATTAACTCCTAAAACATTATTCCCTAATCATGGAATTTTAAAATATATATCAAAAGGTTGTTGGGAATAAGGAGGTTTTATTAAAAAGTTGTTAGGAATAAGGAGGTTTTTTCATATACTTACTATTGATTAATTTTTAGGTTGACTTAGTCATTAGTGTCGTATTAGAGTGTCCATAAGTCTATAACAACTTAACCAACTCCGATTTGTTTATTTACCTTCATTTTTTAGAATGAAATTAACATTTAACTCAAAATTAGACGAATCTATTTTCATGCCTTAAGCTTTTAAGTTGATGTGCTCATTAACAAAATGGGAAACAATTTTCTTTTTGGCTAAGCTATATATCATATGTAATATACAGACTATTTTTCTAAGTACATGTGGAGAGCTATCAAAATGAGCCAAGCCACCTCAAATCAAACCGTTTTCAGGTTGGACTGCACAAGCTAAAGTTAGTTTCAGTCTAGCGATAGTTCAATCTTATGCAGACCATGGACTAGGATTGGGTTTAGACCTGATCCAAAATCAGTTGGATCAACAGTTCAAACCGATTTAATCGAATAAAACTTTTATTTTTTACTCTGTTCTTTTTTAAAACTAAATCCACATTTTTTCTTCCGAATTGTTTGAGCCATTTTGTCACACTCGGCTCATTTTGACATGCGTACTTAAGATTGGGCAAGGAATTGCTACAAAGATAAAATTATACATTTTGCATAGTAAGGATAAATAAATTTAAAGAAGCATTAAAATGAAGGCAAAAGTGTGGTCCATAAGGGTTATTTGTTTGCAGTTATGGCAGCTGAAAAGAGCTTGTTGGAAGGTGTCAATATCTGGCCGAAGATGTGTCAATTTTTAATGCAAAATGGAAGTGTGTATCAATTCCGGTGGGCGTTTGACTTAGCTCCATACAAGATGACGCCAATTGCGTGCTCACAATGGCATTGGCCTGCCTTTGTAGACCCTTTGCTTTTATGGGAAGCATCTCTCATCCTTGCACTCGTATGGTGTTCTATCATTTTCATAGTAGCTGGGTTTTTGGTTATACATAGCAATATGCTACCAATTTAATTTCTTATGGGAAAAAATTTGGAATTTCCCAAGTTTAACGGAAACGTCCTTGTAACTCATCATGATCGTTGTTAACTTTGAAGCATCTGAAAAGTACCCACTATTGAATATGCTAAGTGTTGAATGTTTGTACATTATACATACACATTCATGAATTTCTGGATCACAAAGGAAGGAATTGTCCACTGAAACCAAACATCTCTTTTTCTTTGGGAAAGTGAAGGCTGTCTTTCTTCTATTTATTTATTTGTTTATTTATTTTTTTTGTGGTTTTGGCTTTTGTCTACCGACAGTTTTTGTTTGATCAAAGTTTCCTTGGGCGTGGAAAATGCACTGCATACACTGTTTCTTTTTTTTTAATTATTATTATTGTTATTATATAATTTTGCTATTTGGGGTAATTTTCCCCCTTTGTTTTCTTTATGTATTTGTTTATATATACATCTTCGTCAAAAAAAGTTGTTAGATTCTTCGTTTCAAGTGTGACGGTACCGCTTGCAAGTACAAAGACCCTCTACCATGCATTCTTGCCTTTAGAATGCTTTAGTGTATCCTTTAAGTTGAACTCTACATTAATTTAATCATATTTAGCATAAATAATGAGTCACAGGTAAAGAGAAAAAAAGTGGCTTTCTCTATTGGCAAAACATACATATAAAACATTATATGCAAATCTTAATATATGATATACTTAACAGGACATTGGACTCAAAGTAAAATTATACCAAATTATTTCTGTTTGGAAGGGGCAGAGCCGATATTAACGAACTAATTTGTGCATGTGATGTGTCATAACAATCAATATAGACACAACCAATGAAACTGTTAGGATCCCCTGATCAATCATATATCTAAGGGGTGAGAATGGACAAAGCTGAGTGAAGATCTAGACATGTCCGTGATGTTGCTTTGGGCAATATAATGATAAATTAATGTTTAGAAACAAAGTAAGTGAAGGGATCAAGAGACTTAATTCCAAGCTTATATATAAGTAGAGAAGGGCTGTGAGTGTGAATCCCTAATCAAGCCAACACTAGAACACCTTCCAACATGCACACTCTGACCCTCTCTGCCTTATGCAGAGATATCTTGGTTAGTCCCTTAAATTATAAGACTGGCTGGTTCTCCCTTTGACCACACTCCACCCCACCCCCCCCTTATGCCTACACATGCATATGGTTTGTACACTGACTGCATAATAGCAGAAAAGCAATGCAAACATTCTACCTAACTTGCTATCATCCCTCTATATTCCTTTTTAAAGTTAGTACATACCTATATATATATATTTCTCTCACTTTTTCCTACCATTTTCTTGATATCTTTAATTTGGTATAGCATATTTACAACAAGTATCCAACTATTAAATGTGAAACATTTCCTCTTCGTAAAACTGTTGCCGTCATATGTTAATTGAATGAAATCAACTAAGACCCTTTATATACTTTCAACATAAATATGAAAAACATGTATTACATTTATTTTGTTTTCTCCGTATTTTATGAGTATCACATCCAAAAAAAAGTATATATAAATTTTTTGACATAATCAATAATTGTTAGATAAAATAAAGTAATATGATCCTTTAATTCATTTAAAAACTAATAATTATAACACATCATTTTAAATATAAAATTTCTAATTGTCAAAAATTTCTAGTGGTCTACATTTTTCTAAAAAAATTTTTTTGCCTTACACTTCAAATTAATTCTACTTTATAATATGTTCTTAAACAAATCCAAAGTGTTAAATTTAATTATTTTATAAATAATTTTATTTTAATATATAATATATTTTTATTTTAGGCCAAAAGCTGGAATAAATACTCTAATTGATAAATGTCCATCTCATTTGATTGTGAAGAACTACAGCTTTTTGTCCTACTGCACATATTCATACTAAATGTCACATTAATAAACAACTAGAAAATGAATTATAAAAAAAAAAATGTTTCTTAGTCTTGACAAGAGTAAAGATATTGCTGTGAAGCTAAATTCTACGATCTCTTGAACATAAATATCTAGAAAAGAAACTCTTTAAAATTTATAATAAAAATAATTTTGAATATAGCCATTGGTCATCAATACTATAATCATTTGATTTATTGAGCTACTCCAGTGTATTTCTCCCTAAAAAATTATAGTGATGACAAAAGAAAACTCACAAGGAAAATATAATAACTGACCATGTTAGAATAGGGTCAACATGAAATGATTTTTCAATTATATAGATTGTTTCAATTTTTTTTAATAGATTTTAGAAGGATTATGGTATTCTTTTACTTGTGGGAAAAGTTAATTACAACTGTTTCTGATGATGATGGATGTGAGGAAGAAGATGATTCTGATGGGATGCGCGCTAGAGAGTGTGGCACACATGAGAACAGCGGAAAATACTTGGGGCTATACATCATCGGCAAATAAGGATCGGAGGAGGTCGTTTATGCTTTGGCAAAGGCGTAGAGATCATGTTATCCCGGGATAGTAGGGTGTGCAGCGTTTTATGGTTTCTCATGTGCTCAGAGCCCTTTCACAATGTTTTGTGTGCTCAGACAAGTTGGTCTTTTTTCGTGGTTCCCTTTCTTTTTTTGAGCTGTTTTTGCTGTGTTTTATTGATGCGTGTTTTGTTATCCTAGAGTTGTGTCGTTTCCTTTCATGTGACTGCTGTAAGGCAATCTTTGGTTGTACTCCTTGCCACTACCTTTGAAAATCAAGCAGTTTATAACAATTTCAAAAAGAAAAAATAATAAAACTAGCACATCTTTTTCTAGAATAACTTCTTATATACTTTTACATATGAATTTTTATCCATTATTTTTTCTCATTTTTTATCTTTTAACCAAATATACTAGACCTAAGTGTTAATATTTCATGGAGATCTCAGGATCTCGTATTACTTAATCACCGTATATGTTTTCCATTTTAGAATAATATTATTAATTAATCAATGTTTTCATATGTGATAGGTTTCTAAAATCAATTGCGATAAAAATTTTATGTTTAGATATGTTAAATGAATTTAGTTTTAAATGAAATTTTATCTTAATTGTTTAAAATAATTTTATCAGCAATTTATTAAAATAAGTTTTACACGATTTGAAATTTTATTAATTAGTTGGAGAATAACAAATTGATTTTTGTACCCAATTGTAGATTAATCTCCTAATTCATAAGCAAAACCTATAAGCAAAAAACGTTTTTATGATTAAAAAACTATTATCTAGGATAATTAAACATGGCACTAAGTGTTAATGGGATTAACTTTCTTGATTGGCCTTTTAGACATGATTACCATGGCTTGACTTCAATCTTTAGATATTTTTTTATTGATAAATGATCTATAAATATTTCTATAAATATTTGGCCAACCTAAATACGACATTAAATTAGGATGAACCTTTTTCTCAACCTTACTTCTTCTATGTGAAAAAGTAGAAACATGCACTAATAAGTCTTTAATAATATTAATAAAAAAAAGTCTTTAATAATAAGGAGTATACTCGTGGGAAGGTATATAATGCTTTATAAAACTATATTCATTTTCTCATATGGTACTAACTACATGCGCACCTCCAACCTAATATAACAAAAAGACAAATCCCTAATTTAATCCCTTTAAAATTTCAAGTCAATTAAATTGGTCCCTATAAGAAAAAACTCTTAAATTAGTTCTTACAAAATTGAATAGTTAGACAAATTAGTTTTTACAAAATAACACTCCAAAATTAATCCCTATAAAAATAAATTATCAGACAAGTTAATCCTTTTAACTTAACTTATCAGATGAACTAATTTGGTTGATTATTCAATTTTGTATAAATTAGTTTGTTCAATTTGAAATGTAAAATTTTTTATGGATTAATTCAAGAGTTTTATATTTTAGGAATCAATTTATCCGATAATTCAATTTTACATGGATCAATTTAATATTTTTTTATAGGAATTAATTTGTCCGGTTTAAAATTTTAAAGGAACTAAATAGGTGTTTTGTTTAAGAAAAAATTTAGTTTCCGAAAAAAAAAAGTTCTAAAGTAATTGCGTTTAACTTCAAGAAAAATCACTTTTACTATATTTTGCATGAAAAAAAAAATCCATCAATTCCAGTTGGTGGGTACCTTGTCTGCAATCAAAAATCCACATTGCTAACTGCTCAATCCCCAAAACCCCAATTTTATATTTTCAAACTAATTCCTGTGGATGCTTAATGAAAGACATATATCTAATCTCCGAATTAATAACAATATTCAGAGGCGCAATAATAATAATGTGTTAACCACCGTGGGTAGAACCATCTCTGTCGTAATGCGTATGCACTGGAAAACAACCTCAACGAAGCTTCTCCCGTGTGGCGAAGCACGTGCGTGCTAAAACTGTCGGTGCTTCATAGCATGACGCAATGGAGACATCCTCTGAACACGGTAAAATAATAAAAGCTGAAAAGGATGCGGTTTGCTCAGCTTTATCATCGTACTCATGCCTCTGATGCTTGCCACGTGTCCTCTGGTTCCTTGATGCCCTTGAAGATTTTGATATTCAATTTTCTGTTTCAGGGGAATTCTCGGGGCTTTTTTTTCAATATGGGGTATTATTAGGATATTTACAGTAGTATGGAGTTTAGAGGGATAGGATATAAATATGGACTGTTTTTAAAAGAGTCCGCCATTAGCGGATTTATAAATAAAAAATTTAACAAAAAATGCATCCGCCAAAGGCGGATTAAGAGTCCAATTTCAAAAAAATAAAATAATAATAACGAGATTTGAAAAATGGAAGAAGGGCACTTCTGATAAAGGAATCCGCCACAGGCGGAATTTTTATTAAAAAATTATTTTCAAAAACCGCCAAAAGGCATATTTAATATTAAACTATATTTCATTGTCTGTGTAAACTCCCAACTCCACTCTAACAATGCATACTGGTGTTAGTACGTAGCAGAGAGAATTGCTATGAATGTGAGATTCTTATAAAAAAAAAAAAAGTCTTATGTGTTAAAAAAAGAAGTTAGAATCAATAGTATAGTAAATATAATTATTTATTTTGATGATAAAATTGTTATAAATATCATGGAAGAGAATCAAATTAGATCAATCGGTCCAACCAGAAATCAGCACCTGGCCAATCTGGTTAAGGTTCAAAACTTGGGGAATGTCAAAACCAGTCAAAATTGAAAAAACCAGCAAACCGGACCGATTAAATCCCAATTTGAAACTTTTGTTGCGTACTAACAAAAATTGTTAAGTTGTTTTTCTTCTCTCTCTATGATATGTGAAGCTAAAAAAAGAGCGGTTATCTCGATTTTTGACAATTTCAAACAATACCAAACAATTGCTATATGGGATGACAACAATATTCAACAACTATTTATAACACATCAATAGTATAACTAGACATTTATATCATTGAGTTGTATGTTGATTTTGAACTTGTAGATTATTTTTAGCTGATTAGAAACACAATTTATATAATTTTAATTTATTATTATTTAGTTGATTTAATATTATTTTAGTTGATCATTTTTAGTTAATTGGTTTAGTTGATTGTTACTATTTAGTTGATTTAATTTTTTAATCATTTTTGGTTGATTATTTTAGTTGATTCTTTTTTAAGGGAATTGTTTTTAGTTGATTCTTTTTCGGTTCATCATTTCTAGTTTTTTTTAATTGATTAGAAGCACAATTTTATATAATTTTAATTCATTATTATTTCGTTGATTTAATATTTTTTCAGTTGATTATTTTTAGTTAATTGTTTTAGTTAATTATTATATTTAGCTTATTTATTTATTTTTATCATTTTTAGTTGATTGTTTTGGTTGATTTTTTTTTAGTTGATCATTATTTAGTCGATTTTTTTTTATCACAATTCATATTTTAGCTATTTTATATATACTAATTTAATTTTGAGATATTATAAATAAGTTTTCATAATTAAAGAGACAAATTAGTTCATTTTCAATATTTTGACCTATTTTTACAAGAGAAATTCTTACTTGCACCAAGGGCAAGATCCTGATTTGCTCTATGCCATATAGTTTCTACCATATAAGCAGTGTAGGCTAAATGTGTTTTTCAAATTAAATTTATAAAATTATTAACAAGTTTAACCACGATTAAGTTGGAAGATATTGTAACTTAATAGTTATATATTGTCAAAACAATCATTGTTAGTTATAATAGTTTTTTGTGTGTAACGTAATTATAATGTTTTTGTTATCATTAATACTATAATAATTATACATATAAAATTTTAATGATACAATAATATGCCTAATTATCATTTTTTATATTATTATTTGTTATTATTTTCATGTAAAATAATTTTGATTGTAATATTTTGTATAGCATTTTAATTGTGTTAATGAAAGAGAGATATGAAGGTATAATTGGAAACAAAATAATTAATACTTAAAACATAAATTAAATTAAAAAACTTATAATATTAAGATTATGAAAATAGTAAGACATAACTTTTTTAATGAAAATTTTACATGTAATGAGTTTTAAATATTAGTATCATAGATAGATTATATATTATAGGTTAGTAGGTGTAAATGTAATATTAAAAGAACTCAACGAAGATAATTGTAATTATCCTTTATTATTTAATCTAATTAAATTATTTTATTTGCATAACTTTTCAAATAAGGGTTAAATAGATTTTACCCTATTGAATTTTAGATTATGTGTAATTACACAATGACTTTTCAAAATGTACATTATGACATCCTGAACTTTTCAAATTAAGCAAAAAACATATACTTTTTAAATAGCGCAAAACTTTAAGTTATAACAAAGTATCGGATTGCACACAATAAAAAAATCATAGCAAACAATATTCATATACAATGTGTTGGGTTGCATAATTAAAGCTATAAGCCTATAGCTATGTACTACTTTTTAAAATCATTCTCACCAAACTAGTATTTGTCGTCAATGGCAACTTAGCTGGTTATTTTTTTTTTGGGTCTGAGCTAGTGCTTCAAATATCTTATCGAGACACAGCATGACATCATATCCTATTATATTGTAACGCCTCAGCACTACACTAACGTCTTCATTGACCACACTTTCTCTTCCTCCTCCTCCGTTTAAGTTTTCTTCAGAAAGTTTAAGGAGCAAAATAAAGTCCCAAAACTTTTGGAACCAAAAGATTTCCCAGCACAACACAACCACCTCAGAAATGGAACAACTGAAGCCAAGCCCAGCAAACTCCTCCCTACTCACCTCACTCAGCTTCTTGGGCAGGGCAGCCACCATTTACGGCGACACCCATTCCATCATCTATAATGACCTCACATTCACTTGGTCAGACACTCACCGGCGGGTGCCTCTAGCTTTCCTCCGCACTCCCCTCCCTCGGGATCCACCGTAGCACCCAACATCCCCGTCGAAACTGAATCCGCCACAGGCGACCTCGCCTTGCAGATTCGTCAGAGATTCCTGCCACTTTGAATCCGCCACAGGCGACCTCTTTATGCAGGACTGCACAGATACGACAGCGGCTCATTGGCCTATGGCGTTTGTCTTTATCTTCAGCACTGAATCCGCCATAGGCGGAGTAATTTCAGCCATATTTAAGTAAAACACCCCATAATCACATATGTAAGTATTTCACCAATAAAAAGATAATATGGAAATTATTTTTCCGGAATTCTCTTTGGTATATTTATTCAATAATAATGCAAATAATTGTTCCATCAAAACTCCATAATGATACCACAATTATTTTAATGATTTCATTGTTTTTGTATTATATATTATTTACTGTTTACTAAACCAAAAATGTTTAAAGTGAGAGCACAACGCTTCAATCTAAAATAGGAAAAGTATTCGGACCCAGAAAAATGTGTAAAAAAAACTAATATTTATGTCACCAAAAAAAGAGTGAATGATGCATTGTTGTATATAGTTGTAATTCATCAATAGTTATTCATAAGGAAGAAGCCCGCGAGTCACTTTATTTATTAAATAGCAGATTTAATTTTTGAAGTTAGTACTTTCGAAGTATTTAATAGGAAAGCTTTCTCCTACTTAAATATTTGTGCTTCAGTTATATAGAAAAAAAACTATTACGACTAAGAATTTAATTTCTGTATAGAGCAGCGTAAACAACTTTGTATTATTAACCAGTAGTTAGGATTTCATCAAAGTGATGACTGATGACATATATCATATAAGATAACTACCTATTATCACAACTAACCTCCTTGATTTATCAATTGATGAAATTCTATTGATTGTCAGTATAAAATTGATTTACATTATTATTACAACTTAGTTAAGAGCTTATATGAAAGTGATTTATAAATAAGTTATTTTATATTCAAATATATAATAATAAAAATACTTATTTTTAGTGTTTTAGAAAGTACTTCTTAAGAAGTTAGATATTTTAATTTTTCAAAAATCACTAAGAATAATTTTTAGAGAAATAATAAGTTAGTTAACCAAATAAGATATAAAATAAAATGGGACTTTTAACTTTTAAAATGTTAAAAGAAGTCAAAAGTTGTACTATCCTAATGGACTCTTAGCATATAAAAATTAAACATAATCGAGTGCTTGTCTATTTTGTCAACTAAACCTACCATGATGGTAAATAACTCTCTGTGTGTGTGTGTGTGTGTGTGTGTGTGTGTGTGTGTGTGTGTGTGTGTGTGTGTGTGTGAAGTACTTACCAACTTGGGGTTGGTCAAGTTGGCAGATGCCTTGACCTTGTAATTGCAAATCTCAAAGTCCATGGGATTGGAAAAATCAAAATATCCTCATTGGAAAACTCATGCATCCTTTGAGTTGAATCAAGTCGAATTAGTTGGGTTTCTAATAATAGAACTCAAATATCAATGATTTCGTCAAGGAAAAAAGACCATTTTATGTGTTTGGTTAGAGGTAAACATGAGGAATAAGAATTTATCGAAAAGCTCAATGTATAAAATCATACGTACAGCTCATCCATAATGGACCGATCAGTACTAGCCTGACCTATTCCTACTGAGCATCTATTGAATCTTCTAAACCCTTCGAAATCTATCAAATCTCAAGACTGGGCGGCTTATGGATTAGTCGGTGCTGGTTTAACCTAGGCTCTAGCGCCTCACATCTACTCCCCTTTACCTAG
Organism: Dalbergia cultrata; assembly: GCA_031216105.1. Taxonomy (NCBI): domain Eukaryota; kingdom Viridiplantae; phylum Streptophyta; class Magnoliopsida; order Fabales; family Fabaceae; genus Dalbergia; species Dalbergia cultrata. The sequence continues at coordinate 66,844,976 of CM062344.1, forward strand.
CCCAAGCGGACACTGGCCCAATGCAAAAGCAAAAGATCATGAGTCCCTTCTTGCCAGCCTTATGATTCCAACTCATTAGACAGAATCCCAATGATCCCACCCTAGGTTCAGTCCACCCTTCAATGCTTAGCGATCTCCACATTCACACCTCGTAACAGATCACCCTTTAATGCCCTGGTCTGATATATGAACTGGGGAATGAAGGGAGAAGGGCAAAATTAGAAAAGAGCCTAAACACTAGCCTACCACTGACCCTGAATAGAAAGACTGCAACACATTATGCTCTTTATTTTTGCCCATAACCATATACATCTTAAAGTAAATTTGTCCTCAAAGTGAAAAAGTGATAATGTATACGTATTTAAATCAATATACTATATTATAAATATAACTCACTAGATGGTTTGGATTAGTGATAAATGGATACCATCGATCACTTTGTATACATTAGAGATGAACTTGCTTTATTGGGATTTTTTTTCCTTCACGAGAAAGGGGCTCGGAAGGAAAAACAAATACAGAATCTCTTGGCTGTAATCTCAATTGGTAACACGCAACGTTATGCTTCTTGTTCCCATTCCGTGGACAAATTTGCACTGCTCACAAAATCACATTGAGCATTGTTGAAGATCAGGACTGGACTTAACGACAAAGCTAGCTAGTCCAAAGATCAATTATATCATAAGCTGGACGAAATGAAAGACAACTCCAATTAGCAATTTAGTTAACGAAAGCACTAAAAAAGCTGAAATGTAATGAAGGACAGATATCTTAATTGTCTGTTTGATAAAAGAAACAATTAGCCAACCGAATGCTCGCAATAGATGAATCTGTTGGCAAGTTATGTCATAAAAAATGAAATTCTACCTGAACGAAAGGAATCAAAATACCTTACGTCTATTTTTGAGTTCATCCTTTTAACCTAGTTCCAATAATTATGTAAATAACTTAATTTAAAGTGTACTAATATTTAAACGTAATTATGTATATTTTAAGTTAACTATGTTAGTTATCATAATCAAATGCTAAAGATTCATAACAAAAGCAAAAAAATGACAAATATACAATTTGAGTCTAAATTCAAGATTTATTTATCAATAATAGGTTGTCTACAATATTCTTATTATAAATTTATACTGAGCTAGATTAAAAAATATAATTTTAAATTAACCAAAACTTTTATTTATAAAAAAGAAATAGTTTATTAAAAAAATATTCTTAATTAGTTATCATAAACTAATAGTCTATTTCACACTGATCGCAACGAGAAGAGTTAATCAAAAACAAAAATACCTCTAAATGCTTAATTTTTTCTAGCATATAATCATCAAATTAAAGCTTGAAAAAGAAGAGTACGGGACCCTATTTAAATGGATGAAAAGCAAAGTTTTCATTCCTAAATTATACATTATTATATTATAGGCAGAAAGACACAAAAAGAAGGAAAATAGCACGTGTATATGTACTAATAAAGAAAAAAGAAGTAATTCAATTATCATTAAGGGCTTCATTAAAGTTTTCACCTCACATCGCGCAAAGGGAAAACATAAAAATAAAAACAAAAAATTAACCTTATTTGTAGGGATGTACAAAATATGGATTGGACTAAATCCAAACTCAATCCAATATTTAGATCGAATTGTTGTTTGAAATCTGAACCCAATTCAAAAATCACATGATTAACCTAACTTTGAAAGAATATATGATATTTTGGAAATTATAGATTATATAGCTATTAAATTTTATAAGTAAAAAAAATTTAAAAAATATTTTACAATATATATATTTTAAAATAAATTATATTAATATAAAAGTAACATTAAGTTGTCTCAAACATATTAGTTAAAATATAAAATCTCATAATTTATCATTAATTATTATAAATAAATATAACTCTAAAAAAAATATTAACTTCAAGTTGGGTTAAACTAACCCAAAACATAATTGGAATATAGCGCAAAAAATATATTAGGTTAAATTTTAGGATCCCACCCTCACAAAATAATCTCAAAGCCAGGGTATTGAACATCCCTACGCACGTGGTTCTTTTGGAAGAAGCTAGAGCACACGTGTGACCAGTAAGAAGCTTTGGCGGGTAGGACTTCACTGTTCAGCTCTCCCCTCATCAAAATTAACTGCCTAATACAACCAATAATAAATTGACACGTGTCACATAGTACTCGTTAACACGCATGATTAGTCTACTCCTAAATTCCGAAACTGCCCCTACACTTAGACGTGCCCTAAAGAAAAACGAGGGACTCAGCATACTTATGATGAATCAAAAGCACCCGAACTCCAACACAGTTTTCTCTGTCGGATTTCTAACCCTTTGTGAAGTAATGAAGATTGCTTTGGCGGCTTTCCTTGTTTGCTTCTCTTACCTTTTTTTCACCCAACATTTTTTCTTTTTCCATTTTTCCCCACAAAGTGTGCACGTTAAGTATAAATTATTTTAAAATGTTTTTTTTCTGTGTATAATTCGAAGAAAAATTTAATGATAAAAGAGAAATATTAGGAAAACGTTTTTCTCTTCTATTGTATTTATAATTTTATGTATGAGAATCAATGCCTACTTACCTTGAAATATTTTTTTTTGTTCAAAAATTAACTAAACTAGTTAGTAATTAATAGAAAAATTGTAATTAAGGAGGAGATATAACTTTTTACTTGGTGTGTGTTTGGTTAGAAAGTAAGTAAGGAAAATTTTTCTCTATTTTTACCTCCAAATTAAACACATATTTACCTCTAGTATCATGAATTTATTCAGGGCATAGAATAAAAGATAGAAAAAAGATTGATTAACCTAATTATCTTCACTTTTTTAAAAAAGTTTATCATAAAAAGCGCTTAAGTGAAAAAATAACTATAGATTAGATCCTGTTTAAGGAAGAAACAAGTCAATTTATGCATGCTAATAGCGTAAGGAGATGGTAAATTATAGCAAAGACAAAACAATCTAGAATGATGAGAACGTACAATAAAAAGCAATTATAATTTCAAGTTTAAATAGGGCCTCTTGAAATGCTTCCTTTCAGTAGTTGGTCCCCAAAAAAAAAAAAAAAAAAGCATAATTGATCCCGTTAAATTACACGATATTCTAAGGACAATCATTAAAAAAATAATTAACATAAATTAATTAATTTAATGTAGTATATATGTGAAGGTCACAAGGTGCCAGCATACTTAGCTGGCCACTCGTTTTTATATTTCGATTTTTGGTTTTTTGGTTTCACAATTTTTTTCCTTTATCTCCCTTCGGTTTCTCCAGAAAAGAATCAATTCCTCATCATTGGAACTGTTTTCTCCTTCAAAAGAGAGGGGCGGAGGAAAAAAATAATAATCACAGCTTCAGATTCTAGCTCTTCATTATTTTCTTCTGTTTCTTTTTCATGTTCTTGGTTAATATTATGCTGGAAAAATTCTCATCACTGAAAAGTTTCATTTCAGCCACATTTTGCTGTAAAGATCTGTGCTTTGAGCTTCAGACATTGATGGGTTGGAGTTGTTCTTCCTCATAATCCCTTCACTATTGCAAAAAATTTCAAGTTCTTATTTTTTTTTATCTCCTTCTTCTTCTCTCTCTTCATTGAAGCTGAAATTAAGCTTTTGTTTTTGTTTGTGTCTTTCGCTTTCTCTCTCTCTCTTTCCCTATTAGCGTGTTTGTCGGGGTTGGACTTTTAGTTGAATGCTGTGGTTCAGATGCTTCTGAAAACATGTTCTAGCATCCTTTTGGTGAATTGGGTCGTTGAGTTTTTTTGTGTCACGGGTTGTGCAGAATCTCATTTCTTCTCAGAGATCTAAGAGCAAGCAAAAGCCCCTCTTTATTCTTTTTCTTCTTTGATTCATTCATCACATCACATACCCTTCTTTTGTTGTTGAAAGTGAAAGAGAGAAGAGAAGAGAAAAAGGTTGGTCAATTGAAGATGATGAGGATGAGGAATGGTGGTACTAACAACAAGACAAATGGGGTGCCTCTTTCTTCCGTCATTAACAATGGTGGCGGTGGTTGCAGGGCTGAGCCTGCAGGCTCCAACGATTGGGAGATGAGGCCAGGTGGAATGCTGGTTCAGATGCGAACCGCTGACTCGGATCGGAACTCAGTTCCTCCACCCACAATCAGAGTTAGGGTCAAGTATGGCTCAATTTACCATGAAGTCAACATTAGTTCTCAAGCCACATTTGGTATAACTCTTTTCACTTTTTAGGCCTTTTATTATAATTTCCCTTCTATATTATATTATCTCTTCTTTTAATTTTCTTTCTTCCAATCATTGATGTTTTGGTATTTTTATTTTTATTTTTTTTATGCTTATTGTTGTTGTGAATTTGATTCCTTCGTGTTGCAGGGGAATTGAAGAAAATGCTGTCAGGACCAACTGGGTTGCATCACCAAGACCAAAAGCTGTTTTACAAAGACAAGGAGAGGGACTCAAAAGCTTTCCTTGACATAGTTGGGGTCAAGGACAAATCGAAGATTGTGCTGAAGGAAGACCCTATTAGTCAAGAGAAGAGGTTCTTAGAGATGAGGAAGAATGCCAAGATGGAGAAAGCTGCAAAATCTATCTCAGAAATCAGCTTGGAAGTAGATAGGCTTGCAGGGAGGGTATGTAGTGGTGTTTTTGTTTATGTTTTTTTGGTTTTATATTTTAATTTTCAAACGCTTAATTGTATGTATTAAATGCTTGTGTGGTTGTGGAACTGATTAATTAGTGTTTTGAATTGATTAGGTGTCTGCTTTTGAATCAATAATTAACAAAGGTGGAAAAGTCGCAGAAACAGATGTGCTTGGTCTAATTGAGCTATTGATGAATCAATTGCTTAAATTGGATGGTATAATAGCTGATGGGGATGTGAAATTGCAGAGGAAAATGCAGGTAAATGTTTGATATATTATTTTCCCTTTTTTTTAGTTACTTGTTCTTAAATTGCATTCATTATTGGTTATGCACTTTAGGTTCTGATGGTGTTGAAAAACAATTTTAACTTTGAAGGTAAAAAGAGTTCAAAAGTATGTTGAAACTCTGGATATGCTGAAAGTTAAGAATTCTATGCCAAATGGCAATGGAGATCAAGTTCAAATGCAATCTCAACAAAAGCATTCAAACGGGCAAAGACTTGCATCAATTCAAGAGCAACCAGAACAAATGCATTCGAATGGGAACCTTATGTTAATTCCAATTGAGGAGCAGCAACAAGAACTACCAAGGAACTCAAATGGACATTCCCTTGTATTCCATCAACAGCAACAACAATACCAACCCACAACAATGCATTCTACCCCAGGAGTAGTAGTTACAACTCAATGGGAGACATTTGATTCTGCCCCACCACTGATCCCAGTGACATCCACATCCACACCCTCCACAGTGACCAATAATAATTCAGGTCACCCCAAGTTCAATTGGGAATTCTTCGACTAAATACCATACCAAGTGTTTGCAAATTGTGTGGATGTGATTTGGGTTTGTCTTCCGCTTTGAGTGTTTTATGTTACTACATTCTTTACTGTATTTAGATTTGTTTAGCAGCCCTTTCTATAATCTGTCATTTACTTCAGAAATAAATGGGGTTGCTGTGATAATGATTACCATTAAAAAAAAAAAATCCCTGTTATGTGATTTTGGTGTCCATCTAATTCATTTGCCAAATATATGGGTCTATTTTTTATGGATATATATAATATATCAATATACATTTGTAACTTTGTTACTAGGTTAAAATAGTAGATAGAATTTAACCATCACATGCTAAGGAGACGAGAGGTGTGTGTCAGAATCCAAATTCCATTTTAAAAGTGCTTTTGCTTTCTTTACCATCTCCATCTCAATGGGTTGAAGCAGGTCAATCATGCTAATAACCTTTGTTATATTTCTTGTTGAAGCAATTCAGTTTTAGTTAATGAAAATAATAACAAATTCTTAGTACCTTGCTTCATTTGGGGGCTACAAAGTGACAAAAATACTAGCATGTATGAAAAGTGTTATATTTCATGTAATGAAAAAAAACAAAAAACTAAGCTGGCCAATGATAAAGAAGCCAAGTACAAAAAGCGTTTTGAAAGCACAGAAGATGGAATGACATCTTTTGAGTAGAAACCACCATTTATAAGCCATTTAGTTTGCTAAACATGGTGTCTTCTCAAGCTATTCCTGATTTGGAAACCTTCCTTCTTTGGCCTCAAGCAAAGGCCATAGGGGAAGGAGGAGTGAACAATAAGATTTGCCCCATTCTGCTGTGCTTGCTGTTCTGCAATACAAGCTATAGTTATAATAATGCCTGTAATGATTACGTTGTAGTAGCAGATAGTAACATTGGTCCTAGTATGCATATACTAAATCAGAGATCAATGATGCATGTTATACATATGCTGAAGAAAGCATTCCACAAGGGGTGTGCCATCTGCGCGTATAATCATGTAATAACTTGTAATAAAGTACACCATTCATGAGGCTCATAACTTTTTGAAGGCATCAATGTGCCTTGCCAATGAGGTTGGGTATGTTTGTTTTTTGGTTTTGCAAAGGTGAGTTTGGTGATTGAGTTAATGTGGCTTGCACAACAATTTAAGGCGAGTCAGTACTAGTTTTGTTAACTCTGGACTATATACAAAATTAGTAAGTCTTTTATATAGTACTGACCTGGTAAGTCTGAGACTTTGAACTCAAGTTCAACTAGTCCAAAATTAAATTATATGACATCTTATTAATAATTCATTTAGAAATCTTCTTTTCGGTTGCTTATAGGACGCAGAAATGTTACGTGTACATAATTTGCATTGAACACCTTATTGAATATTACGTGAATGAGGTAAGAAATAAATAAAATTAGTAAGTTGAAGTTATGGAAACAAATGTTGATAGTTAAACAATCATATTTAAAAGTTGGCGTCAAGCATCCACCCTATTATTAGTGAATTACACCATTAAATTTAACATTGATAGTATGGATGAATGTTAAAATAACATTAATTATAGTAAAATGACATTGTATCCAAGGGCGGCTCCTCTTGGAGCCTTAGAGGGGCAATGGCCCCGCTAAAATTTCATTTTCCTTTTATATATGTAATTTTTTATTTGACCCTCTTAAACTTCTTACTTGATTAATTTTTATAAATGTTTTAATTTAATTAGATATTTAAGTACTACAAATAGGCACTATTATATATATATATATGTGTGTGTGTGTGTGTGTGTGTGTGTGTGTGTGTGTTTTTTTTTTTTTTAAGTTTTGCTAGTAAAATATTTATTTTTCTTATATATTATAATTTTAATTTTAATTTTTAGGTTAAAACAAAAATTTAAAATAAAATATTATTTTTCAGATAAAATTGGCCCCCTCCTATGTAAATGCTCTAGCTCTACCCTCGATTATATCCAGCCCTTATTTGAATTGATATTGAGAGACCTAACAGAAATTTTGTTCCCAAACCCTTTTACCACTCACATTCTGTGTCATATAATTTTTTTAATGTGATCCAAAAGATAATATACACTTAATTGGTAAATTTCGTAAGTTCTTAAAAAAATTTAAATAAAAAATATTGAATGATAGAAAATGAAAAAAATAAATAACAGAACTTGATTTTGGGACAAAAAATCATACTGATAAATCAATGATGTCTTTTACAGTCAAGCGGGGTATTTCCGTTGTCTTTAAATATGAAACGAATTCTTAAATTATAGTGTCCATCCACATTTGATTTTTCTCTTTTCTCCATTTCATATACTGTGTAATTATTTCTTACATGAAATGCTATAAGGTCATCATGATTGACAAAAAATGAGAGGAGACAACAATTTTAAAAAAACCGAAGTGCACGGTTTTGTGAACACTTGTCGCTAACAAGCGTCGCCTTCGGATGCAATTGTATCTAATCTTAATGCTCACTTCAAGTTCAATTCGGAAAAATGCAAAAGAAATCGATGTGTTTAATTTCTATCATTATTATCATGTATTATGAGAATATTCAATTTCAAGTTGCACTTTCTTTTCAACAACTGACAATTGATGATCTAAAAATGGGAAATGATATTTCAACACCCAAAAAATAGGTGTCTATTCAGACACCTACTTTATAACCATTGGATATGATAGATGTCCGCATTTATCTTTAACATCCATCACATTCAATGATTATAAAATGGGTGTATGAATAGACACCCACTTTTTAGGTGTTAAGATAGCATTACAATATAATATATTTTAGGGAAAGTTGAGATGAAACTATTATTATTATTATTATTATAGTAGACATGTATTTTGATCTCTAAGAGATGTATATGGCATTGACTTATTAGTTACTAAAAATTAATTTATGAGATTATATTTGTTGCAGAAAGATTTTGTCATTTAATAAGTTTCTAAAAGGTAAAAGATGATATCATTTTAGCTCCTGAGAGATGCATATCAGGTAGGTTTTTGAAAACTCGAACTTTTAATTTTAGAAATCTATTTGAAGCCATATGCATATTTCACGGAAAATAGTGATATCACATTTTAACTTTTATAGATACTAATAAAGTGACTATAATTTTAATGTACTCAGGCCATGTTTGGTACATTATTTAGGATAAAATCTAATAATATTAGACATGATAATATAAGATATGATAGGATAGCGTATCTATTGTATAAGTTTTTATACTATTTATTATTTGGTGCGCCACATTATCAGCGATAGACGAGTTAACGGGCAGTGGCCAGCAAGTGGCAAGCGGCAACCAACGATTAGGCGATCGCCAATGACTTGCGGCAGGGTGGGCTATTACTGGCTATGAGTGGGGGTGTGACGTTGACGTATAAGAGTAAGCTACAATTAATTTGGAATTGACTAGTAAAAATAATATTATCAGATGTTATCAGATTTTTCAAGTCTCTTGGGACATGATAATACTATAATCATGGGATAAAAATGGTTTAACTATGTAATATTATATTATAATATGTAACACCAAACATATAATAAATATTGACTTTATAGTATTAGGCTATTAGCTAGTACTATAAGACTTTATAGTATGTGTCAAAGGTACCTTAGTATATTCAATGTTACGTGTTTTTATAATATTTTAAATTTTAGTGTGACTAAGTTTTATGTGTGTGTGATGAAAAAACAAATACAAGTATACACATAGAAATCTATATGACGAGAAATTAAAAGAGTTTAAACTTCATTCACTTTCACTGAGAAGTTATACTATCATCAAATGATGTCGTCGACGTATATGATCAAAAGAGTTATAATTTTTTAAGTAGTATTCTAATAGCATATTTCTACCTGTATATAACAATATATAATTAGACATTTATATAAATATTTTTTATATTAATAATATATCAAAATTAATTTATTAATATATAATTAAATGATAATTATTGTTTTTATATCTTTTTGGTGAATAAAAAAAAATGATATATGTACTCACATGTTGGATTCATTTGAGGTTTATTAGAAGAGATATAAACACAAAAATTGTGAGTCTATCATCTTTTCTCTTTCTATTCAATCAATTGTGTATCTATCTCTTTTGTAATGACTAATGAGCCTCAAATGAGTCAATAGTATGAGTATAAATTTTACTTCTCATTGAAAAATAATAAAATTTAAACTTAATAAGTCCTCCTGATAAACTATTTAAAGCTCTCATATAATATTAATAATCAATCAAAATTAAAATCTTATAGAAAAATAATAACATAAGTGATTTAACATTACTCGTCCTAATGTTTTATGATATAAAAACAACAAAACAAAACTAATATTGATACATCCAAAGTCTTGATGCTATGTACATATCTAATTTACCATTGTACACATAAATGATACTTTAAATGCAGAAAGATGCTAGGAAACCGAAAATTCTTTCATTAGAATTAGTATACAACACAGTTGGCATACATGTAGCGAATCATTAGTGGTTTGACAGAAATTATTGGTGGTTGAAAAAATTGAGGTGAACCTATCATATTACCACATGATTTTTAAAATTATTTTCTGACAAAAAATTATAGTTGATAAGCATTTCCTTTTAATGAAAATTAAAGAATATTAATTTATATAAGAATATTAATAAAATTTTATTTTTTCCCTTAAAAAGTTTAAACAAACAAGTCATACATTTTTTCAGTCCATTCCTTGTATTGGAAGAGAGAGGGGGAGAAGGAGCTCAATTTCCCACTTATTCCCTTTGCTTACCCTCAGGGCATGCTTATTTATTGTTTTCATTTTATTCATTTTTTTGTTTTGCTTGAATATATTTGTAGTCTCTATAAATAGGTTATTTTGGTTTTAATTTCTCTAAAATTTTTTGTTGGCTTTCAGTCCCTCATGTTTCTAATCTTATCTTCTTTATCCCTCCCATTAGTTTGTACTTTAAAGTGTTGATATTTATAAGAATCAAATAAATATTTTGAGGATATTTACAATGAAAAATAGAATTTTCATTGTTTGTAAGAATTAAATGTTTATAAACTATTTTTAGGGACCTAAATATGGAGCACAAGGATAAAAATAATAATAAAAGAAAAAAGAGGGATCAAAAGTTGATTTTTTTAGAGGGACTAAAATCAAAATAGTCTATATTTATAGAAACCAAAAATAGTGAAAATACTGAAAAATAATTAAAATAATAAAATCCTATTTTCAGTTTCATTTTCTATTTCCATTATTTTTTCACAAAATTCTCAAAACAGTGAATACAGTAAATGAATTATTCATTGAATTCCCATTCACACTCTTTTTTTTTTTTATAATGGTTAATATTTTAAAATAAAAAATGCTGGCATTATTTGTTTGGATTTTATGACTGACCAGTGATAGGCATCAATAATGAGCAGCGTGCAAAATGAACAGAATCAACCATAAATGTAAGCCGTGTGTTTACATAGGTTGGGGGATTGAAGATCATCTCAATGTTACGTCATGTTATTTTCAAAGTTATAAAATCCATAAAATTTGAAACCGAGTTCCGTTTATTTATGGAAATGTTCAACTTGCAGAGAAGGATGGATCTCAAACAAAAAAAGGAATGATACTTAAGAGTTAAGACAATTCTTAGCGTTGAAATTCTTTGTTGCAATCAAAGCATAATCTTGAGGATCAGATTAATTAATATCGACGAAATCACCACCACTGAGAATTTATTAAACTCTACTTAATTTAGTTCAAGGCGAGTTAGCTCATTAAGAGTATGAAATACCTTCACTTGTTTTGTTACTAGCAAAGGAGTACCATATTATGAGAATTCAGAAAAAAAAAAAATTGCATAAACTTTGTTATAGTAGAATTTATAATAGTTATTTGAATTAATATATCAATTTAATTTTACATTTTCCTTTCACAACATGACTCTCATGTTCTCCTCTTTTTTTTTTTTTAACCTCTTCGGTCTTATTGTTTTTGTCAGGCCTTTTGGTCTTGATTTTTTTTGGGTCGAACGATATCCTATATTAATTATCAGATAAACTATCTGCAGAATAGAAGACACATTTTGGTTATTAAAGATGTTAAAATGGGTTTGCATGTCCCATAAAGGCTTGCCCCACCAAAGGGGGATAGGACCAGCCAACTCGTCAAAATTAAATGGGCTGAAATAGTTAACTCAGCCTATTTTAGGGTGAATTGACGAGTTGGTGGATTAGGCTGCCAAAAAATGAAAAAATTGCACCAAAAAACATATTAATAGTTTGATAATTTTGCATAAAATAAAAAAATTTAAAACTTTTTTAATTAATTAATGCATACCCAAATTTTCAAAATCCATAGCAACTATGCAACAACTCATAAAATTTAATTATTTACATATAGTATATTATAATTTATTACATACAATGTATGTGTTTCGTTTTTTTTTTTTTGGTGAGAAATATGTTTAATTTGGTTTGAATTTCGTTTCATGTCTCTTTAATTTAAGCATTTAGGACAGTTGTAAAATAAAAACAAATAAATTGTGAGTTTTTTATTCTTAGAAAATAGGTTTAGCTCCTAGGACTAGGACCACCCCAACCCGCCTAAATTGTGGGTTAGGCGAGTTGAAATTTTTTAGTAGGCTCAAAAGTTCAGCCCACCTTGCTAAAAATGGATATTTTGGTAGATCAACCGATGGACCGAGTCCATTTTGACATCTTTATTGGTTATGATATCGAAGACCAAACACAGGCTATGGTCTTACCAAAAAAAAATAAAAATAAAAAAGAGCATAGGTTATGGGTGATTGCAGAGAACTAGGCTGCGTGATGACCCAAAAAACTGGGCTATTAATGAATTCTAATGTCATTCGCATAGTAATCAAAACGCCGATATGTTATCATCTTATGAAAAAGCCCAGCTTGAATTTCACTAACCCCACCTTAGTTGACTTGCTAAATATAGTTGTGGAAATATGACTCAAATTTTGTTTTTGGTCGAATATGACAATAATGGATGCTGAGATTTGTTTGGGTTAGGCGTCAATGGGCCCAGGATGAAAAGCGACATCTTAAAAATGACGAGTCGTTGTTGCAGACCCAAAAAGTAGCAGACCCAAAAAAGAACAAAAACCAAGTTATGTTTTAGCTTCTTCTGATTCGGTGAGCTATGAACTGCTAATTTCTGAGAGGAAAAATACAAAAAGCTCCCATTTTAGCCCATAAGAAAGATAATCAACTACATTCACCAAAAAGTTCTATGACCTCCCATGGGCATGTTAGTAGTGGCTTCATCACTTATGAAATATTAATTTTTGTTTTAACGCTTTAGCCCTCAGAAAATTTCATATCAAACACATTAATCCATGTAATGAGAAAATCACACACATATTAGTCCCTGAAATACTAATTTTTAACATATTAGCCTTGAAAGATTCAGTTTTTAACATATTAGTCTTTAGTCCTTAAAAATATTAGTTTTATATATGATTTTTTACGTGCTAATCCTTATATAATTTTTCTGTTAAAACAATAATATACTATAATATAAAAATTTTTTAGAACTAAAATGTACGCATTCAATCTTTTAAGAAATAAAATATTAAAATAAACATCTTTTAGAAAATAAAGTGTAAATTTATTAGAAAGAAATAAGAAAGAAAATTCCCAATCCATTGCAAGAATATCAGGTTCATGGAATGATTGAATTCTATATAAATTTACAGTTTAATTTCTATATACTAACAATATAAAAAAAATTTATACTATTATACAATCATATATTGTCACTTCAACAGAAGTAGTTAAGTGTCATAGTTCATTACTTGAATAATCATGGAAATATAATAATTTGATTAAATGATAATTTTAAAATTAAAGATTTTACATTATTAATAATATATAGAAATTAAACTTGATAAAGTTAACCAGTTTTAATGTTAAAAGCGTAATGCAATTACAATCCAAATCTTGAATTCAAAGCGTGATTAGCGAATTTAAAATTTCTGTTGGCAGCCATAGAGACTCCTATATTACCAAGACTTCTAAGCCCGCATGACCCTGTGAAATTGCTTTCCACCTTCCGGAAGGTGCAGACACGTGCATTCTCTCAGTAGTCTCCATGGTGTGATGTATTCGATTCGAATTAAAACTTTTAAAGCCCTATCACTAATTTTTAGTTTTTTTTTTTTTTAACACCACGGTTGGCTTTATTCTTACATTAAATGAATGATAAAATTATAGTATACTCCTCCCATTCTTTGTTAATAGTTATTTTGAAAAATCAAAATAATTTAATGTGTTAGAAATTAATGTATTTGACCATAATAACCAGCTATAATAATTTTCTAATGTGGTAAATTGTCTCAACATGACTATTAATAAAAAACAGAAGACATACATCACAAAAAATAGTCTACATCTAAACAAGTTGATGCCACTTGTTGATTTGATTCCCATAGAGTGTAACTGTCATTCTTTTACCTTAAGCATATATATGCTTTTTGCCGCTGGTATACCTGGCATCCACTTGTATTGATTACTCTCTAATCTTTCCGTCGTATCATTAAGGTCAATAATGAGAAAGTTAAAGAAAGTGTTTCATTAATCTATGTTTTCATTTCCAGTTAATTTATGTTTGTTATAATTTACAAATGGAACTGGTTTATTTTCTTTACGTTTTCGGATATTTTATTAAAAAGAAAACATCATTTTTAACTATCATAATTTATAAATAAATTAATTTTAATGTACTAATAATATAAATATTTTTACATAATTAATTAATTAATTACTTATCATGTTATGCCAATTTTTAAATAATTATCACAATGATCAAATACGTTTAATAGAGCAACATCTAATTAAATGACTGTGTTAAAAAAATTCAACTCTAGAATACAAACTCAACTCGAACTCTACTTCATATATAAATCTTCCAGAAATAGAGATTAATTTGAGTTCTTTAATCTATGTAATGACTATTAATGAGTTGATATGGATAAATTTGGTTTGTCTCTTAAAAAAAAAAATCATAAAATATAAAGATGAAAATAATGTCTCATTCTTGCGATCATAACGACGACGTACCCTTCTTTTGAATTGAATTTGTTGATGATTGAAACGAATTTTCAATTTTTAGGTTCGTAAAGGGCAAAGGGTACATGCATGTTGTCGATGTACGAGGCAGTGGAATGGTCAGGCAACTTTCCCTTTGCGGGAATAGTCAGCATTCTTTTGAGTCGGCACACACAATTTCTGTGATGGATGGCCTAGTTATGACCATTGTAGAGAGAGTCCACAACTTGCACAGTGCTAACGCACGAGATGTTCTACTTTAAGATGCTGTACCCTCAACAACTGTGTGCGATAGCGAGAGATCACAGTTGCGACCATTGAACCCGCCATTGAAACATCCTTATCCAAAACCGTCACTCCAAATCCAACAAACAAAATATAGTACTGCGCCATAATTTTCAAAAGGGTTGAAAAGAAATATAATTGTTGTGTAAGCAAATAAATATAAAAATGTTTTAACCATCTCTACTTTACCGGTTTAGACTTTTGGATGAGACAATAATATATGACAAAATATTAAAAAAATTTTAATTTGATTAACGGTCTGTTCGATTTAGATTTTGATAAAATTATTTTTAAAAGAATTAATTTGTGTTTAGAAAAGATATTAAAAAAGTGTGTTTAGAAGAATTTATGTGAGATGAAAAAGTAACCGCTGAAAACTTTCTAGCTTTTATCAGAATCAATTTCTTTCAAATAAATTTTTGTTTCCGCAATAGTTGCAAACCAAACAAGCCGTAAGTAGTCTTTTAATTTGTTCTTCTAAACAAATGTTCAATTTCAACACATGATAAAGGTGGATTTGTTCATTGTGGTTCCACTCCGCTTTGGTTCTGTCTTTGAGATGTTACTCTTTTTCATTAATTACTTGGCGGGTTCATTCGAAGCTTTAGTTCATCTTCTCCGACATGAGTCGATTTTGGGGTCTTGAGAAGGCGGGGATAGGGTGTTCGGCTAATGCACAGTGTCAGCGGATCGGACAACGAGATGGAGTTTCAATGGTGGTTGTATCTTTGAGCAACGACATCATGTTTGTTTCTTTACGAGTCTGTGTCTAGTGATGCTGTGTCATGATCTTTCGGGGTTCATATAATACAAATATCAAATATTAAAAAACTAAAGATTTTTTATATCCATATATAGTGTGTAGTTTTTCTTTTAAAAATATTAAATTATGCTGAGTTCTATGGATTTAATTTTTATGCAATGATATTGCCAATCAATAGATTTTTTCTAAGGTGTCGATAAATTATAAAAAATAACTACACATACGTACATTTACTGTGACATTCACCTATTAAAATGTTTATGCTCTTGGTACACATAAATTAAACTCCGCAACTCTACTTTTCTGCCTTCTGCTATTTTGGTTTCAGAAGCCAAACCATAGACGCTAGTAGTATTATTACAGATCTCCTGTTGGTTTTGGGACTAAGACGTCATTATTTTCGTGGCCGCAGGGATACCCGACATCGAAATTTCTGCGGCTGCTGTTCACCTCGTGCAAGTGGAACCCATTTGATACCTTAGTTCAACTTTTCTCCTTCAGATTGTTTTTTTTTTGGGTAGGTAACAAGATAAGCAACAAGAAAAGCAAGAAAAATAAACACATAAGACTAGGTTGTCTTATCAATAACCATTAAGTAATCATAATAGGAGAAGGAACCTTCCATTCATGGAACTCATAACTTGAAATAGCTCTCCAACACGCCAAGTAGTCAGTATATCCATTTATATTTCTTAATATCAACACAAAGCGAACACATCTTTCAGATTGTTTAATTATGAAAGATCACTACTCGGGAACTCCTTTTTAGTTTTACATCATTTAATCAAATTTACCCTAGGATTCGCCGCCTCTGAATTATCTGAGGGTAGCTTGTTCATTTTGTTATCCAAAGTTCCAACATTTGAATTCTAAATCTCTCTCAGCAACCAATAAAGACAAGATTCAGTCTCAAACGTATGGTTAATAGCAATTTATCTTAACGCTCTCGCTCTCTTCATGAATAAGTGTCTTTCTAGGAAAAAAAAAAAGAAAAATTTATCCAATATTATCTGTCATTTGATCATTTCAAAAAGTATTAATATATTTTTTTTCATATTTACCCTTATATGGATTCTCTCACACTTTTCATGACAATTATTACACCTATAAAATAAAAGGACAATTTTGTTAACATGAACTAATTTATTTTGATAGATGTGTTTTTTAAATTATTTCTTAATTTATGTGTCTAATCCTTAAAAGGCATTTATTCATAAATGGTGGTAGTAAATGAATTATAATTTTTTTTGCAACAATAATTTTAAATAGGGTTTCCTTATATAAATGCATTTAATTTCATTTTACCTTTGCTCCAATGAAGCCCACATAACGTGGGGGCTGGGGTCAAGGTATCTTAATCTTGCACTCCTTTCATAAACTCACATCATCCCTCTGGACTTCCAATTTTGAATTTGAAATTTCTTAAATAGAATATTCCTAGCTGAATAATCTTCTTGTTCTTTTCTTGGATATGGAATCTATAAATGGTTAATTTAATTTTTTTATTTAATCATGCTTTTAAGCCGAATGATATATGAATGGAGGAAGTCAGTAGAAACTTTTCTTCAGGTCTCACTTTACAGCTGAAACTTTAATTTCAATGCATGGTTCAATGTGTTTTCATGATAACAAACATAATGTCTTTTTAATAACAAAAAAGTAATCATCCCATGTATGCAGAGCAAATGAGATTGAATTTGAGGCCCATATTTGCCTAGTCAGGATAAGACATTAGTGCACTCAGATTCCACTATTGTCCATATATATACCAATCGCATGAACAAATTGCACATATCAAAAAAGGAACTATCAATATTGAAAGTTGAGTAGTGTTAGATGCACAATAAAATTGTATAATAATGTTATAATACTATTCACCTATTTATTTTGTTTTCTTGTGAGAGTGAATATTAATGCACTAAAAGGCAAAACAATATTATAAGTGTTCCTGTAACATTATTATATAACTTGGTGTACATTAATCATTATGCTTGAAAGTTATCAATCTTATTGTGCCATACATGATGGTATTAATAGGACTGATGATAAATAATACTAGTGGATTCAAATTCGTATCCCATTATAATAATAAATATAAACATTCTTAATAAGAAGCCGAAACCACAATTTGCAATTCAAGTTACAATTATTATTTTCTTCAATCATGTGTTGAAGAATGTATAAAACCGTGTGATAGCTACTTGTGTGCAAAAAGAGCGGGGTCACATTTTTCAAAGGTGCAATGCACTGGTGGAAAAGGTTGCACATGTATGCCATTCACGAACTATATGTGTGTGCTTGTGTGTCACTTTCACTAGCAACACACCCAAGTTGACACGGAATCGTGGGTTATACCAAAGAAATTAAACCCTTGAACATTAAAGCATGCCTCATCACATTATTCAGAGGTGACCAAACCTAGCTAGATCTTAAACCTTTTCAATTCCTTCTCTTGGAGCCATCGATTGTTGACCAACTTGGTTTGGTTCCCAAGCCAGAACGTGCTTGATTTCCGTAGCCAAATTTTGTCTTGAAGGGAGGGAGCCACTACCTATGTTGTTGCCACTAACCCCGTAATGGGTCACTTTATCTGCAGTTTAATAGTGGATTGATTACGAAAATCATGACAATGATACATAGTAGCTGATAATTTTAACTATAGCTTTAGTGAGATGACTATGAAGACAACAGTGATAGTTTGTTGATTAATAGAGCCATATTATTTAAATATACCTATTAGACATTCATTATATAAAATAGATATGTTAAAAAAACTCGTACTTCTTTCTTTCAAATTTTCCATTGTATATATTTATTTTTCACTCAACTCAAAAAAATCCAAGAAAATGCCCAAAGATAAAGTAAAAAAATCATTTCTCTTGTGTTGATAATTTTATATACTATTTTTTAATTGGCAAAGGAGGTGGACATCTGCATATAAGTCAGGCTTGCACAGAAATCTATATATATCTAACAAAAAAAATATGAACATAGTGCAAAATGATGTATATAAACTAACATTTCTCCTACGAAATGATGACAAAGGTTGATAAATTTAGCCATTCTTGAAAAATTAGCTACTTTTTAGGCTTGTTGGGGCTTAGTGGTCCGGCCCCCACTCTCCGAGAACGACCATATTACTGGTTTGCAGGAATATGCTTTATGGCTCAAATAGGGATCGGTGTAAGATAAGTTAGATTATGCTCATGTAAAGGATCGATGTGAATATGTGGCTTGTTTTGCAAGAGTGAACTAACTTAGGATTTAGGGTGGCGCATTTCCATGCATCTTTTATCTTTCTTTTTGTCATTATTATTATTTGTTGCTGTTGTTGTTTTCTTTTTTTTCTTAACATTATTGCATGAGAAATTTCGACCTCAATCCCCATTACTTTGGTATATCTTAGTCATACATATAGGCTTAGGTGCCTAGCAAATAGCATGTGCCATAGTTCTGAAGCAAAATCATGTATTGCACGGAAGAAGATAATTGTTTTTCTATGATGACTTTATGATATATTCATATGTATGGATGATTTTCTCGGTACAAAGTTGTAGCCATGAAATGAGTCATCTTAACTCGTGTGAATGTATTGTTTTACTTTTGTTGTATACGGCTATTTCACGGAACAAATCAGTCTGGCTATCTTTTTCACTTTTCTCCTTTTCGTAAGGTGATTATGTTTAGTTTGAACTTTGAAGGGATGTCATGCCAACCTTATAAAATCTATTCAAGCAATATGCCTGTTTTAATTGACATTTTGCTCCCTAATTTTTTTCATTCAAATTTTAATTAAGCTTAATATACAGTACTATATTGCTGTGAGATAATTTTACCTTTTATATCTATCAATACTCTGTCATACCATTCAACGAGTTTAACACTTTATATTACTGGAGTTGGTTGAAGTGAAGTGGCTAGCTGCTTTGATTTCTTATTCAAGTGTCTCATATTCGAGTCTTGAGGAAAAAAATCTTTATTGAAAGACCTCAAGCTCCCTCTAGGATCTCTGGAGTCGAATTGGAGTAGTTGGGGTGAACCAGTAAGCTTTACCAAAAGAAACAACAAAATCACAGTATCGTTAACTCAAAAAATAAGATGTGGACATTAAATAATCGTAACAAAATTATATTTACATATATGGTTCGCGAGTTGCATTTGTGCACCCATTTTACATTTTAACTTTGAATAGTTTGTATTTTAATTGTACTTAATTAATGATTGATTGGTGAATTTGCACTTTGTCCTTATTATGCATCATTTAATAATTTCGTAGCTATCTATATAATTTTTTAGTGAATAATTATATTTTAAAGTCATCTGTATTTTTAATCTTTTTGTGTGAGTATTGTTTAGTAACAAGAATTTTCCTAGTTGGTGCGTTAGTAAAAAGGGCTTAGGGAACCTTTAGCGAGAGAGCAACACATGCATGGAATGGCCAAGGCAAGACATTTATAGTGGTTCTCAACCTCTACAGCAGTTGACAGAGGGAAAGCATTTGGAGCAAATTTGGTAGGACTTCTATAGTAGTCATAAGTTTTGCATTAAGAGTGCATCACGTGGGCTTTTTAGTTTTTATCTAGTAGACTATTTTAATGTATTTTTCTACTACACTATAAATAGATTAGGTCAAATATTGAAAGATGCCTTTAACTCCCTATTTTATTTATGCCATCAAGAACTTTCTCTCTCTACTCTCTCTCTAGGTTTTAAGAGCTTCTAATCCTTATTTTGGCTCCCGTTTAGGGCTGCAAATTGCATTCTTCGTTAACAACGATTGTAATACTCTACCTATAACTAAAGATTAAGATTATTCTTGATGTTTCTATTTTTAATTATAATTTATAGTTGGTTTTCCTCTCCTTGTCATCTCTCTTTAATATCGATTATGCGAATTATTATAATTGTGTTTTTAAGAACTGATTGATTGTGTGTTAATTTCCATGCATAATTAGGATTTCATTACACTATTTAGTCAACTGATTAATTTACACCCATTTGATAAAAAATTGGAATTAACTCCATAATTCCATTTAGGGATTAGGTTTCTGTAATTGGTAATCAAACTAGCATATAGATTCATAGAATCTCGATAATGGATCACTAGTTTACATGTTAGTCTAATCCTTAGTGAGAGTACATTTGTGTGACCATTAAGTAGAATTACATTATTGTTGTATGAAAATATAATGAAAGTAATCACCACCATAAATTTACCTCTTGAACCAATAATTAAACAACTTTTAATCTTAAGGACTTTTTGTGTAGGTAATTCTTCCATTAATATTTTCTCAATTTGATTTTGCTTTCATATAACTTTGAGAAACCCTACAATCCTTTGAATCAATTAAAATGGGAAATTTACATAAATAAAATGAAAATAGAGAGAGAATACGAATATGTCCTATTTTGAAGTTGGTTACAAAAATGTCCTTTTTTTTTTAATAGAAATCGATTACAAACGACCTCCCGCAAAAAATTAAAATTTCAACAAAACATACATTGAAGTCGATTAAAATTGACTCAGCACTGTTCAGTCTGAATCGGGTACATCGCTTGCAGGCTATGTGCGAAGTCGACTGTAATCGACTTGTTTATCCTATGTGCAGAATCGGTTAAAACTGACTTCTCTCTCAGTCTCAGCTGCGTCTGATAACATGTATAATCTACTTCTGCTCACTCGTTGCTGCATTGAGCGTCTTGTGAGTGAGTCTGATCCACTAATTAATTATGAAAACGTCAAACAGTAATAAAATTTGTAGCTATATTCATTTATTATAAAATTTTGGATTTTAAACCTAAAAAACTGATAAATAAAATGAACAAAAAAAATCACAAGGTTGTCTATTCTATTGCCTTTCATTTTCTTTTCTTTTTTTCATTTTTCTTTTCTCCAAAATATCACAACTTCCATCATCATCATCACCACCATCATTTATATACAAACCAAAAAAATCCAGTAGCCATTTTTTTAACGTTAAATATTTAATTTTAAAAATAATAAGATACCAAGGGTCAATTGATAAAGAAATAAAAAGGAGGATAAAAATTTATAAATTAAAATCATTAATTAACAAACTTAAATTAATTGCATTTCAAAAAAAAAATAATGAATATCAAACTTAACTTAGTCATCTTGTACAAGGTTTCATAAAATGAATGAATAAAAGGAAGTTTTAATCTTTTAGGATCAGTTTGGAATGGAGTTTTTAATATTATTTTATTATTTATTTATTTTAATATTAGAATAATTAATATATGGTTTGTTAAAATGTAATTTTTTTTTTTTGGTTTGTATATAAATGATGGTGATGATGATGGAAGTTGTGATATTTGGGAGAAAAGGAAAATGAAAAAAAAAAAGGAAAATGAAAGGCAATAGAATAGACAGCCTAATGATTTTTTTGTTCATTTTATTTATCAGTTTTATAGGTTTAAAATCCAAAATTTTACAATAAATGAATATAGCTACAAATTTTATTACTGCTTGACATTTTCAGAATTAATTAGTGGACCAGACTCACTCACGAGACACTCAATGCAGCAACAAGTGAGCAGAAGTCGATTATACACGTTACTGGACACAACTAAGACTGAGAGAGAGGTCAGTTTTAACCGATTATGCACACAGGAGAGACAAGTCGACTACAGTCGACTTCACACACAGCCTGCAAGCGCCGTACCCGGTTCAGACTAAACAGTGCTGAGTCGGTTTTAATCGACTTCAATGTATGTTTTGTTGAAACATTGATTTTTGGCAGGAGGTCGTTTGTAATCGATTTCTATTTAAAAAAAAAAAAGGACATTTTTGTAACCAACTTCAAAACAGGACATATCTGTATTCTCTCTCTATTTTCATTTTATTTATGTAAATTTCCCCAATTAGAACACTTTCACGTGAAATGACCTAAATTACACCCTAACTGCATTTTTGGTGCAATTTAGTTATTACAATATTTTTAATTTATTATGGGTAGTGACAACTCGCATCAATAGTCTAAGATTTGGTGCTTTCAATGGACATGACTTTAAGTTATCAGCTTTTTTTTTTCTCTTTACTATTATTTGCTAAATTTCTTTTGGTGTTAGGGATAATCCAGTTTGAATGAATTTTGTATTCCTTTTATTGATTTTATTTTCGTTTTCACTCAACTTTGCAATTTATAGTATTTGTAATGAATTTTGGGAATTGGTCACTCTTTGATGTTCCATGATTTTATATTGATAAATGACAGTTCACGATATAAAATAGGTTAATCTAAATATTGTCATGAATTAGAGTAGCTAAAAATATAAGTACTTATATGTATGGCCATAAGAATTCATGTTCTTCATTTTTATATAGTAAGTTTTGAATAACATCAGAATGTTAATTTATTCATTTTATCTCAAGAGAATAATAATATCAAGTGTACCATTGAATTGTGATTATAAGTTTTTAGAAATTCAACCAACAATTGAATTGGAAACAAAAAATAGATTAATAATAGCTATACACAAGATCCAGGAATTCAGATAAATTGTTTCCATAACACTGTATTTCATTGATTGTTCATCCATAATTCATATTGCTCTATTGTTTATTATTATTTATTTAAATTTCTCACTCATTTTATATTGTGTTTTGCCCAAATATATAGTAACTTGGCCAAATGAACAATGACAATAGTTCGTCAGTCCTCGAGAGGACAACAATCTCTAAAGTTGATTTTCTAAACTGGCCATATATTATCAATTTTCTTTATCATTCATCAATATAAAACCATAAAATTTTCAAGGAGTGACTGATTCCCAAAAAGCATTAAGATTATGAAAAAATTACCCAATTGATTGAAAATGGAAATGAAATAAATAAGAGTAATATATAAAATCCACTCCTTCAAACTACAATATCCTTAACACCAACAGAAACTTAGCCTATGTCTATCTCTCAGACTCTTGGATCCGATTTCCCCTAAAACAAATGTTTTGTTTAGGGCACACCAAGAAAATTAAAGTGCAGTGTGGTTATTTTAGCCACACTTATTAAAAATGTGGCTAAATGTTTGAAGGTGTAGTTAACCGTATGTAAAGCCATACTTAATAAAAATGTAGCTAAACTCATTTGTTACATTTGTTACTACAATTAGCCACACTTTGTAATATGACACAGTACCTGATGGATAATGCACCATACTTTACTTGGTGTACAATAGCCTTCGACCCAAAGCAAATCTCCATTTAAAGAAAAGAAAAAAAGTATTAGAGAATTTATTTGGGTCACATGAAAAGCAAGACATATATACAAGACACACATGCATGCACGAAGATTAGATTAGATGAGAACGTCGGTGCCTGCTAGCAACAAATAGCTAGGAAGCGCTGGCTGGGATGCGCCCTAGCTACTTTTGCTTGTACGATGCAATCTCTCGTCTAATTTGTGTACCTTTGAGTTGAACGAATGGGAAAGAACATGAGTCGGTCAGAAATATATCGCACACCCACGTGCATGCATCTCTACCGACTCCATTTGGTGCTTTTCTTTTCTTCCTTCTTAGTGTCATCATTATTTGTTAGCACCTTTTTCTTGTTTTCTCCCATCACTTTGAAAATTCTGAAGACTGATGAGATATGTAGATCTTCCTCGAAAGCAGCAACACAACGACATCTGCTGCATGCATTCTCACGGCCTCTCTTTAGTTTCAATGCCCATGTATCTTTATAATAATCCCTTATGAGAACTATACGTAATTTTGTAGTAAAACATTCTCATGTGATGTTTACAAATTTTTTGGGGAGGGCGAGAATCTATATATGGCTCCTCCCCATAAAGATTCGCCCTCTATATTTGTGACCAATTAAATGTTTATTAGTTGAATCTATAAGTAATTAAGGATATTACTAAGGAATCGATGGGATGACATTTATTTTAAGATATGTTTAGTTATTTTTAGGAATCATTACTTGAGAATGATGTGTTCCCATATTTATTACATGTTATATAAAATTATCCTCGAGTATCGATTATTCACTAGAAAAATATTTCTCTACGATTTAGTAAGATCTCATTTCCACGATGAAAAGTAGGAATAAAAAGTTCTTATGAGTTGGGAAAATGGTAGCTATTAAGCACAAATATAAAAATATTTCTCAATTAGTTGACTTTCTCCTCCATAATTTTTATTTATCTATGCTCATGTGACTTCATAAATCTATTACGCTTTTAATTTAAAAAAATTTGTTAATTGTTATATTGATTAAGATGAATAAATTTTAAAAAATTAATTGTTATTTTGTATATTTTTTGCTAAGAGTATAATTTTCATTTTGGATTATAATAATAATAATAATAAGTGTGTTAGGGGTGTATTTTGAAAATTATAACATATATTCCCAAGAATATATATTACAAAACAAACAAGTTTTAAATTTATTTCTTGAAATCTCAACAAATAATCCCAAAATATATAATAATAAATAAATAATTTGTTTAAAATATTCAGGAATAATAATTCTAGGAATATCATATCTAGGAATGTGACTTCTAGGAACATAATTTCAAACTTTAAAACAAATGCTTCTTAAGAAAAAACAGATATTGATACTGAGAAAAGTTAGGGTGCGAAACATTTTAACCTTGGCATATTTAAAAATAGTGTTTATCTAATCAGTGCCCTAAGAGTAATAATTAAGAAATTAAAAAAGGAAGTTTTCAATTGGAATTCATAGGTAAACTTAATGACAACTCATATTACCTTGTTTGATGTATAAAAAAATTACCAAATAATATATATTTTTACTAATATAATAATAATAATAATAATAAGTACCAAAGAATTATTAATAATAACTCATAGTAATAATTAATATCTTTTATTAATATTATTACTAATTATTATAAGAATATTTAAAGAAAATCATATAAGTTATTGTACAAAAATAATACTCGATATTCATTAAAATTATATTTAAAAATAATAATAATAATAATTAATATTAAAAATATTAAAATTTATTAATATTAATTATTAATTATTACAAAAATATTTAAAGACAATATTATAAAATAATTATAATTAATATTAATTATCAAGACTAATAAAATCATAAATAATTATTAATAAATACTAATTATTGGTTATTATTAATTGTTATTATAATAATTAATGAAATTAATTAAATATTCAAATAATCATAACTATTAATAACTGTAACATCCTTTCTTTTAAAATAATAATAAATAATAAAATAGTCTATGTGTAATAATTGTAAGTCATGTATCAAATTTAAATATTTTATTGGTCTTACTTAATAATTTTATATTAATATCTATTCTAAATATTAGATTAAAATGTTAAAATACATATATTAATTATTTAAAGTGAGACCATAAACTATTAGCAATAGACTCAAAATATATTGTGCCAAGTTAAGAATAAAATTTATTAAGAGTAATAAGTAATAATATGTTAAGTATTAATAATTAGGTGTATAATTTTTACACAAACAAAATATATAGAATAAAAAAAAAAGAGGGCACCGATTTATGCATAACAACCAACTTCCTGTTGGTTTGATGGTTGTGCGTTTCCATATATATATGTGCTGTGTGTGCATTATGTGAAAGGAAAAAGAAGGAAAAGAAAAAGAAAGAAAGAAAAGAAAGAAAGGAAAGTGACAGAGAGGGAGAGAGAACGTGAGAATAGAGAGAGAGAAAGGAAAAAGAGAAGAGAGAAAAGAGAGAAGAAAGAGAGTAAAGAGAAGATAAAGCTCAACTAGTACACATAATCTCTATCTGTCACTCAAACTTGAGGTATGAATGAATTTATTTTATGCAAAATA
The DNA here is from genome assembly GCA_031216105.1 of Dalbergia cultrata. Taxonomy (NCBI): domain Eukaryota; kingdom Viridiplantae; phylum Streptophyta; class Magnoliopsida; order Fabales; family Fabaceae; genus Dalbergia; species Dalbergia cultrata. The sequence continues at coordinate 66,871,329 of CM062344.1, forward strand.
AAACCATGGTTACAATTATTATTACTATTACTCATTTTATATACTGTCATTGTACATTATAGATACTCATTGTTATTTATTATTGTTATTCTTTTATAATTATGGGCTTGAATATTGGTAAAAATAATATTAATAAAATTTTATTCTCTCTCTACTGGTCCCGTCGGTTTACCGCGCTCTGGTTTCTTATTAATTATAAAGATTCCATTCTCTCTTCACCGGTCCCGTCGGTTCACCGCGCTCCGGTTTCTTTTTATCACTAAATTATAAAATTTTCTTCTCTCCCCATTGGTCCAGTGCGGAGTACCGCTGTTCCGATTTCTTTATTTATTTTAACGTTTATTTACATTTATGCAAATTGTTATTTAATTCAAGTGAGTTAAATATTCCTTTATGTTGCTATTTATTGTACATTAATTTATCATTATTCCATTTTAGAATTTATTATATTATCTATATAATAATATGTTAATTTGAGTTATCAATATTTATATTAATAATTAAATTGGTAACTCTATGGTTTAATAAATTTTATTAAGGCATTAATTTATTTGGTTTTAATTTATTTATGCATGAATTTATAAATGTTATGCATTGATGTTTCACTATTTAAATTAATTTATGAGCTCTTATTATAGATTAATTGTATGATTTCCTTATTATGAAATTATGAACAATAACTTTTAAATTAATTTAAAAAGAATATGACTAATTAAAGTGTGCCGTTAATCACAGATAAGGCAGAGGGATACACATATGATCCTTTTAAGTTACCTACCTTGGTTATAATGGCTAAGGGGTTTGCTTTGTCATCACAATGTAAAGAATAAAGAATGAGAATTTCCTAAGTTAAGGCCTTCAACGATGTGTGAGACAAGCAAACAAATGAAAGAGAAATTAAAGTAAAGAAATTACAGATTTAATAAGATTTGTATGACATGTTATATATGACATAATTTATATGATAAATGCTTATGTTCATATAACACTATTGTACCGATGTATATTTTCCGTGCAAACACGACTGAAACCAACCATAGTTCAACTATTTTAAAACTATTCATTTCTACTGAGAATTTTCTTAAATTCTCATTTTTTTCTTTATTTTATTTCTGGTGGTTTCAGATTAGCCAAGTAGCATCGAATGGAAGGCAGCTGCTATAAGTTTATGGACTTATGTTTAATTAATGTGTGATTTTATGTTGTAATTTTTAGTTTGTACCTAATGACATTAAATTGTCATGCTAGAACTTTATGTTTGTAACCTTTTTACTTAATGTAAATCGTTGTGTTTTATGTGTACACTCATATTATTAACCTATGAATAAACTGGTATTACAATAACTAATTATTATTAAGATATTTTTAATAATAATCACATTGGTACTAATAATTGCCATGGTAATGTGGATTCCTAGTGATGGGATTCAACCAAACAAAATGATATGGTATCAGAGCCCCGTTCTCTGGCTATTATAGAAGTTATGTGTAGAATGAGCCTCTTTTATTTGCATGTCATGGCCCTAGTTTCTCTCTGCATGCCTTATAGTATTCTCAATGCACTAAATATACAATATTGAGCCTGATCAACTCAATATTGGGTTATTTATATACTTGTAGGACTATATGGCATCAGGAGATCAAGGAATCCCAGAAGATCAGAGTGCACCAAATGTCACTCCATCAGGGATGATGGGAGCCATGATGAGTCTAGTCAAGCCGCCAAAGCCTGCATGTAATCAAATAAGATACTTTTTCAACAAATGCAAGAGACTCAACATAGGAATAACCATCATAATGGGGAAAATAGTTGAAACTTTATTGGGGGAACACTAGTAACTAATCACAATTACCATGAGCTATCAGAGTTTAGGAAAGCTTCACCACCTTCATTCCATGGGGAATATGACCCAATTCTTGCTGAAAAATGGGTCATGCAATTAGAAAAGATCTTTAGTGTTTTAGGGTGTACAGGCATACAAAAAGTAGTCTTTGCCACCTATATGTTAGAAGGGGAAGCAGAACACTGGTGGAGGGGTGCCAAAAGTTTGTTAGAGTCTAGCAAAATTGAAATTACTTGGGAAGTATTCTTGACCACTTTCTTTAATAAGTATTTCCCTGATAATGTTAAGGATGAGAAAGAAGCTGAGTTTATACAACTCAAGCAGGGGAATATGACCATAGGTCAGTATATGGCTAGATTCGATGAACTATCTAAATTTTCTTCTTATCTGAAAAGTAACCCGGATGGGCGATGGAAGGCAACAAAATTTGAGTTAGGTCTAAGGCTTGAGATTAGAAACAAGGTATCTACCTTAGAGATTAAAGACTATGCCACTCTAGTCAACAAATGTAGGATAGCCAAAAAGAGCTACCTAGACCTGGAGTCAGAAAAAGAAAGGCAAACTTTTCTCAAAAGAAAGAGGATGATGGAAGCTCAAAAGAAAAATAATTTTAAGAGTGGAGTGAACCCAGGGAAGGGAAAACAATTTCTGACTAGGGAACCTTTACCTACATGCAATAAGTGTGGAAAATTTCATGGATCCAAACCTTGCTTTTTTGGACAAAATGTTTGCTACCGATGCGGAAAGCCAGGACACTATATTAAGGACTACACTAATAGGAAACCATTGAACAACCTTACACTAAGACCACAAACTAAAGGGAGAGTATTTACTCTTAATGGTGAAGAGGCAGTTTATTCTTCTAAGATGATCAAAGGTGTATGCTTCATACAAAATTATTCCTTAACTGCATTGTTTGACTCAGGAGCTACACATTCCTTCATATCTATTGACTGTGTCAAGAAGTTAAAATTGTCTCTATCTTATTTGCCTTTTGATCTGTTAGTTTCCACTCCCATGGGAGCAAAAGTTTCTACCTCTTATGCCTATTTACACTGTCCTATTTTAATTAAAGGAATACCTTTTATTATTGATCTTATTTGTTTACCTTTGTCTGGTGTTGATATCATAATTGGAATGGACTGGATGTCTTCTAATAATATTCTTCTATATTGTCCCAAAAAGCTTGTTTACTTTTACAATAACCCAGTCAAAAAACAAAATTCCTTTGACACTTTTTTCCTAAATGCCACTCAAGTAGAGAAGTGTCTCTTATATGAAGTTCAAGGGGTTCTACTTTATTCTTTAAATACTGAGGTTGAAAAACATATAAACAGCATACCTTTAGTGAGAGACTTTCCAGAAGTGTTTCCTAAGGATATAGTGAACCTGCCACCAGAAAGAGAAGTTGAGTTTTCCATTGATCTAATACCTGGAACAGAACCTCTATCCTTTACACCTTATAGAATGCCACTTCTAGAGCTTAATGAACTTAAGAAACAAATTGAGGATTTGTTGTCCAAAGGATTTATCAGGCCTAGTGTATCACCATGGGTGCACCAGTCTTGCTGGTCAAGAAAAAGGATGGAAGCATGAGGTTGTGCATAGATTATAGACAGTTGAATAAGGTCACAATTAAAAATAAGTATCCACTCCTTAGAATAGATGACCTATTGGATCAACTTTTAGGAGCATCAATTTTCTCAAAAATTGATTTGAGATCAGGATATCATCAAATAAGAGTAAAGCAAGAAGATATATCTAAGACAGCCTTTAGGACTAGGTATGGTCACTATGAATATCTTGTTATGCCTTTTGGACTTACCAATGCTCCTGCAGTATTTATGGATTACATGAATAGGATTTTTAGGCCTTATCTTGACAAATTTGTGGTAGTCTTTATAGATGATATTCTTATCTATTCAAAGACTAAGGAGGAACATGAACAATATCTTAGAATAGTGTTGCAGACTTTGAAGGACAAGCAGTTGTATGCTAAGCTAGAAAAATGTGAGTTTTGGATGCAGGAGGTAAAGTTTCTAGGTCATGTGATCACTCAAGGAGGAGTGGCTGTAGATCCAAGCAAGGTTGAAGCCGTAGTTCACTGGGAAAGGCCAAAAACAGTCACTGAGATTAGAAGTTTTCTTGGATTAGCTGGTTATTATAGGAGGTTCATTAAAGGATTTTCCCAATTAGTTTTACCATTGACTAGGTTAACTAGGAAAAACCAAGCCTTTAAATGGAACTCGACTTGCGAGACTAGCTTTCAAGAGTTGAAAGATAGGCTTACCTCTACCCCAGTGTTAATAATTCCAGACCCTAGGAAAAACTTTGTAGTATATTGTGATGCATCCAAAAAAGGACTAGGTTGTGTTTTGATGCAAGAAGGGAGAGTGGTGGCTTATGCTTCTAGGCAACTTAGGTCTCATGAAGAGAACTACCCAACCCATGACCTAGAGTTAGCTGCTGTAGTATTTGCCTTGAAGATTTGGAGACATTATTTATATGGGGTAAAGTTTGAAGTGTATAGTGACCATAAGAGTTTGAAATATCTTTTTTATCAGAAGGAATTAAACATGAGACAAAGGAGATGGGTTGAATTTTTAAAGGACTATGATTTTGAATTAAAATATCATGCTGGCAAAGCTAATGTAGTAGCTGATGCCTTGAGCAGAAAGTCCTTACACATGTCTCTGATGATGATAGAAGAGCATAAATTACTGGAGGAATTTAGGAATTTGAAAATTTCAGTGTCCCTACAACCCCATTGCTTATATGCTAATGAACTTAGAATAGAATCTCATTTGAATAATCAAGTCAGGAATGCCCAAAACAATGATGAGTTTCTAAGGTCCCTCAAGAGCAAGATTCAAGTAGAACAACTTGAGCATTTCCAACTTGATGAAAGGGGAGCTGTAATATATGAGGGAAGGTTATGTGTGCCTAACAATGAAGAATTGAGAAATCAGATTTTGGCAGAGGCACATTGTAGTAAATTCACCATGCATCCAGGAACAACAAAGATGTATCAGGACCTCAAGAAATGGTTTTAGTGAAATGGCATGAAAAGAGACATGGCTAATTTTGTGGCTAAGTGTCTTACTTGTCAAAAGATTAAGATAGAACACTAAAACCTGTAGGATTATTACAGCCTCTAGACATTCCTGAGTGGAAATGGGATAGTATATCAATGGATTTTGTTGTAGGATTACCTAGAACTCCTTCAGGCTATGATGCTGCATGGGTAATTGTTGATAGATTAACCAAGTCCACCCATATCCTTCCAATCAAGATTAGTTGGCTATTGTATAGGTTAGCTCAGAGCTACATCCAGGAAATTGTAAAGTTACATGGGGTACCAACTAGCATAGTCTCGGACAGAGATCCTAGATTCACATCAAAGTTTTGGATAGCCTTACAAGATGCCTTAGGTACTAAACTTCGTTTTAGTACAGCTTACCACCCTCAAACTGATGGTCAAACTGAGAGAACTATCCAAACCTTGGAGGACATGCGTAGAGCCTGTGTGCTAAAGTTGCGAGGAAGTTGGGATACCCATCTACCATTAATAGAGTTTGCCTACAACAATAGTTATCATTCAAGTATAGGCATGACACCATTTGAAGCTCTATATGGTAGAAAGTGCAGGTCACCTTTGTGCTGGTTTGAAGTAGGAGAAAAGAGTTTACTAGGACCTGATATAGTACAACAAACTATAGAAAAGATTAAGTTCATTAGGGAAAAGTTACTCACTGCACAGAGCAGACAAAAAAGTTATGCTGATAAAAGAAGGAGGCCTTTAGTGTTTAAAGAAGGGGACCATGTCTTCCTTAGAGTCACTCCCACTACTGGAGTTGGCAGAGCCCTTAAATCCAAAAAGCTAAGCCCAAAATTCATAGGTCTATTCCAAATTCTTAGACAAATAGGACCTGTTGCATATCAAATCGCACTTCCACCCAGGCTTTCAAATCTTTATAATGTCTTTCATGTCTCTCAACTCAGAAAGTATTGTTTTGAGGCTTCACATATCATAGAATATGAGATAATGCAAGTACGAGATAATTTAACGTATGAAGCTAAATCAATGCAAATCATAGATAGATCTGTCAAAAATATAAGAGGAAAAGAAATTCCTTTGATTAAAGTGGTTTGGAAAGGGTTATCACCTGAAGAGGTAACGTGGGAACTAGAAGATGAGATTAAGAAAACCTATCCAGAATTATACCAAACAGGTCAGTGAATTTTGGGGGCAAAATTTCTAAAAGGAGGGAGAATTGTAACATCCTTTTTTTTAAAATAATAATAAATAATAAAATAGTCTATGTGTAATAATTGTAAGTCATGTATCAAATTTAAATATTTTATTGGTCTTACTTAATAATTTATATTAATATCTATTTTAAATATTAGATTAAAATGTTAAAATATAGATATTAATTATTTAAAGTGAGACCATAAACTATTAGCAATAGACTCAAAATATATTGTGCCAAGTTAAGAATAAAATTTATTAAGAGTAATAAGTAATAATATGTTAAGTATTAATAATTAGGTGTATAATTTTTACACAAACAAAATATATAGAATAAAAAAAAAAGAGTGCGCCGATTTATGCACAACAACCAACTTCCTGTTGGTTTGATGGTTGTGCGTTTCTATATATATATGTGCTGTGTGTGCATTATGTGAAAGGAAAAAGAAGGAAAAGAAAGAGAAAGAAAGAAAAGAAAGAAGGGAAAGTGATAGAGAGGGAGAGAGAACGTGAGAATAGAGAGAGAGAAAGGAAAAAGAGAAGAGAGAGAAGAGAGAAAAAAGAGAAGAAAGAGAGCAAAGAGAGGATAAAGCTCAACTAGTCCACATAATCTCCATCTGTCAGTCAAACTTGGGGTAGGAATAAATTTATTTTATGCAAAATAAAACCATGGTTACAATTATTTTTACTATTACTCATTTTATATACTGTCATTGTACATTATAGATACTCATTGTTATTTATTATTGTTATTCTTTTATAATTATGGGCTTGAATATTGGTAAAAATAATATTAATAAAATTTCATTCTCTCTCTACCGGTCCCGTCGATTTACCGCGCTCTGGTTTCTTATTAATTATAAAGATTCCATTCTCTCTTTTAACCGGTCCCGTCGGTTCACCGCGCTCCGGTTTCTTTTTATCACTAAATTATAAATATTTTCTTCTCTCCCCATCGGTCCAGTGCGGAGTACCGCCGTTCCGATTTCTTTATTTATTTTAACGTTTCTTTACATTTATGCAAATTGTTATTTAATTCAAGTGAGTTAAATATTCCTTTATGTTGCTATCTATTGTGCATTAATTTATCATTCTTTGATTTTAGAATTTATTATATTATCTATATAATAATATATTAATTTGAGTTATCAATATTTATATTAATAATTAAATTGGTAACTCTATGGTTTAATAAATTTTATTAAGGCATTAATTTATTTGGTTTTAATTTATTTATGCATGAATTTATAAATGTTATGCATTGATGTTTCACTATTTAAATTAATTTATGAGCTCTTATTATAGATTAATTGTATGATTTCCTTATTGTGAAATTATGAACAATAACTTTTAAATTAATTTAAAAAGAATATGACTAATTAAAGTGTGCCGCTAATCACAGATAAGGCAGAGGGATACACATACGATCCTTTTAAGTTACCTACCTTGGTTAGAATGGCTAAGTGGTTTGCTTTGTCGTCACAATGTAAAGAATAAAGAATGAGAAGTTCCTAAGTTAAGGCCTTCAACTATGTGTGAGACAAGCAAACAAATGAAAGAGAAATTAAAGTAAAGAAATTACATATTTAATAAGATTTATATGACATGTTATATATGACATAATTTATATGATAAATGCTTATGTTCATATAACACTATTGTACCCATGTGTATTTTCCGTGCAAACATAGCTGAAACCAACCATAGTTCAACTATTTTAAAACTATTCATTTCTACTGAGAATTTTTTAAAATTCTCATTTTTTTCTTTATTTTATTTCTGGTGGTTTCATATTAGCCAATTAGCATCGAATGAAAGACAGCTGCTGTAAGTTTATGGACTTATGTTTAATTAATGTGTGATTTTATGTTGTAATTTTTAGTTTGTACCTAATGACATTAAATTGTCATGCTAGAACTTTATGTTTGTAACCTTTTTACTTAATGTAAATCGTTGTGTTTTATGTGTACACTCATATTATTAACCTATGAATAAACTGGTATTACAATAACTAATTATTATTAAGATATTTTTAATAATAATCACATTGGTACTAATAATTGCCATGGTAATGTGGATTCCTAGTGATGGGATTCAACCAAACAAAATAATATTGTGTGTTCAATTAATTTAAGGTTACATTATTAATAGTTCAAAAAAGATTATTTCACACCAAACATCACTCTTAAGTCATGACAGCTTTCTTACCATAGATGCAAGTAGAATATTTAACTCGTCACTAAAAAAGTAAAACATTTTTTTACTAGGAATTGATGACATAAAATAACATGCATCTTATTAAATTTTTTATTGTTAATTCTGGAATTACATATGTGCAGTATCATATTAAGTAATAGTAATTGCATAATCAAAATATCAATTAATCTAATAGTTTTACACAGTAGATTTTTATTTCTTATTTTTGGTGGACAAACCATTGATGCACTCTTTCCATAAGATTAATTTTAGGTGCTTTCTAATGAGCCAATATTATATTTTAACCAACTCCTTATGGGTTTCAAGTTTTCTTTTTGTTTAAGGTCCATTTGACACACTGTATAAAGTATGATAGGATAAACTAATACAATACATGATAATTTTTTCCGTTGCTTGGCTCAACGAAAACGTATTGTATAAGCTTTCAAATCTCTTTTATACGTTAAAGTAATTGATAACTTAATCAAGCATGTAGAGAGATAGGATAAAATCTAACTAGATTTTAATATATTATTTATTTTATTTTTTAATTAAATAATTATAAATAATATGTACTAAATTTAAAAATAAATAATAAATATTTAAAATAAAATAATAATAATTAAATAATAATAAACGAAATAATAAATAAATATTTAAATAAAATTGGATAAAAATTAATATAAAAATTTAAAAGTAAGGATTAAGAATAAAATATATTGATTTAATATTTATTATTAAATAAAAAAGTTTATTTAATATTATATATTAAATTAAAATTTAAATAATTATGATGGAAATACTAAAAGATTGTAATATTTAAAATAAAGAGAGTATTTTTACATTTTTAATTTATTGAAATAATAAATGGCTATAAAATATTAAAATAAATAATAAGTAATATTTAATATAAACAAAAATTTCAATAATAATATTTTTTTCAATTATATTTAAATAATTAATAAAATTTATCATTTTATTTTTATTCTATATTTATTTATATTTTGAGTTATGATTTAGAAAATAATAATATTATATATTTTAAAATTATATATAACTAATTGTTAAAATTTTTTTTTTATTTTTATTTAATATTTATGTATAGTTAAATTTACGTGCAAATAAATGATAATATTATATAGCATAAAATATAGTATCTTATACAATATCATACTAAATTAATACTGTATAAAATTAAAATTTTCTTATATCTTATATTATGAGATCTGATCCTATTAAGCATGCGAAAATTTGCTTTAAAGTATTGTTATTACGCATTAATTGTATAAATGCATCTGAGTTATTGACAATGAGTTATAATTAATAAAATGTAGCTGTTATGGGACTTTTCCATCAGTTCAGGGGATGCCGCTTAACTTTGCACAATTGTTTTCAGATATGACCTCAGCAATATTCTTACAAGCGAAAACAGTTTTAATTTCTTTAATGATCAATCCCAAGACTAATGAAAGCAATCCCGCGTTTGGGTAATCATTGTGATTGTCTAGCTGTATTCTCAATACCTATATATAATTCACAAAGGAAGACTCTTTTCTCAAGATATGAGATCCCTTTACTTTTCAAAGATTGAAAAATCCATGCCTTGACTTTCTACGATGTAATCATCCACTTCGTCGTTAGGTTTAGGTAAGTATATTAGGTATATTTGGATACAAGATGAGCGTAAAATAATGTAGCTTTTTATTGGTCAAGTGAGGTCTACTTTTGAAAACATTAACTTAAGTACATTTAATTTTTTCAATCATATAAGTACATTGTATTTAAGGGACCCAACAGTGACAACAACAGCAATTAAATTTTGTCCCACTGGAGTTGGCTACATGGATAAAGTAATGTCATAAAACTCTATCATATATCATATTCATGCTAAAATACATTTAATTTTTTTTTAATTATTTCCTTTATAGTTTTCCTCGATATTTCTTTACTTCTTTTTATAGTAGTAGTCTTCTTTTAGTCTACAGATCTCCTCCAAAGATGCCCAAATTACCCGAGGTAATATTCTATCATCTTCTCTATGATAAGTGCCCCCATAGTTTCTTTGCTAATGCATTCGATCCTTATTCTATCATATTTTGTATAGACATTTATTCATCGCAATATCTTCATCTCCATCACATGTAACTTATTTTCATGATAACTTTTCACCGACCAGCATTCAGTCTCATACATTAGCACTATATTGTCTGCCAGTCCTGAGTATCTTCCATAACCAATTGGATATGTCCTTTTTGGTTAATTATATATTGTTATGTGAGTAAAAGAACATGAACCACAAATTCATGATTTTAGAAATTCCACATTTAATATAACGTATAATTACATAATAATCTAAAACTATTTAAACAAGTGGTTTTTAAGTAGCAAAAATTAAAGGATCCAAGATTGGCCAATAACATGGCATAAGCGTCATGTGCTAGGATTCTGAGATGATTAAGATTAAGAGATGAGATATCAAGAGATTAGGCACGTGTCCTTTTGCCTTTTCATCGCCACCAAGAGGTCCAAGCCCACACGTCATGCGGCCATTCAAGTTCACAAAAAAGTAGTCACAAGATTACGTCTTGATTTGAACTTTGAAGAGGACGCGAGAGCCTTGTCTACGTAGTCTCTTTCTCTTACAAGCCTATACGTTACACGTAAGTCCCGTAAGGCGTCTTGTCTCCTAGGAGGGTTACTGTAAGTTTGCATTGTACCCTACTCTTGTTCACTGTCGAGGAAATGGTCGGAGCTAGAAGCAAACCTCTTATTTTCATATTGATCGCTTCAAAATTGTCTCCATTATGAGACAGCTATTTATGCAAATTTTTTTAATGATTTTACATTCATTCACGAGTGATCTTTCTATTTCACTTTCATATACATTGATATACGCCTCATCATTTATTTTGGGACTAATAAAGGGCTTCCTATCACTATATAATTAATAATATTAAGATAAACAGTTAGTATTTAATATCTAAAGATAAATGTGACATTAATAATTTGATGTTTAATTTTAAAAAGGTTGGATTAAACCTAAATATTATTATATTAGGCGGATAGATCTAAAATTGAGTATAGCTTGTAATGTTTAATTGCTAGAGTAGAAAATAATTCAGAATCTCTACTCATTGGCTTAAATTTTAATTTTGAGAGAAATGGTTTCAAGATATAACATATAAGAGATATATACAAGGCTCAAATCTCATTATGATAAAATCAAATTATTTAAGCTTCAATCTCAAAAAAAATAAAATTGTGTAAGAGTATGTATTAAAATATAAAATTATTTACGTAATTCTACCTATTAATTTAAGTATCTGGGTGATCACAATTGGCAAAGTGGTCGAATAAATGCCTTTTTTCAACTCTTTCTCCTCTTATAGGTCAACTCTTGTTTACTATCCCGTGTGAGAAAACATAATTTCAAATCTGTCAGCTATGTCAAGAAGAATAACATCCCTATTTAGTAACCATATCGTCGTACGTAATTAAATTTTTCTACGTGCACTTAAGAGACGTGCGATAAACATACTACTAACCTATTCCACCAAGCTCAGCACGTTGGTTTGAAGAACAAACCAGAAGGTGAACCCATAAAGTGAAACACTGAAGAATAAGCATTCTATGTCCCATCAATTAGCAGAGGTGCGTACTTTGACTCCTGTTGATGTAAAAATTCATGATATGAATAATACTAGGGTGATTTCGGTGTTTTTTTTTCCAGTTAGAATAACCTTTTTTTTCACTAAAAAGACACTTTTTATATATTTAAATAATTTTCAAAAATAATAAAATCTTAAAAAAGGTTAGTTTTTAGCCCTTTCAATTAAATATAAATACAAATTTTATAATTATTTTTTAAAATCTAAAACAAAGGAACCCTCAATCAATCATATATGGGGCAAAACACGGTTACATTTTATCTGTCCAACATTCAGTATCAGAGTTGGTTAGTTTTAGGTTTTAAGAAAATGATTATGAAACTAACCAAAATTTAGTTGAAAAATCTAAAATTAATTTATTTTTCAGGAATTACTTTTTAGAGTTTCTATAAAAAGCTAGATATGAATTTTTTTGTGATTCTAATTATTTAAAATAAAATCCAACCTTATGAAAATTGATTTTTTGTGATAAAAAAAATATAATTTTCACCCAAAAAATCTAATCCAAACGCCCCCTTATTTGTTAAGATATAGAGCTGCTTATGTATTTTCTAACGGCTTTTGTGCAAGAACAATGATAATACAAAATCTTATCGTTTATGTTTTTAGAGAGATGATTTTTGACACTTTCAAGCCGACATTTTTTTCTTATTATCATCGAGAAAACTAATGTCAAGTTCCACTTAATCCAAGTCCATATTAATGGTAGGAAATATATATAGAGTAACTTTTATCACATATCCTTCGGTCTTTCTTTTAACAACTAGCATTCGAAGTTGGGGGGAGTTTCCCTTACCTTTCGTGCGGCTCAAGTTGCCGATAAGCTATAACTCAAGTGGCATATAATCAAATATAAGATGCTTCAACGAAACCCATAACTAAATACTCCAAACATATAATCCTTTTCTGCCATTATGATTCGTTAGCTAAAATCATAATCCGCCATGCAATCCACGCAAATTAAGTAATATTCTTAAAATATATTAAGGGTTGATTTATGTTATCAAATTGTTTAATGGATATTATATAATTTTAAGTATATGATCCAATGACACTTTCTTTCTTTAAAATAAAATTCCCGCCTAAATATCTTAATTTGTGCCTTGTTGGTCCATTGACTTAGATGACCTACACATATCCTTGAAGCAGTAGAGGCATTATAGTTAATGGCTCATGGGGGATTAATTATATATGATTACCTTTGCGGTCACTTATGGAATAGGCTATATTGCCTTGTTACAGTTATTGAAGGTCAACCCATAGGACAACTAAGTAGTTATTTTGTTGGCACTTGGCTACAGCCTTAGCCTAGTATGATTTAGAATCCAGGTGGCGCAATAGCTAGCTAGCACAATAATCTTATAAATCCAAATAATATTGACCATAACTGCCAGTGCATACTTTTGTTGAGCTGGACCAGCCAGCTATCGGAACTTGTTAATATTTTTAGACAATATTTTGCCTAATAAGCACAAGTTAGCTTAATTATGGGCATAATATCAGCTATTATTATACTTTGATATGTCAAGGAATAGATAATTAAAGAAGCTTGTCATGCACATTGAAGGGCACTGATTAAGATTATTGTTCTACTTTATATATTGATGTCATCTTATCGTAAACAGAATCAACTATCTTATTGCAGGCACGAAAAGCAAGCTAATTAATTGATGAAGTTAAGCACTTCATCATGAGACCTTGATTTTACTGAACAACTATTTTGTTGAAGATATTAATTTCTCGTGTGGTTAGCTACAATGCATAGCAGTGTTGTTTTCAATTGATGGCACGAATCTAATGCGTGATATAGTCATTGTTATTTTTGCTATGATAATTGATTGTTTAAGTTGTGCAAAAGCCTAAATTACATGCAGTCTCAAATCAATGCAGATAAAGTGTTGAAGAGGGATCATTTTCCTCTAAATGCATGTAAATAAAGCCTAATTATTTTTGTAGGTATTTAAGGAGATGGTATCATTCTTCTCTGAATGGTTAGCTAGAAAGACGGTGTCAAAGGGTCTTGCACCACCTGTGCGAAGTTGTTTATGTTGGGTTTTTTAGAGCCATCTAAACATAAGGGACAGGCTCTTTAGATTAAATTGCATTCCTATGTCAAATATGAATTTTCCTTTGCAAAGCGTCCACACACAAAGCAATGAGAAGAAAGAGGAGGTTGAAGATTTGATGAAGCCCTCGGATTCAACAAAGACCTTGGCTACCTCAAGAAGAGCTAAAACTAAAGCTTCGAGTCCTTCTTGGCTAACCTATCATATTTTATTTTGATAATAAAAACTATACTCTTCTCATGCTCAGTGTGATCTTATCAATATATTACAAATACTGTTATGGTATCATTAGAGTCGGGTACACCCCAAGTGTAATAAACACTTTACGGATGTGAGCGGAAGCGCGCCCAAATTGAAGAGACGGAAAAATGGAGCACGGTAAATAGTAATTCGCAGTGGGGCCCACGTCACTATTCACGTGAATAGTACTATACAGTGGGACCCACTTCACTATTTATGAATAGTCTCGTTACTATTCATACCAACAAAATAGATAAAGAGAACTGCACACCAATATTTTAACGTGGAAAACCTTCCTGTAATTTTGAAGGAAAAACCACGGGTCAAACTCCGAAAAATACTCTACTATATTTAAGAGTAATTACAATATAGTGTATCCCCAATGAGACTCTCTTCTACTACAATTAGTAGTATTACAGAGATCTAGAGAATATATCCAAAACCCCCAGTGTATACTCACACTACACTCTTGGAATTTTCTTACACACACTCCCTATTTTTCTCTCACTACAAGAAGCCTACACTGCTTCTTTCTTTACAACTGAGGAAATGCTTCTCAGTTCGGAATGCAAAAATCGTCAGCTTCTCAGTGTGATACTGTGAGAGTGCAGTTTGAAGAGGTTCTGGCTAAGGAAAGACTTGGTATTTAAGCGTGTCCATTGTGACCCACCTCTCTTTCCTGGGAAGCCTCTTGGTGCACAGTTTACAGTTGAGTTGCACTATTCCAGTATACGGTTAATAGTATAAGGTTCTGACTAAGATCCAAGATGTCGGTGCCAAAATTTGAAGTGGAGAAATTTGACGGGTCCAATGACTTCAGGCTATGGAAACTGAAAGTGCAGGCATTGCTAGGTCAGCAAGGTCTTGCAGAGGCGTTGGAGAACCCAGAGTCATTACCTGATGACAAGAAGAAAGAGATGATGGTCAAAGCACTGAGTACAATACAGTTGAGTCTTGCGGACAATGTTCTGCGAGAAGTCATGGATGAAAAAATCGCTGATTCACTATGGAAGGCTTTGGAAGAAAAATATTCTGTAAAGACCTTGTCCAACAAGCTTTATCAGAGAAAGCGACTGTACACATTCAAATATTCAGGAGGAAAATCAATGCAAGAACATATAGATGACTTCAACCGGATGATCTCTGATGTTGGAGCAGCTGGAATTAAAGTTGAAGATGTTGATCAAGCTATGATCTTGTTGACTTCACTACCTCCGTCTTATGATAATTTCTGTGATACCATACTTTATGGTAGATCCGATATCTCAGTGAAAAATGTCAAAGAATCACTGATGATAAAGGAACATCAGAAGTTAGTAGCCGGATCCAATGTCGAAGGTCCTGCAGATGGATTGTTCGTGACTAGAGGGCGTAGTCAAGAAAGAGGATCGGGAAGCAAAAGCAATAGAAGATCAAAGTCCAGAAAGCATAAATCTGGGAAGTGCTTTCATTGTCACCAGACGGGACATATAAGAAGAAATTGCCCAGAAAGAAAGGAGAAATCAGGAGATTCTGCTAACATAACAATTGAAAGTTCTGAAGATAGCGATGTCGATGCTGGTTCGGCCTTGACAGTATTCACAGGTGACACCGGAAATGAGTGGATCATGGATTCTGGCGCATCTTTTCACATGACGCCTAATCGAAATTTTTTCTCATCCTATAAAAAGCGGGAGGGAGAAGTTAGATTAGGAGATAATAGAATTATTCCAATTGCTGGTGAAGGAGATGTGCAAGTCAATTTAGATGATGGTACTAAAAGGACGTTTCAAGCATGGCATGTACCAGAACTGGGTAGAAACCTGATCTCGTTGAGTGCCCTAGACAATCGGGGGTACAAGTTCTCTTTATCTATTTTGTTGGTGTGAATAGTAATGAGTATTATTCATAAATAGTGAAGTGGGTCCCACTGCATAGTACTATTCACGTGAATAGTGACATGGCCCCACTGCGAATTACTATTCACCGTGCTCCATTTTTCCGTCTCTTCAATTTTGGCGCGCTTCCGCTCACATCCGTAAAGTGTTTATTACACTTGGGGTGTACCCGACTCTGATGATACCATAACAAATACAATGTTGGAACTTACGGCACCTATCATCATGCTTGCCTAATGATCCTATTTGTTTTGTTGAAGCTTGGTGTGGTGCTCCTTTCAGAGGTTTTGAAAAAAAAAAAAGTTATCGCTATCGTCAGTGTGTGTTGTTTGTTGGACAATTTGGTAGATACGAAAGGTGATGAATTTGGAGAACCTAAAACCAAATTTAAAAAATGAAAACTCAAAATATTTTGGTATGAGAACTTCCCATTTAACCCTAACTCCCATTGTAGAATTCGTATGTGAGGGTCTGGCAGCACTCACGGCTTCCAATATAAAAGGGTCACGATATCATGGTTTTCGTGCTAGAGTGGAATAGCTAGGTTTTTATAATGCTTATGGTACATATGAACCTGACCACTCTTATGGCATGAGTAGCAACTTGTGGTCTAGTACACATTTATGTTCCATGTCACCTAACTTGGGTGTTTCATCATGCTTGTTGCATTTTGACCAAGACTCCATATGACCTCTATTCCTGACTTTGATGTCAATGACAAAGGGTTTAATGTGTAATGGAGTAGCCACGTTTGTGCCTTTTGTGTAGTGTTTGTTTCGCATTTGAATTTTTGTGAGCCATTTTTTTTCTTTTTCATTGTTTCTTTGTTATGCATTTTCTTTTTTTTACTTCTAATACTATTTTTTTTCCACTATCCTTGGTTGGCTTGAGCTTTTATGCTATAAAAAGAATGTTAGAAAGAGGGAAAAGGCATGATGCAACCTTTTGAAAAACAAATAAAGGTCAAGTATATATTGATGGAAAAAAAGCAAAAATGACCGTAAAAAGTGTAGATGGTATGAAGATCACTTCCAAGAATATTTCTAGAGAGTAAAGGTAAAGAAAGTTAACTCTCAGTGTGTTAAAGATTGGGCTTAAGATCCTTATCATGGTTTTAATTTGCAGTTTGCAATCATAATTACGATTGTATTGGCTGCAATTTTGCAATGCAACCATATTGGTAACCACAACTTATAATCTTAATCTTTATCAAATTTTGTTTTAAAGATAAGTACATTATTCGATAAGCTACTTCTCCAATTCTCAAAATTAGTGGATCATATTAAATGTCACTTTATTTGTCATTTACATAAATATTAAGATAATGATTAGATTTCAATGATCTTCTAAAAAATAAAAATGAAAGACAAAAATATCATTACAAGAAACACGTGAGTAAATGAAAGATTTTATCGATGGATTTTTTCGTCAGTATTACCGACAAAAAATCCATCAGTAACTTGCCAGAAAGCTTTCCGCAAATTGGTGCCGAATATGGCACGCTAGTTATCGACATATTTTTTTATCGATAACTAATTTTTAATTATTTTTTAAAAAAATTTAATTTTACCTGCGAACAAATCTGTCAGTAATTTATTAAAAATTTATTAATGTTGTACATGTTTCACTCAAAATATAGACTAATGAGCTGAAGAGGCCATCTGCACTGAGTGATTTATTCAAAAAGACTCACACACGCAAAACAGAAAAGACATGGGTCGATCCTCACTCAGAGAATATTTGGGTATATATATTCTAAGCACTTATTGTTATATATATTTTATTTATTATTTAATATATTTGATAGATGTTTAATTAATTTTATTTTGTTATAACATGCCTATGACCAACGATATCAAGAGGCCACGATCCAATGGGAGCAGAGGATTGTAGCTGGTGTGGACTGTCCACCGATTGATGAAGACCAGTTGTAGCAAGAGGCAGTGACAAATCCAAAAGTTTTAAACAATGGGGGCAAAAATAATTCATAGACATAACAAGAAGTTTAACATCATTTTTATCTTCATATGTGGGCATTGGTAATAAAACAATGTGGGCAAATTATATATTTATTTATATACCTCTAAAAAAATTTTAAGCTTCAGTGGGGGCACAATAGTTTATGAATGGATCCGCCCTTGGCAAGAAGTAGTCGGCCAACATTACAAGAACCACATATACAGCATGGGGTCATTTTATATGAGTAGTTTGTCTTTTGGCTCTATCACTAGGGCATCTATAAGCACTAGGTCCACCACCAATGATGATGAGATCCGCAAGCAAGTTCACTTGCTCAATACTGAACTTCATTGTATGAAAGAGAAGGATGCAGAACTTCATCGTATGTAAGAGAAGGATGCACAAACCCAGCGTCAATTGCAAGTGATGCAAAAGAAAATGGAGGATAAGGAAAAGGCAATGGACACAAGAATAAGAAAGCAGATGACGAGGGAGATTATGTCTTTTGTGGAAGAAGATGAGCAAGCTCACCACTAGACTTCAATGATGATGATAGTGGTAGCGATAGTGATGGTGATGTTGATGTCGATGTTGACAATGATGATGATGCTACTAACTTCTCCTGATTGGAGTTACTATTTTTTTATTTGTATATATTGACTTTTTATATTTATGTTTGTAGACTTTCTTACATTTGGATTTATTTTACGTTTTACATTTTAATTTGTTATGTTTATGATTTATTAAGTATATTTTTATAATTTTTATTATTAAATATATTTATACATTTGTAATTAGCATTAAATTAAAAATTAGCTTTTAAATAATCAGGGAACATAAAATTGTTGTATGCTTATTAAGAAAATTAATTATCGACGGATTTTTTGGTCTGAAAAATTAAAAATTATTGATGAATTTTTTTGTAGGTAAAATTAAAAAATTAATAATTATTGATAGATATTTCAATCAATAAAAAAATAAAAAATTAAAAAATTAAAAATCCATCGATAACATTGAGCATTGACAAATTTGCTGATGAATTTTGTTTAGCTCATTATTACCAAAAAATTATTTTCCTAAAATCTGTCGGTAATACTTTTCGATCACGTTATTCTCGTGTGACAAAATCCGTCACTAAAATCTGCTTGTAACAACTATTTTTCTGGTAGTATATCCTTTTATTATTTTCACTCTCTTCATTAAGTCAAATTCACTCATTCTTTTTTCAACAGGGTAAAATGGGTATAGAATAAAAAAAGCTTCATTGGAAACTAAAAATGATAATTAATTTGGGGAAAAAAAAACTAGAATAACATTTAATATGATATGGAGTAGAATTTTACAAGGTATGATGAGATGTGTATAGCACCAATGCAAGCAAATCCTAGCAATGAGATCCGTGAATCTATTAATCTATTATTAATATGTATAAAGGAGATGTATAAATTGCAAAGTTCTGCCAAGTGGCAATTATCTAGAATCCTTTTCTTTAATTAAAACAAAAAAATTTTCAATTTATGAAATATAAATATTAAATTTAAAATTTAAAAATAACATTACAATTTAAAGCTATTTAGTGGAGAGCAATTAAGTGCACAGTGACATTTAATATATAAAATTTAAGTGGACAATGGAATTTATGAACGACATTTAATTGATGGTGTACTATATTTTTTGTAAAATTAGTTCATGAGATTTTACTTGAAATAATAATGGTTTTGTAAAATTCTTTCTTTAAAATTACTTTATTAGGAATGAAAGAGAATGAATTATATGTTCAATAATTAGTTATCGTGCATAATATTTTTGTGAAAAGTTTCTTCAAAATTATCTTATTGCGATTCTAACGAACAAGGGAGGGAAAAAGAAAATAATTATTTTAATTTGACTTAAAAATTGACCACACATATTTTTATTGTTATAAAATATTGAAAAATAAGGAACGACAAGAAAATAAATGAAATATTTTTAGCGTTATTTGATTCCCATTATATTTAAAAGTTTAAAAAATAATTTTATTATTATTTAGTAATTTGTAATCTAATTAATCAATTAAATTATTTTAATACTAATTATTATATTTTCTAAAGAGATTTATCTCATGTGTTGCACGGATGCAAAATAATAGTTTTGTAAGTTTCTTTCTTTGAAATTACTTTATTAGGAAATTGAAAAAAAAAAGGAAGGATAAGTGAAGGAGAATAAATTTTTTATATACATATCACTTTAAAATAAATTATATGTTCAATATTTAATTGTGTACGAAATATTTTTGTCAAATTTTTCTTTAAAATTATTTTATTGTGATTCCAAAGAATAAGTAGGGAGGAGAAAATAAAATAATTTATTTACTTTGACTTAAAAATTGAATATACTTGTTTTTATTCTTATAAAATATTGAAAAATGAGGAATAAAAAGAAAATTGAATGAAACACTTTTAGAGTTATTTGATGCCCATTTAAAAATTAAAAGTAGATAATTTTGTTATGATTTAGTAATTTTTAATCTAATTAATCAATTAAATTGTTTTTACAACAATTATTATATTCACTAGAGAGATTTATCTCATGCATTGCATGGGTTCAAAATACTAGTTATTAATAAATTTTAGACATTGCAAATATATTGGATGATTTAAGGTATCTATCTTGGGATGAACAAAGCCAAAATAGTTTAATCTCTTCTTTAATACAAAATTTTGAAAAAGAAAGATACAACATTTAAATTCAATCTTTTGCTCTCTTGTTACGATAAGCTCCCTTTGATCTAGGTTAACTGCCAAGGAAAAAATCACACAAATTAAGAAAAACTAAATAATCATTGATAATAGTATGAAGTTATATAAATGAATTGAATTGTCACTTTTTTTAAAAAAAATAGTTATTGTTCTCTTGAAATAATAAGTGGGCACAGTTAACATGAAATATATCAAGAATCTCTCAATAAGTGAACAATTAACCTGAAACAGAGAAAGTAGGAAAGTGTGAAAAAATTGACTTTTTATTTCAACTTAAAATGAGTTACTACTCTCACCATTTGAAAATAATCATCCAATATTAAAATTTTATTTTTCCACTATAGATAATTACCATTTAGGAACTTTAGACCATATTTATTTTTTTCTATTATACTCTTTAATAGTGGAAGAAAGAGTAAATGGGAGTAAATAATCAAAGAAGAAAGGCATTAATGTTAAGAATAGCATTGTAAAATTCATCTAGATTTTCTGAATAGTTAAATATTTTTAACTATTTTCTTAATTCATGAATACATTTAAAACCAGACAATTATTCTCAAACCAGAGAGTACAAGAATTGGCTGGATAAAGACTTATGTAACTATACAAATCTAACGGTTAATATGTTATAGTTTGATTAAAATAAACTAATAAGAATACTCCTTTTTTTAGGTTAAGAATACTGTGTGTTTGGTTGCAGATAAAAAAACAGTAAAATTTTTCATCAATAAACTTTATAGATAAAAAAACTATTTTCTATAACACATGAAATTTATTCATAAAATTTTTTACCATGTTCTTACCCCAATCAAATACACCCTTATTATTATATTAAAGAAGAATAATTTGAAAAGCCTAAATTGTTGATTACGCGACCAAGGATGCCTTTTATGTACAACCTCAACCGGTGCATTCTTTCTTCTACATGTGGGAATAATACAATACTCAACCATGCTCTTCAATAAAATTGCTTGATTTAACTACGCATCACTGTAAAAGTCTTACCAATAGAAATATATGAGGTTTAAACTTGGGATCTCATATATATTATTCAAACTCATCACTGCTAGACTAATCCTAATGGCATATACCCTTGTGTATTTAACGATTATGATTTAATAGTTGATTTTATGGATTTTAATTATTTGAGACAATAGAATATGTGACTTATTTTTAATTATAAATAACTGAACTGTACATACTCTTAAATTTTATAGAGGTACTAAAAAATTATGTTGATTTTAAAATGGATGTTGGATGGTCTATATCCTCATTGCAGTTTTTTTTATTTTTTTCTGTAAAAGAATAAATATTTTCTTCTTTTTGTGGACAATATATTCATATTATTTACGATTACTTAAAAAATTTAATGATTTATTTTTAATTTTAATAATTCATTTGAAATCTAATATACAATATTTACTCTTCTCAATCACATAATTATATATATATATATAGCTAGCGCAGTATATTTATATAGAAAAATTTATAATAAGTATATGCATGTGGTTGGTAAAGTTGATTCATATGCTACAAGACAAACAAACACGAGAACTAATTCTTTACAATTGATGGTCGCCAAACTTCATGTGGACCCTTGATAACCTGCATGAATATGTTATTATGAACTCTTTTAAAATTTATTAGTTATTATTTAACAGTATTTTTTACTTTAGAGTTCAAAGCTGTATCAATGTAATAGTAAGTGACACTAAATTTTTAAGAGGTTGAAGTTTGGATATTAAAAAAAAATATTATTAGTTACAACCTCATTTAATAGATTAATCTCGTACTATCTCCACCCACTTCTATGTTCTATATGTAATATTAGAAAATAGCTAAAATTTAATACATTAATTTTTATTGCACTAAATTTTAGCTATTTCTCGACGAGATAGATAAAAGTGAGGTGAATAGAGAAAGTACTAATTATGAAAGCACCTTCATAAAAAAGGTAAACAACCAAGAAAAGAAAGATGTTACTCCCTCAGCTTCTCTCAGTTTTCTAAGGTGATAAATATTGTGGGAAGAAGAGAGTAGTATAAAATATTTTTATCTTTTATTTTCATTTTTTTTTAGAAGATCAATCATTTAATTATTATCTTAATTTCTATACATATCCCAAAATGATTTATATCACTTATTCTGTCATTGAATAACTGTTCATTCCAAAAAAAAATTTTATCCAAAAATAATAATCTATTTCAAAAGTTTAAATAGTATTAATTATTTTTTCTAATAATATCATATTAAATATTATTTATTATTGACTCATTAGTAAAGGAAAAGAAATAAAGTTGGAGTATTAAAAAGAAACAAGAATAATTTAGTAAATTATTCTTTTTTTTAATATTAATATTTTTCTAATTATTTCCTTTATTTCTTTGAGCATTTAAAATTAGACAATTATTTAAAAACGACACAGTATAAGTAATGAAAGTATTAAATAGGGACAATTTTTGTCATTTACATAATTTTCTATCTCTATCCAGATTTATTTATTATTTTTTAATATGTGTATTTTTTTTGGATAGATAAAGTGAAAAAAAGTGTATAATAATTATTCGCATTATTCCTTTTCTTGGAGTCCGCTCTTTAATTGTCGAGGGATTGATGGGCGTCATCGAAAATTGGCGAACCAAAGAGGGTATATTATATGTGCACACACCAAAAGTCAACTGAAAATACAATACACAAGCATTTATATAGAATCTATTTTAATGATTCTTTCTTCTATTGTACGGATACACGTGGACATATCGTCCCACTCGACTTTCACAGGTTCAAATAGGATCAATCAAACTCAAAAAATACTGCAACCTTTTGAATTATTATTGAGCCTTCGATTTATTTGAGCGTTCAAGTAGGTCGGAGCACTTTTTACTTTTTAATCTGACTTGGTTGATATGATCTTCTTGATCTAGTATAACTACGGATTTTGAAAGATTAATGATATATTACTGTGTAAGTTTTTCTTAATGAATTATTGCACTTTAAGTTTAAAAAATTTCACTTTTGGATCATTGTTTTTTATTCTTCAACTAATGTGTTAAGAGCACTAATTAAAAAAACATTAAATATATATGGACTTTATCTTTACAAATTCTTATAACACACTTTAACTGATGAACAGACCCTGAGATAAGCTGATATATAAATCATTTGAAAGCGCACATATAATGTTTGCCTACTTTGTAAATCAGGTTCTTTGAAATGCTTCCCCCAACAATAACCATTAAAGCATTAAAACGTAGATTATAATAATTTACCCCGTACATACGTAATTTTCTTTAGCTATGTATGTATACTTAGATATTATTTTAAAGGAAAAAAGTCGACCTATTCATTTATTTTATATAAGGGGAAAAAAAGTCAACCTATTCGTCACTCATCAGTTTATCTTTTCACTATATTAAAGGAAAATATTAAATACACATGTTCAAAAAAAAATTGATACCGCTTTTGTTGAGGTGTGTTGTAAAATGAAAATATGAATTTAATTTTAATATATACTATCAATTTTTTTAATAAACTATCAATATTTTTTTGATAATGTAATTTGATCACATAATGATATATCATATGTGTTAACACTGTATTCGATTGCTCCTATTATAAGTATTTTAAAAGAAAATGTATAAGTAATTGATAACTTAAAATATTTTATACTGATAATATATTAAAATTAATCTCCCAAATATATAAGTATATAAAAAATAAGATAAAATTAGTTTCATAATAAAAACTATCCAAATATAAAATTATATATGCATGAGCATTATGTTATATTTGTATTCTACACCAAATTCTAAACCCGAATTGAAAGAAAAAGGAGAAAAAAAAAAACACTTGAAATGGAAGTCTAATCAGATGACACCTCATGTTTGACTTTTTATGGATAACATTTCTTAAATGCATGATATTTCATTCTCAGACTTTTCTGTTTCTCCTTACCTGCATGTACACAGTACACTATTACACCATGTGTGCCGAGTCTAATTGGATAACACCTGAATGAATTTTCAACCTATTTTCCACCCCCTCCTTAACGGCTTAA
Organism: Dalbergia cultrata; assembly: GCA_031216105.1. Lineage (NCBI taxonomy): Eukaryota > Viridiplantae > Streptophyta > Magnoliopsida > Fabales > Fabaceae > Dalbergia > Dalbergia cultrata. Next base: position 66,896,226 of record CM062344.1, read on the forward strand.
AATGACTATGGCCAACATGATGTTTGTCATCAAGAAATAATTATTTTTTTTTAAAAAAAAGTCAATCTATTCATTATCAATTATTCAAATTTCAATTTATCATGTCCCAACAATTTCCATCTGCCGGTTATAACTTGGATGAATTATAAATATATAATACATTATACTTTAGCTAGATTGACTTGTATAAACTAATTAAATTAAACTAATCAACTAATTTTCTCTAAAACGTTTCTTGATCATCATACAGCAGGGAGGCTCTTTGAATTTGACAACCTTGAAGGCAATCCCCTCATTTTGTACGTTCTAAGTATGAAATTCCTGCTTTGCCATTATGAAGTTTGATATCCTAAAATGTCTACTTCATACTTATGATGAAATGAGTCGTACTATTGTTTGATGCTAGACCAAGCTCATATAATATGAAAATACGAATTAAACAAATCAAGTGACAACAACCATGCACTTTTGGCACATATTCTTGGTCCAATAACCTGTATCACTAACCAATTAGTTATTAAACAAAAAATGATGTCCAAAGATAATTTCTGCTAGCCTTTGACGGAACAGGAAAAAAAGGTGAAGAATCAAACCCCAGGTGATCATAAAACATAACATGTCAATTTATTAAAAGTATATACTTGTCCTTTGATATAAGCTCCATAGAAAAGGAATTGTTGCAGGATAAGCCATCCAATATTTCACATCAACTTCATTCCCATTTTCACTCCCAAATTCCAAGACTGTTCCTTGATTTTCAACAACCTAAAAAAATGGTGTCTCCTCCATATTAGTACAACCATTACTTTCAATTAATTAATAATAAAAGCAAAGAAGCTAAGCAAAGAGGGTGAAGATTTTGTTGCCCCCCATTCCCTCCCAAGCCTTAGAGCTGACTCCTCATCAGAATCTGTTTCACCCATTAAATCAATTTGCAACTTGTGATGCAACTTGCAGCATTACTCTTTACACAATGAAAATCTGAATCTGCATCAATTCCTCTGCTTTTCTCCACAAAAAGTTCCCATCCCATTTTGTGCTTAACTAATGGTTTCATTTATTTTTCCTTTGTTGCATCATATTCTATACAATAGTAAAAGACCACATCATGTCCACCAAAAGTTTGGACACAGTGTCAAGATCAGATCCACCAGAGCACACATTCACACAAAATGGCACAACAACCATAAAAGCAGGAGAGGAGACCAAAGTTATATATGCAGCAGGCAGTGGCAACCCAATTTTCCTGCCTTAAATACTATGCTAATTGATGACTTACCCGCGTGTGTTTGACGTGTAAACATTTTTATACTGTGAAAACAAATCTTCACTCTCTTGATGCCTTAGTGAGACTAGTAGTACTTTGTACTTGGTAACTTCAAGACAAATGTCCATTCACTTGAGCATTAAGACATAGACTTGTATATATCATTCATTTAATGTTGCCCTTGAATAATGAGAAAAACTCTACCCCCATGAGTGATTTTGTGATCTGAATCGTTAGTGATTCCATGTTTGTTATGATCCCACTCTTATTTTTGGAAAACAAGATTTGATGGTTGAGATCTATCTTAGTACAATGCCAACCAGGAAAGAAGAGGGGAAAAAGTCATTTTTTCTTTCTCTGCCATATTTTCTTTCTTTATATAAGTATAAGGAGAGGAAAATGTTGAATCAACATCACTGGCAAGTTCAATTTTTGGTCAAGGTGAGGACCATGAGAGTAATAGTTGATAGTGTGACCAACACAGCTGTCTCTATCTCAATTCCAAAATAAAAATAAAAAATGATGGTAGGTTAGAAACAGCTAAAAGGGACTTCTTTCAATTAATTGTGTAATCACAGTCAGAAAATAAACTCATATTTCATAATACTTTATTTGACTCAACTCACTTACCTGCATTTGTGTCAGTTGGGTATAATTCGAAGTGTTATGGCTGTGCAATGACAGAAGCAAAGATTTTTGGATAGCAGCAAATGACCGGAAAGGTCAATGGAGATAAAAAAAAGTCAGCTAGTAACTTGGTTTGGTTTTAAATTTTTGTGGGGTGGGATAATTCATTATTTTATATCCACTCACATGTAAAAGTTACAACAATATGCAATTCATGCCCCAAATAAGTGGCACACTTGATGCTGTGCATAACTCATGTCTCCTAAGTCAATTTGATGTCATTAAGAAATCCTTATAACTCAATGAATCCGGTTTAATTTTGATTCATTTTTTCTCATATGGGTATTTCTCCTTCTTTTTTTTCACACCCTAATATTCCCTTTTTTTTTCACTCCCTAATATTCTCATAATTTGTCAGATGGTACTTAGAACAATCAAAATTTAGTCAAGCTTGAAAATAATCTGATTATAGATTTTTTATAAACCCTTCTTTTTAAGGGATACAAACAAGGGGAAAGATAAAGAGGACAAAATGTGATTGTGCTGAGGCACAAAAGTAAAGGAACCAAACAATCGGTAAAAAACAGAGAAATTATGAAATTAGTGTCTCTTCAGTGTAAAGCTTCAAAAAAATAAAAATAAAAGAGTACATTACAGAAATAATGGTTACTCTTCCATGAGATCATCTTTTACTTCTTCCCATGATGACATTCAATGCACTGCAAAGATGCAATTGAATTCCACAGGAAGTAGCAGAAGTCCTTAAGAAGGAGGCATGTCCCATGGGAAAAATTTTTCCCAACTCACCCCTTTGTCATCTAAAAATCATAAAATAAAAAAGTTATCCTCTGTCTCCACCTGCCACTCCCCCCTATACAGCTAAAGACAAATTCCTCAAATATTTCTCTCTGTCTCTCTCTCTGTCTCTTTATTTTCTATTTTTGTTGTCTCAAATTAGGAGATTAATTAAACACAGCAATGTTCATCTTCATCTGAATCAGCCAATGACAAGGAATCTTCCTTGCTATCATGTTTTAGCGGCTTCTCTGCCTCAACCTCTTGGTTTTTGTTGTCACCATCAACATCATCATCATCAAAAACTCCTCCTGATCCTGTACCTGTTAGTTTCTCAGCTCTTTGAGCCTCAAACTCCCAATCTGTTTTATAAATAACCACCAACATGGTCACTGCACATGACCCTTGAGCAGCAAGTAGCCCAAGCCAAAGCCCTTGAAAATCAAAACCAGCAAAGAAAGCTAGCCAAATAGACACAGGCATTCCCACAAGGTAGAAGCACCCCAAGTTGATGTTAGCACCAGTCTTAGGCCTTGCTGTGCCTCTCAGCACACCACATCCTGTGGTCTGAGGACAGTTTCCAAGCTCACAAAGACCTATAATAGGTAACACCATAGATGTCAATGCTATGATCTCTTTGTCCTTTGTGAACATGCTAGCCCATATGTTCCTAACCATTAGAGCAAAGACCAGTGCTGAGACACCTGATACGAGGCTGCAAGAGAGTCCCACAATGGCCGAAAGGTTTGCCTTTGATGGCTTCTGTGCACCTAGCTTGTTCCCTACCCTTGTTGACACACTGAAGCTTAAGGATGATGGGAAAATGTAGAGCAAAGAAGTGGTTTGGATCAAAATTCCCATGGAAGCCACTGTTGCTCTTGGGTTTATCAACAAGCCACATAGCAAGATCATTATCTCATACCACCACCATTCAAGGCACACAGAAATGCAGCTAGGAACTGCCAAATTGAGGAGTGACTTCCATTGTGTGAAACACTCAAAAGAGAAGCCACCCCATGTCTTCTTGTGAGTGCCTGAGAGGATGACGTAAAGCACCAAAGAAGCCACAAGGTTGAAATTTGTCCACACCCCGCTAAGAGCAACACCTTTGATTCCAAGGTTGAGGTGAGAAACAAGGAAATAGTTTATTGGTATGTGAAGCAAGATTGACAAGATGGCACAAAGGGTGAGAGGCAGAGTAATGGATTGGCTTCTAAGGTAAATCCTCAATGGGTGCAAGAAGGACTGTGCTATGAGGTCAGGGATGGAATAGAGGAGATATGATTGTGCTTGTGTGGCTATGGCTTCATCTTGGCCACACAAGAGAAGGATTTGCTTCATGTAGAGCCAGAGCAAAGATATGGGGATGGAAGTGAAAAGAAGCAAAAGAATAGTTCTCTGCAAGCATAGGCCAAGAAGGGTGAACCTTTTGGCACCAAAAGCTTGTCCACAGATTGGTTCCATTCCAACTGCAAGACCAGAGAGGATTGAGTAGCCTGTGATGTTTGCAAAACCAATAGCTAGTGAACCACCTGCTAAGGCTAGCTCTCCAAGATGACCAAGGAAGAGCATGGAGATCATTGACCTGCAATATAGCAGGAGGCCAGTGAGTATCATTGGAAGTGCTATTTTGGATATGGAAATCACTTCCCGGAAGGCATCAGAGAGATGAGTTTCCTGTGTTGTTTCCATTGGTAAGTTGTTCTTTTCTCCTTTGTGGGGTGTTGTGACTTTTTTGGTGATCAATGGTTTGGTCAGCATGTTGATGATGGGGTTCTCAGGGTCCTTGTTTGGAATTTGGTAGTCAGGACTGGTGTTGCTGGTGAGGTCACGAGATGTTGGCTGACACATAGTTTCTCCCTTTGTGACTGTGTTAAAGGGGGAAGAAAAAAAAGAATGGTATTCTGAGGGGACTGGGAACAAAGAGAGAAAAAAGGAGAGATTTTTGAGGAATGAAGCGGGGTTGGGGGGTTTGGAAAAGGGTTGTGTGTGGGGTTTTATATAGAAGTTGTTAAGAGGGCTTTTTGGTGGGAATGGGCTTTTTGAATGGGGCACTATCAGCTGACTTTAAGGCACTTTTTCCGTCAGAAATTCTTATCATTATAAGATCATATATATAATTTTTTGTGTATTTTAAACTTCTTTGTTTATAATGCATTTGAACCACTTATATAATTAATCATCGTTGGACTATTGGATCGCTAGAAGAACACACACTAGTTCACAAAAAAATATACCACTTGACCTAATATCACCACACATATAGATCCTAACAGTTGAAGTTGTTACTCCCTAAGAGTATTCAAGTATTTTTCCCTTTTGGATGGGCTAAAACGTCAACAATTATATATAGATAGTGAAGAGGTGCAATATCCACTGAATGGAATAGAGTAGGATTTATAGAATTTATAAATTTATCAGTTTCTTTTCCTTTCTTGTTTTTTTTTTTTCTTCTGTTGTTGGATCTTTGGAAATTGAAGTCCAATCAGAATATAAACAAGACCACTCTAACTTATGCAGAGACTAAAATACAAGAGAAAGGTTAAATCCAAAAAGTGATACTGTAGAGAGTTTCTGCAGTATTAAGGGCCATTCCACGTTAACATAACACAAAGACAAAGGTTGTCCTTGGACAGTAATACAAGGACCCGTGTTTGTAAGCTAACCAAAAGCCAAGAGCGCATTAGAAACAATCAATGTTCACCCCTTGTGATATAAGGAAATTAAATTGGGTAACAACAGTATTATAGGATTTAATATGTTGCTTGATGCCAACTCATATTTGTCTGCTTCATACCTTGGCAGGGTTGGGACAAGGCCACTTAATTATGATCTTTGTTTTACTAAGTAGTTTCTATAAGGCCTCCTCAGGTACCATTGTGTTTTGTTGTTATGTACTTCACGATGAGGTTAACCCCCCCAACCGAACCCTCTTCAGTCTTGTCCACAACACTCTCCCAGCTTTGTCTCCAACGAAATTACTAAATGGCATATGATTGATTCCCAATTTGTCATGAATAATAATAGGTAGTGTCATAAATTGTTACAATGCTTATGCCAAAGGTTGCTAAGTTTGAGCTTTAATATGGATAAATTCAATTTCCTAGAGTAATAATTCAAACGGTTATCTAAAGTTTATCCATGTCTTGTGTGTGTGAAATAAAAAGTACTAATTGAAAACTGGTACATATATATAAGAATGTGAACATTCTGGATCATACGTATTGGACAGTCGACACTTTTATGATATACGCTGGAAGGATACCAAGTATTGAGTATCTATGATATCGAGGCATGTAATATGTCTGATGCAAGAATTTGGTAAAACTCTTAGGAAGTCAAGCTACATGACGGCTTTGGTTAGTAATATATGTTAAGAGAGAGTGATGCTATTTCAGCTTAAAAGTTTGTTTGGTTATAGGGTAAAAATAGCATAAAAAATTTTAGGGATAAATTTCAATTGTAAAATTACACATAACGTTTGTCCATAAAAATTTTCATCCTATTTTTATCTTCCAGCCAAACACACTCTAAGGGTGAAAATCACACCAAAAGAATATGTGAAAACGAATTGGAAGAATTGATGCATAATAACATGGCAAGTTTTTTTCACTTGCTGTATCATTGTTGTTTAGGATTAGCAATTCAAAATTTGAAAATATCAATACGCAAAAGAACATTATAGGATAAGTAGAGAAGTTCACTTCCTAATACAGTGACCCAACCCCAAACAGATCAGTTAGAGTTATGTGGACAAAACTATTACTGTACATGAGCAAGTAAGTTGAGAAAGGGCTCCTCTGCCTTTTGGGTGGTAGATTGGGCTAAAAATTGAGGTGTAAATTTTTATAAATAAAGTTCATATATAAATTTAAACATAAAATTATCTATGACAATTTATATTTAACTTTTTATCTCCAATTAAACATGGCCTTAATGAGGAAAATCTTGAGCCATGTGGTGCCAAACTGCCAATACAAATCTTTGCCATTATTAGGTATATATTATGGTAGCCAGACTGCAGAGGCTATGAATACGAGGGGGGTGTGGCTGGTGACACAGAATTACTGAGGGACACATGGGTTTTGGAATTTGCCAGAATTTCTATTTTTGATCTGAATGATATGAGTGTGTTAATGTCCACAGAGAATATCTTCTTGAATTTATGTTTGGCGCATCGGTTTCATCAATGGGATAAGGAACAATGCAGGAAAAATAATTTATATATGGTGTTTGTATAGCTGATTGACACTAATATGATAAAATGGGTAAATTTACTTGTATATGGTGTTTTAGAGTCCGCCATTGGCGGATTCAATAAAAATTATTATTTTGATGGATTCTGAGTCTGACTTTGATGGCGTAATTTTATTTTAATATTATTTTATTGAATCTTATTACGTGATTCAATAAAATAATATTTTTACATCAATTCAATGCTAATTCAAGACACAAATATTTTTTATTGAACCCGCTTTGGATTGATGTTGAATCGCCTTTGGCTGATTGCATCAAAACACTATATTATGGGAAATTTCTTTAAAACATCATATTGATGTAAATACACCACTCAAAAACCATATCTAAAAAAAAAACCCAACAATGCAGTTCATTGGTCAAGGGGCCAGCTGGTTCCACCAATTAGAAAGGTCCATGTACCTGAATAGATTTCTTAATAGGGAAAAGACAATTAAATGTTTTTCACTCTATTTCTGGATATCTTATCCTTACACAAGTATATTTGCTAGCTATATGTAAAATTCTGAAATAATATTCGGTGTATAATATTGTTATTTTGTCTTATAGTATATAATATTCACCCTTATCAAAAGATAAAATAATAGTGTGAGTATTGTATTACTGTTGTACAACTTTATTATACATATAACACTACTCAAAATTATGATATATGATTGTTGTACATCATTTCTCTAACAATAAACTACTTTTAAATCTTAAATATCTTTTGTGCATATTAAATACAAATATATTTTCTATCATAAAGGTATGCACGGATACTCTCATATTTATAGAATATATTACAAAATAAATACAAAATATTGTCAAGCGTGACATATTTATTGCTTGCTCCTTTAGACTTTGGCATTTAACTTAAAACCTCATATCAAAAGAGTAGAGGTCTCACATCAAGCTTGACATATGAATATGATCTTTTGTTGTTTAGTTTGATATTCTCCAATAGTGTTAACCAGTTGTATGATTGCAGTTTTCAGAAATTATCCATATGATTTAATATTTGATTAAATACCTAATGTGGTTCTTCAAGAAAATTGCATATGATAATATAATCCCTCAAAAAAAGAAACCTATATCGTGATCCTTGAAGATATAAATTATACAACAAGTCAGTCCTTCTATAAAACTGATCATCAAACCTTAATGAAATTGCATGGCCCGTTAACACAGTGACATGAAACATTATCCAACACCTTTGCAAAACAATGTCATTTTATTTTTCAATTGAAAGAGACCATGAGAGAATATTTCAATTGATAAAAGTTCAAATGAAATTTTTTTTACTTTTACGACTTGGATAAAACAACATCGTTTTGGGGAGGGGAAGATATTTCAAAATGGATTCACTTTGATAACAACCAATAAATTGTGACATGTCATTGTTGTAATGTGGAGAAAATCTTAGGTATTTTTAGAGCAAGACAAAATATTTATTTTGCTCAATTTATTGATTGATACATCAGATATCACATTAAAAATATAGAAAAATATAAAACAATAATGATCTACAAAATTTATGTGTCATATAATGAATTGATCACATCAAGTACTCTCCATTACTCTTGATGCACGTAAGTATTTCTCTATAATGTGTCACATGTGTAACTCTATTAATCAAGCACTAATGGAAGAATTAGGGTGTGTTTGCTTTGCCTGTTTTCAATTTCAGTTTTCAGTTTTTTCAGTTTTTCCTTCACAAAAACTGAAAACTGAAAATTGGAAAACTGAAATCAAACGCACCCTTGGCATGTCCATTGTTTGCAATCTTGTGGGGACCACAAGAAGAATTTTTTTCCTTTTCTTGAAGGACTAAATTGTCATATGCAAAAATTTTGAAGGACGAAATTGAATGTCCACTTTTTAATATTTTGTAAAGGTGATTTGTAATTTAGCCGTATAAAAGTTATAGATAGTGAAATATTTTTTAACTTCTTGCACATCAATGTAAGTAAATACAGACAGTAAATATTGGCTCACGTTAAATTTTGCATAATGTGTCATTTATATTATTTTTTCCCTTGCATTGTTTCTTTCTTATAAGATTCCTTTTTATTTTTTTGCCCTTTTTCTGCCCACCAAGCTAGTATAATATATGAAAGTAAGACTTTCGGTGAATTTTGTCATTTGAACTTTGCTTTTGACAACTGGAAAAAATAAAAAAATAAAAATTGACATTTGGCACGAATAGTAAGTGCTTACATAACACTTGGATATTTGGGAGTTTGATCCTCCATTTCCTCTCAGCTTGCCTTACTAATTTCACTAGAAGCAACGTAACCCAGCACCGAAATTAAAAAGTCGAACGGTTATTCGATATCTTTTCTCAACATTTGTATAAGGATATAAGTAATACTGGATTGAAATATAGATTACATTCTATCATAAACATCCATGAGTCACACTTAATGCAACTGGTGTCGCTATTGCACCTGCAACGCCCGAAAACAGGAGAAGCATTGAAGAGAGGCTCTTATATTGCGCACAGGGGCAAAGCATTAGATTTGCGTTAGGCACAAGCCTATCAACATGTTTGGATTTCCGTTAAATAGCCCCTACAATCGATTCTCTATGCCATAATCAATTCCGTGAGTAAATCAGCATGTTTGGTTTCCATGGTTCACAAAAATCCAAAATCAATTATTGCCTTAAAATTGATTCTAGCTTGAAGTGAAAAAAATATCACTTTTGGGGTTGTTTAGCATTTATGTGAGAGGTGAAAGTTGTCAGAATTACTTCTAGAAAAAATTTACCAAATATAAATAATTATATCTTAAAATCAATTCTAACAGAATTAATTCAACTGAAAATTAATTCTATAAAAGCAAAACTAAACACGCTATATATCAATGCCTACAAGCCCACTATTTTGCTTGGTTTCATCACTTTTCTAAATATCTTTGATATATAAATTCTCTACTATTTATAGATGGAAAATGCTAGACAACTAAAAATTTTGATAAAATTCTATATCCTAAATAATGTGTTATAATTTCTAGCCTTTAAATAAATTGGTGACTCATACTACTTTGTTCCATCATACAACAACCAAATCCCTGTTTAATATTCTGTATATATATATTTTTTAAAATGTGTAACATTACTCTTCGTATATAGATATAATCAATGTGGGACATAAAGCTTTGAAAATATCACTCAAAAACTTCACAAAACATAGTGTTGCAACTAACGGTTGGTAGCATCAACTCTGTCGATAATAATAATATCCGAGTTCTTTTGCTTTTCGTTGCACAGGTTCTCAAACATGACTCTTTCTATGGTTTGTAAAAACTTTGAACAATCTAAGTAAGAAAGTAGTGTTAAAAAAAGAAGAAGAATTATGATGTGTACAAATCGTATTTGTGTCGTTGCGAAATGAATAACAGTCATCGTTCCACGGCAGTAGGTGGATTAAGTTCTGTTTTTCGGCCATGTTTTCTGAACCCATTAAAAGTATGGGCAGGTGCATGCCCACAGAAAGGAACCTTTTTTTATTCTTCACCGTGCACATGTTCAAATTTGGCCACCACATAACAAAATGTATAAAGAATTTAATTTAAATACAACTAGTATTTTTAACTGTCCAACAATCAAATTCTCTCATATATATATATATATAAAACTTTTGACACAGTGAGATAAAAGTTAATCATGTTTTGTTGATGTGTCAAAATATGATTGAGTGATTGTGTGTAAAATTTTTTTATACAAATGCATCAAAATTAAATTTTATTCCTAAAACCATAATCATTTTTTAAAACAAAAATGCAGTGGCGGTATATGCTCACCAAACGTGGAGATCCATTCCACGTAAACTAGCATTATAACTGCTGAAGAATCACTTGTATACCTTAATTAAATTGACAAAGAATGGTTAAGCTTCCACACTGCTTTTGTTATCTTAATCAGCCCATGGATTCAAGTGCCACCATATTCGTGGCAGTTATTAGCTCATATTGAATGTTTCCTCATTTGTCTCTCTTTTTTTCTTTTGTCATCTCATCTAGAAAACATACTTTCGGTGCACCCCTTTTTGAAGATATGGAAAATTCCCTAATTGATGAGAGGAAGCAATGCTTTACTAACCACTCACGAGCCCGGAAAATTTTAATAATAGTAGACAAAAATATTATATTTATATAATAAAAAACTTCGTATGATTTTTTGAGTTTAATTTCGATACTCTGATAGTGTAAAATTATTTTACATCATCTTTCAATTAAAACAATTAAATTATATGACTTTTTAAGTAATGAATGTAAAAGTTAACTATCATGGCTTATGTGGCAATACATGATTGAATGACAGTGTATGTATGGTAATTAAATCATAATTTTTATTATAATATAAAATTAAAGTTAATAAAATGATGGAGTCAAAATATACATCTACATATATACTCCTAAAAAATTCTAAAATTTTTGTGGGGCATATGCACCCTACATGCCCAAAATAAATCCGCCCCCTTTTAGCTAGCAAGGACTTAAAAAGATTCAAAGTTTGAAGAGCACTACTACCTCAATTGATGACCAGGAAAAACCCATAAAATTGTTGATTAAGAGAGAGACACGTCACACGAGTGAACTAGCTAGAAGGGAACAAAATACGAAGTATATTAAAATAAGAAAACGTGATGCTATGAAGAGAAGCACAACATAAAATTGAGAGATAGAGCAAGTTCAATGCCAGAACTAGTACAAGACCAAAAAAAATGTATTATTAGGTTGAAAGAGAAAGAGACTAATTTTGCACGACGCACCATGAACCATTGCATGGATCGTGCGCGTAGGTGAGAAGCATTCAGTTTTTCCATCCCTCTTTCATTCTTTTTTTAATATGTATATATACATGAAATTCAAAAGTTACGACATTAATTTGCATCGTTATTATGAAAGTAACTAAGAATATAAGACTGAATCAACTTAAGATCAGAGATTGATTAAAAAAATTTTGTGAATGTACAATGCAACACATGTTGGTAGTAGATGTGTCGATGTAAGCGAAAAAATAAAAAATAAATTATACTCATTGAATGAAAAATCAATCAAGAATATAATATATTCATATAATACAATAAAATAAAGGAACAAACGTCTTTATTAATGAAATCTGATTTCTATTCATTAAGAGTTTATTTAGGAGAAAATTTGAAGAAGAATACGGAATACCTTAAATGAATCACTGGCAATTAAGAAATTATACAAAATAAAATTCAATATTAGGAAATTTAACCTAGGAAAAATTTGCATTATTTTCTTAATATTGTTTTCCAATTACTACTATTTCTTCTATAAAATTCCAAAAAAAATAATATGTTGTATTTATAAGAGTTTTAATTTCTATGTATTAATGGTGTAAAAAGATTTTATGATATCGTCCAATTAAATCCTCTCATTTGTATGACATTTCAAGTAGTTGAAGTGAAACTCGATCAATTACATTTGCTTATGTGTTAAAACTTAATTAGACAACAATGTAACTAGAAATTAAATTATATTTATAATTAAAATTTAAAATTAAAAACTTGCTGTGAAATCAAATTAAATAGACCTCAATATTTGCCTATAGTGGTCTCTTGAAAATTGGATAAGTTTAAGAAGTATAAACAAGAAAACTATATCGCTGCAAGCATGGATCGAATCAAACAATGATTCGAGGAAACGATACATTAGTTATCCCCTATAATTACAGAAAATCTTTCATATTTCGTGCAGGAAGAGATCTCTTCTTATCTTGGCGATAAATATGCACAGTAGAGGAATAAATAAGTACCAGAATTTATACTATAATCATGAATCGGCATGTTATGTACTAGCAAGAGTCCAAGAACTAGTTTGTTTTGTGCGCTAATTAAGATGAAATGATTACAAAGATGTAAGAACTAGATCATTACAACTCAAACTAAAAACTGCAATCCATGATTTGGAATCTTGATCACGCATCCAGCTGAAGATTTATTGTTGACCATGTGTCATCTAAGTGATGACTTTTAGGCTCTAGCACTTCTGTTGGTGAATAAGCTCAAGCGCAATAATTTGAAATGTACTGTATATGCCCCTTGAAACAAAGTTTTATTTATTATTGTTCTATGTATATAGGATACTTTATTTTAAAATTAATCACTAGTTTGCAAACTTCTAACTGACAATTTTTTTTGATAATTAATAAATGCTAGCTACACTGTTAAAAGAATAGTAAAAGAGTACAATAAGATGCTGCAAAGAATCCAAAGGGAAACAAGTGCCAAAATAAAATCCCATGGAATCTTAAAATAAGAGAAATTATCAGATTCTGCATTTCCATGAGAATCGTAGTGACAGTAGCTTAAACAAGACTCCTAAATATCTATTATCACTCCTATTTACAATGGCTTTTAGTTGATTTCTTTGAAGCACCCCTCTTATTAAAAGTACTAATAATTAATGTTTTGATATAATTATTTAGATCTAAACATTAACGTATTTATTTAAATTTTTTATACAATAATTATCTAAATATTATAATAACAATTGTTTCTTTAAAAATTATTTTAAACAAAATTTAATAACATTGGAATTTGAAGGTATATTAGCAAATCATATTATAGAAACAACATAAACTTGAGTTAATTAAAAAAATGTAACTTAAAAAGAAAAAAGAATGTAATATACACTGGACATAAAATCTTTGAACGTCTAGTGTTTTTTATAATTAAATAAATATTAAAAAACATATAATTCCAAAATTTATTGTTATTAACCAAATAATTTTTATTATAATGTTTTGTTCTCTAGTTCTTTTTTTTAAATAAGCTAACTTGTTATACTTTATATCTAGATGAAATTATAATTTGTAATTATTTTTATTTATTATTATTTTTACAAATTCACTGTTAGACTATTTAATCTAACAAAGTGCTTCAATTATTACTCGCATAAGGATTTTAGCTCTACCTAATACACAGGAAGGGGACGTTGAAAAGTTAGTTACATTTTTATTTTATTACATTATCTAATTCAAGTTAATCATTTTATTAAAATTAATAATTTTTTGCGCTGAGGTGAAATTTTAGATATAGGCATTTTTGTTTAGTATGATTGTTAAATTGAATTTTAGAATATTGAAATGATAATAGACAAATTTTAAACCATATTTTTCTTGGAAAAAATTGAAAAGTTAAAAAAAGTCCTAATATCCAAAATATGTAAGAAATAAAATCTCAAAAAATTTAAAAAAATTCTTTGAATATCACTAAACAGAGATATAAACATCTATCTTACTTTATTTGCCTCAAAGGTAATCTATTTTAAAATGAATAAATTAAAAATATTTAATTTTTATATTTAATATTAATTAGCATAATTATGAAATATAATTTAAAATATAGGAGTGACAATAGATAAAAATAGAACAAAGCTCTTAATTAACTTATAATTAAGGATGATTTTGAAATATATAAATAAAGGCACTAAAAGAGGAGTAGCCACTCCTTTTAATTGCCACTCCTTTTAAACAATATCAACTTTGAAAAGATAATTAATTGATTTATAAAAATCAAAGGATAAGATTCATTAATTATGCATGGTGATATCAAAGGTCACAATCACAAGCACCATTTATTTCATATCTTAATTATTACCCTACAACATAGGGCAAAACTATGTTCAAGTTTTAGATCAAGTTAACTTGGCTTCACATATCCAGATTGGTGTGCAAACTCAGGCTAATGATTAAAAAATAAACAAACGATTTAATACCTTATTTCAGCCACATGTTAACCATAAATGTCTCATCCTTTGTGTCAACGTTGCGAAGGGACAAAGATGAAAAGATATATATCCAGGGGCTTCCTTGCTAGACAGTACGATAAGCTTGATGAAAAGATTTGATCACTATTACAACATTGTTCGATCTCATCTTCAGAAAGGGAAGGGTCCAAGAGATAAACAACCTGGTTTAGGCTCTTTTGTGTCACAAAGTCATAGGTCGAAGACTGAGCCACAAAGGGATGTTATCAAAGATTTCACTTCTTAAAATTTCAGTCTAGTTGTCATAGTTAACATCATTAAGAGTGTAGCTTAACTTTTATCGCTTGGTTTAAACTGCTAAGAACTTCCAAGAAGATCCATCTCTGAATGGACCACTTTTGTTGACTTTAATATAATTGTCGTCTTCATTAAAGCCATTTTTCTTGCCACTTTGTTGTCTTTTGTCTTGAGAGGAAAATGGCATTCCCATTTGGTTGTTACTGGCTGCAAATACAGGGTTAAAGATTATTCCAATTGGTTTACTCGCTAAAATGATCTCACTTCGCTGATCTGTTTGTCCTGTACTCCTCTGTCCTTAAATAATTTTTTTTATTTTAAATACTTACTGAAATTAAAAAATGATTGAGAGAACATTAAAATTAAAGCAATTTAAGAATATCTGATTATATTATCCCTTTTTTTAGTATTTTAATTTTCTTTTTCCTCCTCTTCTATGTCTCTCTCTTTCTCTAATAGTGTTTAATAGGGATATTGTTTGAAAGAAATAATTAATATTACTTAAATTTTGTAAATGAACAATTATTTTTGGATAAATAAAATTTTTTAAATAGATAATTATTCAACGATAGAGGGAGTAGGAAATATCCCTTTTACACAATGAGTAATACTACTATTTGGTATGAAATCAATTTTATACTTAGGTTAAATGTATTTTACTGTCTAAACTTTTGGTTATATGTAGTTTATATCTTGAATTTTTAAAATAGCGTTTCAATACTCTGAATTTTGCAAATACTACAAAACAACTTGAGCTTTCTAAACAATATAAAATTTTTAAGTTATAGTAGGATATCGAGTTGTTCACTATCAAAAAATTGGCGGGTTAAGCAATATTGCTATTTTACACAATTTAAAAAATCTAATAATATATAGTTTGCTTTAATGATACAACTTTATGAAACTTAGTTACTAAGGGAAAGCAATCAAAAACAAAAAAATGTATTTCAGAAAATTATTTAACACATAAGTGTTTTACTGAAAGATGTGAAGGAAGAAAAAACTTTTCAGTTTTGTGGAAGGTGTCAACAGTTAAATGGATTTATATTTATATTTATATATTAAAACTATGTGACCTACTAACTAGTGTTGTATATGAGCACTAACAACTAACTAATAAATAACTTAAGGTATTCATTTAAGCCATGTGACTCAATTTCTTCAATTATTAGATAGTTGAGTCTATGGGGACCATTTTGGTGGTCCACTGGGTTTGTATCATCGAATAATGGGGCCATGTATCTATGCTAATTAAGCATATATAATGGTACGTTTGTTTCTTTCTATTTCAAAATATTTTTTAAAATTAAAAAACCACTTTTCTGTAATAAAAAGAATAATGCAAAACAAACGCACAATTGGAGTGATTTTCATTTTGTGTGCTGAAAGATCTTGCAGAGAGATTAGAAATTAAAGTCAGCAGAAATTAAGAGTGTTTGGGCAAGACCCATTGTATAATACAAGCTTTTTTGCTAGTGTCCTGTAAATGTCTTTCTTTTTCTAATTTTTTTACTTATATTCGAAATAAATAACTTTTTAAAAATAAATGGCTTCCTTTTTCTAATATTTTATTTATATTTGAAATAAATAACTTTAAGCGGGTTTTGTATATTAATAATGAAGTCGAGTCATTTGTATGAGAGAAAGAAAGATAATATTTGATAAAAAAAAATTGAATGTTAATGCGTGAAATACTTTATTTGATCATTATATTTAGCCCTACAGTCTAATTAATTTAGTGTAAGTGTTTCTTGAGAGTGAAAAGACTTTTTAGTTATCAAAAAAGCCATGGAGCAAATATAAGATTAATAATTAATTGAAAAGGAGATATAAATTTAAGAGTTTAATTTCTAATCAGTCGAAAATAGTTTTTCATTGACATCTAAATTCAAAGAGATAGCCAATTGGAAATATTCTGACCCAAATAATTATCTTAGATTATTAGATTATATTGGAGAGAGTTCTACTAACATCTTTTTTGTCATTTTTCAACACCACATCCACAAAATAATGCTTATGAGAGCATGTAAGTATTAATTATAATTAATTAACTTTTAATTATAGGCAAATGGACAAATCTATGATCTAACATAAATCATCCAAATCTCATTTCACCTGGTCTTATATTTAAGTTCCTATTGTATGAGAAACGTATTAACATATCAAATATGTAAATGAAATAGAATTTAACGGGTCAAAGATGGCTTAACATCAAGTCTAAAAAAGCTCTAAAATTAATTTAACTGAACTCCAAAAATGAACTTAAAAAATTATCTAACTTATTATAAAAGATACTTATTTGTGATCCAATCTTCCAAATAAAATGTAAACGTGAGAGAAAAGTATATGCAAAGCTCATTGAGTGCGTCATTAAACACATAGCATTAGTTAATTTGAAACTGATGCTTTTGTAGAGGACAATTTCGACCCATTCAATAATAACCTTACAAACAAAAAGGGAAAAGCTATGAGACAGGGGAAATTGTCTTTGATGTTGTTTGTTTTTGGAGCGAAGGAAGAAGAAAAGACCAAAAACAAGTGGAGAAAGCTGCATATAAATGGGCTTTCCATTAAATGTTTGAAGATGGACACTGGAGACTGCATGTAGGCATGACCTTTTCGCATGTGTTCTCACGTCTCCTTATTGTTCCTCTTGCTGGGATTCATATTGTGTCCGGTTTAAAGTGAGATTCCAAACTACTGTGTGTTGCAGATTTATTGGATATGAAAATGAAAAGTTGGAATGGCTATGTTGACAGTTATGTCATATGAATATTAGCAAAACAAAAACTACACGTTACCCTTGAATGTACCCACTCTGCTTTCTAAACTTTAAAAATATATAAATTGATTCTCTAAATTTTTATAAATATGTATTTTAGTCAAAATTAATGTACTATAGAGTTTTAAAACATGTGTAAATTGACTCCCTAAATTTTCTAAATGTGCCAAGTGATACCTTATAGATTCTTAAATTTATGATATTTTTATTAATACTTAATGGAAAATTTAATAGAATGATCAATTTATATATTCAAGAAAGTTCAACAGTTCAAACTACATATTTTTAAAGTATATGATTTAAAATACACATGACTTATAATTCAAGGAGTAAATAACAAATTTCCCTATTAACAATGACATTCATGCATGGTTGGATTGCTTTTAATTAAGTTAACCGATTCAAATGGTATGCATTGGTTTTGATTAAATCAGTTTAGTTTAAGAATTTAGTTTAAATTTTTTTTGACAAAAAAAACTTATAAGTTTAGAATATTACAAAATAAAAACAACCTAAGTCATTAAAAATTTACATGGCCATTAAATGACAGAAACGAAAATTAATTATATTTACTGATATGACCATATGTGATTAAATAATGCAGTGTATTAAAATCAAATCAAAATAAGTATTCATCAACTAATATTTAATTAAGAATAACAAATTAAATAAATACAAATTTATAGTAAGTAAAAATATTAATTCAATAATAAACTATATTATAGAGCATCGATTAATTTTATATTAGAGTAGATTACTTTTGAAAATTAAAACCAAAGTTTAATTTGATTCAATTCAATCAGTTTTCAAAACAAGAACCAATCTAAACCACTTTTTTTTACTATTATTTTCGATTTTGTCATTCAAATTAAACTTAAACACCCTTGCCATTAACATGAATAAAGAAAAAAGGTTATAATAAAGCTAATATATAGCCTATCCCTAAATCTAAAGCTAACAATTATATTGATCACTTTCTTTCAAATAAATCACTTATTGGATGACCAAAAGTTATAATAAAAAAAGGTTTATTCTATAATATATATTGTATAAGATATCATGTCAACTTATATCTTATTCAATACACATCTACTCTCTCTAGTCCATAATAAAAGTCTTTTAAGATTATACATAAAAACTAAGGTGATGATTGAATCTTATTAATTTTTTTAAAAACATAAAAGTAAAAGATAAAAATATCATTTATCACCAATTATAAATTAGTTCTATTAAATAATTATACTCATATCCACTCATTTTCGCTCATCATAAATATCAGAGTAAATTGGATAAAAGATAATCAATACTTTCTTGAAATAAAAATACTACTTATATTTTATACTAGACAAAAAAAAATTTAAAACAATTTACATTTTAGATAGGGAGAGAAATATGAAGAGTAAGCTTATTACCGGCGCCACTGAGATGCGAGACAAATTATTTTCTTGTGAGAAAGTAGCATAACTATCTAAATGGGACAAAGTGTATTTTACAGTATCTGGTTGTGTATCCGTTGGTGGGCGAGCTAAAGGCATATGCTAGGAGCAAGGAGTGTGAACTATGAAAGAGGCAAGGAAGTCCAAGAATAGAAACCCGAAACGTGCCAAAATAAGTGGTGAAAGAAAGAGATGAAATGATAGAGAGACCATATGTGTGGACTATGCAAATGCCACGTATTGGTCGTTGGGAGACACGGATACTGCATCATGATCGCTGCGACGCGTTGTGTGAGTGGGGCCCTTTCCCTTCATCATACGGTGGTATTGTGGAGGGGGGGCTACCAGTTTGGTGTATCCTATGTTTTAATATCAATAAAAATAATTAAGTTTGACAACAATTACTTGAAGGGTTATATAAATGATGAGAGCATTTGATTTATTATTAGTATATTAAAATTAAAAAAATATTACCATAAAAAAATTTGTTGATCAATATCTTTAAGTATATTTGAGTGCTCCCTCTCTTCCACAGTTTTAAGAAGAAGAAAAAAATTACATAGATTGAGAAGGATTATCACAATTCAAGATGTTATAGTTGAATGTATCATTCATAGATAAGATGGCTTTAAGGTATGCAATGTTATTAATTTTATATTTACTAATTGGTGCTCTAAATCTTGCTATAGATCTAATTAAATTTCTTATATATATATATATATATACACAGACGAGGGAGAACATGCAGAGGGTGATGAAATTTAGAGGAAAGGGTAAAAGGTTGATACTGTAGGAAAAAAATAGGAAACATAAAATGTGTTAATATTTGAGAGTAAATGAGAAATTCCTTTACATATAGTACATTGTTGTTTCGTATTCCTTTATAAGTATTTTTCAAAACATTTATTATTATTTTTTATCATGAAATATTATACTTTATCAATTCCAAACCTCACGTGCGAGTATTATGTAATCCGTTATATAATTATCTGGCCAATTATTATTATTAATTTTTCTAAAAACAGGATTAATTCAATAATGTGATGAATTCATTCATTTAAAAATATTTTATATTGGAAATTAGTTTTGAGGAAATTAAGAGCAGGGTTTTTTTTTTTGGGGGGGGGGGAGAGGGGGTAACTAAATAAAATAGTAGTATAGGCAGCTCTGGGCTTGGGCCCTATTTCTAATTTCTATTTTTTTCTACAAATTTTATTTTGAAATGCAATAAATTAATTGACTTTCCGTACTCCCTTTAAAGTCAGGGGCTACTTTTTGAGATGTATGATAAGTTTTGGGCTGCTACCACCCAAAGTAAAAGACCAAAACGTGGACTTTTGATCAGTTTTCGACCAAAACTGATCAAAAGAAATTTCGGTACTGTTCTCGGACCCATTCTATCCCCTTTTGATACATTTAGATTAAGATATAATTTACACCAAAAAAAAAAGAAAGATCAAGATATAATTTATTTTCAGGTTCATTGAGAGTTTAAAAAATGGCCCTCCAAAAAAATTAGTTAAAAAACCAAGCAGAAGAGTCAACTTCCATTGGTTAAATTTTCATTAATAACTTCTATAATAAGCAAATATACATATATTTTTCTATTTTAGTTATAATATATGTTCGTAACTTTATGTATATTTATATGAAAATGGCTTCAATGAATCCCATGTATATTCCAATCTTGATTAATATATATAAAAAATATATTACAGTATGAATCATATATTAGAAGCATCTCCAAATGCGTTTCAATAACAAGAACAGCAAGTTTACCTGCCAATTGTCTCTTGGAATAACTTTTTCTTCAAAAGCAGCCTTTAATTTGGTCATTACTCTTGTTTTTCTTGCGTTCATAGTACTTTCTTGATCAAACAAGATTAGATTGCACGCAAGGAAATATCCACAAGACAAAGAATCAATGTTTAAGCTTCCACACTGCTTTTGTTATCTTAATCAGCCCATGGATCCCACGGATTCAAGTGTCACCATATTCGTGGAAGTTATAAGGTCATATTGAATGTTCCCCCATTTGTCTCTCTTTTTTTTTTTTCCGTTATCTTATCTAGAAAATATACTTTCGGTGCACCCCTTTTTGAAGATGTGGAAAATTCCTCAATTGATGAGGAAGCAAATGTTTTACTAAACATTAATGATGACATTGATTTGCATCGTCACTATGAAAGTAACTAATAATATAAGACTGAATCAACTTAAGATCAGAGATTGATTTAAAAAAAAAAATTGTGAATGTACAATGCAACACATGTTGGTAGTAGATGTGTCGATGTAAGTGAAACAAATGAAAAATAAATTATACTAATTGAATGAAAAATCAATCAAGAATACAAAATATTCATATAATATAATATAATAAAATAAAATAAAGGAACAAACGTCTTTATTAATGAAAACGGATTTCTATTGATTAAGAATTTATTTAGGAAGAATTTTGGAGAGGAATACGGAATAATTTAATTAATCACTGGCAATTAAAAAATTATGCAAAGTAAAATTCAATATTAGGAAATTTAACGTTTCTCAATATTAGGAACTTGTTGCATTGTTTTCTAATCACTACTATTTCTTTTGTAAAATTCTAAAAACAAATAATATGATATATTTATAAGAGTTTAATTAATTTCTATGTGTTGATGGTGTAAAAAAAATTTATATTATCTTCCAATTAAATTATTTTATTTGTATAATATTTTAAGTAGTTGAAATGAAACTCAATCAATTACATTTGCTGGTATGTTTATACTTTTTTTTTAAATAATAATTGAACACAAAAACACCTTTATGGAAAATAGTGGAGTAAAAGATAGAAAAATTTGCTGATGTGTTAATACTTAATTAGAGACTTAACTCGGTCAATTATATTTGCTGATTTGTTAATACTTAGTTAAGTAGTATTTGGTTAGTGGAACAGGTCACAAAATACATGGACAATGGGACAATAAAGATAGAGACACGAAAAAATGGTGTCTCTGTATCATATTTAGTAATAGTGTACATAGCACAAAATACAAGAATAAAACACCTATTAAAAGACCCTTTTACCCTTCATTTAACGCATGCCCTTTTTAAAGCAAACAACAAAAAAATTAGAGTTATCTAGACCGTGAAATTATGTATTATAGATTTATGGTATTGTTATGTTTTAAGACTAGAATTTCAAAAATCATGTTATTAAAATATTAAGTCGATATATGTTGAATAAAGTATGATTTAGCCTTATGAAAAAATATGTTAGCTTGAGATTTAAATGTAGAACTTTAGTTTTATGGTACCAAGAGGTATGGAATTATGTATGATTCATAGCAACTATCAGATACATATTTTGTGGACTTAAAATCAGAATACCTACAAGCAGGCGATCCCTTGTGCTCTATTTTCACAGCCACAGTTATACTAAAATCAGTTTATTAGAATTACATGAATCCAGAACTCTCAAAGTACTAAAAATTTAAGGGTTTGCGTTCACGAGGAAAGAAGCACTCACCTTTTAGTAATGTTGATTTTATTTAATTCTGTTGAATTATGTATGATGAGATTTAACAACAGCCAGGGAGGTAATAGTGTCAAGTGGCCATGGAGGTAATAACATTAAACGGCCATGGAGGCAATAACATTAAACGGCCATGGAGGCAATAGCATTAGACAGTCATGGGGGCAATATTAAATAAACAGCCATGGAGGCAAACCCTTTATTAACGACCATGGAGGCAAAGCTTCTAGAGAACATAGAGAATTGGGACCTAGTGAGGTACCCATAGAGAATAGAGATATTTACAAAGAATTATTATTATTAGTCTTATGTATGGTTATCAAGTTTAGAGTTTTGCTGACTATGACTCAAAGGAGTTTAAAGCTTTATTTTATATGTTTATATATGGGATTACTATAAACAGTTTTATAATTTGTTTTATTTATTATTGTTATTATTATTGATTATTAGAAGCTCTGCACATTCATTCTCCTCTATTTTATAATTTGATGCTGTAAGCTAGGAGAATAAGGTGTTCAGATTGTTGATATGGTCTATCACTGATGTGGACTCACTCATCCGAAGAGCATACAGTCTCCTTTTTAGAAATATTCTATTATGAAGTGATTTAACCTCATACAAGTTGATAAGAGCATCCCAGATCTCCTTTGTTGTCTTTTTTTTTCTGCAGCATTTGACAATACTGAATCTGCTATTGCAAGATGCAGATTAGCAACACCATTATCATCTATCTCTTTCCACTTTTCATCAATAACTTCGGCTGGTCTGCATTCAATTGCTGATAAGCAATTGTCCTTCCTTAATATTGCTTTTATCTTCAGCTTCCACAGGGAAAAGTTATTCCCATTGAACTTCTCAAACTCAAATTTTGTTGCCAAGGTGTTTATCGGAATATGTTTCTCTACTAGAGTGGATTTCAATTTTTTTTTCCGTGAGTAATACTGGATACGTGAATAGTACTATATACATGAACAATACCTCGTATTGTGTATGGAACAAATCCAGTGCACACATACAAATTTCTCTACTGAACCGGTTCTCATTTTATCACTGTGAATAGTACCATATGTGTAAACAGTACCATATATTTATACTATACATAAAGCAAATCCAATATATGTTAACAATACTGTAAAAGTATACAACTACACATATGAACAGTGATCGAGAATAGTAACCCCAAGATAGACTATAACCAGCGGCTTTGATACCACTGTTGGGTACCAGAGTTATAGAAACAGACCAACACAACCAAAATAAAGTTGAGAATTGGAACTCACTCAAAATATTTACATGTAAAACCCCTTAATGATAAGGAAAAAAATTACGGGCAAAATCGAAAAATATTTTAACTATGTGAAAGATAAAATTACACCTCTCTCTAAATATAAGGAGAGAATAATACCATCCTTTCTTATACTAGAAGAATATACCCTTTTTTATAAAAATAAAAGAAACTCTAAAAAGATACCGTATATTTTTCTCTCTCTTTGAATGCACTCCGTTGTTGTTATTATATTTTCAGTTTGACGAAGCACCTCTATTCATATGTAAGTAATCTGCACATCATGGCACCTATTTTTACTGTGCATTTTTAAAAAATATTGTTCCTTTCATGCGCTTTGTACCCTTTTAGACCTATCTTTTTTTTTTTTTTGTTTAATATTAGCCACCGAAATTGGCTTTAACTTTCACACTTTTCATTAAATGTTTGAAGATAGACGTCGGAGACTGCATGTAGGCATGAGTTTTTCACATGGGTTCTCGCGTCTACTTTGTTGCAGATTTATTGGATATGGAAATGAAAAGTTGGAATCACTATGTTGACAGTTATGACATTTGATTAACAAAAGAAAACTACACTTTACCCTTGAATATACCCACTCCGATACCTAAATTTAAAAAATATGTAAATTAATTTTCTAAACTTCTATAAATATGTACTCTAGTCAAAATAAATGTACTATAGAATTTTAAAATATGTATAAATTGATTTTGAAGTTTTCCTAAATGCGCTAACCGGTACCTTATAAATTTCTAAATTTGTGATATTTTTATTAATAATTAATAGAAAATTTAATAGAATGATCAATTTATATATTCAAAAAAGTTTAGGACTTCAAACTACATATTTTTAAAGTATATTGTTTAAAATGTAAATGACCTATAATTCAGGGAGTAAACAACAAATTTCCCTATTAACAATGACATTCATGCACGGTTCAGTTTAGATTGCTTTTAATTAAGTTAATTGATTCAAATGTTATGCATTGGTTTTGATTAAATCAGTTTAGTTTAAGAATTTGGTTTACATTTTTTTTGACAAAAAAAATTATAAGTTTAGAATATTACAAAATAAAAACAACTTAAGTCATTAAAAATTTACATAGCCATTATATAACAGATATAAAAGTCACTTATATGTACTGATATAAACATTTTTTATTAAACAATGCAATGTATCAAAATCAAATCAAAATAAGTATTCATCAAGTAATATTTAATTAAGAATAACAAATTAAATAAATACAAAGTTATTGTAAGTAAAAATATTAATTCAATAATAAATTATATTATACAGTATCGATTAATTTGATATTAGAGTAGATTAGTTTTGAAAATTAAAACCAAAGTTTGATTCAATTCAATCAGTTTTTCGAAAACAAGAACCAATCTAAACCACTTTTTTTATTATTATTTTCGATTTCTTTTTATTCAAAGTAAACTTAAACACCCTAGCCGTCAACAGCAGAAGAGAACAAATCAATTGTTATCCCTACTGTATAGCCTATCTCTTTTTATTTTTCGGTCCAGCTGATATATAGCCTATCCCTAAATCTAAAGCTAACAATTATATTGATCACTTCTTTCAAATAAATCACTTATAATTGGACCAAAAGTTATAATAAAAATTGTTTATTCTGCATGTATATTATATAAGATATTGTGTTAACTCATATCTCATTCAACCATATCTTTTATCATTGTATAAGATATGTATCTGGGCTTCTGAGATCCACTCCCGACTAATAATAAATAAAATGTGAATCGACTATCATCGTCACTGGCAAGTTCCAATTTTTGGTCAAGGTGAGGATAATGAGAGTAATAGTTGATGGGTAATGATAGTTTAACACCTAGACACCCATTTTATAACCATTGGATGTGATAAATGTCCCTACTTATCTTTAACATCCATCACATCCAATAGTTACAAAGTGAGTGTTTGAACACTCATTTTTTAAGTGTTAAAATAGTATTACGTGGAGTGTGACCCGCACAGCTGTCTCTATCTCAATTCTTAAAATAAAAAAATGATGGTCGGTTAGAAACAGCTAAAAGGGACTTCTTTCAATTAATTTTGTAATCACAGTCAGAAAAAAAAAAACTGACATTTCATACTACTTTGTTTGACTCAAGTCACTCACCTGTATTTATGTGTCAGTTGGGTATAATTTGCAGTGTTAATGTGTTATGGCTGTGCAATAACAGGAGCAAAGATTTTTACATAGCAGCAAATGACCAGAAAGGTTAATGGAGATAAACAAATTCAGCTAGTAACTTGGTTTTGTTTTAAATTTTTGTGGGGTGAGATGATGCATTATTTTATATCCACTCACATATAAAATGTTACAAAAATGTGCAGTTCATGCCCCAAATAAGTGGCACACTTGATGCTGTGCATAAGTCATGTCTCCTAAGTCAATCTGATATGTCATTAAGAAATCCTTATAACTACTCAATGAGCCCGGTTTAATTTTGATTTTTTTTTTTCTCATATGGGTGTTTTCCCTTTTTCGTTTCACTATTTGGGGAGCGTTTACTTTGTAATTTTCAATTTTTAATTTTTTTAAAGAAAAACTGAAAAAAATAAAAATTGAATATAATATTGATTATAGACTTTTAAATTTTTTATAAGCCCCCTTCTTTTTAAGGAACACAAACAAGGGGAAGAGAAAGAGGACAAAATGTGATTGTACTGAGGTACAAAAGTAAAGGAACTAGCCAATCAGTAAAAAACAGAGAAATTATGAAATTAGTGTCGCTTCTGTGTAAATCTTCAAAAAAAAATAAAAATAAGAGAGTACATTAAGAAATAACGGTTACTCCTCCATGAGATCATCTTTTGCTACTTCCCATGATGACCTTCAATGCACTGCAAAGACGCAATTGCATTCCACTGGAAGTAGCAGAGGTCCTTAAGAAGGAGGCATCCCCCATGGGAAAAATTTTTCCCAACCCACCCCTTTGTCATCTGAAAATCACAAAATAAAAAAGTTATCCTGTGTCTCTACCACCACTCCCCACTATACAGCTAAAGACAAATTCCTTTAATCTCTCTCTCTCTCTCTCTCTCTTTTATTTTTTTGTTGTCTCAAATTAGGAGATTAATTAAACCAAGTAATGTTCATCTTCATATGAATCAACCAATGACAAAGAATCTTCCTTGCTATCATGTTTTGGTGGCTTCTCTGCCTCAACCTCGTCTTGGTTGTTGCTGTCATCATCATCGTCAAAAACTCCTCCTGATCCTGTACCTGTTAGTTTCTCAGCTCTTTGAGCCTCAAACTCCCAATCTGTTCTATAAATAACCAGCAACATGGTCACTGCACATGACCCTTGGGCAGCAAGTAGCCCAAGCCAAAGGCCTTGAAAATCAAAACCAGCAAAGAAAGCTAGCCAAATAGACACAGGCATTCCCACAAGGCAGAAGCACCCCAAGTTGATGTTAGCACCAGTCTTAGGCCTTGCTGTGCCTCTCAGCACACCACATCCTGTGGTCTGAAGACAGTTTCCAAGCTCACAAAGACCTGTAATAGGTAACACCATAGATATCAATGCTATGATCTCTTTGTCCTTTGTGAATATGCTAGCCCATGTGTTCCTAACCATTGGAGCAAAAACCAGTGCTGAGATACCTGATATGAGGCTGCAAGAGAGTCCCACAATGGCAGAAAGCCTTGCCTTTGATGGTTTCTGTGCGCCTAGCTCGTTCCCTACCCTTGTTGACACACTGAAGCTTAAGGATGACGGGAAAAGGTAGAGCAAAGAAGTGGTTTGGATCAAAATTCCCATGGAAGCCATTGTTGCTCTTGGGTTTATCAACAAGCCACATAGCAAGGTCATTATCCCATACCACCACCTTTCAAGGCACACAGAAATGCAGCTAGGAACTGCCAAATTGAGGAGTGACTTCCATTGTGCGAAGCACTCAAAAGAGAAGCCAGCCCATGTCTTCTTGTGAGTGCCTGAGAGGATGATGTAAAGCACCAAAAAAGCCACATGGTTGAAATTTGTCCACACCCCACTAAGAGCAACACCTTTGATTCCAAGGTTGAGGAGAGAAACAAGGAAATAGTTTATTGGTATGTGAAGCAAGATTGACAAGGTGGCACAAAGGATGGGAGGCAGAGTAATGGATTGGGTTCTAACTTCTAAGGTAAATCCTCAATGGGTGCAAGAAGGACTGTGCTATGAGGTCAGGGATGGAATAGAGGAGATATGATTGTGCTTGTGTGGCTATGGCTTCATCTAAGCCGCACAAGAGAAGGATTTGCTTCATGTTGAGCCAGAGCAAAGATATGGGGATGGAAGTGAAAAGAAGCAAAAGAATAGTTCTCTGCAAGCATAGGCCAAGACGGGTGAACCTTTTGGCACCAAAAGCTTGAGCACAGATTGGTTCCATTGCAACTGCAAGACCAGAGAGGATTGAGTTGCCTGTGATGTCCGCAAGACCAGAGAGGATTGAGTATCCTGTGATGTTTGCAAAACCAACAGCTAGTGAACCACCTGCTAAGGCTAGCTCTCCAAGATAAACAAGGACGAGCATGGAGATCATTAAGGTGCAATATAGCGGGAAGCCAGTGAGTATCTTTCGAAGTGCTATTTTGGATATGGAAATCACTTCCCTGAAGGCAACAGAGAGATGAGTTGCCTGTGTCTTTTGCATTGTTAGGTAGTTCTTTTTGGTGATCAATGGTATGGTCAGCATGTTGATGCTGGGGTACGCAGGGTCCTTGTTTGGAATTTGGTAGTTAGGACTTGTGTTGCTGGTGAGGTCATGAGATGTTATCTGACACATAGTTTCTCCCTTTGTGACTGTGTTAAAGGGGGAAGAAAAAAAAGAATGGTATTCTGAGGAGACTGGGAACAAAGAGAGAATAAAGGAGAGAGATAAGGGGAGTGGGGCGGGTTTGGGAAAGGATTGTGTGTGGGGTTTTATATAGAAGTTGTTAAGAGGGCTTTTTGGTGGGAATGGGCTTTTCGAATGGGGCACTATCAGCTGACTTTAAGGCACTTTTTCCATCAGAAATTTTATCATTATAAGATCATATATATAATTTTTTTTATGTATTTATATTTTTTTTAATAATGCATTTGAACCCCTTGTATAATTAATCATCGTTGGACTATTGGATCACTAAAGAGAAAGAAACTAATTTTGCACGATGCACCATGAACCATTGCATGGATCGTGTGCCACGCGTAAGTGAGAAGCATTCAGCTTTTCCAACCCTCTTTCATTCTTTTTTAATATATATACATGAAATTCAGATGTCACGACATTAATTTGCATCGTTACTATGAAATTAACTAATAATACAAGACTGAACCAACTTAAGATCAGAGATTGACGGTGACTGATTATAAAAAATTGTGAATGTACAATGCAACACATGTTGGTAGTAGATGTGTCAATGTAAGTGAAAAAATAAAAAATAAATTATACTCATTGAATGAAAATTCAATCAAGAATATAATATATCACTTACTATAAATTAGTTCTATTAAATAATTATACTCATATCCACACATTTTTTCTTATCATAAATATTAAAGTAAAATGGATAAAAAATAATAATACTTTCTTAAAACAAAAATACAACTTATATTTTATATTAGATAAAAAATTTTAAAACAATTTATATTTTAAATCAGAGAGTAATATGAAGAGTAAACTTATTAATTATTACAGGCGCCATTGAGATAGGGGACAAATTAAGTATATTCTTGTTAGAAAGTAGGCATAACTATCCAAATGGGACAAAATATACTTTACAGTATATGTATTCGTTGGTGGGTGAGCTAAAGAAAAAATGTTAGGAGTAAGGAGTATGAACTATGGAGGAGGCAAGGAAGTCCGAGAATAGAAACCCTAAACGTGTCCCACATCTGACATAACCATAATAAGTGGTGAAAGAAAGAGGGTTATGTTAACATGGTTCGCCCCATCTTCTGAACCATTGTATGATCCACTCAGATATAGTTGAATGTTATTTCGATAGCTGAGATTTGAAGTATAATAACTCAAAATAAAATAATATTTTTAAAAATTACCAACATATTTTGTGAAAGACCTAACTAACTCTTTCAGTTTTCAATTTCCATGTCAACCACTACTCGTCCATCTCTCCCTCCAGCCCCGCCACACTGCCTTGCTTCTACCATTCCCTAACCTCTCTTACATCCCTCATTCATATCACAAGATAACCACCATCACCATTGGCCCAAATTCTTGAAATCCCATAAACGTAAATTCTGGACGAGTTTTTCTTTTCTGGATGCATCTTTGAATAAAATAAAATTTTTTAAAACCAAGAACAAATCATCACCACCTTGATCCTATGCAGGATTCCCTCACCAAAATCTTCCAAATCTAGAACAAGATTATCACCACTTTTGATACACTTATTAAAAAGATTACAAATTTACACAAAAAATAAAATGCATCAACAAAACCCAGAAACAAAAAAATGAAAAAAAAAATCGTGACGCGACCTAGAAAGAAGCACAATGGGGGAAGTGAAGGATCGAAGTAGAAGCTGGCAGTTGCGGGAACTGTGTCTAGGCCGTGAAGAAGGCTAGAGTCACGGTGGTGCTAATAGGCAAAACCAGCCGCAGAGGTCGTGGCGCAGGGCAGCGGTGGTTGAAAGTTGATGTTGAGAGGTGGCTGCGTGTTTGTAGTGGAGGGTTAGAACTCAGATGCGCCTTTGTTCATAAATCACAACAAAACAAAAACAGATAGATTCTTCAGTTGAGTCGAGTTCCAAATCAAATCACGATGGCAAAATCAATGAGCCCATACGCCATCTCCACGTTGCTCGCTAACCCCTCCCCTGATTCCTCCTCCTCCTCAGATCTCCCCAACATCGTGGTACAAGTCCTCGATCTCAAGCAAAGCGAAATAGATACATCTAACTATATATAAAACTATTCATCCTCGATCAGTAACGTGCCTTAGTTCATGATCTTAGTTTTGTACTGTTGCTATTTGCTATTGCTAGGTTTATAACTATCAATGATGGTTTCTTCTGAGTTTTTTTTTTTTTATTGCTGATTTGTGGTGTTAGGTTTATTGCAAGTGATGGTAAAAATAAGTTGAGGGTGGTTCTGCCTTCCAATCAGTACCCGAAGGTGCTAGGTGAGGGCAAGCCAGTCACAGTGCTGGGTTAGAACCCAGATGTGGCAGTTGTGGTGTTTATTGGAAAAGAAGGGATGGTTGAAGAAATAGAATGGTGAGGTGGCTAAATGGACAAATTAGAGATTAAAGTTGGTTAATTTGGTAATTTAATGAGAAGCAACGAGCAACCATGTGAAGTTCCAAAACATATAGGATAATCATGTTAAATTTGGAGATGAAGGGAATGAGAGACCATGTGTAGGGACTGTGCTAGTGTCACGTATTGGTTGTTGGGAGACACGGATACTGCATCCTGAACGCACCGCGTGTATTGTGTAAGTGGGGCCCTTCCCCTTCATCGGACGATAAGTATTGTGGGGGTTATTACTTCAGTGTTCCCTTTTCCGTAATATGAGGTGTATTATAATCATTACTTGAAGGGTTCTATAAATGAGAGCATTTGATTAGTTATCAATAAATTAAAATAAAAAATTACTATAAAAATATTGTTGATCAATATCTTTAAATATAAATTTGAGTGCTCCCACTCTTCCGCATTTTTAAGAAGAAAATTTTTTTTACATAGATTAAGAAGGATTACCACAATTCAAGATGAGGGAGAACGTGCGAAGGGTGATGAGATTTAGAGGAAAGGGTAAAAGGTTGATATTGTAGGGGAAAAAAAAAGGAAAAATAAGAAATATGTTAATATTTGAGAGTAAATGAAAAATTACTTTATATATAGTATATAGTTGTTTCGTACTCCTTTATAAGTATTTTTCAAAACATTTATTATTATTTTTTATCATGAAATATTATAGTTTATCAATTCCAAACCTCACGTGCGAGTATTATGTAATCCATTATATAATTATCTGCCCAATTATTATTATTATTTTTCTGAAATTGGATTAATTCAATAATGTGATGAATTCATTCATATAAAAATATCGGAAATTAGATTTGAGGAAATTAAGAGCAGTTTTTCTTTTTTTTTTTTAAGGGGGTAACCAAATAAATAGTAGTATAGGCAGCTCTAGGATTGGGCCCCATTTCCAATTCCTTTCTTTTTCTTTTGGCAACGAATTTTATTTTGAAATGAAATAAACAATGGTCTTACCGCACTCCCTTTAAAGTCATGGGCTGTTCGTCCAAAAAGAAAGTCATGGGCTCCTTGTTGAAATGTATGATAAATTTGGCCTGCTAGCAGGTAACAAGACTATGCAATTGTTAAGACCCAAAAAAGGGAGAATTTATTGACTTCATTTGGACCAAAACTGACCAAAACAAAAAAGGACTTCATGGCTTCGGTACTGTTCTTGGACCCATTCTATCCTTATTTGATTTTGATATAAAAAATCTAGCCATAATCGCTTCAATTTAGATTAAGATATATTTTCAGGTTCATCGATAGTTTAACAAATGGCTCACCAAAAAAATAAGTAGAAAAATCAAACTAAAGCGGTTGTCAATGAGTTGAAAAATGAAAAACCAAGTAGAAGAGCCAACTTCCGTTAGTTAAATTTTCATTACCAACTTCTATAATAAGTGTGTGTATATATATATATATATTAATCAGAGATATTATTCATTGAAGCCATGTTTATATAGATATACATAAAGTCACGAACATATCATAACTAAAATATAAACTATATATTTATTGACTTTATGTATATCTATATGAACATGGCTTCAATGAATCCCATGCGTATCCCAATCTTGATTAATATATATATAATATTATAGTATGAATCATATATTAGAAGCATCTCCAAATTCATTTCAATAACAAGAAGAGCAAGTTCTAGCAAGTTTACCTGCAAATTGTCTCTTGGAATAACTTTTTCTTCAAAAGTAGCCTTTAATGTGGTAATTACTCTTGTTTTTCTTGCATTCATAGTACTTTCTTAATCAAACAAGATTAGATTATATTTCATGCAAGGAAATATCCACAATTAACTAATATGGGTCCCCAACGACCAAGAGGAGGAAGATCATCTTGTCCGGCTTGCTCCCATAAAGGACAACATTGCAAACCTGATTGCATCTTTGCTCTCTACTTCTCTGATCCTGCTGTCTTTGCCAACGTTCACCGGTTATTTGGTTGATTGGTTATGCAAATACTGTAAGACTGCTTCAGGTTGTTGTACTGATGGATTATTCTTCAAGAATTAATGATCATATCTTAATTTATTATTTTTTGTTTGTTCAATATATGATCATCTTCTTTTCTTTTGTGCAATCAATGGTCATGCATGTTCTCATATGCGACTGCAATTGTTAACAAGATTAAATTAGTTAAACGCACACAATCATGATCTTATTGCGCCCAAGAATTAATACATGCCCTTTATTCTTTGATATATGTGGGGCATGCATGACTTCCTGAAATGATGATTGTAAGTTGTAATCATTGCTATATAGATTGTTTCACTCGGTAATGATTCCCTATTGATCATGGAGCATTCATGAACGAGCAAGAATCTTCCTTTTTAAGTCTTTAATGTATGTAAACTTTAGGAACAGCACTTTCTGATTTTATATTTATTTTAATGTTTGCAGCAGGTCGAACGTGGCTCACAAGCAGAGGCGGCAAAATCATTAACTTGGGAAGCTCAATTGTGGAGAAGATCCCCTGTTCCTGGTTGTTCAGCTTATCAAACTTTGCTTGAACAGCAAATCACACAAGAAATGAAAGGACTTGCGTTGAATTGGAATGCAACATGCTCTTCCCAACAACAATAGCCTTCCAGATGCCGGTGGAAATTATCACCATATGCATGCTTCTTCTTCAACTAGTCCTGCAGCAACAACTAGTGTGAAGGTAAGCCATTTTGTAATTAGATGAATGGCTTGGCTTAGTCTATATAGAAACTATGTTTCTTATAATATATATGCCTTTTATCTTCTTCTTAATTTTCCTCTATTCTTGCAGGAAGGTCGGAAAATGCAGCATCTGAATCAGAGTCATGAAGAGTTTGAAACCAGGTCCCCCAATAGTGGTGGCTCTGGTGGGGTATTACAGTACACTCATAAAATGATGTGATGACATGCTGATTGTGACAAGTTGACAAGGCAAGTTGATTCAGTTTTGGATAAAATTTAGATGTAATATTCAGATATCTAATAGATGGTTTGGTTTACTTGTGGTATATCAGTTAGGTTGCAGTTAATTGATGTAAGGAAATGTATAAATTACAATTTACACACTTCATAACGTAGATGAATACAATTGGTTCTGTTTCTCATCAAACGCCTTTTTCCCCTCTCATTTATTTTTTAGTCTGAAATGTATGAAAAATAAATTTGCACGTTCTTTTTTCTGTTTTGAAACATCTTAAATTCCTCTTGATGTTGGACTGGTATATTTGGCTTTAGATTATTTAAATGTTGACCACGGTAATGTGGAGTGTATGAGGTGGAGTTTTGAAGCTGTAGAATGTAAATGTTTAATTGTTTTAAAGACCGGTCCAATTTGCTCCCATTTTCTAGTCTCTACATGTGTGAGTGTACACTGTGCGCACAAATATCATAAAGAACTAGAATAAATAGTGCAGTAATAGTGAGCTAATATCATTTTTGTTTTTAGAAAAAGCTCTTTAAAATTTTAAGCAAGTATATAAAGAGTAAAAGAATTAAATTCATGCTATTTATATATTAAGCAACTAGTTTCATATTCATAAAATTATATAATCTGAGGATTGAGCACTACATGACATATTAATCATTGTAGCAACCGTCTCCTTTAATTTGTCTCTAGTTTGAACATGGCTTCAATCAGTTCCATATCTCAATCCTGCTTTAATATTACATTACAAAACCCAATATTAGAAACATTTCCAAATTCGTTTCAATAACAAGAAGAACAAGTGTTACTAAGTTTACCTGCATTGAAACCCGCGAATTAATGCTTATATATAAGCCTGAAAATACCTTATGTTATTGTTGTTATCCACTCTATCTCACAAGCCACTGAATATTGCTTATATATACAACTGTATTAGCAAATATACTATCATGAGATATGGTCTCTCATATTACCCCACAACTTCACATCCACCCACCTGGGTCTGAGATACAGTGAAGGGTATTATTGAGTTTGAGTCGGAGACTCCGATATTGAAATTTGGAATTCTTTTTCATTTCTTCACAAGAAGGCTTTGGAATTACTCTTGGTTTTTCTTGCACACTTTCTTGATCAAACAAGATTGCAATTAATTAGGAAAACTCTCTAGAGGGTTCATATTACACAATTATGAATCCACAACTACCACGACAAGGAGCTTGTCCAGCTTGCA
Organism: Dalbergia cultrata; assembly: GCA_031216105.1. NCBI lineage: Eukaryota > Viridiplantae > Streptophyta > Magnoliopsida > Fabales > Fabaceae > Dalbergia > Dalbergia cultrata. The sequence goes on from CM062344.1 coordinate 66,931,627, forward strand.
AATACCAAAGACGAAGATGCGGTTCAGATTGCATCTTTGCCCTCCCCTTCCCTGATGATCCTGTTGTCTATGCTGACATTGACAAGTTATTTGGTCGTGCAACTACTGAAAGAATGTTTCAGGTATTGGAATATTCTTCAAGAAATAATGATCATATTTTATAGTGTTGTTTAATTTATTGATTGTGTTTGTTCCATATATGTTCATCTTCTTTCTTCTGTGCATTCAATTGTTAACAATGCAAGATCCTAATTAAACACACGCAAGCCTGATCTTTTCCAACTTATACATCGCTCTTATTGCGCCCAAGAATTATAATACATGCATGCTCTTTATTCTTTGATTTGTGGGGCATGCATAACTTCCTGAAATGATGATTGTAAGTAACCATTGAGCAAGAATTTTCATTTTTCAGTCTTTAATGTATGTAAACTTTAGGGGGTAAAAAAAAAAAAAAAGAGACACTTTTCTGATTATAAATTGAGATATTAATGTTTTCAGCAAGCCGAACCTGAGTTACAAGAAGATTTAGTAAAATCAGTATGTTGGGAAGCTCGAATATGGAGAAGACGATCACCTTTTATCGGTTGTTTAGGTTATATAAATTGGCTTCAAGAACAAATCACAAAAACAAGCACAGAACTTGCTGCAGTGCGTCGTTGGATTGAGGTAATGCGACGGCAGCAGCAGCAACAACATCAAAACTTGCATGCAAATCAACAACATGCTGCGCCACATGCTGGTGGAAATGATGATCAGTGATCACCATATATATATATGCATGCATGCTTCGTCCTGCAGCAACTAGTGTAGAGGCAAGCCATTTTTAAATTTAGATGAATGGCTTGGTTTCTTCTATTTTGAAACTATGCTTCTAATAATAATAATATCTTTTTTTTTCTTTCTTAATTTCCTCTATTCATGAAGGAAGATCGGAATTAGAGCACACTCTTGGGATGCTGTGATATATGACATGCCGATTGTGATAAGTTGTTGTGGCAAATTGATTCAGTTTGGTTTCAACTTTGCTGTAATATTCAGATATGTAATTGATGGTTTTGGTTACTTGTGTATCAGCTAGGTTGCAGTTAAATTGATGTAAGGAAATTTGTAAATTACAATGTACACACTTCACAACTCAGATGAATACAGTTGTTTCTGTTTCTCATTAAACACCTCTTACTCGTCTCAGTTTTTTTGTCATATCACAGTAGCAGTTCCTTCGTAGGAAATGAAAATGTTGCTTCATGAGTATGTGGTTACTAACAGATTTTGGATGTATAATTGTACAAGTTTTTGTGAACTGTATGAAAGAAGATTTAATTTGTAGACTCATTTTATATTTTGATAAATCTTAAATTCCTTTATGACACATCTCATATGCTTGATTTTGATGTTTAGGATATCATCACGGATTTTAATATTTGAGGTTGGACCAGAATATTTGACTTTAGATTATTTAACGAAGAATGATCATTTGGTCCTAAAAGATTATGTCACTAATAAAAGAAACTATATTTATCTTTAATCTTCAAAAGATTTTTTTTTAATAAAATTATCCAAATATTAACTGAACTTTATTTTTGTTGACAGATGTGATAATATTTTATATATTATGTCAAGTTTGCATATAAAACCACTATTTTAATTGCAAAATATCACATCTTTGAAAAAAAATAGTCCCTGTTAAACCAATTTAATATTTCATAATAATAATAATTAATGTTGAACCATTATATTTTTTTTGTTCCAAAAAAAAATTAGAAAATTACGTTTTGAAGAAATATAATAAAAATTATTTTAGTGGGTGTTATGATAGACATTCTTGACAATAACCACTCTTCACGTTTTATTAGAAAATTTTCTTTAATGCAATTTTTTTTAAGGAAACAAATAATGAATTATCCACCTTTAAATTTTCTAGGTTGTCCATTAAATTAAATTAAGGGTGAATACATTTGTAGTATTTAGTGGCTATATAAAAATTTAAAAATTAAATTATTAGTAAATATTTTTTTAGAAATGAATTAATTATTAATTATATTAATAATATTGAGTTTTGATAAAATTATATTTTTTAATATAATAAGTAATGTTGAACTATTATTTTTTAACACGAAAATGAAAAGACGTTTTGTACTTCTTCCAGCAAACTGATCTCTCTGTCCGAGTCTTATCTTTTTTTTTTTAAATATTAAACTTATCCTTTTTCTTCTTTTTCCATCAATTCTTGATTTTTTTTTTCTGGTTTTGAGTGTTGACAAATGCGAACTTTTTTTTTCTCTTGTGCTAGCGTTTATAAATTATGTGATTTTTTTTCTAGACGTGCTAAAGCATATCCCTTTTTTCCCCCTCTTTCTACCAAGTGTATTCCATGTATTGCACATGTATGCTTAATTTTAGATAATAAAAAATTTAAAACATAAATTAAAAGCAAGTCATAAATGTTCAAATTACTAAGAGATGTACATAATTAATTCAGCAAGAATTCAAAGAATGTAGATCAAAAGAGTAAAAGTAGTTGAAATTATTAAGCAAACGTGCACAGTTAATACAAAAAATATTTAAAATATTTGAAAACGAGATGACATGTGTTCTTCAATAGAGAATAATCAATTTACGTTCAAAAGATATCTAATTTAAATAAATAGGGAATCTTATTTTCAGCTTTTTGTCGTAGCAATGTGAATTTGTGACAACATTGCACAATTCGGATTCTGAAATTGTTCCTTTCGTTATCCAAATTCTGGTCATTGTTTCAATCATACCATCTTTTTTAAAGTTGATGGTGGACACAGCTTTTTCACCTTTTTGTGTACAAATAAGTGTAGAATTTAGTTACATAACTGAATCTAACGAACACATTTTTCATATATAATCAATTATCTTGTTACGAATATTCACAACATTAAATAAAACATAATTAGAAATTTTAATTATTTATTTGTCATACATTCAAAAAGATGTCTAAAATATACGTACAAAACACAGTTTCCAAAATACTTATAATTGCTGAGAAAAATGTTGCATTGCGAATTGCTCCAATTAGAGAAATAAAAAATAAGAACACAATTATAACATAAGAATTAAAGTGTAAAACTTTAAAATTGGAGAAAAACTCATTGCAAAATGATAATAAAAGAATAATACTATGTGAAAATTCTTATAAGATATAAATTGTTCTCAAACACCCACATCTCTAATATACACACTCTTCTAAGTAAATATCTAAACTACATCTTACAATAATAATAGAGAGAATAAAAAAAAAGTTAAGTACAGGCTTAAAATATTTAGGATTAGAGTAAATTAAAACAAAGGACTTGTTTCTATATATATAGGCTTTACAACTCTCTTCCTTTGCAATAACTTGTGCCCAAGCTATTATGTATGTCAATAAAAAAAACTAACAGCAAACAACAAGAATAATTAAAAATATAATTCATATCGGCTAGGCAATTCTCCTTAAAATTTCAAACATGTATATAAGAATAAGCAATTGATATTATTGATGTAAAAACTTTTTCCTCCCTCTCTACACGTCTATCTACAATACTAATATTAATTTAGGTGACTACATTTTGATCATATAATGATTATAAATCTAGATTAATTTAGATTATTATTACATGTTACTTTGTTACAACGGTTGATTTTAAATGGAAACTTGATTTATAACCAATTTACATATTGATACTAATTTTGTAATCGGTATGGTTTGATATAATAATATATAATTATAAATTGATACTAATATTAATATTAATTTTTGTAATATGGTCCAATTTGATACAATAAGGCCTAATTTGATATTGAAACTAAATTTGAAATTGATACACTACTCAAATCTATATTTCCATATGTCAATTTCTCACAATTTCTATTTTTGAAAATTTATTTTTGCCTTTTAAAATGGAAAGTGCATTTCACAATTCAAAATCATATTTTAATCTTCACATTTTGCATATTTATAATAATAATGCCAATCATTAGATTCAATTTCATATTTGAAAATGCATGCACAATCTTTTGTTAAAAAGTCTTTAAAATTCAAATATAAAATCTGAGGGAAAAAAACTCACATGGAATTTTAAAAAGGAGATATATATGTACATCAACATTATAATATAGATTAATAATTAGTAATTATTAATAATATCATCATTATATTCCGACCTTTGCTGTTTTGGAAATCTACTCTAAATTTGTGTTTTTTCCTTTTTTTTGTCTCATCCATGCTTTGATGCTATGTTTTTCTTATTTTTTTGTTTAATAGTTTTGTCTCTAATTCCATGCCTTTTTCCGATGATTTGTATTTCAATTTTTTTTTTATCCATTACCTTGTATTTGGTATGCTGGTGGACGGTGAGCAAAAGAGACTTCTTAGTATCACCAGCAACAATTGAGGATTCATGGTAGAAGATCTATGAAAATCACTTGTTGGAGGGGAGTAGTGATTTATCACGATGAAAAGACAAAGGTGATGGATAGTGTTTTTTTTTTCTTTTGTCTTTGTATCTATTATAGTAAAACTGCTATTTTATCTTATATTCCTTATTTTTTAGTTTCTTTATTTCCCTCACTTTTTTTTGTCCGTATTTTTTTTCACCCCCTTTATTGGTTTTTATTTTATATTATTGATTAGTATATATAGTTTACAAAGAATGTGTGGCTGATTGTAAAGGAAGAAATTGTTGGTGGTGTTACCAGCTATGTCCCCTTTAATTTTGTTTGTAGTTTTTATCAATAACTCATGTAATAAAACATATAAAAGAAATTATGACTATTTAAATCCTTATGTAGTTTATTTGAAAATACTTATTTAATTTATTTACTTGATTTAATTTAACAATCAGTTGAAATTATAATATTTTTCACATATATAGTTTAACATTAAATAAATTAATAAGTATTGAATAATTAAACTATAAATTGGAATAAATGTAAATATTTATTTACTTTACTTTATTTTATTTTCAAATTATTCTAATGAGAAAATAATGTATTTGAAAGTGCACAAAATTTCTTTTAAAATGAATCACAACTTAATAATGAAAAGTTTATAGAGTCAAATTATATATATTTTCATTTTTTTTATGACATTGTAAAGTATATTTTATTATGTATTGTTGAGAATAATTTTTGCTATATATATATATAAAGGAAGATGAATTCCTATGAAAGAGTTTATAAATAAATATGATGGATAAATTTCATGTGTAAAATTATTCTATGAAAATCTCCACACCAATTTTTTCCCAACAAAAATTACTCTAGCATATTAAAGAATATGAAGTGCTTGAGAAACACATAAATTTTTTGTTTTAATTATTTAATTCCACTTAAACAAGTGGACTTTATATCCTAATTTTTTAATTTAATTTATTTAATCATTGTTAAAAGTTAAAATAATGTGGTCAAAGAAAAAGGGGTAGGAAGGATATATATATATATATATATATATATATCCGAATGAATTTTTTTAATAAATTAGTGGGGTAGGAGGATTGCATTCACTTTTTCTAGCATCACTTTAAAATTTTAAAAATATTTATTATAAAGAGAATTACATTTTCAATAACGAAGCAATAGATGAATTTGATTTAGATAATTTTTTTAAATGTTATTTATTATTTCAATAATAGTTTTATAATTATACTTTTTCTAAACTATTATTTCACCTAAAGCTGAGTGTTTTTGTATAGATGCATCCTATAATAACATAATTATAATGAGTCTTATATATGTAAATATTAAAAATTTTACATATCTAAAATACAATATAAATTCTTTTTATCTTATACTTTTAAAATTTTATATGCAAATTAGTCTTAATTTTTAGAACCCCGTGCATATATTAAATTATAATCATTACTGGAAGGGTTATATAAATGAGAGCATATATTAAAATAAAAAATTACTATAAAAATATTGTTGATCAATATCTATAAATAAGAAGTATGTTAATATTTGAGAGTAAATGAGAAATTCCTTTATATGTAGTATGTAGTTGTTTCGTATTCCTTTATAAGTATTTTTAAAAACATTTATTATTATTTTTTATCATGAAATATTATAGTTTATCAATTCCAAACCTCACGTGCGAGTATTATGTAATCCATTATATAATTATCTGCCCCATTATTATTTTTTTTTTTTCTGAAATTGGATTAATTCAATAATGTGATGAATTCATTCATTTAAAAATATCGGAAATTAGATTTGAGGAAATTAAGAGCAGGCTTTTTTTTTTTTTAGGGGGTAACCAAATAAATAGTAGTATAGGTAGCTCTAGGATTGGGCCCATTTCCAATTTCTTTCCTTTTTGTTTTTGGCACAATTTTGTTTTGAAATGAAATAAATCAGTTGTCTTACCGTACTGCCTTTGAAGTCATGGGCTGTTCGACCAAAAACAAAAGTCATGGGCTCCTTTTTGAAATGTATGACAAAGTTGTGGCTGCTAGCATGTAACAAAACTATAGGCAGTTGTCGAGACCCAAAAAAAAATGGGGTGGATTTAATGACTTCACAGATTTCGACCAAAACTGACCCAAAAAAAAAAAAGACTTCATGGTTTCGGTAGTCGGTACTGTTCTTGGACCCATTCTATCCCTATTTGATTCTGATATTAAAAATTTAGCCAGAATCCCTTCAATTTAGATTAAGATATATTTTCAGGTTCATCACAGTTTGACAAATGGCTCCCCAAAAAACTAAGTTGAAAAATCAAACTAAAGCAGTTGTCAATGAGTTGAAAAATGAAAAACCAAGTACAAGAGTCAACTTCCATTAGTTAAATTTTCATTACCAACTTCTATAATAAGTGTGTGTATCTATATATACATATATACATATATATATATATATATATATATATATATATATTAATTAAGATTGGGATATGCATGGGATTCATTGAAGCCATGTTCACGTAGATATACATAAAGTCAATTAATATATATTTTATATTTTAGTTATAATATGTTCGTGACTTTATGTATATCTATATGAACATGGCTGCATATAGATATACAATATTACAGTATGAATCATATAATAGAAGCATCTCCAAATTCGTTTCAATAACAAGAAGAGCAAGTTCTAGCTAGTTTGCCTGCAAATTGTCTCTTGGAATAACTTTTTCTTCAAAAGCAGCCTTTAATGTGGTAATTACTCTTGTTTTTCTTGCATTCACAGTACTTTCTCGATCAAACAAGATTAGATTATATTGCATGCAAGGAAATATCCACAATTAACTAATATGGGTCCCCAACGACAAGAGGAGGAAGATCATCTTGTCCGGCTTGCTCCCATAAAGGGCAACATTGCAAACCAGATTGCATCTTTTGCTCTCTGCTTCTCTGATCCTGCTGTCTTTGCCAACGTTCACAAGTTATTTGGTTATGCAAATACTGTAAGACTGCTTCAGGTTGGTGTGTACTGGTGGATTATTCTTCAAGAATTAATGATCATATATTATTGTTATCTTATGTTTGTTCAATATATGATCGTCTTCTTTTCTTTTGTGCAATCAATGGTCAAGCATGTTCTTATGCGACTGCAATTGTTAACAAGATTAAATTACTTAAACACACACAATCATGATCTTTTTGCGCCCAAGAATTAATACATGCCCTTTATTCTTTGATATATGTGGGGCATGCATGACTTCCTGAAATGATGATTGTAAGTTGTAACCATTGCTATAGATTGTTTCACCTGGTAATGATTCCCTATAGATCATGGAACACTCATGAACGAGCAAAAATTTTCATTTTTAAATCTTTAATGTATGTAAACTTTAGGAAAAGCACTTCCTGATTTTACATGATTTTAATGCTTGCAGAAAGTCGAACCTGACTCACAAGCAGAAGCAGCAAAATCAATAACTTGGGAAGCTCAAATGTGGAGAAGATCCCTGCTCCTGGTTGTTCAGCTTATCGAACTTTGCTTGAACAGCAAATCACACAAGAAGTGAAAGAACTTTATGCAGTGCGTGGTATGATCGAGGAACATCGAGGGCAGCAACATTTAACCTTGCATGGAATTGGAATGCAGCATGATCTTCCCAACAACAATAGCCTTCCAGATGCCGGTGGAAATTATCACCATATGCATGCTTCTTCTTCAACTAGTCCTGCGGCAACTAGTGTGGAGGTAAGCCATTTTGTAATTAGGTGAATACCTCGGCTTCTTCTATTTAGAAACTATGTTTCTTATAATATATATGCCTTTTATCTTCATAATTTTCCTCTATTCTTGCGGGAAGGTCGGAATATGCAGTATCTGAATCAGAATCATGAAAGCAGGCCCCCCAAGAGTGGTGGCTCGGGGGGGGGGGGGGGGGTGTTACACTCATAAGATGATGTAATGACATGCTGATTGTGACAAGTTGACAAGGCAAATTGATTCAGTTTTGGTTACAATTTAGCTTTAATATTCAGATATGTAATAGATGGTTTGGTTTGCTTGTTGTATATCAGTTAGGTTGCAGTTAATTAATATAAGGAATTGTATAAATTACAATGTGCACACTTCATAACGTAGATGAATGCAACTGTATCTGTTTCTCATCAAACAGCTTTTTCTCCTCTCATTTTTTTTTTGAGTCTGAAATGTATGAAAAATAAATTAGCAGGTTCTTTTTTCTGTTTTGATTCATCTTAAATTCCTCTTAAGGTTGGACTGGTATATTTGGCTTTAGATTATTTAAATGTTGACCAATATAATGTGGAGTGTATGAGGTGGAATTTTGAAGCAGTAGAATGTAAATGTTTAATTGTTTTAAAGACCGGTCCAATTTGCTGCCATTTTCTAGTCTCTACATGTTTGTGTGTGCACTGTGCACACAAATATCATAAAATTGTGCAAGAAATAGTGAGTTGATATCAATTTTTTTTTTGAAAAAAAGGCTCTTTAAAATTTTAAGCAAGTATACAAAGAGTAAAAGAATTAAATTCATATTATTTATATATTAAGCAACTGTTTTCATATTCATAAAACTCATTATATAATCTGAGGATTGAGCACTTCAAGACATATATACTCATTAATCCTTGTAGCAACCGTCTCCTTTAATTTGCCTCTAGTTTGAAAATGGTTTCAATGAGTTCCATATCCCAATCCTGCTTTAATATTACATTACAAAACCCAATATCAGAGGCATTTCCAAATTCGTTTCAATAGCAAGAAGAACAAGTGTTAATAAGTTTATCTGCATTAAAACCCACGAATAATTAATGCTTATATATAAGCCTGAAAATACCTTGTGTTATTGTTGTTATCCACTCTATCTCACAAGCCACTGAATATTGCTTGTATATACAACTGTATTAGCAAATATACTATCATGAGATATATATGATCTTTCATATCACCCCACAACTCCACATCCACCAACCAGCTGGCTCTGAGATAAAGTGAAGTGTATTATTGAGTTTGAGTTGGAGACTCCGATATTGAAATTTGGAATTCCTTTTCATTTCTTCATAAGCAGGCTTTGGAATTACTCTTGGTTTTTCTTAGGAAAAGTCTTTAGAAGGTTCATACTCCACATTTTATGAATAGACAACGACCACGACGAAAAGCTTGTCCAGCTTGCAAATACCAAAGACGAGAATGCAGTCCAAAATCTCCAGATTGCATCTTCGCCCTCCACTTCCCTGATGATCCTGTTGTCTATGTTGACATTCTTGACAAGTTATTTGGTCGTGCAACTTCTGAAAGAATGCTTCAGGTATTGGAATATTCTTCAAGAATTAATGATCATATTTTATAGTACTGTTTAATTTAATTGTGTTTGTTCCATATATGTTCATCTTCTTTCTTTTGTGCATTCAATTGTTAACAATGCAAGATCTTAATTAAACACGCACAATCATGATCTTTTCCAACTTATATATTGTTCTTCTTGCGCCCAAGAATTATAATATGCCCTTTATTCTTCGATGTGTGGGGCATGCGTGAATTCCTGAAATGATGATTGTAAGTAACCATAGAGCAAAAATTTTCATTTTTCAGTCTTTAATGTACGTAAACTTTAGAGGCCAAAAAAAGAGACACTTTTCTGATTATGCATTAAGATTTTAATGTTTGCAGCCAATCGAACTTGAGTTACAAGAAGATTTAGTAAAATCAATTTGTTGGGAAGCTCGAATGTGGAGAAGACGATCGCCTTTTATCGGTTGTTTAGGTTATAGAAATCGGCTTGAAGAACAAATGACAAAAACAAGCATAGAACTTGCTGCAGTGCGTCGTTGGATTGAGGTAATGCGACGGCAGGAGCAGCAACATCAAAACTTGCATGCAAACCAACAACATGCTCCTCCACATGCTGGTGGAAATGATGATCAGTGATCACACACACACACACACACACATATATGATTGCATTGCTATTTGATAATATCAACACTAAATAGAAGTTTCTAGTGTTTTCTATGACTAGGCCTTTATAGAATTGTGTAGGAAATTAAAAAAAAGCAAGAAACTTCTAGACTAGATATTACACTAGAATATTCTTGAAACTTGTAGATAAAGCATGAGTCTTTGAATAGCAAGCCTCTAGAAATGAGTAGTTTCTAATAGAATAGGAGAAAAACCTAGAAACTACTCTATGCTCCATCATGACCAACATGCAAAGCCTATAAATAGGCTTGAAGAGCATTTACGTATTTGTTTGTGAGAAGCAAGTGTGTAGTCAAAGTGAGTGAAAGCACAAGTGTTAATGTGTTCCAGTAGAGTGCTCTATTGTATATATACAGTGCAAAATTATGCAATAAATCATAAAGAGAGTTGTAATCTAAGTGTCTCCTTGCTCAACAATTTGGCATCAAAGCTTGACAATCTGGGATCCCTTCAAGTGGGAGAATTATTAGTTCTAGAGGAGCTCTTACAAAATCACAGTTTAGGACTGTGACACTATTGGTCTGGGACTAAATCAGTGGTTAGAAAATTTCATCAAGTCACTATGCTGGATATCCAAGTGGTTGATAGAATTAGAAACCTCAATGTCCCGAATTATAATACATGGCAAACATGTATGGAGTCATATCTTGAAGGCCATGATCTTTGGGAGGTTGTTAGTGGTAGTGACCACCCGACCTTCTACAAATGAAATTGAGGCACTGCAGCAGTGGAAAGTTAAAGTAAGGAAGACGATGTTTGCACTCAAGACCACGATGGAGGACAAAATGCTGGAGCACATAAGGAAGACATCAATGTCGAAGGAAGCATGGAACACATTTGCAACACTATTTTTGAAGAAGAATGACACGAGGTTGCAACTTTTAGAGAAACTGCTATCAACAACACAAGGATACTTGACGATCAACCAATATTTCACCAAGGAAAAATCTATGTGCCAAGATATTTCTGAGCTAGATCTCAATAGTATTCTGATTAAGACATGAAGAGAATTATTATTCATGGTCTTAGACCAAAACATAAACGTTTTATTGCTTCAATTCAAGGATAGCCTATCCAACCTTCCCTTTTACAATTAGAAAATTTGTTGGCTGACTAAGAGGCATTAGCTAAACAAATGGCTAGTGTATCAGTGAAGAGTGAAAAAGAAGCGCTTTTCACTGGTAGAAGAAAGAGAAAAGGGAAGCCACATTTTAGTCAGAATTTAAATAACAAGAATGTGAAGTCGAGGAATAAGCAAGTAGGAGATGCTCGACATTGAAAGTAAAAGAAACGATATGGTGCCTACTTCAACTTTGGAAAGCAGGGACATCTTGCATGAGATTGTTGGCTTAAGAAGAAGGTGGCAGAGAGCAACACTGCAAATTCAAGTCATCAAATAGAAGAAGACAATGATGTTGAAGAAGAATGGGATACGTTTGCTTCACTAGCAATCGAAGAAGGCGTTTGCTAAAAAGGAAGAAATCAATTTTGACAAGACTAATAGAAAGCTTGTGGACTCATCAAAATGTAGAATTGGCACTTGCAGTAAGAAGCCAGCTAGTTGTTGATTGTAATAGGGATTGTATTATAAACTCAAGATGCTCCAATCACATGACAAATGATAAGGAAAGGCTGGAAAACACAATAGAGTACAAAGGTAATCGAGTTGTGGTAAGGACAGACAATTCAAGGTTTCTAATCACTCATATTGGGGAAACAGTTATCTCACCTTGCCGCAGTGATAATCAGGTACACTTACATAATGTCTATAATATACCTGGAATGAAGAAAAATTTACTTTCAGTATCATAAATAACGAAGTCAGGGAAGTATGTGGTATTTGGCCCAAAGGATGTCATAATAGGATAAAAATTATTAGGACACCTGCATTGAAGAGGGAACATTTGGAGTTAATCTATGTAATGTCTATAGAATCTGCTTACATAGAAAAGATTCAAAAGACCAAGACAATTGATTTGTGGCATGCACGCCTTGGGCATGTGAGCTATCACAAGTTGAAGATGATGATGAAGAAGATAATGTTCAAGGGTCTCCCTCAATTAGAAGTGCGAGAAGACGTCAGGATATCAATATGGTAAGGCTTATCAACTTCCATGCGAAAATTCTAAGTTCTAAGCTAAAGAGCCATTGGAGATAGTTCACTCAAATATACTTGGACCAGTTAAACAACCTTCAATCAGCAGATATTGTTACATGGTGACCTTCATAGATTATTACTCAAGGGACGTATGGGTCTACTTTATAAAGGAAAAATTTGAACATTATCAAAATTCAAAGAGTTTAAAGAGAAGGTTGAAAACGAAGTTGGAAAGAAGATTCAATGCATTTGCATAGACAATAGAGGAGAATATATTTCAAAAAGATTCTATGATTTCTTGAAGGAGTATAAAACATGAAGATAGATAACATGTCCAAACACTCCTCAACAAAATGGCATAGTAGAGAGAAAAAATCATCACTAGCTGTGATTTGTAGAAGCATGTTGCATGCCAAAAATATCCCAAGTAGACTTTGGGACGAATGCATGAAGACTGCAACACATGTGATAAATCGACTTCTACAAGCCAAGTTAAGGATTGTGTCACCATTCGAGAAGCTATATAAGCTCAAACCCACGGTGATTCATTTTTGGGTATTTGGATGTGTTTGCTATGTCTTTGTGCCAGACCACTTGAGGAGCAAAATGGACAAAAAGGTTATTCGCTGCATCTTTATGGGATATGATAGTTAAGAAAAGGATGGAGATGTTGTGATCCATAACAGACAAATGTTATACATTAAGAAATGTCCCACAATAGGCAAATGTTATACATCAAGAAATGTAATGCTCGATGAGACCTCCTCTTAGTGGTCACCACAACAGGTAATTCTACTCAACTCTAAAAATGTTAAAGGCGTGATCAAAGAGAAAATGGGGGAGCAAAAAGAAAAGGAAGAATTACAGGCTCTATGTCCAAGCAAGGTGTAGAGACATACTTAGAGCCCTTGGAAAAATGGAGTTCATCAAATGGAATGAGAAGAGCCTGAACAAAAGAAAGAGAAGAAGTCGAAGAATAACCACTACTCAAGAGATCTACAAGGCAAAGAAAGTCTAATCCAAAGTATGCAAATGTTGTGGAGATCATGGAAGAAAATGAGTCTATAACCTATGAAAATGCCTCACAGAAGGAAGAATGGCTCAAGGCAATGGAAGAAGAAATCTAGGCACTTGAACAAAATCAAATATGGGAGTTGGTGCTGAGGCCAAGAGATATAAAGCCCATATCTTGTAAATGGGTTTATAAAATCAAGACCCGTTCAAATGGCTCAATAGAAAGGTACAAGGCTCGCTTAGTCGCACGAGGCTTCTCCCAACAATGCAAGTTCGATTATGATGAGACATTCAGTCCAGTCACAAAGATTACTACTGTGCGTGTTCTAATAGTATTCATAACATACAAATCATGGAAGCTTTGCCAAATGGACGTGAAGAATGCCTTTCTACATGGAGAAGTCGATCGCGACATATACATGGAGCACTCAAGAGGATTTGAAAGCAAAATCCATCCTCTGCAAGCTAAGAAAGGCATTGTACAGGGTAAAGCAACCACCCATAGCATGGTATGGGAAGATAGGAGAGTTCCTGGTTCAGAGTGGATATTGTTTGACGCCATATGATTCGAGCTTATTTGTCAAGGTACGTGAAAGCAAACTAGCAATTGTATTGGTATATGTAGATGATTTGATCATCACAGAAGACAACATAAAAGAAATTCATGAAACAAGGGAGAATATGTCTGTCCACTTCCAAATGAAAGAGCTTGGAGAACTAAGGCATTTTTTGGACTTGAAATGGATCACACTAAAGAAGGATTATTCATGTACTAACAAAAGTATGCAAAGGATCTCTTATAGAGGTTTGGCATGCTTGACTATAAGCCAATATCAACACCAATGGAAATTAACGCCAAACTCTATGCTCATGAAGGGAAAGATATAGAATATGCAACTATGTATCCATAGTTGGTGGGAAGTCTTATCTACCTAACATTAACAAGGCTGACCATTTCATACACTATCGAAGTGGTGAGCATATACTTGCAAAATCCAAAGAGACTGCATCTTGAAGCTGTTTGAAGGATCATAAGGTATGCCAAAGGAACAATTGACTATGGTATATTTTACAAAATGGGTGATGAATGTGAAATGGTTGGGTATTATGATGCAATTATGCGGGAGATAATGATACTCGTCGATCAATTACTGGGTACGTATTCACCTATGGATCTAAAGCAATATCATGGTGTAGCAAGAGCCAACTGATGGTTTCACTGTCAACAACAAAAGCAAAATATAGAGCAATAGTGAAGGTGGCACAAGAATGCACATGGTTAAAGCAGTTGGTGAAGGATTTACATCAACTAATTAAAGGTGCAGTTCTACTATACTACGATAACAAGTCAGCAATTCAATTGGCAGAGAATCCAGTGTTTCATGCAAGAACAAAGCATGTTGAAGTATACTATCTTTTTTTGAGAGAGAAGGTTTTGAATAGAGAAATATGAATGAAGCACATTAACGCTGGGGAGCAAATTACTGACATCTTCACAAAAGGATTGAGTAGCCTCAAATTTTCATAATTTCGCAAACAACTTAGAATGCAAAGGAGATTTACTGCTGAGGGGTTTATGTGAAAATATCAACACTAAATAGAAGTTTTTAGTGTTTTCTATGACTAGGCCTTTATTGAATTGTGTAGGAAATTAAAGAAAAGCAAGAAACTTCTAAAGTAGATATTACACTAGAATATTCTTGAAACTTGTAGATAAATCACGAGTCTTTGAATAGCAAGGCTCTAGAAATGTGTAGTTTGTAATAGAATAAGAGAAAAACCTAAAAACTACTCCATGCTCCATCATGACCAACATACTGTAATACCCGGTGTATACGTGTCAGTAGATAAATTCTGTACGACCTTAAGGTCCCCCGGGACCCACCTATGTTGCCAGGTCTGAGATTTCACTAAGTCTAGAGCCCCACACCTCCTTGGAGGGCTATATGATAAAGTTACATTCTTGGGATCAAAAGTCCCGGTAATTGCTCTCCAAAGAGAAATGAATTGGAGAGTGATTTTTAATCAATTTTAGGAAATCTCTAGATGTTTCATTTTTTGCCCCCAATTTTAGAAAATTGTGAGAATTTCAAAATTTGAACTAGAACTTAAAAATGAGATTTTAATTGGTTGAAGTTTTGATTTTTTAGATATTTTATTTGAATCCAAATAAGGGATATTTCCTTATTTATATTTATATTTTAAAGTTAATGGAATTAATAAATAAGTGAGTATAGAGTCAACCATGTGCCACATGATAGCAAAAATACATAAATTGGGTTTTAATGTCATCGTTATAGACCGCTATAGCGGTCACAGGAGAGTAAATTCATGATTTGTTCATTCTGAGGACTGCTATAGCGGTCATAAGTGAAATGATCGAGATGGTCGGGGGCGCAAGGGCGCTTATGACCGTTATAGCGGTCCCCTGAAATGTAACAACGTAAAAAATAATGTAGTATCATTTAAAGAACCCCTTTCCCTATAAAAACCTTATCCATTCGTGAAGTGACCCCCAAAGGCCGAAACCCTCATCACAAACTCTTTCCCTCACATTTTCTCTCAACCCCATTCAAATCTATCTTTCCTCAAGCTTCAAAGTATGTGTTTGTTAATAGATTTTGGTCTTTTTTCTTCCATTTCCTTCATGTTCTTAGTATGGGTCATTAGTTTCCCTCATTGTTGTCAAGTGGGGGTGCTCTCCCAATATTGTTAGGATTATTTTAGAGCTATCTAGATGTTATTAGAGACTAATCTAAAGTTTTTATTGATTGTTATAATCGACATTGGTGTCCTCCCGGTTCCCCGAAGCTCAGTTGGTGTTGACACTATCTCTTCCTCCCCTTCCAGGTGAGTGGGTTTGACCCCATTGCCTTAGTTGTATTATTATGAGTAAATTTTTGCATTATGATTATTAAATATGAAAGTAGGGATGAGATTATGATTTTATCCATTATGTTGAAATAACAAAAACTATGATTTTATGATAATGACTTGAAAGAAGTATATTTTAGAAAATCATGGGACTATGATTATTAAGTTGTGTGCTATGGAAAATGTTTTGCATGTTTTAGAAGAGATTTATTAAAGAAATTATATGATTTAAAGAGATTTATGATAGTATAAAGTATATGTTATGGATTTATGATTTTGCCATGCTTTAATAAGACTTGGTATTTTATTAATCGGTTTATTGAAATGTTAAGCCGAGCTAAGTTAAGGAATATATGATTTAGTAGGTTGCTATTTTATTAACTATGTTTTAAGTGTTTACGATATCACTATGATTTAAGATTTTAGATTTCAGACTATGTTTTAGATTACCCAGTTAAAATACATTGGGAGAATGTTGGATAGAGTATGATTTAATTTTATGAATAGAAATGCATATCTTGATTTTAGAGTTTTTATGATTATGAATCCTTTTATTTTGAAGTATGATATCATAATTATTAAGTTATGAAAATATGTTAGTTTCATATGAATTTAGAACTTCAATTTTATGGTACCAAAAGATATAGAATTCAGTATGATTCCTAGCAAATGCCATATACATATTTTGTGGCTTGAAATTGGAATACCTACAAGTGGTGAACCATTGGGCTCGATTCTCAGAGTCACAGTTATGCTAAAGTCAGATTATTAGAATTATATGAGTCCAGAACTCTCAGAGTACTAAGATTTAAGGGTTTGCATTCGTGAGAGACTGATCATCTACCCTTCAAATTTAAATGATTTTATATGTAACTAAATATTTTATGATTTCAAGAGTTATTACTTCTATAGAGTTTTAAACTCTAGAGCATAGCCTAATACAGAGTTTTAGAGAAATGATATGTTTTTATGATTTAGAGACTAGATTATAGATATAGAGAAGCAAACAGTGAGTTAACGGCTAGGAAAAATGATCGTTAACCTTCAAGTTGTCTTTAAGGGCAATCTCACATAGCAGAGATGGAACCTAGTTAGGTGTCCGATTTGGATCCTTGAGGAATTCTAGAGGTTAGAAAATTCGTTATGCCATGGTCGACATGCATAGCTAGAGAATGTACCGTAATGCAAATACATAACTAGAAATCCATGTTTCTCTATTAGTATACTGTTACTTATATTTTCGGAGATTATTTATGTTTTCAAAGAATATTTGATTTAAGAGTTATTATGTAAATATATGGAAAACGATTTCTAATTAGAGTAAGAATTTAGAGATGTTTTTCTATGAATTTATAAATAAAGCGGTATCTTTTCTATATATAGTTATGGATATGAATATCAAATGGTTTGTGATTGTTGCATGTATATGTATTATATTCCTTGGTTGTCCCATGTGGGTGATGGATGAGAGCTCACTCACTAAGTCCGTTGACTCACCCCTCTCCCTTCCTCCCATAGTTGCAAGTACAGGCGTCTTTCTGCCTCCAGCTTTGTAGACGCAATTGCTTCCAGTGGTAAGCCTTATTTTGAAGTAAGGTTTGTTTTAGGTTTCTATTAGTTTTAGAGGGCTTTAATAGATGTGCAGGCAGGATCCTATCCACGCATATAGTTTGATATATTATAGTATTTTTTAGATATTAAGCATGTAAATGAAATGTAAATTGTGATTAGAGATTTATGTGATGAACTAGAGATGAATTTGTAATTCAGTTTTCAAATATCAATGATTTTTTTAGGTTTAAGACAAATCCTTTATGATGAGACAATTATGAATCATAGATCAGCAAATTTGAATAAGAGTTTTCAGAGATTAAATTATTGAATATTTTCAGTTTATGAAATTGAGTATCATATTTTAATTAGAGAAAATGTTTATATTCCAAAGGGATCATATTTTAATTATTATATTTATTGATAAATTAAGCATACAGTGAGATTTAGCGATCACAAGGCTTACGCGGGGATGAGATTCCTCACGTGTTAATCATGCTCCCAAGGCGGGTCGTGACACATACAAAGCCGATAAATAGGCTTGAGGAGCATTTATGTGTGTGCTTGTGAGATGTAAGTGTGTACTTAAAGTGAGTGAAAACATAAGTGTTAGTGTGCTCTAGTAGGGTGCTCTAGTGTATAAAGTGCAAAGTTATTCAATGAATAATAAAGAGAGTTTTATTCTTAAATGCCTCCTTACTTAGCACTAGTGATGTTCAATTTTTATGAAATTTGACACAAATAATTTTTATAATAGATAATTGTAATTTAATGATTAATATTATAGGATGAAATATATATATATATATATATATATACACACACATAGTTTCAAATATGACATGCCTCCACACTAGTTGCAGCAACTAGTGTGGAGGCATGCCATATTTGAAACTATGCTTCTAATAATAATAAAAATATCCTTTTTTCTTCTTCTTAATTTCCTCTATTCATGAAGGATGATTGGAATTGGAGTACACTCTTAGGATGCTGTGACATATGACATGCATGCTGATTGTGATAAGTTGCTGTGGCAGATTGATTCAGTTTTGGTTGCAATTTTGCTGTAATATTCAGATATGTAATAGATGGTTTTGGTTACTCGTATATCAGCTAGGTTGCAGTTAAATTGATGCATGTAAGGAAATTTGTAAATTACAATGTACACACTTCATAACTCACAGATGAATACAGTTGTTTCTGTTTCTCATCAAACACCTTTTACTCAGTGTTTTTTTTTTTTCCAAATCAGAGAAGCAATTCTTCCGTAGGAAATGAAAATGTTGCTTCATGAGTGTTGTGGTTACTAACAGATTTTGGATGTATAATTGTACAAGTCTTTCTGAACTGTATGAAAGAATATTTGTAGGCTTATTTTATCTTTTGATAAATCTTAAATTCCTTTATGACACGTCTCTTATACTTGATTTTGGTGTTTAGGATATCATGACAGATTGTAATATTTGAGGTTGGACCGAAATATTTGGCTTTAGATTACCAGAGGGAAAATTACCATTTTGATCCAAAAGATTGTATCGTTGATAAAACATCTCTCAAAATAAATTATACTTCCTGTAGTTCTTAAAACATCTATTTTGTTTAACAAAGTCATCCAAATATCAACTAATCTTCATTAATTTTTGTTAATAGATGTGATTATATTTTATATTTTATGTCAAGTTCGCATGTAAAACCATTATTTTAATAAAAAAATATTACATATTTGAAAAAAAAAACCCATTTTACACCAATTTAATATTGTAGAATGATCATTTTAACTCTTAAAAGACTAGTTGACATTTGTGTATATCTATGAAACAATATGGATCTTTGAAGGGCCTCACATGAACATAGTTTTTTTTGTTAATTAGGCTATTTTGTTAGTGATATATTTTTTGGAACTAAAATTATAGTTCTCCTTTGGTTAATTGTTAACCATTGTAATATGTAGTGTACGAGGCAGAACTTTGAAGCAAGGGATGTTTACGTGATTACCAGTAATCACGCATGCTAGTAACTAAAATCAAATGGTTTTAAAAATGTTTGTATCAAAATCAATAAAAAAAAAAATTCATGGACCAAAATCAAAATTTATTAATCTTTTAAGAATTAAAACATATTTAAATCATAAATTAATTACAAATGCTTGTCGTATTTAGTGGCTATATAAAAATTTTAAAATGAAATTATTAGTAAAGGTATTTTAGAAATGAATTAATTATTAATTATATTAATAATATTAACTTTTGATAAAATTGTATTTTTATAATAATAATTAATTTGAACCATTATATTTTAACGAGAAATTTACCTAGGTCAATAATAATAAAAATAACCTAAGTCATTAAAAATTTACATGGCCATTAAACAGCATATATGAAAGTCAATTATATTTACTGGTATAACCATATGGGATTAAACAATGCAATGTAACAAAATCAAATTAAAATAAGTATTCATCAACTAATATTTAATTAAGAATAATAAATTAAATAAATACAAAGTTATTGTAAGTAAAAATATGAATTCGATAATAAATTATATTATACAGTATCGATTAATTTTATATTAGAGTAGATTACTTTTGAAAATTAAAACCAAAGTTTGATTCAATTCAATCAGTTTTTCGAAAACAAGAACCAATCTAAACCACTTTTTTTAATTATTAATTTCAATTTTTTTATTCAAATTAAACTTAAACACCCTAGCCATTAACAACAGAAGAGAACAAATCAATTATTTTCCCTATTGTATAGCCTATCCTTCTCTTCTTTTTTTTTTTATCGGTCCAGCTGATATAGCCTATCCCTAAATCTAAAGCTAACAGTTATATTGATCACTTCTTTCAAATAAATCACTTATGATTAGAGCAAAAGTTATAGTAAAAAATATTTATTCTCTATGCATATTGTATAAAATATCTTGTTAATTCACATTTCATTCAACCATAATTTCTATCATTATATAAGATGTGGATCTGGACTTTTGAGGTCCACCCTCGACTAATGATAGATAAAATGTGAATTGACATGATGTCTCATATAATATATATGTACATACAAATAATATAACTTATAATAATTTTTTTCCTTTAAAGATTTTTCAACCACACATTTACCCTCTCTGGTTCACAATATAAACCTATGCAAAGAAATTGAGGTGATGATTGAATCTTATTAATCTTTTAAACCATACATCTAACTGCTGAATTAACATCACTGGCAAGTTCCAATTTTCGGCCAAGGCAAGGACCATGGGAGTCATAGTTGATAGTGTGACCAACACAGCTGTCTCTGTCTCAATTTCGAAATAAAATTGAAAAATGATGGTCGGTTAGAAACAGCTGAAAGAGACTTTTTTTCAATTAATTGTGTAATCACAGTCAGAAAATAAACTCGTATTTCATAATACTTTATTTGGCTCAAGTCACTTACCTGTATTTGTGTCAGTTGGGTACAATTTGAAGTGTTATGGCTGTGCAATGACAGGAGCAAGGATTTTTGCATAGCGGCAAATGACCAGAAAGGTCAATGGAGGTAAACAAAGTCAGCTAGTAACTTGGTTTGGTTTTAAACTTTCGTGGGGGTGAGATAATGGATTATTTTATATCCACTCACATATAGAAGTTACAACAATGTGCAGTTCATGCCCCAAATTAGTGGCACACTTGATGCAGTGCATAATTAGAACTCATGTCTCCTAAGTCAATATGACGTCGTTAAGAAATCCTCATAACTCCTCAATGAATCCGGTTTAATTTTGATTTGTTTTTCTCATATGGGTATTTCTCCTTTTTTTTTTCACTCCCTAATATTCTCATAATTTGCCAAATGGTACTTAAAACAGAACAAGCAAAATTTAGTCGAGCTTGAATATAATCTGATTTTGGACTTTTTATGAAGTCTTCTTTTTAGGGGACACAAACAAGGGGAAAGAGAGAGAGGACAAAATGTGATTGTGCTGAGGCACAAAAGTAAAGGAACTCACCAATCAGTAAAAAATAGAGAAATTATGAAATTAGTGCGGCTTCTGTTTCAAAAAAATAAATATAAAAAAAAGAGTACATTACGGAAATAATGGCAACTCCTCCATGAGATCATCTTTTACAACTTCCCATGATGACATTCAATGCACTGCAAAGATGCGATTGAATTCCGCTGGAAGTGCTAGAAGGCCTTAAGAAGGAGGCATGCACCATGGGAAAAATTTTCCCAACACACTGATACAGCTAAAGACAAATTCCTCAAGTATTTCTCTCTCTCTCTCTCTCTCTTTATTTTCTTTTTATGTTGTCTCATAGGAGACTAATTAAACACGGAAATGTTCATCTTCATCTGACTAAGCCAATGACAAAGAATCTTCCTTGCTATCATGTTTTGGTGGCTTCTCTGCCTCCACATCTTCTTGGTTGTTGTCGTCGTCATCAACACCATCATCATCAAAAACTCCTCCTGATCTTGTACCTGTTAGTTTCTCAGCTCTTTGAGCCTCAAACTCCCAATCTGTTCTATAAATCACCACCAACATGGTCACTGCACATGACCCTTGAGCAGCAAGTAGCCCAAGCCAAAGGCCTTGAAAATCCAAACCAGCAAAGAAAGCAAGCCAAATAGACACAGGCATTCCCACAAGGCAGAAGCACCCCAAGTTGATGTTTGCACCAGTCTTAGGCCTTGCTGTGCCTCTCAGCACACCACATCCTGTGGTCTGAAGACAGTTTCCAAGCTCACAAAGACCTATAATAGGTAACACCATAGATGTCAATGCTATGATCTCTTTGTCCTTTGTGAACATGCTAGCCCATATGTTCCTAACCATTAGAGCAAACACAAGTGCTGAGACACCGAATATGAGGCTGCAAGAGAGTCCCACAATGGCAGAAAGCTTTGCCTCTGATGGCTTCTGTGCACCTAGCTTGTTCCCTACCCTTGTTGACACACTGAAGCTTAAGGATGATGGGAAAATGTAGAGCAAAGAAGTGGTTTGGATCAAAATTCCCATGGAAGCCACTGTTGCTCTTGGGTTTATCAGCAAGCCACATAGCAAGATTATTATCTCATACCACCACCTTTCAAGGCACACAGAAATGCAGCTAGGAACTGCCAAATTGAGGAAGAATGACTTCCATTGTGTGAAGCACTCAAAAGAGAAGCCACCCCATGTCTTCTTGTGAGTGCCTGAGAGGATGATGTAAAGCACCAAAGAAGCCAAAAGGTTGAAATTTGTCCACACCCCACTAAGAGCAACACCTTTGATACCAAGGTTGAGGTGAAAAACAAGGAAATAGTTTATTGGTATGTGAAGCAAGTTTGACAAGGTGGCACAAAGGGTGAGTGGCAGAGTAATGGATTGGCTTCTAAGGTAAATCCTCAACGGGTGCAAGAAGGACTGTGCTATGAGGTCAGGGATGGAATAGAGGAGATATGATTGTGCTTGTGTGGCTATGGCTTCATCTTGGCCACACAAGAGAAGGATTTGCTTCACGTAGAGCCAGAGCAAAGATATGGGGATGGAAATGAAAAGAAGCAAAAGAATAGTTCTCTGCAAGCATAGGCCAAGAAGGGTGAACCTTTTGGCACCAAAAGCTTGTCCACAGATGGGTTCCATTCCCATTGCCAGACCAGAGAGGATTGAGTAGCCTGTGATGTTTGCAAAACCAACAGCTAGTGAACCACCTGCTAAGGCTAGCTCTCCAAGATGACCAAGGACGTGCATGGAGATCATTGACCTGCAATATAGCAGGAGGCCAGTGAGTATCATTCGTAGTGCTATTTTGGATATGGAAATCAATGGTTTGGTCAGCATGTTGATGATGGGGTTCTCAGGGTCCTTGTTTGGAATTTCGTAGTCAGGACTTGTGGTTCTGGTGGGGTCATGAGATGTTGGCTGACACATAGTTTCTCCCTTTGTGACTCTGTTAAAGGGGGATCGGAAGGAAAAAAGAATGGTATTCTGAGGGGACTTGGAACAAAGAGAGAAAGGAGGAGAGAGATTTTTGAGAATGAAGGGGAGTGTGGGGTGTGGAAAGGTTTGTGTGGGGGTTTTATACAGATGGTAGAAAGCTTTAGCCCCTTGGAGGTTGCATCCCAAGCCATGCCATCCCATGCATCCAGTCAGCAAAAGGTTGTATTCGAATCCCATGCTTGGGTGCGAGTTTGACAAAAAAAAAAAAAAAAAGGCACTTTTTCCATCAGGAATTCTTATCATTACAAGATCATATATATAAATTTTTGTGTATTTTTAAATTTTTTTTATAATGCATTATATAATTAATCATCATTGGACTATTGGATTACTAGAAGAGCACACATCTACCATCTCTGGTATGCAGTATAACTCTTTTAAAATTATATATGGAATTAAGATGGTGATTGGATCTTATTAATCTTTTAAAAATATAAAAATAAAAGATAAAAATATCATTTATCACTTATTATAAATTATTTCTATTAAATAATTATGTTCATATCCACGTATCTTTTATCATCATAAATATCAGAGTAAAATAGATAAAAAATAATTAATATTTTCTTAAAATAAAAAACTCCTTATATTTTATATCTGGTAAATTTTTTTAAAACAATTTATATTTTAGGGTGAGTTTTATAGTGGATCGAATGTTTTGATTAATCAATGACGACATATTTATTAATCATTGGATCAAATGATCCAATAAAATAAGAATCATCTAAAAGCTAATAATACAAAATTTATGATGAATCCAAATATAAATGATTTACCTTATAATTTACATGTATTTTTTATTTAAGAGACTAATATGAAGATTAAAGTAGCATTTATAGTGGGCCTCTTGTTTTTTTAATTCATCATGAATTTTCTATTATTGATTATTAAATAAAATCATCCAACAAAAATAATTATAATTTAATAATTAATAATAAATAGTTTATAATAAATCTAAAAATTTAAATTACACCTTATAATTTGCAAATGAGTAAACTTGTTACAGGCGCAATTGAGATGCGGGACAAATTAAGTATTTTATTGTGAGAAAGTAGCGCAACTTTCCAAAAGGGACAAAGCCTCTTTTACAGAATCTGGCTGCGTTTTTCGTTGGTGGGTGAGCTAAAGACATAAGCTAGGAGCAAGGAGTGTGAACCATGAAGGAGGCAAGGAAGTCCAAGAATAGAAACCCGAAACGTGCCACAATAAGTGGTGAAAGAAAGGGATGAAATGAATGATAGACCATATGTCACTACTACATATTGGCCTTTACTAACATTTTGTTGGTAACAATTTTTTAAATGGTACCTTAATGATATTTTAAACAACACTTCTATAAAAAAATGTTGCTTAACGTCATTCTTATTCACCCTGACGAAAACGGCCACTAAAACAACACTATTGCACCCTAGGCCCCACCCCTTTCTGCCCCCTCAGCAAAAATGTTACAGTTGAGTTCATATTCTACTCTCATTTTAGTACCGTTTCCCCGCAATTCAGAGTCACATCTGTCTCTCTCTTGGCTCCTTCTCTCGCTGCCTCTGCCTCTGCCTCCGGCGCTGAGGACAAGTCCGCGACGGGATAGGAGAATTTGGAGGCGGCGGGGCCAGTATGGACGACGGCGGCAGAGAAGAGGTACTACATCGATTTCGAAAAGCTTCCAACCACTAGCAAAATCGCGCTTTCGCAATGTCTGCAACCAAAGCCAACTCTAAAAAGCGAGGATCCGAACCTGAACACCAAATCCTACAAGAAAAACCGATCAACCGCTGAGAATCTCGATTTCAATTTCGATCTCTCTGAATTCGGCTTCTATGCTTCTGCTTATTTCTTCTTATTCTTTTTTTTTTTTCTGGCTTTTGTTGGAATGGTGATCAAAATTTCATGTCCCATGAAAATTTACGCCCGAAATAATAAATTTTACAGTGACATCAAAGGAATCGTGTCGGCGCTGCACCTGATCAGAGACAAGGCTCAGAAGGATGGCCAGAAGAAGAACGAAGAAACAATTTCCAGGTAACGAATGGTGATTGATTTTGCAATTCGAACTCACCTGAAACTTCCGTTTTAGTAAGATTTCAAACGTTGAAGATTGTAATTGGAATGATTGAGAGTTTCAAACGAGTAACAGGCAACGTGCGTGCGATCCAGAGCCTGCTTTTTTTTTTTTGTATTGTTTTCGATGTTAGTTTTTTCTCGATTGTTTGCGACTCCTGTGGTATTGAATCATATTTGATTGGTGCATTTTTTATTTTGTGGTAGTGTGGCTTCTGCGATAAAGTCAATGATTGAGGAGTTGAGGTCAAAACTTGAGAAGGACAGTTAAATCCCCAAATTTAGAGTGTGATATGCATATGCATGCTGAACCTGACTCTCTCTGTTTAGGTTACATTCTTCGTTTCTGTTTCACTGCACTATTAATGATTTGCCAATTTCAGGCAAAGTTTGCTAAGGCTCTTTCAATTTCGCTCATATTCTCATATTCTCCTCTTGTTTAGGGATCGCTTCTTTGATTTTTCACTTCTTCAAGGTTCACATTTTTATTCGTTCTTTTATTCATTCAATCTTTCATCTTGCAGTTTCATTTCTTACGCTATTGCAAATGTAATGTTGGGTGAACTGGATGTTGAGAATTTCATGATACTCTTTGCACTGGAATATGCTCAAACACGACATCCATTGATCCTCATAGCTGTTGCATTTTTTTCTGCTTTGTACTTCATAAGATCTTTTCCATTTTCTTTTTTCATTTTTTGAAAAAAAAAAATTGTCTATTTTAAATTTGGTTTATTAGTTGATAGTAGTAGCTATAACTTATAATTCACAAGCAATGTTGTAATTTGGATGCATCTCCATGTATTATTTGTCTGCCTAGTAAACTGATAATACTTAATTGACTGAGAATAAAATGTACACTTAACTATTCGGAGCAGCCACTTCGATTTAGAATGCTAAAAAGCTCATGATCTTTGCTACATCTTCCCATCTATGCTGTTGTTTTTTTATTTGATACTAGGCAATGAACTTTATACAAGATGGAATCATGGTATGAATTATTAAGTCCCTTTGAGAAATGTATATTTTTAATGAAAATGTATTTCTAGCTTGTTCGTGACATGTTGGTCTTTCACTGATCTTTGATTTTGTTCTTCAAGCCTCTGTTTTTTGAATTGATTATGCCTTCTTGTATTATTCACTGTTGACGCCTTCAACGTTTTAGGTAGCTGGATTTGATCCTTTGGTCAACTTTTGCAAATTTTGGACCAACTTTTGTCCGCGATGCAACCAAATTCTCTGGCACCTCCCTAGTACGTGGACCCTTATGAACTACTAGAAGATGAAAGGATATCTCTGTAGGTATCAGAGAATCAGGTTGAAGGTGTGAGTGACAGAGAAATGTAAAAAGGAGAGAACAAGAGAAGAGAGTTTGAGAGTGTGAATTGTAATGACTTTGATTACTGAATCTGATACAGCTATGGCAGTGTTTATATACAACATTAGATGCTAACAGACTTGGCTTAATCTGTAACCAACTAACAGCTCCTAACAGCTTCTAACAAACTTAACTAATCATCACTAACTGACTTGAGTTAGCCTACTCCTCCTACAATCTCAGATAGCACCTCAGCTAAATTGAGAAGAAGCATTTCACGTACTTAGCTTAGGAATCTAATTACATATATAAAATTTCTGTGTACTTAGCCTTTGTTGATTTAGTCCCTTTGTAAAATATCATCCTGCAAGAACTTGTCTATTCTGCATTCATCTCTGACTCAATTCTTTATAATTTTAGACTTACTAGCACCTAAAATACTAATATTTTAACATATAAATTGGTTACATTTTTAAAATGCTGTAAATGTTGCAAAATAGGAAATTAGTAACATTTTAAAAATGTTGTCATATATGTGTTTTCACAACATTTGAAAAATGTTACAAAATGTGTGTATTGCAACATTTTTAAAATATTGCAAAATAGAAAATTAGTAACATTTTAAAAATGTTGTTATATATATGTGTGTGTGTGTGTGTGTGTGTGTGTGTGTTTTTGCAACATTTGAAAACTGTTACAAAATGTATCTATTATAACACTTATAAAGTGTTAGTAAAAATATTGAAAAATGTTGCTAAAACTCTTTAGTGACATAGAGCAAATACTACATTTGCAAAATTGTTAGTAAAAGAAATAGCAACATTTTTTTATGATTTCACAACATTTATTAAATGTTAGTAAAAATCAAATTCCTAGTAGTGTGTGTGCACTATGCTAGTGTCGCATATATAAATGAGAGCATTTGATTGGTTATCAGTATATTGAAATTAAAAAGAAAATGACTATAAATATATATTTGAGTGCTCCCTCTCTTCCACAGTTTTAAGAAGGGGAAAAAATAAATTACATAGACTAAGAAAGATTACCACAATTCAAGATGTTATAGTTGAATAGCATTCATAGATAAGATGGCTTTAAGGTATGCAATGTTATTAATTTTATATTTACTGATTGCTGGTGCTCTAAATTTTACTATAGATCTAATTAATTTCTTTTATATATATATATATATATATATCTTACAGATGAGAGGGAAAACATGCGAAGGGTGATGAGATTTAGAGGAAAGGGTAAAAGGTTGCTACTGTAGGAAAAAAAAAGGAAAAAAAAGAAATATGTCACTATTTGAGAGTAAATGAGAAATTCCTTTATATATAGTATATAGTTGTTTCGTATTCCTTTACAAGTATTTTTCAAAACATTTATTATTATTTTTTATCGTGAAATATTATAGTTTTTCAATTCCAAACCTCACGTGCGAGTATTATGTAATCCATTATATAATTATCTGCCCAATTATTATTTTTCTAACATTTAGATTAATTCAATAATGTGATGAATTCATTCATTTAAAAAATATTTTATATTGGAAATTAGTTTTGAGGAAATTAAGAGCAGGGTTTTTTATGGTGGAGGGGCGTGTTAACCAAATAAAATAGTGGTATTGGCAGCTCTGGGCTTGGGCCCCATTTCCAATTTCCCTTTTTTTTTCGACAAATTTTGTTTTGAAATACAATGTTATTGACTTACCGTACTCCCTTTAAAGTCGTGGGCTATTGACCAAAAAAAGTCATGGGCTACTTTTTTAAATGTATGGTAAAGTTTAGGTAGCTAGCAGGTAAAAGCACTGTAGGCAGTTGTCAAGACCCCAAAAAACATAAGTGACCAAAACCTGGATTTAATGACTTCACAGTTTTCGACCAAAACTGACCCCAAAAAAAAAAAAAACAATTTCCTCCATGGTTTCGGTAGTGCTCTAGCCACACTGGCTTTAATTTAGATTAAAATATATTTTCAGGTTTATTGAGAGTTTAATAAATGGCTCACCAAAAAAATAAGTTAAAAAATCAAACTAAAGCAGTGTCAACTTCCGTTAGTTAACTTTACATTAATAACTTCTATAATAAGTAGATTATATATATGTTCGTGACTTTATGTATATCTATATGAACATGGCTTCAATATAATGAATCCCATGCATATTATATCCCGATCTTGATTAATATGTATAAAAAAATATATATTGCAGTATGAATCATACATTAGAAGCATCTCCAAAATTCGTCTCAATAACAAGAGCTGCAAGTTTTAGCAAGTGTACATGCAAATTGTCTCTTGGAATAACTTTTTCTTCAAAAGCAGCCTTAAATTTGGTAACTACTCTTGTTTTTCTTGCATACATAGTACTTTCTTGATCAAACAAGATTAGATTGCATGCAAGGAAATATCCACAATTAATTAACATGGGTCCACAACGACCTAGAGGAAGAAGATCATCATCTTGTCCAGCTTGCTCCCATAAAGGACAACATTGCAAACCAGATTGCATCTTTTGCTCTCTACTTCTCTGATCCTGCTGTCTTTGCCAACGTTCACAGGTTATTTGGTTATGCAAATACACTAAGACTGCTTCAGGTTGGTGTGTACTGATGGATTATTCTTCAAGAATTAATGATCATATATTATTGTTAATTATCTTATGTTTGTTCAATATTCGATCATCTTCTTTTCTTTTGTGCTATCAACGGTCATGCATGTTCTTATATGCGACTGCAATTGTTAACAAGATTAAATTACTTAAACACACACAATAATCATGATCTTATTGCGCCCAAGAATTAATACATGCCCTTTATTCTTTGATATGTGTGGGGCATGCATGACTTCCTGAAAGATGATTGTAAGTTGTAACCATTGCTATATAGATTGCTTCACTTGGTAATGATTCCCTATTGATCATGGAGCATTCATGAACGAGCAAGAATTTTCATTTTTTAGTCTTTAATGTATGTAAACTTTAGGAAAGGCGGCACTTTCTGATTTTACATTGATTTTAATGTTTGCAGCAAGTCGAACCTGGCTCACAAGCAGAAGCAGCAAAATCAATAACTTGGGAAGCTCAAATGTGGAGAAGATCCCCTCTTCCTGGTTGTTTAGCTTATCAAACTTTGCTGAAACAGCAAATCACAAAAGAAATGAAAGAACTAGATGCAGTGCGTGGTGTGATTGAGGAACAACGAAGGCAGCAACATTTAAACTTGCATGGAATTGGAATGCAACCTGCGCTTCCCAACAACAATAGCCTTCCAGGTGCCAGCGGAAATTATCATGCTTCTTCTTCAACTAGTCCTGCAGCAACTGGTGTGGAGGTAAGCCATTTTGTAATTAGATGAATGGCTTGGCTTCTTCTATTTAGAAACTATGTTTCTTATAATATATTTGCCTTTTATCTTCTTCCTAATTTTCCTCTAAACTTGCAAGAAGGTTGGAATATGCAGCATGTTAGACATCCCTCTTCGAGTCTCCACAATGAATCAAGTTCATTCAACAATTAACTAATTTCTTCCAATTACAATAGTGTAGTCCTTTATTTATACTCTTAATTAACTAACTACTCCTATGGAGCCTAATCAATTGGTCCAACTACTAATTGGGTCGTATCACAGCATCTGAATCAGAATCGTGAAGAGTTTGAAACCAGGTCCCCCAATAGTGGTGGCTCTGGTGGGGGGTGTTAGAGTACACTCATAAGATGATGTGATGACATGCTGATTGTGACAAGTTGACAAGGAAAATTGATTCAGTTTTGGATACAATTTAGCTGTAATAGTCAGATATGTAGTAGATCGTTTGGTTTACTTGTTGTGTATCAGTTAGGTTGCAGTCAATTTATGTAATGAAATGTATAAATTACAATGTACACACTTCATAACGTAGATGAATACATTGTTTCTGTTTCTCATCAAACACCTTTTTCTCCTCTCATTTTTTTTAGTCTGAAATGTATGACAAATAAATTTGCAGGTTCTTTTTTCTATTTTGATACATCTTAAATTCCTCTTGAGGTTGGACTAGTATATTTGGTTTTAGATTATTTAAATGTTGACCGATGTAATGTGCAGTGTATGAGGTGGAGTTTTGAAGCTGTAGAATGTAAATGTTTAATTGTTTTAAAGACCAGTCCAATTTGCTCCCATTTTCTAGTCTCTACATGTGTGAATATGCACTGTGCACACAAATATCATATAGAACTAGAATAAAATTGTGCAAGAAATAGTGAGCTAATATCAATTTTTTTTTAAAAAAAAAAGCTCTTTAAAATTTTAAGGAACCATGTAAAGAGTAAAAGAATTAAATTCATATTATTTATATATTAAGCAACTATTTTCATATTCATAAAACTCATTATATAATATGAGGATCGAGCACTACATGACATATATACTCATTAATCCTTGTAGCAACCGTCTCCTTTAATTTGCCTCTAGTTTGAACATGGCTTCAATGAGTTCCATATCCCAATCCTGCTTTAATATCACATTACAAAACCCAACATTAGAAGCATTTCCAAATTAGTTTCAATAACAAGAAGAACAAGTGTTAATAAGTTTACCTGCATTCAAACCCACGAATTAATGCTTATATGTAAGCCTGAAAATACCTATGTTATTGTTGTTATCCACTGTATCTCACAAGCCACTGAATACTGCTTATATATACAACTGTATTAGCAAATATACTATCATGAGATATGGTCTCTCATATTTCCCCACAACTTCACATCCACCCACCTGGGTCTGAGATATAGTGAAGGGTATTATCGAGTTTGAGTCGGAGACTCCGATATTGAAATTTGGAATTCTTTTTCATTTCTTCATAAGCACGCTTTGGAATTACTCTTGGTATTTCTTGCACACTTTCTTGATCAAACAAGATTGCAATTAATTAGGAAAACTCTCTAGAGGGTTCATATTACACAATTATGAATCCACAACTACCACGACAAGGAGCTTGTCCAGCTTGCAAATACCAAAGACGAAGATGCGGTTCAGATTGCATCTTTGCCCTCCACTTCCCTGATGATCCTGTTGTCTATGCTGACATTGACAAGTTATTTGGTCGTGCAACTACTGAAAGAATGTTTCAGGTATTGGAATATTCTTCAAGAAATAATGATCATATTTTATAGTATTGTTTAATTTATTAATTGTGTTTGTTCCATATATGTTCATCTTCTTTCTTCTGTGCATTCAATTGTTGACAATGCAAGATCCTAATTAAACACAGACAAGCATGATCTTTTCCAACTTATACATTGCTCTTATTGCCCCCAAGAATTATAATACATGCATGCCCTTTATTCTTTGATGTGTGGGGCATGCATGACTTCCTGAAATGATGATTGTAAGTAACCACTGAGTAAGAATTTTCATTTTTCAGTCTTTAATGTATGTAAACTTTAGGGGGTAAAAAAAAAAAAAAAAGAGACACTTTTCTGATTATAAATTGAGATTTTAATGTTTTCAGCAAGCCGAACCTGAGTTCCAAGAAGATTTAGTAAAATCAGTATGTTGGGAAGCTCGAATGTGGAGAAGACGATCGCCTTTTATCGGTTGTTTAGGTTATATAAATTGGCTTCAAGAACAAATCACAAAAACAAGCATAGAACTTGCTGCAGTGCGTCGTTGGATTGAGGTAATGCGACGGCAGCAGCAGCAACAACATCAAAACTTGCATGCAAATCAACAACATGCTCCTTCACATGCTGGTGGAAATGATGATCAGTGATCACCATATATATATATATATATATATATGCATGAAGGAAGCCATATATGCATGCATGCTTCGTCCTGCAGCAACTAGTGTAGAGGCAAGCCATTTTTAAATTTAGATGAATGGCTTGGTTTCTTCTATTTTGAAACTATGCTTCTAATAATAATAATGTCTTTTTTTTTTTTTCTTTCTTAATTTCCTCTATTCATGAAGGAAGATCGGAATTAGAGTACACTCTTAGGATGCTGTGATGTATGACATGCTGATTGTGATAAGTTGTTGTGGCAAACTGATTCAGTTTTGGTTACAACTTTGCTGTAATATTTAGATATGTAATAGATGGTTTTGGTTACTTGTGTATCAGTTCAGTTGCAGTTAAATTGATGTAAGGAAATTTGTAAATTACAATGTACACACTTCACAACTCAGATGAATACAGTTGTTTCTGTTTCTCATTAAACACCTTTTACTCGTCTCAGTTTTTGTTTTTTTTTTCATATCACAGTAGCAGTTCCTTCGTAGGAAATGAAAATGTTGCTTCATGACTGTGTGGTTACTAACAAATTTTGGATGTATAATTGTACAAGTCTTTCTGAACTGTATGAAAGAAGATTTGTAGACTCATTTTATCTTTTGATAAATCTTGAATTCCTTTATGACACATCTCATATGCTTGATTTTGATCCTTAGGATATCATCACGCAATTTAATATTTGAGGTTGGACTGGAATATTTGGCTTTAGATTATTTAACGGAGAACGATCATTTGGTCCTAAGAGATTATGTCACTAATAAAAGAAACTATCTTTATCTATAATCTTCAAAAGATTTGTCTTATTTAACAAAATTATCCAAATATCAACTAAACTTCATTTTTGTTGACAAATGTGATAATATTTTATGTATTATGTCAAATTCGCATATAAAACTGCTATTTTAATTGCAAAATATCACATCTTTGAAAAAAATAGTCCCTGTTAAACCAATTTGATATTTCATAATAATAATAATAATAATTAATGTTGAACCATTATATTTTAACGACAGAAAGAAAATACGTTTTGAAGGAATATAATAAAAATTATTTTAATGGGTGTTATGATGGACATTCTTGACAATAACCACTCTTCGCGTTTTATTAGAAAATTTTCTTTAAAGCAATTTTTTTAAGGAAACAAATAATGAATTATCCACCTTTAAATTTTCTAGGTTGTCCATTAAATTAAATTAAGGGTGAATACATTTGTAGTATTTAGTGGCTATATAAAAATTTAAAAATGAAATTATTAGTAAATATTTTTTTAGAAATGAATTAATTATTAATTATATTAATAATATTGAGTTTTGATAAAATTGGTGACTACTCCCATGGAGGTGGTGGTCAATGCCTCTAATGGAGTTGCCATGTGGAAGACAGTGACAAAGTCGTGGCTGGTTATGTGGCTGAGATTAGTGACCATGTAACTCTATGTGGTGAGCAGTTTAAGAACAATCGAGGGTAAATATGACTTATATGTAACTTTATTTTTATTTTTTTTAAAATTTGAAAAGACGATTTTTATTCATGAATAGTGAAAAGAAAGAGTGCTGGCTGGAAAGCCCGAAACTTGAGTGTGTGTCCATATGAGCATGGTGCCTAACCCTAATCCAAACCCTAAGGAAGCATTGGTGGTTGAGCAGTGGCCGGTGTAACCAGTGGATATGTTTTCTGGCCCGGCGGTGGAAGTGGTAGGATGCCGAATCTCAGGTTTTGGTGGTGGCGAGACGATGGAAGCGCGCGAGCATCGGGTGATCACAATGGCGTGGCACTTGGTGGTGCGGGGCGGAGGAGGTAGCAGCGGTTGTTGTACCTGGGGGTGGAAAGGAGGCCGGAGTCAGGTACCACTTTGTAGGGAAGAAGGAAAACTTTTTCCCAAAAATCTTAGGCATTTGTGAGATCTGACCTAATGTAGGGAAGAAGGAAAATTTTTTCCCAAAAATTGCAATGAATAGTGTTGTTGCCTCTTTACTGATGTGCAATATATTTAGCTGGGTTGATCAGATCTGACCTAATGTTTGAGATTTGTATGGCGTGGGGGCAATGCATTGCGGAGCACAATTCAAGAGATGGAAACTTACTTATTTGTGTATTAGGTAGGCATGTGTGGATAGTTGTGGTGGGATTTTGTTGGTGTAGGTCGCATAGTGCCATTAAGACATTCGAGCTTAGAATAATTTTTCTTCAGAATTTGTGATGACGTGAAATGTGTGTGAATGGTGGGTGAAACTATTTTTGTTCGGGTGTTTAAAATTATTATTTTGATGAGGATTTGATCCTTCGCAAATGAAGGTTACAAACAGATGTTTTCGTGTTTTCTATAAAAATGACTTTGCCGATGTTGCCACCGCTGTTACCGTTTCCGGAAACTATCTTCCATTTCCCCATTGCCTATCACCATTTTTCCCTTTCTCTGAAACATTTCATATTAATTTTTCTCAACACCGAATATATTATCTTAATTACGTTATTTAATTTCGGATTATCTTTTTAAATCTTTGGTCGGACCATTTTGCCCTTACACTTAAACTTCTATGCCAGCTTCATGCACACGCCAATTCGTGCCCCACAACACTAGGTGTCCACTTTCTATTACCGAGGTCTGACAACTGCGGGATGGGCATGGACCTCCAATTCCATGTGAGAATTCACCTTGATAAAATTATATTTTCTAATATAATAAGTAATGTTGAACTATTATTTTTTAACACGAAAATGAAAAGACGTTTTGTACTTCTTCCAGCAAACTGATCTCTTAGTCCGAGTCTTATCTTTTTTTCAAATATTAAACCTATCCTTTTTCTTCTTTTTCCATCAATTCTTGATTTTTTTTTTCTGTTGTTGAGTGTTGACAAATGCCAACTTTTTTTTTTCTCTTGTGCTAGCGTTTATAAATTATGTGATTTTTTTTCTAGACGTGCTAAAGCATATCCTTTTTTTCCCCTCTCTCTACCAAGTTTATTCCATGTATTGCACATGTATGCTTAATTTTAGATAATAAAAAATTTAAAACATAAATTAAAAGCAAGTCATAAATGTTCAAATTACTAAGAGATGTACATAATTAATTCAGCAAGAATTCAAAGAATGTAGATCAAAAGAGTAAAAGTAGTTGAAATTATTAAGAAAACGTGCACAGTTAATACAAAAAATATTTAAAATATTTGAAAACGAGAAATAAATAATGACATGTGTTCTTCAATAGAGAATAATCAATTTACGTTCAAAAGATATCTAATTTAAATAAATAGGGAATCTTATTTTCAGTTTTTTGTAGTAGCAATGTGAATTTGTGACAACATTGCACAATTCGGATTCTGAAATTGTTCCTTTCGTTATATAAATTCTGGTCATTGTTTCAATCATACCATCTTTTTTAAAGTTGATGATGGACACAGCTTTTTCACCTTTTTATGTACAAATAAGTGTAGAATTTAGTTACATAACTGAATCTAACGAACAAATTTTTCATATATCATCAATTATCTTGTTACGAATATTCACAACATTAAATAAAACCTAACTAGAAATTTCAATTATTTACCTATTGTTTGCCATACATTCAAACAGATGTCTAAAATATACGTGCAAAACACAGTTTCCAAAATACTTATAATTGCTGAGAAAAATTTCATTTTTTCCTTATTGAGAATTGCTCTAATTAGAGAAATGAAAAATAAGAACACAATTATAACATAAGAATTAAAGTGTAAAACTTTAAAATTGGAGAAAAACTCATTGCAAAATGATAATAAAAGAATAACACTATTTAAAAATTTTTACATTATATAAACTGCTCTCAAACACCCACATTTCTAGTACACACACTCTTCAAAGTAAATATCTAAACTATATCTTACAATAAGAATAGAGAAAATAAAAAAAGAGTCAAGTACAAACTTAAAATATTTAGGATTGGAGTAAATTAAAACAAAAGACTTGTATCCATATATATACACTTGACAACTATCTACCTTTGCAATAACTTGTCTCCTAGCTATTATGTATGTCAATAGAAAAACTAACAGCAACCAACAAGAATAATTAAAAATATAATTCATATCGGCTAGGCAATTCTCCTTAAAATTTGAAAGATGTATATAAGAATAAGCAATTGATATTGGTGATGTAAAAAAATTTGCCTCCCTCTCTACACGTCTATCTACAACACTAATATTAATTTAGGTGACTACATTCTGATCATATAATGATTATAAATCTAGATTAATTTAGATGATTATTACATGCTACTTTATTACAACGTTGATTTTAAATGGAAACTTGATTTATAACCAATTTACATATTGATACTAATTTTGTAATCGGTATGATTTGATATAATAAGGCATAATTATAAATTGATACTGATATTAATATTAATTTTTGTAATATGGTCCAATTTGATACAATAAGGCCTAATTTGATATAATATGATAAAAAAAATTAATTTGATATTGAAACTAAATTTGAAATTGATACACTACTCAAATCTATATTTCCATATGTCAATTTCTCACAATTTCTATTTTTGATTTTTTTTTTTTTTTGCTTTTAAAATGGAAAGTGCATTTCACAATTCAAAATCATATTTTAATCTTCACATTTTTACATATTTATAATAATAATGCCAATCATTAGATTCAATTTCATATTTGAAATGCATGCACAATCTTTTGTTAAAAAGTCTTTAAAATTCAAATATAAAATTTGAGGGAAAAAAAACTCACGTGGAATTTTAAAAACGAGATATGCACATCAACATTATAATATAGATTAATAATTAGTAATTATTAATAATATCATCATATATTCCGACCTTTGCTGATTTGGAAATCTACTCTAAATTTGTGTTTTATTTTTTTGTCTCATCCATGCTTTGATGCTATGTTTTCCTTATTTTTTTTGTTTAATAGTTTCGTCTCTAATTCCATGCCTTTTTCCGAAGATTTGTATTTCAATTTTTTTATCCATTACCTTGTATTTGGTATGTCGGTGAACGGTGAGTAAAAGAGGCTTCTTCTTAGTATCACCAGCAACAATTGAGGATTCATGGTGGAAGATCTATGGAAATCACTTGTTGGAGGGGAGTAGTGATTTATCACGATGAAAGGTGATGGATAATGTCTTTTTTCTTTTGTCTTTGTATCTATTATCATAAAACTGTTATTTTATCTTATATTCCTTATTTTTTAGTTTCTTTATTTCCCTCACTTTTTTCATGTTCATATTTTTTTTTCACTCCCTTCATTGGTTTTGATTTTATTTTATTGATTAGTATAGTTTACAAAGAATATGTGGCTGATTGTAAAGGAAGAAATTGTTGGCGGTGTTACCAGCCATGTCCCCTTTAATTTTGTTTGTAGTTTTTATCAATAACTCATGTAATAAAGCATATAAAAGAAATTATGACTATTTAAATCCTTATGTAGTTTATTTGAAAATATTTATTTAATTTATTTACTTGATTTAATTTAACAATTAGTTGAAATCAAAATATTTTCACATATATAGTTTAACATTAAATAAATTAAT
Source organism: Dalbergia cultrata (assembly GCA_031216105.1). Classification (NCBI taxonomy): domain Eukaryota; kingdom Viridiplantae; phylum Streptophyta; class Magnoliopsida; order Fabales; family Fabaceae; genus Dalbergia; species Dalbergia cultrata. Next base: position 66,970,213 of record CM062344.1, read on the forward strand.
AAGTATTAAATAATTAAACTATAAATTGAAATAAATGTAAATATTTATTTATTTTAATTTATTTTATTTTCAAAATTATTCTAATGAGAAAATAATGTATTTGAAGGTGCACAAAATTTCTTTTAAAATGAATCACAACTTAATAATGAAAAGTTTATAGAGTCAAATTATATATATTTTCATTTCTTTTCTAATGACATTGTAAAGTATATTTTATTATGTATTATTGAGGATAATTTTTGCTATATAAATATATATTGGAAGATGAATTCCTATGAAAGAGTTTATAAATAAATATGATGGATAAATTTTATGTGTAAAATTATTCTATGAAAATCTCCCCACCAATTTTTTCCCAGCAAAAAATGCTCCAGCATATTAAAGAATATGGAGTGCTTGAGAAACACATAAATTTTTTGTTTTAATTATTTAATTCCACTTAAACAAGTGGACTTTAGATCTTAATTTTTTATTTAATTTATTTAATCATTGTTAAAAGTTAAAATAATGTGGTCAAAGAAAAAGGGATAGGAAGGATATATATCCGAATGAATTTTTTTAATAAATTAGTGGGATAGGAGGAATGCATTCACCTTTTCTCTTTATTTGTTCGATTTACCATCACTTTAAAATTTTAAAAATATTTATTATAAAGAGAATTACATTTTCAATAACGAAGCAATAGATAAATTTGATTTAGATAATTTTTTTAAATGTCATTTATTATTTCAATAATAGTTTTATAATTATACTTTTTCTAAACTATTATTTCACCTTAAGCTGAGTGTTTTCGTATAGATGCATCCTATAATAACATAATTATAATGAGTCTTACATATGTAAATATTAAAAATGTTACATATCTAAAATACAATATAAATTATTTTTATCTTATACTTTTAAAATTTTAAATGCAAATTAGTCTTAATTTTTAGAACCCCGTGCATATACGGGCTAAAAATGCTAGTTTATATATATATAAAGTCAAGTCCCATCTTTTTTTTTTTTTAATAAGATAAGGGGCATTAAGCCCGTCCTAGTAACTATATTCATGTTCATAAAACTCGGAATATATATATATATATATCCTCTTTTTCTGAGGATTGAACAATATACTATGGTATATACATCATGTCCTTGAAGCAACTGTCTCCTGGCCTTTAGTTTGCCCTATTCCCGAACACGGCCTCAAAAAGTTCCATATCCCAAACCTGCATTAACATTACATTATGAATTCTATATTAATTAGAAGCATTTCCAAATTCAGTTCAATAACAAGAAGAACAAAGATTTTCAGTAATTTACTTGCCTGCTCAGGACCTGAGTTACTTGCTGTAGAAACATTATCTACAAACAATTGATCAAAGGGTTCCCAGTCTAGAAATCCATCATTTCCCTGCAGCTAGATATCACAAAAGTTCGGTTATTTTTTTTTGGTTGAAGTAAACAAAATAAGCTTTCCTTCAAAAAAAAAAATAAAATAGAAAAGCCCATTTGAGACATTCTATCGGTTCATTAAGTTATATTCACAAAGAGAAATTATTCAGCATCCAAATTGTGTAAGCATAGGAAGAAGGGTGGCAACAACTAGACTTGCCTGAGTAGGACTTCTGTGAGTGCTTGTTGGCGACTCATAGTTATTCGGCAGATTTATGTTGTTTCCAGTTGAGGAGGGAACAATCACATCGCCAGCTTTCTGAGGCTGTTTGAAATTCTTATGTTAATTGCAAGACGTTAACATGACTAAATGCAAAACATGACTAAATACAAGACGACATACCGTTTCTATTTACTATTGATTAAAAAAATAAGAGTATATTTGGTTTTCAAAAATAGTTTTCAATTTTTATTGTCAGATTGTGTATTTAGGGTTTAGGACAAACTGTTTAGGATTTTAAAAAACTGTCTATGAAGAAAAAAACTAAAAATTATAAATAAAAACTAGAAATTGGATTTTGGATTTTGTAATTTTAATATTTTTTTAATATTTTCTTCATAAAATTCAGAAAACACAGAAACAGGAAACAAAAATTGAAAACTATTTTCTCTTAAACAAATCCATCCTAAATATTTCCCAAATACAAAATAGACGTTCCCTAAAGATGAACCATATATAATATATACTTTTCATGATTCACTATATTCTTGCACCCGCACCCAGCCAGAGCCACACAAAAGTAATGCATGAACTAACACATGTAATAAATGTACCTCTTTAGGGAATTGCATAAGATGAGCGGAGCTAGGAAAGTCGGAATTCAAAAATTGGTTGGCATCTATGTTCTCCCGTGTCTGGTCAGACAACAAAAAGGTGACAGTGAAAGTGAAGCAAATGTAATTAGTCTTGAAAAAAATAGACTATCATATGTATGAATACAATATTTATACACAACATTTTTGTTTATAGAATATTGAAGAAGCTTCTTTACAATATCTTATGTACCTCATTGAGAAGCTGCATGTCATCTAGGGTCAAGAAAAGCTTAAAAAGATCATCTTCCACTTGGCTAGCCTGGCCTTCAGGGTTTGAACTTGCATTAAACTGATACTCACTTCCTGCAGCATTCCAAGTTATGCCATCTAGTTGCTGAGGCAATTGCTGAATCCCTGAAGCATTTCCTTGTGGAGTTACATTAGTTACCAAAGTTGCTGCAGCAAGCTCACTTGCATTTGCGTACACATCCTTAGCAGGAGGAGGAGAACCATAACATCCTTGAACCAAACCAGAATTTCCTTGCCCCAAGGCCAAAGGTGTCACATTCATATTTGCATTTTGAGTTCCATAGGTTCCATTCAGCAGTCCAAAGCTATTATTATTGGTGGAAATAGCATTTGCTATACCAACACTGTTATTAAACCCTCCATTCACACCAGTCCCATTCAATTGTGTTCCACCACCATTCGGTTGAATGATCCCAGAGGAAACACTGCTGGGGTAACAAGCAGAAGAAAAACTCAAGGGCAGTGGCAGATTAGAGTTGCTCAAAGAGCCCATTTTGTTATTTCCAAGGCCATAGCTTAATAAGCTTTGATTCCCCAATGAGCCATTGTTTTGGTTTTGCATTGTGCCACCAAATTTCAAACCTCCTGTGAGAGCATTTGAACTAGTCAACAAGCCATTTTCCATTGCATATGCTGGAAACACAGGACCAGCATTGTAAGAGGTCTTTGGTTGATCAAAAACTGAACCTCCATAGCTTCCCAACATGTTCTTTTCAAGGACATGACTATTGGCCCCAATCAATCTGCTTCCAAAGGTTGATTTTCCAAGCCTCAATTGTGTCAAGGAATTACTATAGTGATCATTAATAGCTTGCTGATTTTGAAGCATCTTCCCACCACCTTGAAATAATAGATTGGGAAATTGTTGTCCTCTTCCAAGTCGAGTAGTACTATTCCCATAGGCAATATTATTGTTGGAAGTTTGTGAAACATGAAGATCTTTTATTGTTGGACCTCCTTGACCTTTCAGATATCTCTGCACAGGAAGTTTGAGTTTCCCAGTTCTCGTTTTGATGTCTCTGATCACTGACACTGGAAGCTCAGAAGCAAACCTTGACCTTAGTGCCCTGTCAGATATGCCCTCAATGATTCCTCTATCTGCAACTTTCCTCAGAAAGATGCGGTACTTCTGCATGCGTCAAGAGCATAACTCATATTATAACTTGCCATAAGTAATATATTATATGATTTATATACATCCAAGAATGTGATAGAACCTAAACGGGCACACAAATTTTCTTTTCTGTTCAAAAAGAGGCATGGAAAGTGGTAAAAAAATGATTATTCAGGATTTAAATTGCGCTTCGCAATTGCAACTATGACCGCGATAGTGTCTTCTGTAACTGTATATCACAGCAATAATTTTGGTTACGTGAACAATATTTTTCTATAATTTTTTTGCATTGCAACGTAACCACAATCACGACTATAATTACAATTTAAAACCATGAAAGGATATAACTTATAATGTACCCCAAGAAAGGAAAAGGTTTGAATTAAAATCAAAAGGATTAATGCAGAAATTCATAGTATTAGATTCAGGTGACCATATATGAAGCAATTGTTTGAGACTATTACTCATGCAGTAAAGGCAAAAAGACTTCAAAGGAAGAAAATGCTTTTCAAAATTAATTAGACCAATCAACCAATTTCAACCATTTTATGCAGATATTGTAAGCCAATTAAACCATCTTCACGTTATAAATATACAATTTCTTTTGGAATTATACTGGAATATAACAGGGATTTAATTTTTGTGTACCGACACTAACAAAAAATTTTACATAGTTATGTAATCATGTATTACAACATCCATCATAATAGCTGGTTTTTTTACTCACTACTAAAAGAGTAATGCAAATGGAAGACTTTAATTGGCTAAAGTACAAAAATATTTTATACAATTGATGCATCAAAATTAAACTCATATAACATTTCGATTCTTTATTAATTTTCTAGCAAAACATATATTTATTAAATTTTTCAAAAGCAAATTTGAAGATTTTAATCATTCCAAAAATTCAAACTCTATTATGTGCGGAAAAAAAAGGTAATGGATTCACCACTACAATCACCACACCAGACAAATAAAAAGGAGTTTTGTTATTTTGACATAGAAAGACCGATACACATAGATGAACAATCAAAGAAAAAAGAGTGGGTAGCCTGGCCTATATAGAGGCACAGCCCAATAGAGATCCCATTATGCTACAACTCCTTGTGAGTGAGTAACAATTGCCTAAAGAGCGAAGGAAAAAATGAGTGTCATTTCCTTTTGCTGTTCCAGTCGTCTTTGATGAATATCCCCGGGGGGTACCTTACGTGTGGTCAACCCCTTCCCCCTTAGAAGAAAACGATCTCCTGATAAGGAGTACGAAGAAAGTAAAGAAAAGTGATGAGGGATTTTCTGGGACGGAAGCCTTAATAGTAAGACATGAGGAATGGATGGAGGAAAATCGAGAGGAAACTCTGGCTCCATAAGGTGGAAAATCATATAAAGATATGGTGATGGAGTCCATAGATGGCAACGAAAGAGCAACTGATGATAGCTCTAAATCTGAAGCTGCTGACTCAAGCTCGAATGAAGAATACTTCGATTCAATTGATGGGGAGGAGATGTTTCTTGATGAGGAATAACGAAGAAGGCGTCGAAAAGAACCAAAAGCCAAGGTAGTTTTTGATAAGTTCAGGTGCTCTAACGTTCTCCTCAACAAAGCAAAGGAGAAAAGATTAAGGGTGCCATGGGAACAAACTCTTATAGTCAAGTTACTGGGTAGAAGTATAGGATACCCAGCTCTGAAGAAGAAGCTAGACTGTTATGTAGACTAAAAGTGGTCACAAACAACTTACAGATGTGGAGAATGACTATTATCTGGTCAAATTTTCTAACAGGGAAGATTATATCTATGTTCTAACAGAAGGTCCCTAGGTTATCTTTGATAGATACCTAGTAGTGCATAAATGGAAACCAAACATTGAACCTCATAATGAGCAGGTTGAGAACATAGCTTCATAGGTGAGACTACCTGACTTGGCTTAGGAATACTATGACACAAAGCATCTGCATCGTGTTAGGGAGCACATTGGGACAACTTTGAAAGTAGATAACCCCACCTTTGAACAAAAAAAGGGAAAATTCATCTGTATGTGTGTGGAACTTAATCTGTCTAAACCCTTACGAGCTTACTATAAAATGAAAGCTTGCACAACATTTGCTTTCATTGTGGGAGGTGTGGTTGCTCTCGTGATCGTTGCTCAGAAAGGCCTAATCATGATCAACAATAACCACTGGAACCCCAAGGCACAACTGAGAATCAGGCGGTGACCACAGAGAGGTGCAATGGTCCAAATGCTACTCCTCCTCTAGCTGGAAAGGGGCAATATGGTCCTTGGATGACTGTTCTCAAGACTAAATGCAGTCATTGTATAGGGAGTAGTAGTCACGATCAAGCACAACACAACACAACACTGACAATGTGAATGGTACTAAAACTGGATTGCATTTTGACACATTGAACCAAATGGAGGGAAAACATGATTTAGACAAAGAGGATCATACTTCGTCACAGCAGGGTGAAGAACCTATGCCTAGGCAGCGTGATTTTGTTTCAAGTAGTGTTATGTGGCGAGTGAAAAGCAAGAAGATAATTACTGTTGAAAGGCAGCAGGTGAGGCACCCTACTCCTAGCACTCAACAACCTATCGTTAGCCCCAATCTCGAAAAACAGATAAAAAGTGCTAGCTTAGGTACTTCTAAGAGTATTCTCCTCCCCATATCAGAGTCTATTCATGCCAGCAATGTGGTCACAGAAGACCACTTGGAGTTGGCCTTGATGTGTCTGGAAATTCCCCTGGACCTAATTTCCTCAATTAGGTTGGTTTGTCCTGAGCCCAAAGCCCTTGATGGAGACCCAAACATTGTGGAGAAGCATATTCAACAACTGGTAGTTCAGGCTTGCAAAACAATTGGGCCAGAAAATGAATTTGACCAGGTAACAGGTGTGGAGGAGACTGGGAAATCCCAGGAAGCGATGGATATACAGCTTGATTAGTTGTTCCTGTTTTATCTTGATTTAATGATTACATTTAATTGGAATTGTAGAGGGCCCTCTGGAAAATATTTTAGAAGAGCCATCAAAGAGTATTGTTGTTTATATAAACTTGATGTGATTACTCTGCAAGAAATGTGATGTAGTGGAATTAGAGCTGGTAAAGTCATTAAGAATTTGGGTTTCCATTTCTCTTTCATAGTAGAAGCTCAAGGTTTCTTATGTATAATATGGATACTTTGGAACAATGATGACATCACCATCAATATTATTGTTTCTCATTTCCAGTTTCTCCATGTTGAAGTCATCCATGGATCTAACACTCTTATTACGATAATCTATGCTAGCCCTTGTGAGCAAGCTCGTTACGAAGCTTTTAAAGAAATAAAAAATATGGCTAGCAATATCTCCATTCCCTAGATAATCTTGGAGGATTTTAATGAGATTGCCTCCCCCTTAGAGATAAAAGAAAGGACTCCAGCAAATGCCCAAAAATGTAAAAAATTTGCCAAGTGGATATTTGAGTGCAACCTAATTGACTTGGGTTTTTACGGTTCTAAATACACTTGGAGAGGGTCAAGGAGAGATAGAAGATATGGAGTTTTTGAACGCCTGGATAGAGCCCTTAGTAATCTGGCTTGGCGGACGATGTTTGAGGAAGCAGTTGTCAAGATTCTTCCTAGAATCCACTCTGACCATCACCCTTTGGTAATTCAAACGAAAGGGATGAGGAGGATAACTCTCCCAAGATCGATGAGATTTGAAATGTTTTGGCTCCAACATGATAGCTTTAAAGATTTTCTATGGAGCACTTAGAACAATAACATTTATTGGGTCAATGCTGCCAACTCATTTTTAAATGCTACTAAAGATTGGAATAGGGAGACTTTCAGTAATATTTTTACTTACAAATGAAGACTCATAGCCAGAATTAAGGGGATTCAAATGTTTCATAGTTATGGAAGAAATAATGGTCTTGACTTGGAAAAGGAACTTCAAGAGCTAACTTCAATGTACCCTTAACCAAGAGGAATGCCTTTGGCTCCAGAAGGCTCGAACTAAGTGGATCAAGAATGGTAACCGTAATACACAGTACTATCACACAAACTATTATAAGGTAGAGAAGAAACAAAATTGAGGCTTTGAAGGATCTTTTAGGTTCTTGGATAGATAGCATGGAGGAGATTCAAAACTTGATTGTTTCCCATTTCATAAATTTATACAAGGAGAAGGATTCTTCCAGACAATCGCTTCTCTCGGATATCAGTTACCCCCCATTCTAAACTTCAAAATTGAAGATGTGGACAAGCAACTTTTGGGTGATGAAATTAGGAAGGCTATGTTCAAGATTGGTCCCCTCAAAATGCCTAGGGTAAATGGTTACCCAGCCATGTTTTTCTATCAAAATTGGGAATTTGTGGGAAAGTCAATAGTGGAATGTCTCCAGGAAATATGGACTAATCCTGTCAAAGTTAAAATGTTGGACAAAGCATTCCTATCTCTCATTTCAAAGGTGGACAAACTAGAATTTGTTAACTAGCTAAGGCCCATTGCTTTGTGTAATACCATTTATAAAGGTATGTCAAAAATAATTGTTGAAAGATTAAAACCTCTGCTCAAAGATAGGATATCCCCCCATTAAGTTAGTTTTGTTCCAGGCCGTAATATTCATGACAATATCATCATTGCAAAATAGATGGTTCATTCTATGAGTCGCATGAAAGGTAAAAAGAAATTCATGGCAATTAAAATAGATCTGGAGAAGGCTTATGATAGACTGAGTTGGGATTTTATAAGAAACTACCTTTTGGAATTTGACCTTCTTGATCATATTACTGAAGTGATAATGTACTTTATTACGACAACATCCTTTCAAATTCTCTAGAATGGTTCTTACACAGAAGAATTTCATCCAAGTAGGGGAATTAGACAAGAGGATCCGATTTCTCCCTATGTTTTTGTCATTTGTATGGACTATTTATCTCATTTGATTTCTCAAACTGTTTTTGAATCTAGTTAGATTCCCATGAAAGCAGGCAGAAGGGGGCCCTGAGATCTCCTATATCTTATTTGTTGATGATATTATTCTGTTCATGGAAGCATCCATGACTCAGATACAAAAATTGATTAGAATCATGCATAGATTTGGAAAGGCTTCGGGGCATAAGATTAATACTAACAAAACCTCTATATTCTTTTCGAAGAATACCTCTATGCAGGAATGAGAGATGATTGCTAGTATAGCTACCTACAAATAGGTTAATGAATTAGGTAATTACCTAGGGGCTTATCTTCACAGTGGTAGATTTTCTAAATCTCACTTTTCTAATATTGCTAACAAAACCAATGCGAGACTGCTTGGCTGGAAAACTCAATGTCTTTCCCTTGCTAGCCATATCACTCTCGCTTACTCAGTTATGGGTTCTCTAGCCACGTATCCTATGCAACACACGAGTATTCCTAAAAGCCTATGCAAGGAAATAGAAAAGGCCTAGAGAACGTTTATCTGGGTATCCTCCTGCTCTTCTCTTAAGCCTCATCTGATTAGCTGGGACAAAATGGTTCTTCCCAAGAACATGGGGGGTTTGGGTTTTAGAAGGCTGACAACCTTAAACGACTGCTTTATAGCCAAGATTGGATGGAACATCATCAACAATCCTTCTTCCTTGTGGGTCAAGGTCCTTAAAGGTAAATATATGAGGAATTGTGATCTCAAATATGACATTAAATATGCTACTACTGACTCTCCCTTTTGGAAAAGTTTAGTTGGTATTTGGCCAACCATCATGAATAATGCTCACTCCCTTATTGGAGATGGTTGTTCTATTTCTTTTTGGAAAAATAATTGGTTAAAATCGAATCTCTTGCTTCAGAATTATACCATCCTTCCTATAACTCTCCAGGAACTCCACATGATAGTCAATCAGGCTATTGGTGTGGCATTGGGAGATTGGAATAAAGAGCTTTTAGAACAGTACCTGCCCCTTGATATAATTCGAGTGATCATTAATTTTTTACCCTAACCATGGAAGATGGCTCGGACAGAGTTTGCCACAACCTTTGTTCATAAGGTGTTTTCAGTATTAAGAACTTGTATAGTCATCTGATTAAACATGATAGGATCATCAATCAAGTGTAGGAGTGTATTTGGAGATGGAAAGGACCCCAAGGATCAAAGCATTTTGTTGGTTACTCAATCATAACAGAATTTTAACTTTCTCCAGAATTGCTAAATTGAATGGTCAAAGCATGAATAAGTGTCTGATATGTAATGCTGACATTGAAACTTCGATCCATGCTATAGGAGATTGTCCCTTAGGATAATTTGGATCAAAATCATCCCAATGTGTATCTTGGCCGATTTCTTCTCCCTCAATTTGCATTCTTGGATGTTTTATAACCTTCATCAAGTTGTTTGGAATTTTGGGGAGGTGCAATGGAAGGATATTTTTATGGTCACGGTATGGACTTTATGGAAGCAGTAGAACTTGTTTGTTCACCAAGGAATTCTCCAGACCCCTTTCCAAATCAAAATAGTTGTTCTCCATTTTTCTTAGCAAATAAAACAAGCTAACCTTGGTATTGGAAAAGGTCTAAACCAAGCTTTATCCACCATCCATGCTAAGTGGATTTTTCTTCCTAATGGCTGGATGAAACTCAATACAGATGGTTCTTCCCGAGGTAACCCTAGTCTTGCCAGCTATGCAAGGGTCTTTCGAAATTGTGAGGGCAAATGGAAGCTTGGTTATTATCAAAGAATTGGCAATGAGACAACACTCAGGGTTAAGCTTATGGCCATCCTTAGAAGTCTAGAGATTGTTGTAGAAGAGGATTTTCTAATTTAGTGGTGGAAAATGATTCATCGTTAGCCATTGATTTAATCACAAAGCCCCTCATTCCTAGTTCAATATACTCAAAGGTAGTGTACAGAATAATTAGATATACCTACCAAATTAATGGTATAAGTTTCAAGCACACCCTCAGGGATACCAATGTTGTTGCTAATAACCTTGCCAATTGGGCTCTGAACTCAAACTTGACTACAAATATCTGGGCTCAACCTTAAACTAGGCTAGTTCATTTTCTCCTTGTTGATGTTTCTAGAGCCTTCATGCCCCATGTAATCCCCTATTAGTTTTCTTTTTTGGACCTTAGTGCCTTCCACAATACAAAAAAAAAAAAAGTGGGTCCAACATATGTTTTCTCCCATTTATTCTCTTTCTATAATTCTTTATCACCTTTTTTGACAAGTGTCTGGTGTAGATGTTAAAAAAATAATGTTCAAATAACTTTTTTTTTTCAAAATTAAAAATTAAGAATTAACTTTACAATGTTTCATTGCAATAATTGATTCTTTCTTGTTATTTCTTCTCTATTATCTCCTATCCATATCAAACATCAATGGAAGCTGTCAAACACCCTTGAAACCCTAATTGTCTAAGTTTGAATGAAAAATTAATGTTTTTGCTTGAAACAACATAACTTGCGGGTTCCCTTAACTGTTTTTTTTTCCCCTAAAGGTATCTATTACCAGATGCAGTAATTAATCTCTCCACATATCATAGGCCAATTTAAGGGTAGACACTAGTTATGACTTTTAAAATTGTTCTATTCCTAAGGTGATAATCGAACTCTCAACACTTGTTTAAGAAAAAAGAGAGCCCAGACCATCTGATCTTGTACCCTTAATTTGTTTGATTTTGTGTTTTATTATAACCCACTCAAAATTGATTCTATTACCAAAACAAGATTTACTCCAAAGCAACAATCTTTTTTTTTTTTCATGAGTACTGTTAACAAGATTAATTTAATCAAAATTATTTTTGACATAAAAGTATTTAATATAAATCACTTTCGACTAAAATCAATTCTTGCAAAAACAATATAATTAAGAATCAAGTTTGTAAATGTAGAACCAAGCGCACACCACATCATCTTTCAATGATTTCGGTTCAATCACAGAGAAGGGACAAGTGAATAGAGAATTACGAGTATTCTACCATATCATACAAATCTCAAATGTAAATTGAAAAGCAGACCTGTAAGTGACTAGCGACATTTTCTCTTGTCAAGTTTGGGACATTCATGATCTCGAGAATTTTCTTCGGCACCGCCTCTGGATTAGAAGATTAAAACATATCAGCACATAAAAAAAGAATACCCATTAAGGATTAGACCAAGCCCAAAACTATTACATAAAAAAAATTGTTAAGAGATTAATTACATACTATCCAATCCAATATGCTTTATGGCCATCAGAAACAGGTTGTGAAGGTGTGTTGTCCAAACAATCTTGGACCTTTTTGTGGGTCCTTCAGTTTGGTCTTCCTCATTATCATCATTCATTCGAGTACTAATTCTCTTATATTTTCTTTTTCGCTTAGGCTCAGAACTGACTGATGATGCTGCTGCAGCTGGTGGTGATTCATCACCTTGATTATCATTTATTGTCAATTCTTCATCATCAGTGACTGGTTTCTCTTTCCTTGCATACTGCCATATGTCTTTGAAATCATCAGCACAAATGGGTTTCAACACAAAATGTACTGCACCGTTCTCTAAGCTCTTGGACATGACACTCTTCCTTTTGTCTGCGGACATCACTGCAAAGAAAAACACCAAAAAAGAGGTTAATTAGTCTCAATCGAATGCCACAAATTATAGCTTAATTATCAGATGTTTGAATGATATGCACAAGAACAATGATTTTCTAACAAATGTATTAATTTTCTAACATGTTCCCCTCTTACTTGAGCACAAGCTGGCCAAAACCATTTGTGCCAAAACTAACATAATAATTCAATAATGGCAAAGAATTGGAAAAAAAAAGTAGTGAGAAATTAACTATATATACCAAACTTATGATCATCACTTGATCAAAGATATTTCAACTCTATCTCTAGATTCAACCATACAGAGAGCTTAGACGATTAGATCACACAAGGATAGTCTTTTATAATATACTTCTATTGGCTAGTTTTGATAAACTTTTTTAAAAGAAAAAATTAAATCTATTTTAACAAAAGAAAAAAGAATTTTTCTTGTACACTTGAGCAAGTGTTTTTCGTGTCACAAAATGTTTTCTTCTATTCTTGAAGACCAATTTGTAACTTTTGGGGGGAAAAAATCCTTTTTTTTCTAGTATTTTTTTTAAAAAAATCCAAGCGGAAAAATAAATAAAAGAACTTTTCATTAAAAAAAATTATAAAATAGCACTCCAAACGAACTCTATGAGTAAAACATAATTTCAATCCCTCACCAATGTATATAATAATTTAATTTTTTTTTCCCTTACAATTTTGTCCTTCACATTTGCAAGGATGTTAAAAGACCCAAATGAAGTGAATAGTTTTGTGAAAGATCAAAACGAAAGCAAAGAACTCAAAGGAATTAAAAGAAATGTGAGTATGCCATTACAAACCTTTGCACATTACTTGGTAGCTATTGAATATGATATCTATCTACGAGAGTCTTGCCTTGAAATCCCTTTCTGTAATTTGTGGATAAAAATCTACTAAAATAAGGATATCATTTTAGAGAATAAAATGAAAGAATTTTATTTTTAAATCAATAGATTTAGAAATGAGTCCCTTTTTACTTTATTAATCTAAAGATAAAACTTTTCATTTTACTCTATAAAGTAAGACCTTTACTTTAAAGGATCCAATAAATATTTAATTTGCAACTAATACCAACCCCTAGCCTATTCGTTCTCTTCTCTTATAGCGTTAGTTATACTTCTTGAGCTTTGCTCAAATCATTGCCTTAAATCCCTCATATATTGTCATGAATCAGAGATAATTAATCTATAATAATTTAATTATGATAAATCTTTTATAATATATTATGAAAATGATTTAAAATTTAATTATGACTATTAATTAATTTAAATTTAATATTGATCATCATTAACTTTAAAATTTAATTATTGTCATTAATTTAAAAATAATTATGATAATTAATTTAGAATTTAATTCAGATGTACAATATTACTGAAAAAGTTGTTGGCATCCAATCACATTTTGCGATGTTACTTGAAGTGTTTTGACTTCCAATAAATACCTAAAAAGGCATGTATATAATATTTTATTATTGGTTTACGGTGTGAACACATTTACACTGACAATATTATTAATAAATATGTGTGTATTATATAGAGTACAGTGAAAGGAAAAAGAAGGAAAAACGATATGCATGCTAATGAAAAATCATAATAAGGAAAGGTAATTTGTATAATGCGTCAGTATGGTACTCACTGACAACAGGTAGCTGAAATTCGTCTTTGACACGCCTTTGAAATTCAAATCCATTCACTTCTGATATATGAAGTTCGGCGATAACGAGATCGAAAAAACCTTCAAACTCTCGAAGTGTTTTCAAAGCACTAGGGGCACTCTTGGCAGTGAGAACTGAAATTCAAAACTAAGGAAAGAATGAATATATTATCAAAGAGCAAGAAATCACTAACACATTTATGCAACAATCTAATAAGGTGTATTTTTATTTTTATTTTTTATTTTTATAGCTGTAGTATTGAAAAAATAAATAAAACTTTAAATTAAATCTAGTACTTGAAGAGCAAGGCCAGATTGATTGAACCCTTGCGTATTAAGTAATATAAGTATTTGGTTGTGGGGGTAAGATAAATTTTTATATGTTTTTGAATCATATTTAATATTTAATGTGTGCTACAAGAACATGTATAATTATTTATTTTAATTTGTAATATTTAAATATTATATAAAAAATCTAAAATAACTAATTGTTCATACCTGTGAAGTACATATTAATTAAATGTGTTATAGGAGCATATAAATAATTTTATCAAGTAGAGTTTTTGTGGTATATTCACAATTAATGTGAGTTGTTTCGTTAAAAGGATAAGCATACAAGAGTAGTTTAAATAAAAGTTAGTTTCATATAATTTTCATCCATTCAAACTTTGATTCTGCAAGACTTGAGTATGTTTGTCTTAATTATCTGAAAAATAAATAAATTATGGTTTTGATTGCTAAATTTTATTTGTTTAGTTTCGGTACAAATACTTCTAAAACATGAGGTTCGATATTGACAAAATAAAAAAAACTTAAACAAATGAAAAAAAAAGAAATTAAATATTTATCAAACTATTATTAGGGTCTAAAAATATTTTCTAAAAATTAAAAAATAATTTTATAATATTTTTTTCAGAAAATCAAAAGAATAATACATGAAAAATATTCTAAAATAAATTCATGCTGCAAATACCAAATGCAGTTTTGAACAAAATAATCCATGAATGTAAACTGACCCAACTACACAAATCAAACAGAATAAGCAAAATAATTGTAATTTTTAATGACAAAAAAAAATCGATTTTTTGAAACAAACTTCCGATTGAAATATAATTATCCATAAGTAAAACAGTATAAACAAATTGTATTAGCACATGATCGAATTAATTTGATTTTAAATTCGTACCATAAAGGCAAGAGTTAAGGGATACAAACATGATGAGGACCATATATATGGTTAAGAAAAAATGGTGAAAAAATGGGAACACAATCTCAATTATATTGTCAAGTCAAAATTAAGAGTGGAGACATGAAACATCACACATAATACTAATTCATGTAGAGTCCGAAACTATAAAATTCCAATGGAAACATAACAATAATTTCCTACAAACGGGTTAAAGAAACACACACATACACCTTTATATTCCCATGAGCTGAGTATACTAGCAGCGATGGTCAAAGAAGCATCATCATCATCCACAACCAAAATAGAGATATCAAGTGAGCTATCACCCCAAGCCATTTTCTGTGTGTCTATGTATTCTGACCCCTTTTGTGATCTCTTTGACTTGACCTCTCTATAAAATCACTCTCAATCAATGAAATGAATGAAATATGGACTTAGGAAGTGTGAACCTTATAATGAGGGTTGCAAAATGGTTTGACATGTGTCAATCTAGTTCTTTATGTAGAGAAAAAGAGAGTAAAAAAATATAAAGATCGAGGATATCTTTCACCAAAATTTCTCCCTTATTCTGTCTGATTTGCACCTAGCAATTTTGTAATTTTCAATTCCCATGAGATACTCTTTTCAAATAGTATCCATGCATATGTTTCAACTGAATTCAACTCCAACCGACTAATGGAAAAAAATCTTAAGTGAAAAGTTAATATTTATTGCAGTTTGCCAAATATAGGGTGGTTTTTACAGGGAGTTCCTTGTTTAGAAGATTTCACAATCTTTGATTCACATTGCATCCTTTTGTGATGATATTTTTGACAAAAGTTTCAAAGATGTGGAAATCGACCTTTTACTTGTTTTAAGTATATACTAAGTTTTTATTAATTCTCAGAACGATTAAGTTTGTGGACAAATAAAATTATGGTAGTAATTAGAGATGAAAGAAGGTGAGCGGGAGAGTGACGTGCGAATGTCTTCTAAGAATTGAATACATCCTTAATCTTACGAGAGAGGGTGTTAACTCTATCTCAATTTTGATAGTTGCCTCTTGTTTTTCAGTTGCATACAAGAATCTTTGGACTTGTTTGGAAGTGTTTTTATTTTTAAATTTTTTAAAATTGTTTTACAAAACAAGTTCAAGTTTAATTTTTAAAAATAAAAAAATAGAAAAATCTATTTGGTAATTTGACTTCAAAAACAATTTTATAATAGTTAAAAACAGAAAACCTGTTTGGATACATTTTTTGAAAAAGAATTTTTAAAACTAATAAAACCAAAAACTATTTGACAAATACATTACTACAAGTAACAATTTTAACTCAAGAATTAGTTGTTTTATCTCAAAAATTAATAATTTTAACTTAAAAAATACCTATTTTAACTAAAAATTAACAATTTTAACTCCAAAATTAACTATTCTAACTAAAAAATTAACTACTCTAACTAAAAATTCATGACAACCATAACTGTATAAAATTTGTTCAAATTAAATTCAAAGACAACTATTTTTTTTTATGCTAGATATATCAGTAGCAATTCAAAAATTATATTCTAACTAAAAAATTAACACACAAATATAATCCATCACAATCATAATCATATAAAATTTGCTCAAATTAAATTCAAACACGAGTATCAGTATAATCTGTGCACAAAAATAACTATTTCTTTTTTTATGCTAGATACATGAGTACCAATTCAAACACATAATCCATACATATATGAAATCTACTATGAAAGTCAAACCCACTACTAGGACTAACAATTTATACAAAAAGGTCATTTGTGTGTTAACATTTTATATTTGATTCTAGACTCATACACATGCAGAAAGGAAAATCACGGAGGATAGGAAAAAAGCTTTAAGGAGGGCAGCTTCCGAAAGCAGCTTAGTAGGCTCCACATTACAAGACAAGCTAGCCAAATTGGATTGCATAAAACCTCTACCATATGGAACTATACATGCAATTTGTCTCTGGCTGCTTATTCCAAATTCTTCCTTTGATTATTGCTTATTCTTTACATTGGTCCATACCCTGATGCAAAAGAACTCGAAGCAAGAACTTGTAGGCCCATTGCTATTGCCTAAAAAAGAAAAATGAATAAAGTTCAGATAATATATTTTTCATTAAGTAACTTGCAATTGATATAACAACGTTGCTTAAACTTGCAAAAAAAAAAAAAAAAACTTAGAGCGAACAATATTGATGAAGACTTAATGCAGCCTCCTCTTTTTTGTGAACAGAGCAAACAACAGAGCATAAACTTATTGCCCCACAATGTATGGGAACTATAACAATGAATGGAAGATAGCAAGCTTAGAATATGGGAGCCCATAAAGTATGACAAAATCATTTTCCTAGATTCTGATCTTCTAGTCCTAAGGAACATTGATGATTTCTTCAAGCACCCTCAATTATCTACTGCATCAAATGACTTCACACTATTCATCAATCACGGAGCAACACGCAGCAGTGAAAGACAAAAAGAGAGAGAGAGGGAGAGGGAAGGACTCACTGTCACTTGGTGGCACGTGGAGGAGGAGGTAGATAGGGGGGAGCAGCTCGCGTCCGCCTGCGTATGGTGGACCAGCTCGTGGGATGAGCTCGCCGGCGAATGGGGGTGTGGCGTGGTGAGCTCGTTGCGTGGTGTTCTCTGAGGGAGGATCAGCTTTGTGTGGGTGTGTGGTGTTCTCTGAGAAATGCAACAAAAAGAACATGAAACCTCCAACAAGGAGGATCGAAGGAAAGCACAAAACAATAACTCGTGGCATTTACAAAATATACCACCGTGTTTTTGGTTGTTTTATAAAACACAAGCTCAGAAAAAAGCTTCAAATTGTTTTGGGTTTTTTGTTTTTAAAACACACATCCAGTTTTCTATTTTTAAAATTCAATGTAAACAAAACATCTTACCAAACAAATATTTTGATTTTTTTTTCATTTTAAAAATCAAGAATAGTTTTTAAAATGCTTTGCCAAACAACACCTTCAGTTCTTAAGGTTATTGAAGGATAATGGGGAACATACATTTTGGTTCATTAATTGGTTTTATTTCACATTTGGATGCATCAATATGTTAATGGCAACGATACATATGATTATTTGACTTTTTCTATATTTATGTTTTTGTGATGCCAGACATATATACTGGATTGTGCAAATAATAAAATAGTGAGTAAAATATCATTTCCATGGGGATAGATTAAATATAGAGTAGTTTTAGAGAATGTCTATTTAGGTAGAATCAAATTCACGAGAATTAATAACAAAAAACTAAAATGAAGGAATTAAATGAGCAAAACAATTCAAATAAACTAAACGAAAATAAATTAAATGAGAAAATAATAGGGAATAAACATTAGAGCTATTGATTTCACCTAACTATTAATGCAACTATTATTGATATTAATCAATTTATTTTTATTCTAACTAACTAATGATCAAACTTCCTAAATTAATTACTAATCTCTCTTGAGGTCAAGAAATTCTCTTTAGGTTAAATTGATTGCCTAATCTCTTAGCACGAACTAATTTAAGAAAATTATTAACCTCTATGAATTCCAAACAATAGCCACATGAACCACATTTATATATCTCTAAGTGTCGCTCAATTTATGGTGTTTTTGTTAAGAGACTGTTTACAAATCCTATAATTCACTATTACAAACCCTTAATGCAATTAATTGTTTATTAGAGAGATCAAATAATGGCATTAAGCATAACCATAAACACTTAGAGCATGCTTGTGAGTTTGGATTTTGGAGGGAAAGAGAAGGGAGAGGAGGATTTATAGTGTAAAATTATTTTACAAGTTCTCCTTTCCCCTCTAAGATTCAAACTCACAAACATTCTTTTAATTGTTATAATAAAAATAAAATTAATACTGATCCATAAAAAGTATTGTTAAACAAAAAAAAAATGAAAGATAAAGAAGAGCAAATGCCATTGAGAACCGTGAGCTTGGACTGAGGAATGAATTGAACGAGGAGATCGACCCTCTCCATGTGTTGAACTCTCGAATCATGAAAAGTATTGTCATTCAGTGCCTATTTATAGTTGTCGCATCAAAATTACTGTTCTAAGCTTAAATTGACTTTCTGGTACGCGAAGGATACATTGCAGCGCTTTTGCGGACTAATTTTCCCGTCACAATTGCCTGCAATAGCATATCACGTTGCAGCGCATAGCGCTTCTAGCATGCAACTGTGATGAGATCAAACGAGACCATGCTGCAATGGATGTGCTAAAACTTGAAGTTCCTCCTTTCACTTCAATTTGCAGCAGTGGTTCCTTAATCCACTGCAGCTTGTTACCAAAGGTTGAATTCCCTTACTTGTTAGCCATTACTTGCTCCCCCCCACTTGTTCCTAATTATCAGATAAATGATGATAGATAAAAATAAGTATCGAAAGCATGAGAAAATTTAGTAATTAGGCAAGAATACCCCAACTAACAAAACAACTAAATCCAGCACCAATGAAAATTAAAATTAAAGCAGCAAATGGCTAAATCTAATTAAAATAACATAAAACTCGCCAGGGAGTTATCATTTTGCGCCTTTTGTAATCCATGTTTATGTGTAAGTTAGTTGGTGCTCTTCTCAATTATTTTCTAGTTCCATCCAACTTCGAAATCCGGACGCAGATGTAAATGAATATTAATATTACTTTGTTCACCTTGGGTGGTAAGGTTAACCTCTTAAAAAACAATATTTAAAATTATGGTTTAGTACGTAATACTCTCTCTAAAATAACAATTTTCATACTTCAACTAGATATTGTGGAAAAAATTTAATTTGCTTGAATTTACAGTTTATTTTTAGAATTTAATTTCTCTATATTAATAGTGCAAAATAATTTTATGCTGTCAACCAATAAAAAAAAACTATTCACTATAATTTGTCATTTTGATGAAATGTTATTGTTTGATAGTGTGAAATAAAGAGTTTAACTTCTATGTATTGGCAGTATAAATTTTTTTACACAGTTATCAAATCATGTATTGTTACATAAATAAAGGTGGTTTAGTCCCGCATCTATTACTTGAAAAATCATGTAAATGAAATGATTTAATTAGATGACTGTGTAAAAAAAATATTTTATACTGTTAATACAAAAGAATTAAACTCGTGAAATAAATATTAGAAATTTGAGATATTGTTCATGAAACCGTAGACATATGTTGGGCCAAACAACGGGCTATTGGGAAAGTTTCAAAGTTGAAAAAATTTTACCCCCCTCTTCAGTTAAAGTTTTAAAAAAGCCCAATTCTGCAGATCATATAAAGAAGAATAGATGCACAGTATTTTAGCACACCAAAAAAAAAAGATAAATAGTTTTTTTGAGGGAAAAAATGCAATAAATGTGAATTTTATAATACTTTTATTAGTCGGCAAAAGGCTGGACACGAGACTTTATAGTTTATACACATTTCCAAATATACATTCGAAAACCACTATTTGTGAAAACTGCGTTCCGCCACAAGTTTTTATAAAACCACGTGGATTTATTGAAAAAGATAATTACTTTTCAGAATCTAGTAATCTGAAATCATTTAATTATTTATTATTACACAATTAAAGATTTGCGATCATGAAAAAAACTCATCTAAAAGTGGCTACTGTATTATAATTTCATATATATAAGCTTTTTATTTAGCAAAAAGATATTATTATAATATAGCAGCTTCTAGGAAAATAAATTACAAAAAAGAAGTTGACAAATTATTTAATTTACTCTCACTTTGCTACACTTGTATTATATAATTAAATTCATGTTAGCCAAATTCTGCAATACTTCTTATTACCAAGTATGGTTTTTCGGGTGGTGGTTCATGTTCTGCTGTTCGCGTGTTGCGTACAGTGCATCGTACACCATGTCTCAAAGCTATTGAGTGGTGTGTTTTGATGGAGCGTAATGTTTTTTTTTTAAGTATGATGTACTCCTTTAATTTGCTCCTTTCTTTAGAGGGTTGAGCATTATCTAACTCCATTGACAAGGGACCCTAAATATAAAAAAAAAAAATTGACAAGGGACCCTACTAGGCCGCCACCACTATAAGCTTGGGTTCTGTGTTGAAGCGGATGAATATCTCTCTTTCTCCTAAGTTTTGCAATCCCTTGTAAGAAGTCCATAACAACTACACTTGTCAAAGATTATATGCCTAAGCCTCCATTAATTTTAAATTTTGTGCTATTTATTCTCCAAACACAGATTCTATCCACACCTAGCTGCTTAGATCAATTTCTACATATACTCGAGCAATCTTCCCTCTAGTAACTTCCAATATGTTTTGATAAATTTTTGCCAGGAGTACCAACCTATGTTATATGTGCAGTGTATGAAAATTTTGAAAAAAGTAAAGTATGGATACATCTGTATATATAAAAAATACTAAAATTTTATAAATTTCATGTGATGAAAACTAAATTTATAACATAAAGCTAATAAAAATTATTCAATATTATGTTATAAATTTGAATAGGAAAAATGTTAGGGCTCAATAAAATTGGAATATGGAAGGAAAAAAGGGGAAAAATATAAAAAGAATACAAAAATTCATTAAACTGATATATCCAAGATTGGATACGCGTACCTTGACTGTAACCAACCATACCCAATTGTACTCAAACTTTTTTTTTCCCCAAAAATAAAGTTATCTTGGATATGTACCCACGCATAACCAATGCGTACCCATAACTAGAAAGTACTTGATACTGGTACTTTAATTTTGTAAAAATGGAATACCCATGCTTCATAGTTACCAACTAACCACACTTGCTATAGTTAAGAATACATCCTTATCATGGGAATTTAATCCATACCATAGTTTTTTCTAAGTTGAGTATGATACAAAATCTCTGGATCAAGTTCTCACGGATAAATAGTGATCACAAAGCATCCTTGAGCTTCCTAGCTTCAACCTGGACATTAGTTTTGTCTTCTTCCATAATAAACTTCTCAACAGGAAGAATGCAACTACAACATAATGGGAAAAGAGAAGCATTTAAACAAAAATGTAAGTCCATCCTTGTTAAAGCATGCTCCCCCCCCCCCCCCCCAAGATAATTCTTACTCAATTTCTTTTCACCATAAGGACTATACAAGAACATAATAATATCTACGGAAAAGAGTGAAGATAAAGAGAGGCAATCCTAGATATCCGATGTGAAAGATTTAAGGATTTCAATGTTCCAGCTCAAAGACAAAAACAATATTGCTCCTCATGCAACTTTCGTAGGAATTCCCCATTAATTTTTTCCATAACTCTCTTCTTCTGTGTTCTTTTTTCTTCTTCATCATCCCTTCTGTTTGTTTTGATTTCTCCATCATGAATTAAACCTCTTGGCTAGTTAGAGAAGACCATTTTTGCTGACGCATGCCCTAAGATGCATCGTGTGGGAGTGTGGGTCTCCTAATAAGCTCTCTAGGGTAGTGTTTGATTGGTTTCTGTTCCAGGACAATGGAGATAGAGGCAGTAGATATAAAAAAATATTATTTCTTTATCATGTTTAATAGTGGACTACAAGATACGATGATTGTTTGTATATTTTGTTTGGAAATATGGAGACAAAACAAAAAATATATGATAAAGACATTATTTATCCTTATCCACCGATGCCAGACCACTACTAACTATGGGTTGCCAGCCATTGTCGGACCACTACCAGCCCATTGCCAAACCACTACTACCGGACCACCCATGATAATAAGGACAAAGAGAGTAATATTAAATATATGTAAGAATATTATTGAAAGAAAAAATATTAAACTTCTGTCTCTGTTTTGTCTCCATTATCCCTTCATTTTGGAGGTACAAAAATTTACGTATTTTGTACTTGTCTTCACAACCATACAATTTTATGTCTCCAGTTTCCCTGCATTTTCTATCTCGAGACAGAAACTAAATGCTAGCTAAGAAACCCCTAACAAAGGAGATTAGAGAAAGCGATTGAAAATAAAAGAAAAAACATTGGAATTAAGAGTGAAAAGTAGAAATTGAATTTAATTATTCTCTTTGGTTGTCTATAACTCCTATATATATATATATATAGGTGAAGGTGAGCTATGGGACTACAATATTTATTATATATTAATTTTTTTCTCATAATTTTCAACTGTCATGACTTAGAAAGATTATCATTACACTTATAAATTGAGAACTTATGATGGATTATGTATGTATACATTTCATAATCAAAAAGCAATATGGATATAATACAAATATGTGATATTATTGAAACTATTTTACTAAAACCCAATGAAAATTATGAAGAATTAATTAACAACAAACTTCTATACAATTAAATTTAGAGAAAGTTACACTAATTTCTCTTCATGTTTAGCGTAAATATATTTGGCACTCCTCTATTTTATAAAACTATCATTTACCTCTCTTAAGGTTTATTAATGTCACAACCCAACTTGGGAACGTGACCGGCACGTAAGGAATCTCATCCCAATGTAAGGCTCATGAGTGACGTGCCTCTTTAAATGCATATAATAATATAATATTATCCTTAACACATGATTTTTCTTTATTTAAATCATAGCATTTAATTTTGTGAAACTGGAAATTTTCAATATTCAAGATCTAAAAACCCTTTCAATCCATTCTGCTAATCCTGAAATCATAAACTAATTCATCACCTAATATAAATCTTAAATATGAAAATTTGCTTAACACTTGAAAACTGATTCATAACTATATAACTAATCAAATACATAATCTAATCAAAATCAGTAGTTGAAATCCATACTTAGACTCTGGAAGCATATAAGGAGTTTCATAAACTTTGAAAATAACTATAGTACTTCAAAATACAAGCGTGGCTCGGCTCCTGCCTACAAAACTACCAGAGCCCTGTAGTAATGTAAAGCTTACTAAGGGATAACTGCAGCTATTGGACCAGTGATTGAACAACGTCTATACCTACAACTATGAGAGGAAATGAGAAGGGTGAGTCAACGAATTTAGTGATTGGATTCTCACCCATCACCTACATGGAACAACCAAGAGAATACATAATATACTATACATGCAACAACTATAAATCATTTGATATTTAAATACATAGCTAGTTAGGAAAACACTTTTCATACCATAACCTCGTAATAAACACCTCTACATTCATAGTCTATCATGAAAACATTTTAATTGGGGTTGCGACAAATCATAGAGAAACAGTAATCTTTAGCTGTACATACATTAATAACAATACCTTTAAAGTTTCCTGGTTATGCATGTTAGCCATTGCATACCAATTTGTTGCTCTATGATCCCTTCATAGATCTAAATTGGACACCTAATTAGGTTTCATCTATACTCTATGAGATTGCCCCTAAGGACAATTTGGTACCAAGGATAACAATCATTTTTATAGCTGTTAACTCACTATCTGTTTCTCTATAACTACTGTCTAAACCAGTTTGTCAAAAACCGAGCTAAAGGGTGGGTATTTCATCCCTCACGAACACGAGCCCCTAACTTCTAAGTACTCTGAGAGCTCTGGACTCATATAACTTTAACAATTTAACTTTAGCATAACTGTGGCTGTGAGAATTGTGCCCAAGGGATCACTCGCTTGTAGGCATTCCAATTCCAACTCACAGAATATGTATCTAGCAATTACTATGAATCATATTGAATTATGTATCTCTTAGTGCCATAAAACTAATTTTCTCAAGTTCATATTATAAGCTAACATATATTTGAAATCTCTAATATCATAGTTTAAACACTGGGGTTTATAGTCATAATAACTGAATTTCTTTTCTCTAAAACTATGTTCCATGCTCTACTGTATGCTCAAAACTCTTCATATAAATTTTATAATACTCTGTAAATCATAATAACATTGTATTTAAAGCTAAAACATACTCTACTCTATATACCTTTATGATAAAACAACTTAATATTTTTGAAGGCTTTCTGAAATCCAAAGTTTGGAGTAAATAATAATATCATAACTCTTAAAACATATTTGTTAAATAGCGACTTGCTAAATCATATATTTTTCCAACAATCGCTTCATTGGCAAAATAAACATTTTCCATGACACACAACATAGCAATCATGGTCCCATGGTTTTGTAAAACTCATTCTTTCATGGTATCATTGTAAATCATAATTTTTCTAGCTTGATACAATCATGTAAAATCATAATTTATACTTTTTTCATCCCAAATTCCATATTTAACAATCAAAATGCAATAAATATACTCATAATGAGAAAACTAAGGCTATGAGATCAAACTCACTCACTTGGAGGGGAGGAAGGTTGGCACCAATGTCTACCATAACAACCATAAAACTCAAGATCAAACTCTAATAACATCTAGATAGCTCAAACAACTCTAACAACATCGGAGGAGCACCCCTACTTGACAACAACAATAACAATCCAAATTTAAGAACATGAAATGGAGAGGAAGGGAATGATAAAAAACCATAAAATCTTACCTTTGATCTCTTGGAGGGAGAAGGATTGGGGTTGGATTTAGTGAAAGAGAGTGGAAAGGGTTTAGAGAAGAGAGTTTTCATAAATAGGATGAAAATCCTGAGTTTGGGGTGTATAAAAAAGGGTGGGGCTTCACTTACACGAAACGGTGGCGTTTCGTACTGTCATAAGGAGGCTGCGGTCAAGGCGTCCTCGCACGCCTGACCATTCCACTTACAACCGTTATAGCAATCTTTAGACCACTCAGATCCCTGAATTCACACACTGTAATCGCGGTTCTGGATTGCCATAGCGGTGATAGTTCTTTAGCTTATGCAATTTTTTTTGTCATTCTAGTATACGAGTTGCTCTAATCCTCACTTATTTATATTTAGTTACATCCTCATTTATTTTACTGTCCTTATTGATTTACTCTCCATTAACCTTAAAACATAAATATAAATAAGGAAATACCCCTCATTTTAATTCAAATAAAATATAAAAAAAATTAAAACACCAACCAATCAAAATCAAATTTTTTTGAGTTTTAATTCAAATTCGGGAATTCTTATGATTTTCTAAACTTGTGGGCCAAAAACGAAATGTCTAGAGATTTTCTAAAATTCATTAAAAATCATTTTTTAACTTATTTTTCTCTAGAGAATAATTACCGGGACTTTTGATCCCAAGAAGGTGGCTCTATTATATAGCCCTCCAAGGATGTGTAGGACTCGACAACATGGGTGGATCCCGAGGGACCTTGAAGCAGTACAGAATCTGTATACTAACACGTATACACCAGATATTACAACTAAAATTACACTGACTTCCTATGTAGATATTGATTTATTAATTTAAATGACGAAAAGGTAATATGAGACATATATATATTATTAATGATGAAATTATAATATTTTGATGATATTTAACACATTAATTAAATAAAATAATTTTTTTATCACATGAAAATAAAACTTATAATTATAATTTAGGTTAAAAAAAGGTATTTTAGTAAAAATATGTGTCAAATATTGTCAAAATGTTATAATTCTGTCACTAATGATCATGTATATACTATATGTTATATTTTTTATCACTTAAATTAATGAATTAATATTTATAGGACAAGTCAATATAATTTTAATAAACCTCAAGGGAGGTAAGTGATAGATTTGCAAAATAAAAAAAAAAGTGTCGAACATACTTATACCAAATCTTAGGAATCTATTCTAATCAAATTCGCCTTAATAATTCGAGTATAAATTAACCGAAGAGATGTAAGCTGCCGCAAGGACTCAGCTATTGCCTTTTTTAATTAAAAGATATAACAGATTTTTTCATAAGAAAGAATTTAACTGATGTTGATAGGTGGACTGAGTAATTAACAACTGGTACTAACTGTTAAATCTACGCGTTTCCGCGGAAAGGATGGGAAAATGAATCCCAACTAATACTCCCAAGAGTCAAGATCTGTCCGTCGTTTTCTTCCATATACATATCTATACTCACAAACTAGATATTTAATTATTTATTTGTACTGTGCAGAGTCAAAAGGCGGTTACTAACTGTCCACCTTGCTTTGGATACAGTGTGCCATAATCAGCAACGTACTGTTACATTAGCTATGCTAGCAAAGTTGTCCGTGTCAAACTTAGCTTCTATACGAAAATTGCTCTTAGATATTCAAATGAGATTTTTATTTGATTTAAATATACTGATAATATAATTATAAAAAATATAATAATAAATACAAATTTTTATCTTGTATCAAATTAAAGCATTTTATACGTGTGACTTTTAAAACATTCAGTTGGATAAAAATTTAAATGCACTTCACTAATATGATAATATATAATTGAATAATTATGTAAAAAATTTTATATTATCAACGTATTAAAATTAAACTCTCTAATTTTAATATCTAAGTGGTTTTTTGTAAAATTACTCCAAATAATTAGTAGAAGAAGGTTTCATCACCTCATGAATACATGGAGGAGTACGTAAAACTCCTAATTAGATACTACTACTGCCATCATTTGGAGCATGCATGGAGTAATGGGAATATCCCAATCAAGAAAACGAACGCGCATATGCCCAATACCTATTCTAATTAACATGTGGCCATGAAGTGGTGACACCAGTCTTGTAGTTGTCACAAATGTCCAAGATCCAATTACCCACGTGTCGCTTTTCCCCAAGCAAAACCCACCTAAGACTTGGTAAAAGCAACCCCACAAATTCCAAGTTGTCAATTGGATATTTGGATGAGAGGAAATTAAAGGGTGTGGGTCCCACATGTAGATGACCCGTCCTTTCCTCGTACATATATATACACGTTCTCTTTTCTCGTCACCTTCCTCTTTCACTTCTAGAATCAGTCAAAAGACTCAAAATCCAATCACCCAACTCCCCAACCAGCTGTCTCCTCGTCATTAGTTACGATCGCATGATTTGTGTCTCACACTCTACACGCTCGCTGTTCCCTCTTTTCCCTGATATAGTGTGGTACACATATATATCTGCTTCCCCTATATATACATTTATTGTAAGTTCATATCATAACAATAAAGTATTGCCACCCAAATCACCAAAACCGTTGCAAACCTTACATATAAATATAAATAAGTAAGTTCCTAAGTTAGCTCACAAATCCCTTCCTTACTCTCTTCCATTCTTTTCTTCATTTAATAAGTTCAAAACTACCCTTTTTACATGTTTACCTTCAATCACTTTTCAAACACACGTTCCATATCTTCGGAACCTTCCTCTTCCTTTGACACGTCATCGCCAGTGTCTGAAGTAAGCAGTGGTGGTGGCGGCGGCGGCGGAGCTCGTGGGTTGGCGGCATTCTCCGATGAGGAGTTGCTGCTGGCTGCGAGCTACCCGAAGAAGCGTGCGGGGAGGAAGAAGTTCAAGGAGACTCGCCACCCGGTGTATAGGGGTGTGAGGAGGAGGAACACGGATAAGTGGGTGAGTGAAGTGAGGGAGCCAAAGAAGAAGACAAGGATTTGGCTGGGGACTTTTCCCACTGCAGAGATGGCGGCGCGTGCCCATGATGTGGCGGCGTTGGCCTTGAGAGGCCGGTATGCCTGCCTTAACTTTGCGGACTCTGCGTGGTTGCCTGTTCCCGCCATGCCTGATGCCAAGGCCATCCAAAAGGCTGCTGCAGAGGCTGCAGAGGCCTTTCGGCCTGGAATGGCCTTGGAGGGTAGTGGCGTGAAGGAAGAGGACAGCGGAACGACGGTGATGGCGAGGGAGGAGCACGGTTTGTTTTGTATGGAGGAAGAAGAGGAGGCAGTGTTGGGCATGCCAGAGTTGTTGAGGAACATGGTGCTCATGTCCCCAACACATAGCATAGGGTATGAGTATGAATATGCTGACGTGGACGCTCATGATGCTGAGGTGTCATTATGGAGTTTCTCAATTTAGTTCTTATTGGCTAATAAATTTGGTTTCTGTGTTTTTTTCTTGGATCTGATAGTGTGTATATCTGTACTAGTTTTTTTGAAATATTGTACGGATACTCTTTATAGGTCGTTGGAAATCACTAAGAAGATTGTTAAAACAAAAGAAAATGGCTAATAAGACTTTCTTTTGTGGCTTATTTTGTGCAAGAGTGATTATATTAGGAATAAAGCGCATCCCATTCATGTATAAAAGGAGAATCTAACTTTCAGTTGGGTACGAAGAATGCAGTTGCAAAAGAATATACTACCCCGTTGTTTTAAGAAGTTTCCAAGATTCCCTTCTGAAGTGGGGAAAATAAAAATGCCACTATTCTATTTTGGATGAGAAACTTTAGTTACTCCCTAATTTGGCATGAAGAAGACAAATCTGAAGTGGGACACCCTCTCCTGATTTGTGCTGGATAGGGTGAACCTGGACAACTTGAAATTGAGTACTTAGTCAACAGTGTTTCAAGTCTTCACAGCTTGAAACTAATTATAGTGGAGTTGACACCAGCCCTTCTTTGGATTAAATGCTTGAATACACTTTGACCTAATATTCTTAGTTTATACCAGTTATTTATAAAATAATTCATAGGTCTCTATCCATCAATTTAACTTTTTTTAGAGACACGGTTGATAATAATACCCTTATCCATTACAAAGCAAGGAAACAAGTGAAATTTGAGAGCACTGCTCCTTATTAGCCTCCCCATCAGGGAATTTGGTGGATGAGAATCCTGATTGAAAATCACCATGTGGGGTGCTGCTTCCTTGATGATTGAAGATGTCTTAATCCAAAAGGAATAAGGATTTCTAACATTTCTGTGGAAACATTTTGGTTCTTATTACGATATGGAGCCAAGTGGCCTAGTGGACAACTAGCCAACTTGGCCAAAGTTGAAGTGTACTGCCCTGATGACCCTTTCGCTCTTGAAAAAACAGTTAACACCAAATTACAAGTTTTGACTAAAAACTCTGAATCTCTTACAAGATGGCACTAATTGTGGTCGCTATGTCCAAGAGAGTTATGCTACACGCCTACTCGTACGGAACTTGGCCTATCTGAATTCCATCCATGTCTTCACCCAATTCAATAGTTCTGACTTTGTCTGATTTTGAACTTCTAAGCGACTTCTTAGAAGCTGTTAATAATTGTTACTAAGTTTCGGGGTAAATTATATACGTGTCTTAATTTAGCATTAATGAAGAGATTGTCTATGCATAATACTAATAATAGTCAATATTTGGAACTGTAAACATATACAGGTAAATAAAGCTGATACGACTAATAAAGCTTTCTCATGCTTCTTTCAAGGATCACGAAAAGAGCTTTAATGGTCAATCAAGTTAACTGTGTCCAGTAGCATCTTCTTAAATAGTTTAATTCAGAAGGGTATCTAGCTTCTTAATTAGGGACTCTAGCTTCTTTCTGTTCCCATCTTGAATGTGTGGTGGAACCTTATCTTCATAACCTGGAGCATTTATAGTCTTCTCTAATCTTTCTCTTTGCCTGCAATTTCAAAGCTCAGATCTGTCAAAAGCTCAAGGATTGCGCTAATTAAAGCCATTCAAAGGAGGGAACATTCATGTACTAAAAAACTTACATTTGTGAATAAACGAAAATCAATCTACTTTTAAGCCATTAGTATGAAACTCCGCTCAAAATCTACCATCTAAGCATTAATTCGATATTTAATTAAGAAAGGAATGTGAATGAAATGCAGGGACACATGCATGCAGCATCATCAAGTCTGCTCGGTCACTTACTTCATAAGCTCATCCATGTGCTTCTTAATCTTCTCTAGCCCTGCTTCAGAAGAAATGTTTCCTTGAAGCTCCAAATAAACAGAAAGGCTTTCATTTACAAGTGATACAGCATATCCAGATGGAATAGCATCATTTTCATTGATTACCTGTGAATCATATCATCAGCATAATTAAAAAATCGCCTCCCCAGTGGAAAAAAAATTGAAAGTCGACTGAGTTTTGCATAAACAACTACACCAGAAACATCTAAATGTCATATACATATACTAGTCAAATATCCAAACTCAGACATGACAGATGACAGAATTAAGTCATGTGAATTGCATGGTATAAAAATCTAAGTGATAGTTTACCCCCAAAAAAAAAAAATCTAAGCGACAGAGAATATTATAAAGGTTGTTGTATACTTAATTTTCTTTCTTTATTTCAAACTATAATTTTCAGAAGGCTAATGAGGCATTTTCTTCCACTTTTAGTATATCAATTATTAATCCACAAGACCAAAACAGAAAACAAGGAGGCAGAGGTTAGATGATGTGACTAAGCATCATAGCCAATGTTGTCCAAAAATCTAACCATTTAAGAGTAAATCATAATTAATAAAAGTTTTATACAAACATCCAATTATGTGTTGTCATATTAATACTATACTGTGTGAGCCAGTCACCCATTACCAAACCTTACAAATAATCTCTTACAAAATACATGGGATGCATGAAATAAGCACATGAGAGAGTCACTTTGAGTAGTTTATGAAACTTACATTCAAAGATGACAGATTTGCCAGAGCTACAATCTCCAGTTTATATCTGTTAATAATCTCTGCCACTACCTGCATTTGGCAGAGAGCGAGAGCTGGTCGCCTAACAACATAAGCATTAACCAACCGTTTTTGAATCAACAAAGCATTAGACTGAATGACAATCTAATCTGTGGAATAATTGGTGATGATTTGATAGAAATGAACCCACAATGCTATGGAGGCAAATTAAAGTAAACACTCATTGGAAGTAGAGAAGAAAACAATGGCGAAATATACTTCCACTGCTGCTTCCACATACCTGTCACGTGTTTCGTTTGCCAGTGACCTGAGAGACTTAACAGTGGACTCTACAAGAATCATCTCATTCTCCACCCTCTCATTGTTCCAGCTCTAATATTAAAAATAAACAGATTAATTGGAAAGTGAAACGTGATAAAATTATTCTTTTTGTTGGATGTTACTATCTATTTTACTTAGAAAACAATTCATATAGTAACAGTGAAGTAACAAGTAAGTATATCTTGAACAAAGTTCGTGGGGGTCTAGAAACAAGTTAGTGTATTTTAAACAAAGTTGGTGGACCCATATTCATGTGAGGGTTCTTAATATGACATGTTAAATTTGTTTCCATTTGATAATATCTCATAAATGTAGAAGGTACCATTATAAGGTCCAGCTTGACACTTTAAACGGGCAAGAATTGAAAAATGTTGCAGCAATGATATTTCATGCAGAAGAAAATGATGAAGAGTAAATCAAATAGATTAGAATAAACAAAAAGGCATGCTGAAAATTGACAATTATTCTGAATAAAGGATAACCTCAACAGCTGATGGGTAATTGGATATCATGATAGATTCTGCTCTCTTGCAGTCCCTTGGTGAAGGAAGGCGCTGCCACAATTCTTCAGTAACAAACGGCATAAAGGGATGAAGCAACCGCAGGCCATAGTCAAGACAAAACCACAAAGTGTCTTGTGCAAAGCATCTTTCAGAAGCAAAAATGGGATCATCACCAGTAGTAAAGTAAGGTTTGATCACTTCAATAAAGACATCACATAATTGATACTGCCACCAAGAATACACAGCAGTAGTAGCATGCGAGAACTCAAATGATTCTAGTGCCTTCAGTGTTTTTGATATGGTTTTATTTAACACTGAGAGTATCCACTGGCAGCTATATGGAAGAACATCTGCATTCAAATTCATAGGTGGAATATAATCGTCTCCAAGCTTGCTCATCGCAAATCGTACAGCATTCCACAATTTGTTACACCATTGCCGATACCCCACAACCCTTTGAATGTCTAAGTTAATTTTATCTGACTGAAACAAATGACAATAATGTTAGTCAAGGTAATAGCAAACCGATAAATAAACAGAAAATTAGCTTGCCACAGACTCTTGATTGGTTCATTAGTCCAGGTGGATCGATTCTTGTTCCTTTAGTAAAAACTTGGGTTCAAGTTTTATAGATGGAAAATAAAACTAAGGTTAAAATGTTACTCTTATCATAGGCCGCCCTTACTTGAGTCAAATTAGTTAAAATCTAGAAGATCTTGGGTATTAGTAGTTCATATAAAAAAGTAACTAGTCATCATTTAAAGATTGTTAGAAGATTGACAATACCTGAGCCGTGTATGAGACCAGTGCAAAACGGAGAGCATCAGCACCACATTCATCAATACCACTCGGAAAGTCCTTCTGATAACCTTCTCGGGCAATAGCTAACTCTTTTGGGTCAAGGTTACTATCCCCTAACCTTTTGTGTAGACCTTCCAGTGATATCCCATTTATCACTTCGATGGGATCAATAACATTTCCTAAGGACTTGGACATCTTGCGGCCATGTGCATCACGAATCATGGGATGCAAATAAATCTGCATTAAGGTCGTAAGTACATCTGTGATCAGGTCATTGATCTAAAATTTCTTAGGCATGCAAGAACACAATTCATAGTACATCCATACTACTTATAGAAAGGTAATTCAACATATGGTGCCCATTTATACTTACCTAAAAGCACAAATGTGAGGAGAAAATCATCATTTAAAATCAACATCAAAATGCCTAACGTATAGAGTTTGAAAACTTTGTATAGTATCACACAAAATGCTTTAGTTAGTAGTACGCCACACAAAGCCTTGACCTCACCCACTACCACCAAATGTTCTCTATGTGTGTGTGTGTGTGTCTCTCTCTCTCTCTACGATGTCATTTTTTGACATCCACTTTGAATATACAAATAATCTTACTCATAAAGTTATGCCAAAAATGATCACAACATGATAGTTTAATCTCACCTTTCTAAAAGGTACATCTCCACCCAGCTTCATTCCTAACATCACCATACGAGCAACCCAGAAAAAGATGAGATCATGGCCTGTTTCCAGCACTGAAGTAGGGTAGAATGTATTCAGGTCCTGTGTCTCATCAGGCCAACCCATTACAGATAATGGGAACAGACCGGCAGAAAACCATGTATCAAGAACATCAGGATCCTGCCTCACGTGAAACTTCTTTCCATTATACCTTTGGCTAGCCTCCTCAAGGGCATCCTCTGAATTTCTTGCCACCACCCAATGGTCTTTGTAAGCACCAAATTCCTGCAGAATGTCATCCTCTAATGTGATATACCATGCAGGTATTTGGTGTCCCCACCATAGCTGCCTTGAGATGCACCAATCACATATATTTTCTAACCATCTGTGAAAAGTTTTACACCTTGATTTATATGTGAACATACCACAAAAAGAGGAACGAAAACACAAGTAAAAAATAAATAAATAAAGAGTCAGAAAGCACGTTAAGAACACCATAGTAATTCTGTATACTCCATTCAGACTATAAACATCCTTAAAAAATTTGACTTTGATGTTTGGCCACTACTTATTAGGTGGAAAATATCGAGGGAAAGCAGTGACATTTAATGAAAATCAATATGCTTCCTATGTTTCATTTTCCTCATTTTATGTCTTTGACTCCTGAGCTCTACCAAGCTTTGCCATAGCCAAATGACACTTGTCACACAGTGGTTTAAATCATAGACCACATTTCAGAGGAATACTGAGGCTTTGTTTGGTTATGGGTGAAATTGGGGTGGAAATTTTGATGAATGACCTCCAAATGTGAAATTACACATGGAGCTCTTACATGAAAAATTTCACCTCATTTTTTACCCCCAACCAGACACATACTCAAAACATAAGATAAATTATGAAAGCCATCAGAATATATATAAATACCTCTTCCAGTCAGCTGAAAATTGCTTTGGGATAATCTCTATTTTTTTGCTTTCTGTAGCATCAAGAGCTTGCTTTCCCAAATCCTTGCAATTGACATACCACTGTGGCCTTATTACGGGCTCCACAACATCATTGCTTCTTGAACAGACACCAAGGCGCATCTCATTGTTTTCAGAACCTCTGTACAGGCCCTAAATGAAACAAAAAACTGAACATTACAAGAAATATCCCAAAACTGCATGTTACACAGATACAAACTCTCACCTTAGATAAATACAAGTATCATGGCAAGAAGCTCATTCTGAATTACCCAAGCTACTTAATAATAAATACATAAATGCTAGCACATCATGCTCAACATAAGCCGGATACCAGATGAATACACAAGTGCTTTCCAAAATTCCAACAAAAGTATATATGCCACCCAACATGCTTGTTGAATCTCACATGAAACAGAAATCTAAGGCAGTATATCACCAATACCTTCTTCTGCAATGCTTCTGTCACTCATTCTCTTGCTTTAAATCGTGGCATGCCCACAAATTCAGTGCCACCATTTCTATTTATTTTACCATCATCAGTTAAAATATTAATGAATTCAAGGTTGTGGCGCTTCCCAACATCAAAATCTTTGGGATCATGGGCAGGGGTAATCTACAAGGAATAAATAATAAAGGAGATTGCCATAATGCGTACAATATTACTTGAGAAAGAAGTTCAATGCCAAAATTTTGGTCTTACAAATAATGATTACCTTAACAGCACCAGTCCCAAACATTGGATCAACAAGAATATCATCACAAATTATAGGAAGCTTTCGGCCATTAAATGGATGAATAGCATACTTCCCATGAAATTGTATGAATCTTTCATCACCAGGATGTACAGCAATAGCAGTGTCACCAAGCATCGTTTCTATTCTAGTAGTCGCCACAACAATTTCACCAAGGTTACCTTCCAAAGGGTATGCAAATTTTGTTAATACTCCAAATTCCACAGGGTTCTCATATCCTGGAACATTTAGAAGAGTCCTTCCTTCAATAACAATATAATCCACCTGCATCCATCAAGCAATTAATTAAAAATGGAATACATCAGATCATGCAACAAAGAAGCTCACAAACACAATACCTCAATATCAGAAATTGCTGTTCGTAATACACAGTCCCAATTCACTAAACGAATGTCCCTACAAAAAGTGGCAATAAATAGTAAATAGTAGTCTCTCCATGAAAGAGCCACTTAGAGTCATTTATAAATGGAACAAAAAAGTATAACACATTGAAGTATAAACAATGTGAAAGGAAGTTGAGAACTTGAGGAATACTCGAAACTTAATAATTTTAAATAATTCACTGGAATATATATGATATGGTTTATGATAAAAGCAGTGCATAAAGACGATAATTCATCTCACCTATAAATAAGGCCTTCCTTGTAAAGCCTCACAAAAGCTTCTGTTACAGCCTTAGATCTTCTGTCATCCATTGTGAAGCACTGGAAGAGAAAGCGAGATGCAAATTCATTCATATGAATGCCAATTATCACACCATGACAGTGCACACCATGAGAAAGAGCTGTTCTATCTCTTACTGGAAAGGCTTGTTTCCTTTGCTTCCTTGTTGGTTTCTGCTTATGGGATTTATAAGACTGTTTCTAGGCTGATCATGCAAAGGGATTCAGTTCCTCTTTAAACTAACATATTTTATCTTTTCCTTTCTTACCAATATAATTTCTTTGCAGCCTTTGGAGGATTCATGATCCTCCATTTTTGCATTCTTTTTTTGACTTTATGAATTCTTCTGTTATCAACAGGCACAGCTATTTAACTCTGGACTAAACACTAATGTAGTTGAAGCTTATTTATGTACCTCACGAGACCAATCCATGGAGGCTCCTAATCGACGTAATTGTTGCAATATTGTACCCCCATACTTGTGTTTCCAGTTCCAAACCTTTTGCACCATCATTTACCAAAGTAGGTCAATATGAGCAAGAGCAAATAAACCAAACAAGTTATTAACAGAGTTGGCTTCAAATATCGTCTCATAAAACATACCTCAGAGATGAATCTCTCACGGCCTAGATCATGCTGGTTAATTGTTTTTCGCGCATTAGCTTTTTCTCTACAACTGCCTGTTCTATAACAATTATAATCAACCTCATCTCATGCATAAAAGATATGCTGTAAACAGCAGAAAATTAATAACATGTCATCAAAGAATAGCCAACGGCATATGAGGACTATAACGTAAAAGGAGTAGGAATTACAGTACAATTTAGTTAATGACACACAAATTCTAGAGAAATGCATCTTCTATCCAAATAGTGCATTTTTCTCCCTTAATCACAATCTGGCAAAAGAACCATCCAATTGGTTTCTAGAGAGGTAGGCCAGAGGGATATTTTACAAGAGAACTTCAACCACATAGAGAGCAAAAACTAGTTGAGCTGAGTAGCACAAAATGACTGGATTAAATGTCTATATGAAACTGAATTCAAGCCCCACGAGGCCCTTCCTTTGCCATCCAACCAAAATCCGCAATAAATCATAAATCAGAAGAGTTAAAAAAACAAAAGTGAAATTTGCTGAATTTAGAAATAGAACCTGTGTTGCAATCGCAGCATGGTCGATCCCAGGCACCCACAAAGTGTTGTAACCGGACATTCTTCGCCAACGAATCATTGTGTCCTGAAAGCAGAAAATCACGTTGAGATGAATGATTTTGAACAGCTAAAATGCTAAAAAGTACAGCATGATAAGGGAATTTGGTTAAAAAAAGCCACCTCTATTGCAGCTGTGAGAGCATGTCCTATGTGGAGAGCACCAGTCACATTTGGTGGAGGAAAAACCTAAGCACAAAAACATGATTAGCCTGCTTCATGGCGTACAAATTGATTTCAAAGAATGAAACTAAACGCTTTTCAATTGAATATATTCAGAAACTTCTTAAACTATAACACAAATCAATGCACTATGATACAGGGCTACAGGCCAATAGGTTTTTTCTGCACTTCATAAATCAAGTATTAAGGACCAATTATTAACACAACATTATATGTTGATCTAAGATTGTGAAATAGAATAAAAAACAAATTCATATGGCATCAAACTACACACACATGTAGGAGTTCAGCAAACACACTCACAATAATAAAAGGCGGTTTGGAGCTGCTAGCATCTGCAACAAAGAACCTTGACTTCTCCCACCACTCATACCACCTAAATTTTATCAAACATAAAAAAGAAAATAAGCATTTCACATCATGATGTAATTCAAGTGTAACAAACATGAAAAAAAAAAAAAAAAAAGAAGATCAAAACTCACCACTTCTCTACAGAACGTGGACTGTACTGTTTTGCCATTTGACAAGACAAACGTTTCTTTTCACCTGAAAGAGTAACGGGATCAACATATTCTTCCGAATTATCATCCTCTACGCCACGCTTTACATTTTTCCTTTCATTCTTTTTTGATGCATGGCAAGATTGTTGTCCTTGTTGCTGAACATTAAACGTAGAATATATCAAATTGATAAAACAACAAACTAACTACAAAAAAAAAAAACAAAAACAAAAAAGTGTTGCTAGTTATACACAACAGGAAAATTGAGAACTCTTTAGTCTCACCTTAAGCTGACCTTGCTTAACAAGAAACTTCTCTTTCTTCAGTTGCTTCTCTCTTGCCTGCCACAAAGCCAAAGAATCAGAGATAACAACTTCAGCCTCCATTCATGGAGACAACAAAGGCAAAAGCAAATAAAACCCACGAAATGCACGACTTTTACACGCAAACAAACAGGACAATATTCAATGACAGTGACAACAAATTACTGAGAAGAATAAAACATGTTCAAGTGATGGTGATGCTAAAAAAAAAAAAACCTTGTCTTCCTTTTTCTTTTTCTTTTCAGTGTCTTCCATTATTGTTGGTCAACGATGAAGCTATGCTGTGTTTTCTTCTGAGCAGGCAAAGACACCAATGGTGACTCTTGTTGTGGCAAGTAAAGTTGTAACGCGTGAGACTGTTTTATAACTGGAGGAATTAGGAAACACTCATTTTGGTGTAATAATTAATAATGATGATAAACAATGTTTTGGTGATGTCATTTTCTATAGCAATTTTAAATTTTCCTTGTCATCCAAGTAATGATATTTCGGCAAGAATTATTCCGTTGAAATGGATTTTGAAGATTTATCTATACATACTAACTACAATTGAAGAGTTTTTAATCCCAGTGTAGCTTAATTAACTATTTATTGCCACATGCCAATCTCATAAACTTTTGAAATTAAGATATTAAAATAAATTAAAAGCTAAACCTCATTATAATTGTTACATATTTTTTAAGGGGCTTGTAGCGCATAAAGTAAATGCAGTATATAAAGACTATGTGTCTATTGATTGGAGGTGGCAATACGGACTGGTCCGGTCCGTCTAACTCGGTTCACGACGGATCAATTTTAAATGAGTCAGACCGGACCGGTCCGCTTGATAAATGGACTGGCGTTTTGCCTAGTTCGGGCCCGGTCCACCTAAGCCCGTCAGTAAGAAGCCCACACACCAAATTGCGGGCCAGCTTTTTTTTTTTCCTTCCATATTTTTTTTTATTTTTTTTTAGTACCCTATATTATATATTTATATTTATATTATATATTTTACCTCAAAAAATATATATACACATTTTTCTTTACAAAATCCAATTTTAATTTTAAACAAATAACAATATTAATTACTAAATACTGCAAATATTAAAATTCAGATATTAATTTTTTTCAAAATAATAACATAGAAATTTTTATGCGACTTAGGCGGGCTTGTCCGCGAATGTGATATCCCAAGTATAGAATTTAGTGGTATATAAATTATTATTATTATTATAGTTAATAGCAAACCGTGTGCATACATATGCATTATAGATAGAATATTCATTTTAGTTAGTTGTGTAGTATGCATTATAGTTAGAATAGGTGACCATGTAGTATGCATGTAGTATGCATTGTAGTTAGAGTAGATATTATAATTAGTAATGCTAATGCATTATAGTTAGAATATGAATAATAATAATTAGTGTATTTAGCATTAATATCATTATTATCAAGTGCACCTAACACTAATATTATTTAACATTATAATTACTAAGTGTGGTTAGCATTAATATTAGTTACTATTATTATTAAGTATAGACTAATGGCACTAATATTAATTATAATTATTATTACTAAGTGTAGCTAGCATTAGTATTATTATTATTAAGTGTACCTAGCACTAATATTATTTAACATTATAATTACTAAGTGTGGTTGGCATTAATATTATTTATTATTATTAGACACATAGCACTAATATTAATTACAATTATTATATTTGTGTATAAATATGTGTGTAGGAGTGTGTATGTGTAAAAAATGTTTAGTTTCATTTTGGTAAGTTTTACTTCCACATCCTCTTGGCCAAACATTCTCTTAGCCAAACCTCTTCTTGGCCGAACTCATCTCTTGTCAAGACTCATGATCTTCATGGCCGAGCTTCAGTGAGCCTAGCTAATCCTCTCTTGAGACGTTGTGACGCTCATTTCTTTTAATCTGTGAGTTTGGTTATTTGTACCATTCCAATACTTTGGAGTAAAGTTATTAGTAGAAGCATATTCACGACTACCAACGGCGAGTGGGATTAAGCTCATAATCATACTTTTGGTCATTATTAATATTTTTCCATATTATATAAATTATTTATGAAATTTTAAAATGATTTATGTCAAGAGAATATATTGTTATAATTATGCTTGTTTTAGAAATATTATTACTTTTACAGTTATCATGAAAATTAATCATTTTAGCAAAACTCATGGGACCATAATTGATACCTTGCGTGTTATAGAATATCTTTTTCTAGTTTATGAAATTGTAATACCTCAGTTTAATGTTTACAGTAGAAATATTGATTATCATGTTTTCAGACTATATATTTTCTATGAAGATTTTAGAATATTAGATATGATTTATTGAAAGTATTGAATAAAGTATAATTCATAACAATTGTCAGATACATATTCTATTGATTACTGAAATCACTATGTCTACAAGCTGGTGATCCCTTGAGCATGATTTTAGAATCTCAGTTATGCTACAGTCAAATTGTTAAAATTATATGAATTCAAAGCTTTTATATTTATTTGGTTTATGAACAAATTATTTTATATTAATTAGTGAGAAACAGATCAGCGAGTTAACGGCTGCAGGATTGATCGTTAACCTTGGTACCAAGTGGTCCGCTAGAGGACTAGCTCACCCACAATAAGGAACCTAGTGAGGTGTCCATTTATGGGACCTAGTTAGGTGCCCATCAGATTAGCCATTGGCTCAAATTTAGCTATTCAGCTCAGATAATTATGTATAGAATAATTCATGTTTCTCTGCTAGTTATTGTCATAGATTCAGTTAATTTATATGTAATTATATATGTAATATATTTCACATCAGTTGCATGTATATGTTATGTATTTTGTTATTGTCCCATGTGGGTTGTGAGTGGAGGCTCGCTCACAGAGTTTTGATGAACTCACCCCTCTCTTTTCCTTTCCCTACAGAGATACTACAGCTTTTGGTTGTACCACAGGATCCTCCGTAGTAGTGCTACAGCTTCCTTGGTGAGCTTCACTTTGGAGTGGAGCTTATTATCAATTATGTCAGTCTAGTAGTGCTCCAATAAATTGTGTAGGCAGAATCCCCGGGCATGCATGATATTATTTTCAGAATTTCTGTTAATTGTTTTGTTATGTTTGGCTTTGGCCTAGAATATGGATTTTATGCAAATTTATGTTCAGAATTTATGTTTTGAGAACAATTTCATATTATTGAGTTTTAGTTGAACTTGAGATATTTTGAATAAATTTGGATTATTTATGCATATTAGTCAGTTACGTTACCAGAGGCTTCCGTGAGAACCCAAATCCTCACGTGCCGATCACACTCCGTAGGTGGGTCGTGACAGCGAACCTCGCGGCTAGGCTCATTTAACCCGCGGGCTTGAGGGAGCGGACCAAAAAATCCGCGGGTTGGCGGGTTAAAAATTTTCCGGTCCATTTTCATGCGGGTTACGAGTTAAACGGGTTGATCTGCGAATCACAGTCCAAATACCTAGCTCTACTATTGATGGCCCTTTTTGACTTTACCATAAGCACAAAATTAAGGATTTGTTTCATTTTAGTTTTCATTTTTTAATTTTAATTTTTTAAATTTTGTGAAGAAAATAGTTAAAATTACAAGATTCAGTTTTCAGTTTTTATTTTTATCTTTCAATATTTTCTTCACAAAATTCTATAAATGAGAAAGCTAAAAGCTAAAACCACAGAGGCACTAAAAATCTAAAATTTCAATAACTTAATGACAAACAATCTATTTATAATTATAATATAATAGTGGATTTCTACCACTATTATTATCGACATTTTGTCTTAATTTTATTTTTTAATATTTTAAATTACTATTATTTAGTCTCTAATTTAATTCATTTATGTTCTTTCACTATAATTACTATGTGAAATTTTAGAATACTATTTATTTTATGTTGAACTTTCATTTCTTTCATTTACGTCTTCCTTGAGTTTTCATCTTTCATAATCATGCATTTTTTTGCCTTTTTGAAAATACCAATCAAATCGTAATAACTTTTAATGTTAGCATAAGATGGATAAAATATTTCAAACTCATAATAATATAAGATTACACAATAAACTAAACTTTAATTTCATACTTAATACCTTTACGAAAAAATTATCCAATATTTTTAACATCCCCTACTAAATTTAATATCAACATTATTATACATAACACATTTTCAATATGATAATTTAATATTAAAAATTAAATAACAAAAGGCATGTTAATATGCAATTTATTTAGTTACACAGGAAAGAGATAGACATGATGATAATATGTCATACTTTTATTTATTACACATGCACTTAATTTGATTATAATTAGTATTATATTAGTATTGATAATATATTCCGGGTGACCTAAATAGTTGAAAGGGTATTAAAATAGTAGTTTTATTCATGTATTCAATTTTTTTTAACAATTCATTTATTCAATTTAGATTGAAGG
Organism: Dalbergia cultrata; assembly: GCA_031216105.1. Taxonomy (NCBI): domain Eukaryota; kingdom Viridiplantae; phylum Streptophyta; class Magnoliopsida; order Fabales; family Fabaceae; genus Dalbergia; species Dalbergia cultrata. The sequence goes on from CM062344.1 coordinate 67,012,995, forward strand.
AAATTTTTTAAACATCAAATAAGTTTTTAAAGTTAAAATATGATATTAATTTAGTTTTTATTTTTTAATATTAAATAGTTCCTGCATATAACATCATCACTTTATTAGTTTCATTATTCTAACTTACAATGACCTATTTGATGTCAAAAAAACCTGAGACAACAAATCCATATTTATTATACTCTTATAGTTATTAACAAGCAAGCATTATTATAAAGATTTTCACATTTATATGGATTTATTTAATTGGTTTAAACAGTAGCTATAGAGAAACAATCAGCGAGTTAACGACTAGTATTAATCATTAACCTTGATACTAAGGTCCACAATGGGAAATTTATTCAAAGAATAAATTAATCCACGAGGGATGTGGTTCACGAGAAACTGGGCATTCACATATCAGAGATGACTGTTTTTCTAGTAGCTACAAAATAAGCTAATATAGTTGCAGATATGAAAGTGAATTGAGGAAATTGTATTGAATTTGAAAAATGATGACTAGTATATATCTATGTATGTGTACTTAATTGTGTAAGACTTTGAAAATTATTATGCTTATTATGATTTTATGCGTTGGTTCTTTAGTGTCCCATGAAAGGGAATTTCAAGTGAGGATTTACTCACTGAGTTTTGGTTACAAAACTCACCCTGTTGTTTCATTTCATTTTTACAGATAAGGTAGCTGCTGTAAACTCTTCTTAGCCTTTCTTCCCACAGTAGCATTAGAGTATCAACTGGTAGGCTTCACATAGGTGAAGTCCTTGCATATAGAGTAGTGTGCTCCAATGTAGATGCAGGCAGAATCAAAGACCATATTGCATGATTTATGTTTTACATATATGATGTTATGCTGGACTATATTATATGACTTTACTATTTATAGAGATTTTGTATATGATAGATTTTTATTACACTTGTTGACACCATGAATTGGTGATTTGTATGTAGAAAGGATTTTATAATTTAAATTACTTTGTGATGTACTGTGCATATATAGAAATCCAGGTCACGGGGCTTACGTAGGATAAAAACTTCTCACGTGTCGATTACATGCCCAGGTTGGGTTGTGACAATGAGCATAAGGTGGTGTTGCGAAATAGATATTTGCATTATTTGTTTTGTACAACAACATTTTTCATTTTGTAAAAGATGAAAAATTATGTTTATCAAGCCCCCTGATATCGTATAATAGAAAACTATGATTTTGTTTTATTTTTGTTTTGCTACTCTGGAGGGCAGAATTATCATAGATGCTTACATGTTTATTTATGTAATATTTGAGTGGGATTGATATCATTTATATGCTATTTGTATATAAAGTTATGATTATTTAAACTTATATATTAATATCAACTAGATAAAAAAAAAACTTATAAATAGATTAGGGGTTTTTATGACCCAAACCGATTCAATCCGAAATTTATTGGTCAAATTTGAGTCCTTGAATCTGACATGCTGGTACACTTTTGAAGTTAGATTTGGGTCATACTTAGGGTTGACCCAACTCAACTTGAAGGCAAACAACTCTTTTAGAGTTATAGTTTTTTAATAATAATTAGTGATAAATTATAAGATTTAATATTTCAATTAATATATTGCAAATAATTTGATATTATTTTTATAATACTATGATTTGTTTTAAAATATGTATTGCAAAATATACCTTGAATTTTGTTTTTTACTATAAAATTTTATAATTTTACTATATAATGTTCAAATCTTTATTGATTGTTTAAAATTTGGATAAAAATAGTTTGACCCAGTTATTAATTAGGTAATTATTGGATCAAATTTCGATTTCAAAAAATTATCAATTTAAAGTTGGTACGAATTTTGATTTGGTCGATCCCAATCCAGTCGTATATTTTATAACCCTAATAAACTTATATATGTTCTCAATCGAAAAAAAAAAAAAATACATATGCTAGTATAATACTATAATATAACAAGCGATGCAAAGTTTGACTGGGTTGATAATTTGGTCACGCTAAATTCTGATTGTTGGTAAAAAGTCAGTAGTCTTGCGCTTGGACCGGACTTGGTCTCAAATGGGACCAACAAGAATATTAAAAAAGTCTCATATTTTAAGACCATTTGTGAATTGTGTCTACTCTGAAAAGAAAAATTAAAACTGTGTTTGTATGCGAAATATTATTTTATCACCAGTTGTGAATTCCGCATACAAATTCACTTTCTTTTTTTCAGCTGTGAAATTAGGGTATATAGTTGGAAATAATAGTTGAACTTGGGAAATCTCTCGTAACTGAGTGAGACGTACAAAAATCTATCACTAAAATTAGACCTCACATTGAACATACAAATTCACTTTTTTTATTGTAAAACAAGTTTATTTGAAAAAAGTTTTATGACTTTAATTTCAAATGGTCTATTTAATTAAAGAGTAAATATCTTATTTGGTCTCTCAAGATTTTTGCGTAGAAGTATTTTATCCTTCATGGAAAAAAAATCTCGTGGTCCCTCAAAATTAAAAATGATGAACATATTAGTCCATTTGTTAGTTTTTCGTTAGTAGATTTACACATATGACACAGTATAATGATGACATACCATTAAAATATTAGAGGCAAGCTAAATGAAACTATTTTGGAACATATTACACTCATTTTGGTATATAAAATTATGTAAAATAAATCACTTTATGACTTATAATAGAGATTTAAATTATTCTTTTGTGAATTTCAACCATCAAAATTAATCATTTTGAACCTTATTCTACTTCAAATGACATATATATCAATTAACATTATTTTAGCATGTCAATGCGTAATTCTATTAGTATTTAAAGAATTAAATATATACATATAGAGGGACTAATGTATCCTATTATTAAAATTTTAAAGGATCACAAGTTTAATTTCAATTTTTAAGGAACTAAATAGTCTTGTGAAATTTTTTTAGGGACTACATAAACTATTTACTCTTAATTAAATTATCTTATTTATGTAACTTTTCAAATAGTAAAAGTGAGACTTAACCACTTTTATTGATGTAACAATATATGATTAGATAACATTATAAAGATTTTGCACCAATTGTGCATCAAAATTAAACTCATAATATATACCTTGAATTAATGTTGAGCTCATTATTCATGACGTATATAACAAGGTAAATTAAGTAGGAATATCTTCTCAGACGAGTCAAGAATGAGGTCAGATGTAATGAACACTCCTCTCAACAAAGGATAGAGGTTGCTGTTTGAAATGGCTCATTCATAGGCATTGCAAATTTGAATTTTACAAAGAAAAGTACCCCTCACATGTGAGGAAAACAAAGTGTTACAAAATCAAAAACAACAGAGACCATCGTGTTTAAGCATTCCAAAATAAATGCCAAGACACGAGGAAAAAGAAAGAGTTCTGATGTACAAATCAGAACTAAGCAGTAAGGAATGTATGTCCTCCATCATCTGATCCACCCTGTATCCATTTGAGTCAACAAACACTGCTATGTAAACTTCTTAGTTCTAAACTCAGCATCGTCCCTTATGAAGCTCCACCAAAGGAATGTAAGAGGAATAGTTGTTGCATGCCACAGTGCATGAGCATCCACATACCCCTTGTAAGGTGGGAAATCATATGTCTCCAAGATCATAGCTAGGCCTCCTCCCACCACTGCCAACCAAAGTTTCCATCGAGCCGGATGGTTGGAAACGCCAGCCCATATCGCCCAAATAAGAAGCTGCGAAATGGCCATTGTCATGCAAACTTTCATGTTCAAATCTGAAAGAACAGTAGATGCATCAGTACACTCCCCAAGAACAGTGCAGCATGAAGAAAAGTTAGAAGAGTTTTGGAATTGAAATAAGCATAGAATGTTCGTGTGATTTCTGCAGACCACATTTCAACCGAATAAATGTTAACAAGAATAAGCATAAAATCATGTGTAAAGAAAACAATGATCCTGATACCAAGGACAAAATAAAAGGAAAGCACGAAAGGGACTACCAAAGACAAAGTAGCAAGAGAAGTTGCCGTAGTTCATCACAAATATGGTCAAGGTGAATTGTACCTTCCTTATTTTCCAGCAGGTAACACAAAATTATAAAGATGTGCAACTCAACAGATATTTCATTCAAAAGTAAAAGATCACTATTAGCAAGTTTGTAGAAATTGAGACATAGGATATGAGTTTCTGGCACAAAAGCAATTAAGGGAGCAGAAACCATGATTTTTGTAGGGAACATAAAAGTTATATGATGTGTTACTCAATAGACATTTTATTTTATTTAAGAATAAAAGATTACCATGAGAAAGTTCGTAGAAATTCAGATACATGATATGAGTAGTCACAAAAGCAATCACAGGAGCAGAAATCATGACTCTTGTAGCTTCATCCCTCACATTAAAAGCTCGCACAATTGCTAGAATGAGGGAATATCCAAGTAAGGCCACAGCAGAAGAGTAATCCAGCTTCTGTGTTAATTCTACATCTCTACATTTAATGAAGTTTGAAACACACATTAAAACCGAAAAGCAAAACTCCCTCTCCTCTTCAAAATAAATGAAAAGTTGAAAAAAGAAAGCGAAAATGGCATGGATCCCATGTAATCATGTATCATATGCATTACTATTGACTATATCAGGATCTGCTTTTTCTTCACTGGAATGAAATCAATGATTGTGACTGTGCAGTATATGCAGAAAAGTCCAAACATATATCTCCTGTATATGGATGCAAGAAGGTCTTGTGATGCAGTCAGTATATATATTTTATGAGCTTTATGATCATAGTAGTGAAAATTTTCAATTTTTTGCCACTGCTTAAAATACCATTTACATAAAGTGTAGGAAAAACAATGCTAAAAAACCAGGAAGAAACAACACTTGTGGTTTAAGGGCAGTTATTACCTATAGACAGCCCATAAAAGATAATCGCTAGCAAAAAACTTACCTACTATGAAAAACAGCACTCCATAACCATGAATTCATAGATAGGATTCCATATATGTGCCACAAGCTAGTGTACTCATAGTAGGTCTTCTTATCTGGCCTCAAATCCAACTTATAATACACAAGAATGAAAAAGGACACCCAGCCATGAAACTGCATAGCAAGATTAAGTGCAGACAGAGCGACAGCAACAGGTTCCTGAAACCATATATAACATATCCATGCTACAATTAGAATCCAAAACCAACCTAACCATATAACAACTAAGCTTTTCACAGAAGATTCATGAAAGAACCTGAATCCCATAAACACGCCAAAATGGCCATTTTCCATGGTACTTGACAGGTTTGTCACCGAGTTTTGTTCTTTCTTCCTCTCTAGCTACCATGCAGTGATACCGACAGTCAGTGCGGCAGTCCCATTGTTTCCACCTCAGGTAAAGGGGTTCGTGCATATACCATGGACCATCAATTGGTTTTCCATCTGATGAGAATTTACAATGTTGAAAGCATCTATCACCTACACATCCAGTTTTCTCGCACTGGTCCACACAATCTCTGAAATTTAATAGTCACAACAAAAACAGATCATATTGTTGAAAAGAGCACAAGATTCATCTTACTGTTATATTAAAATGGACACTACACAATAATACCAGGCACCAGCAGTAATTTTGTCAGCATACAGGTTATTGCCAGATCAAGCAGTAGAAGAGGTATAAACTTTGCAGTTGCCATTCTGCATTGAATGGCAATACTTGAGAAAAATCCCTTAGCTCAATAACTGATCAAACATTGAATCCAACCAGGTATATGATCACAATAAATAAAACATCATAAAGGTAGGATATTTTATTAACAAGAAGTTTATCGTTTACTGCTTGGATTGCAACAGAAAAAGTTGAAGAGGAATTGAAACATTCTAAAAGCTCTAAACCTAAACTTACTTACGTAAGCTTTTTAGATAGCTGGTTTTCGTTTCGGGGGATGGAGGACCAATCCATTGTAATTACAAAGGTGTGAAATTTGAATATATGCCAGTAATCAAATCTTTTAATAGCTTCATCTTCCTTGGTGAAGGCTCATGACTCATGAGTCGTGAGTGGTTTTATATGTAACACACTCCGTCACATAATTGAAACATGGGTCATGCACAAGTCCACCTTGTTCTAAAATTCAACTTTTATATAGAAGAATGGGGGCAACAAGAAGCAAATACCTGACCACTTGGTCATAAAAAATTCAATACCATGATCGTCACTAACTCTCTAGCAAGCTTAAGCTTTCTAGGTGAAAGCATTAATGGTTTTATATCTAACATTTTCAATCTATCCAAGAAAACTATCAAGATATTTGAAGAGGAGCTTAAAGCTTGTATAGTGAGGAAAATATGAAACCAATTCAAACGTGGAAGTTGATTGGGAACATTGTATTAAACCTAAGAGTTGATAATGGATTCATCAATCATGAGAAGACATGCCTTTGTGAGTGGCAACAAATTATATACACTGAAATTTTACTCAAGCACACTCAAGTACACTGAAATTCAAACTTTTATTTTACTCTTTCTAAAATAAACTCAATATTTCTAGAGAATAAAGGCATGTGATGCTTAGTTGGAGCAAAAGTGGGAGGAGCAAAACATGGCAATGAATCAACACTCGTCATGGTTGATCAGTAGCAACTAATAGCGTGCTTAGTTTCCTATTTGGAAACCCCCATTTGGGAAAAGCTTCTCTTTTATAGCTTTTACCCAGACCATAGTTTGGGGTTCCAAACAGAAAACCAAACATGCTAAAATCTGTGAAACATCAATGCCAGAATTGTTTTATTGAACATCTCAACTATGAAGGCCCATAACGCATACCAAAGATATACAAGTTCTAACACATTATGACTGCAAGCACAACCTATAAGATTCACAAAAAATAAAACTTGCATTCTAAGCTCAACACAGGACAAAAGAAATTTCAGTGAACCTACAAAACGAGTGGGAACTTTAAGAAACAAAGAAACCATTGCAGAACACTGAGACTGAATCAGTTGATTACTTCACATTATACACAACTGAGCACTGCAGTGAGTGCAGTTAATGCATAACTAGATTCTATACTCAAAGCTTAAGAAACTAGGAACTAACAGAAAAATTCATTATACAGATTATCATAAGCAATTAGACAAACAACAAAACAATGAATCTGACAGAAGAAAACGAAACTAAGAACCACACACATAAAATAAGACAACGCCAACTCAAAAATTCTAATCTCACACTCACACTGAGAATAAACAAAAAGAAAATAACACTACAAAATAATTCATTTCACCTATGCAAGGGCTGAGATTCCAAGAATCTACTAAACCCAATCATTCAACATATATTATACACAGCTTCATCTCAAAAAACTCCAAGAGGCCACCCTATAAACTCTTCCCCAAACTATCAAAACACAACACACATACAAACCTGTGTAGCCAGGATTCGGGTACAAGTATCCAGTTCCACACGAGTAAGATACGGAGATAAGGTATAAAATCAAATTAAGGAAAAAAATACATTTCAAATATAATTACGAGTATCTAAAAAGAATCGATAGAATACTTGTCCATTTGAAGTAAAGAATAGTAGATACAAAACACACGGCAAAAATAGAAAAATTCCAAAGTTTCAATTTTTATGGCACCAATCGCACTAAAACACAAAACCCACTTCTAAAATCTCATAAAGTACTTAAGAGTGAGAATTTGGAGCACAATCAAGAGCTAAAGAGAACTTGGGTTGTATAGAGAGAGAGAGAGAGAGAGAGAGAGAGAGAGAAGGGAAGCTCACTTGTAAAGCGGATCGGCGTCGCCGTCGCTGGCGGCGAGGGGGCAGAGGAGGAGGGCGGAGCTGAGGAGGAGCAAGAAGGAGGAGTAGCCAAGATGTGGAGCCATCGGATTCACGTTGAAAAAAAGAAGAAGCTAAGTCAAAAGGGTAAGAAGAAGAAGAGGGTGGATATTCCGGTGAGAATCGGCGGCGAGTTTTGCATGGAGGGTGGTGGCGGTGGTGGTGGTGGTTGTGGTTTACATTGACGGCGGAGCGAGTGAGTCAACTCGGAGCGAGTTGAGCTGAGTTGAGGTGTGGTGGCAGAAACAGGACTCCAGAATCTCGTGAGGAGATGATATCTCAGAGACGATTTCCGAGGTGACACATCTCCTGTCCTTTCTTTATTCTTTTTTCTTGTTTTTCTTTTTTTTTAAAAAAAAAATCGTAGATACTTTTTTTTGATAAACAAAAAAATCTTAGATACTTATTAATTATCAGTCACGCAATTTCATACAAGAGTTGATTGAGTTAATTAAAGATTTTCCTAACGAGTTTACCGGGCTCACAGCTATGGGAATGGAGTATTCACCGTTAATCCTCTTTTCAACAAATGTGTTTTATTGCCATTCAATCTTATCTAACCTCTCTTATTTATGAATATAAGTTATTTTTTAATCTTTTTTATGTCCAATATATAAGTTTTTTTAAAATTTCAAGAAAATATTAATTATTTTTTTTATCTATTTTACCTCTATATTTATAGTAAGTGGGAATGAATGAGTGAATATGATTACTTAATAAAGAGATAATTTATGATAAGTGATAAATGATATTTTTATCATTTACTTTTAATTTTTTCAAAAGATTAATGAAATCAAATCATCACCTTAATTCACATGTATAACTTTAAATAACTTATATTATGGTATGGAGGGAGTAATATCTTTATCACAAAAAAAATAATAATAATCTCATTAGTCCCAACTTTATAATTATGAGTTATTTTAATTACTGTCTTTTTAATCATGAGTCAATTTACTTCATAACTTTTAAAATGACTCAAATTAGTCGCTGATATTACAAAATTTAAGTCAAATTAGTCTCAAGGTCCACTTTTATTTAATATTCAGCCAATTAAATAATGTTGTATAACGTTAAGTGATACCTTAGCATATTATGTATCATCTAAAATAAAATAAAGTTTAAAATGACTCATTTTAATATATAAAATTACACAAAATAAATTATTTAAATATTCATTATAAGTCACAAGATAAATAATTTAAATATTCGTTCCTGACCGATTATTACATATATGTATTATGTGACATATACATCAATACATACAATATATACATATGTTGTTGCATGCTACGTTAATCTATGTATAAATATAAATACACATACTTTAGAGATCTATTAACCAAAATTTAATCCTTTCATAAATATTTATTAGGCTATTTCACAATGATTAACTCTATAAATAAATATAAATATGATAACATATTCTATAAATTTTTTATGGAAAAAGGGGATGCTACAAAAATAATCCCATAGACAGATTTACTTAGGAAATGCTGGGGGCATGAACCCCATAAAATTTTTTTTAGTGGAAAAGATATATAACTATATTAGGTCCCAATTATTTTATTAATCTTGACTCGCACATTATGATAAAAATTATGTTAATCTTCTTATTATGTATATGTATTATCTTTGTTCTCATCATCTAAATTTTCTAAATATGTCAGTGATAGTCCCTATTTTAACTAGTCATTTCAACACTTAGTAAAAAGTATATATTGATTCTAAATTGATAATACGGCTCTGATAAACTAGCTCCATGATGGCATTAAACGACCTCGTTTTTGTTTGAAAAATGTGAAAATGAAGAAAGAATTAGGAAACAAGCTAAGGGAGATTAGGGTTTGAAAATGCACAAGTGTGACTAACATAGAATATGATCAAAACGTGCTCATTTTAATACGTAGTGTTAACAAGCCACTCTGGAACTTAATAAAGGCCATATTAGTATGTGATTTTTCACTAAATATTAGAATAATAAGCTAACATGTGGACTAATATGGTCTCTTTCATGAAAAATGAGAAATCATATATAGCATTTTAAATCCTGAGTGACTATTTTGTCACCAAATATTTTTAAATGATGAAATTTGGAGCTTTATTATAAACAAAATCTATTGAAAGTAAGATTTTAAGGTTTAGTGTCTAAGATTTATTAAAAAATCCACATGCTTGCCTTGTTAAAACCTTTAACCAATCTCTTCTGGTTACTTAGAAAAATTCTTAAATTAAAAGAGTTTAATTTTAATTCCGTAATATTTCATTTTCATAACCTTTTAAATAATAAATATAAAACCAATTATGTTTGATGATATAATAATATATAATTAAATAATAATATAAAATTATTATATACTATATGAAAGTTAAATCCAAATTAAAATCTCTGCATAGTTGCAGTTTCAAAATTAGAATAACATTATAAGAAACGTTTGCCTAAGAATATGGTTGACTCCTAAGAATATGGTTTACTTTCACTACAATTAAATTCGCCACTACTTTTAAATTCTTTATCATTAATTATTATTATTGTCAATAGTATCTGGCAATTATAGCCATTTTTTCTATACTTATGAAATCTTGTATAAATAAGTTGGGGTTTTAACTATGTAAGTAGTGGATTTACTTATAAAATATATGTCAAGATTATATATTGCTCTCTCCCTTTTAAAATATCTATCAATTTTAGTCAAATACAGATATTAAAAAAAAAATAATATTAATAATGGAATACAATTCAGTAAATGGACTAAGATATCCCTACATATTAATTAATATAACCTAGTATTCAATACTAATATTAGATAAAATATTTTAAAAATATGAAATTAATTATAGATAATATTAGAATAATAAAATTAATACTTTATTAAAATATGAAATTGACATATATTTTAAAATATGAAATTATCAAAAAGGGGACAAATATTCTAAAAGGAGAATAATAATTATCAATTTTAACTATGAATTCGATAAAAAAAAAAATTCTCTTACAGTATTGTGAATGCTTCAAAATACTCATTAAAAATATAATTTAAAATTTTCAATTATCACGCACATCCTAGATATTCGGAAAGGAGTTTATAACACATACAAAATAATATTTTTCCTATTATATAATAATAATAACAACAACATAAACTTATTATCAAAATTAAATGATAGAAGAATCCTGTCATCACTAATATTGGATGAAAAGCATATATATATTATATTATATTTTTCTTTTATGGAAAAAAGTTTAGGTCAAAAGGAAAGTTTGCTTTAATTCAGGATTAAGACATATCATTGAATTTACTTAGCATGCTTAGAAAGATATTTATAAATCACCCATCAATAAACTTAAAGAAGTGCTTATAAATCACTCATCAACAATGCGAATCTAGATCATAATATACTATACAATGGAATATCGATTAGAAAAGCTAATCCATGTTGAAACCTGATTTCACTTTTATTGATTTATTTATATATGTGTTCTTTGGATGCCCCCAACAAGTCTTCCAATGGCTACTTTCGTCTTTGTCTTTGTTTGTTTGGGAAACGAGATATGTTTTTTAATTGTTTATCAGGAATCCCTTATAAGTGAATAATTAATATGCTTTGGCCCTTTTTACTATGTGAAAAGTACTGATCTGATTCGTTCCTTCTTATGTTTTTGTATTTATTAAACGTTTGCATTTTTTTTTTTTTACTATCTTTGTATTTATGTGTAAGGATTTTGCTAAAGAGTGTGTCTAGGATATGTTTTAAAAAATTAAAAAAAAAAATTATAAGTTTTAAATGTATTTATGTATTGAAAATTTAAAATTTCTACTTTTCTATTAAAAATATTTTCTTTTAGAATTCTTAAAAGGTGTCCACAGGGCACTTATTCAATAGTAAAACTCTACGAGGAATTCAAAATTTTATAACATTTTCTTGGTGAACAGGATTTCAAAATTTTGTAACTAAGTCTCTTTCTTTGGAATAAAAAAAAGGCTCTTATTGTTAAATGGCTCATCTTACCATAAAATAATGTATTTATGTCCTTTTAGTCCTTTACTTTTTTCTAATAAATAAAATTATGGGAGATCTTATTCTCGTAATTTTAAAAGATGAAGTAATTAAAATTATTCTCCCTTCAAATAAGTGCGCTTCCTGAAATTTGAACTTGTATCCTCATTCTTAGTAACAGTGGCAAAGGATTACTAAAAAATGAAAGAGGCGAGCATAGAGTAATGTTATATTTTCTTAATATTCAATTCTTCTAATTTTATATATGTTAAACTCACAATAGTAAGAGATGTAATTTACGCAACATTTAATAAATATTAAGCACAAATAAGTGGGATTTTAAAACCAAATAAATTTTGAATTACTAATATGTAAAAAAAATGTCTTAAAACAATAGAGAACATAACAAAAAAAAGTTTTAGTGATCAAAGTTTTGTTTTCAAATTAGAGAACAAAAATAAATTGTAGCAAGATATGTAGATTCTATAATAGTCATGATAATTATATAAATATTTTCAAACTACTGTAATTATATAAATAACATATAAGTATATTAAAAAATTTGCCATCGCACTAGGGGGAGCTGCCCCTCTCATCATACACTATGTTATACTATGGCTTACAAGGGACTAAACTACTTATCATTTGTCAAATAACTTGTTGGATATTTCATGTCCTTTACTCGATTACATAAATATACAAAATCATTTTATATTAAAATATTTCATTTTATAATGCTTTTTATAATTAATGAAAACTTTTATGGAAGCACTAAATACCTTTGGGTTCTAAAATACTTACATTCATAGAACAACAAAAAAGAAAAAACCTCCACACACAAACAATAACATGTAAATTGTGTTAAGATATTTAATTATATTAAATAGTGCTTGAAAAAAATATTATTAAAATGAATCTTAATTTTTACTTGAAAAATGTTAGATGTACAACATCTCTTTACAACAAGTTTATGCTAGAGACACATAAGTCTCATGCTTATTTTATCTCCATATATCTCTATACATTTGAGGTATAAACTTGATATAGAGAAATATTTGTACATTAAAGATTCCTCTTTTTAATTTTGTAATAAAACTCACTATAAATTAAGACTGCCAAGCAGTATCAAAATAAGTTGAGCTTGGTTAACCATACTAATTTGGCAAAAGGGGTAAGCAAAACTAAAAAATTGATTGATCGAGGGATAAAAATAGGTGGAAATATCAATTAATGAGTCCTATACAACCAAAAAAAGAAAGTTCATAAATAAATCTCATCCATTTTTACGCATCAACCAAACACATTGTTAGATAGCTTTTGGTGAATATATCGGGACAAAAAATATCAAGAGTGTTGGGTGTAACTACACTAAAATATAATTTTCTATCTCTTTTTTTGTTTGAAAAATAATTAAACTTTTAAGGAAAGGAATTAAGAAGATAAATAGATAAATTACACATGTCATGATGATGTGCATTCCCAAACCGTTTCGAAACCTTCCATTTCATTTTCATGTGTCTCATTCTTCCCTCCTCTTCATCTGAGCGCACTCAACGCAAACAAACACAACACGCACCTCCTCCTCCTCCTTCTTCCACATTTCCATGGCCTCTGCAACACTCTCTCTCTGTCACTGTCGACCTCTTCCTTTTCCTTCTCCTCATTCTTGTTCCCTCGTCAGAACTCTGAAACCAACAACGCTGTCTCGCTCTTCTTCTCTCTCACCCTTTTCCTTCTCTCCTTCTTCTTCCGCAAAATCGCTACCACCTTCACTATCATCATCCAGGACCAAACCCCCACCACGTGCCTACGTCACGGGACCCGCGTCCGACCCGATATTCACCGACCCGGATCCGAAGGTTGATGAGTCGGGTCCCGACCCGCCGAGAGTGATAAGCTGGGGCCTGCTTTGGGCGCTGCTGATGAAGCACCACAAGCTTAGGCTCTCTCTTTCCCTTGCAACTCTCCTTGCATGCACCACCTGTACTCTTTCCATGCCCATTTTCTCTGGTAGCACTCTCTTTCTTGGGCTCTGCTCACTTTCTCTGACTTGGTTCAAAGCTCACAACTTTTTATTTTATTTTATTTTTTTTGTTATGGAATTTCACTGATCATTTTTTTTTTAGTTTATTTACGTTATGTTAGGATTATATGTTTATGGGTTTTTTCTTTTTTATGAGATTAATTTTAATGTTCAGTATAGAAGAGTTGGACCCTATCACTCAATCACGTGTTTCTATCTGTTGAACTTTTAAGACAGTGAGAGATTTGCTGGTAAGACAATATATGATTAAATCGCTGTCTAAATTTCTCTGCATTAATGGGAATTAAAATTTTGTTTATTTACACTATGTTTGGATGATAGCTGTGGATCAATAGTGGAAAGAAAAGAAAATGATGGAATATAGGATAAGCTCCCATTTCCTATTTAATAGGAAAAGAAAAGGCTATTTCTGCTTCTTATTTCTGCCCTCCCACCCCAACCCCACCACCAACACACACACACACAGACTCATTTTTTATTCCTCAAAACTTTGATGAAATGGGGAAACTTAAAATTATAATTTCAAATCAATACAATACGATTGTTCTATTTCGTTATTTTACAATACAACTTACGCATTGGATTAGCAACGTTTCATTACTTTATTTCTACTAGTTCTGTTTCATTTCATAAATGAGAAAACATCCAACTACAGTGTCAGTGGAAAAAATTCCATTTGTAATATTGAAGATTTTATAGGAGTGCTTAATGGATAACTAGACAAGATAGTATTGCAGCATTAGAAATTATAGCATTTTGGGTGCTTTACTTTTAGCTTTTGATTCCTTTTCACCCTCTTTTCATTACCCAAAAAAAAAAACTCTTTTCATGTGTGATGATGTATTTGCAGAGATTTCTCCTTGACTATTGAAGATGGGAAGTGTTGTTATAGCACATTCTCATGCGTTATTGCTTTTGTTTAGGGCGGTTTTTTGAAGTTCTTATTGGTGCAAGACCAGAGCCATTGTGGAGGTTGCTCAGCAAAATTGGAGTCCTGTATGCACTGGAGCCACTTTTAACTGTTATTTTTGTTGTGAACATGAACACAGTGTGGGAAAAAGTTATGTCAACTCTTAGAGCTCAGATCTTTGGTAGAATATTGATACAGAAGGTAAAGTCAAATCTTTGCCAACTTTTTGCTCATCTTTATCTACTTATTTCTTCCTGTGGAGATAGTTATTTGCTAGGACATGCATGGTAGTTTGAATTCTTGGTTATAAGTTATTTTGCTTTGGCATCACAAAGTGTTCGTTTTTTTTATGCAGGTTGAATTTTTTGACAAATACAAGGTATGTGCATGGAGTTATTTGATTATGTGTGCTTTCACCTTTTCCGTTTATGAGTCTCTTTGCGATATTAGGGCTTAGACCTGTGACCACTTGCAGAGATCACTACTCTGTCACTTTTACCTGATTTTTGTGCGTGGTCTTTGTCTCCCTTCCCTCCTTTCTGTCCTTCTCCTTCTGTATTCTTTCTTTTTCTATGTCTCTCTACCATCTAGTACCTTAATTTCTTTTTAGTTCCATGTATATGTATCAATAATTTTTAAATATAAAAAATCTCATTTTTCGTCCCATATTGTTTTATTTCCTTAATGCATGTATAGGATAGTAAACTAACAGAGTAGGTGCAAAAACAATTGCACTTTCATTGTTTGCTCTGTATAGGTTGGTGAACTCACTGGTTTGTTAACATCTGATTTGGGTTCTCTTAAAGATATCGTGAGTGAGAATGTCTCAAGGGATCGTGGTTTCAGGGCATTATCTGAGGCAAGCAACTCTTCACCAATGAGAAGTGAGCTTTATATTTCCTATATTTAAGCATGTATGTGATTCCTTTTTCACTTTGTTGGGTTTACTTTCCTGCGTTTCTTGAGGAATGGGAGTTTATTTTACCACAATTTAGATGTCTCAGTAAGAAGAATTGCTTCCTTATATTTCAGGAGATAACCTCATTTTTTTGTTCACTGATGTCATGCTCATGCTTATTTTAATCTGCATTTTGCAGTTTGTATTCATCTGTGTCATTTCGTCTTCTGTCTTCTTTGTTCTTGTAGGTCATTGGGACAATATTCATACTTTTTTCTTTATCCCCTCAACTAGCGCCAATTCTGGGTGTTCTGATGCTTGCAGTTTCCGTATCAGTTGGTAAATTTCTTTTGTATTTGATGCATCAATTCAATGACCAGGTTGTTCTAGGTTTAACTTAAACAGTGTTTTGGTTTATTATTAAGTGCAGAAATATATTAACCCATCTTTTTGTTTCTCCTTTTAAATGTAGTGTGCACCATAAATAGCTTAATTGTACAAGATGACAATTCTGATATGGATTGAATTAGAAATAGATCATAATATGTAGAAATTTTGGGTCAAGTTATGTGTCAATTTGTGTTTCCTTCTGCTGATTCTCTTTAGCTCTCTGAAGCTGTCTACAAGAGATCAACATTCCCTGTTTTTAAAGCACATGGGTTGGCCCAAGCTTCGATATCTGATTGTGTATCTGAAACATTTTCTGCTATTCGAACAGTGAGTTCTCAACAGTTTAGATTTCTATAATGAACATATTGTCTTGTGCATTGTAAAGGTTTGGATTTGCAATTGATGGCTGAAAGATACATTATTACAGGTAAGAATCTTTGGTGGTGAAAAGCGCCAAATGTTTACATTTGCTAACCAGGTAAGATTATTCAAGCTTTTGTTAGAAAAGGCGTGACACTCTCTAGAATGCTTTCATGTTAATTATGTGTTCTTGACAGGTTCTATGTTTCCAGTCAAGTGGGATAAAGCTTGGTGCTTTCAAATCATTGAATGAATCCATGACTAGGGTTGCTGTTTATATTTCTTTGATTGCATTATATTGTCTTGGTGGGAGCAAAGTTAAGGCGGTAAGCAATTCTAGTTTGTGCAGAATTTCTATTTCTATTTTTTTCTCTAGATAATGAAAAATCTAATCATAATCCCTTCTTCCTTCCTTCTGCAACAGATGTTGCTACTTGAATACATTCATGCAACTATATGTTTTTCTATATATATAGATATAAATTGCACTTTCTTTTGCAAGAATTTTCCACTACTAAAATAATCTAAGTTGCTCTTAATTCTTGCTCTCAGGGTGAGCTCTCAATTGGAGCTATGGCATCTTTTATTGGATATACTTTCACTTTAACATTTGCGGTAAGGAAATTGAGTAGTTGAAAATTTTCTTTCCTAGAGTATCTCTTCACTCAGTTGGTGGGAAACTAATTTCTTGGGATACAGCCTAAACCAGGACTCCGTCCTAACAGTGTTTTTTTTTTTTTCCATACACAAGAATCCCAAAATCAACTTAGGACCACATGCTTAAGGGATTTAAATCCCTTCCACTTGGACCAAAACCTTGTTGGTTGAGTTGACTTGTTATTTCACTTTATTTTTTATCTTGTCTTTGCTGTCTGATATTATGTCATTCAGGTTCAAGGACTGGTTAATACTTTTGGAGATCTTCGTGGAACTTTTGCTGCTGTTGACAGGATCAACTCTGTTTTGTCTGGAGTTCAAGTTGATGATGCCCTTGCCTATGGCTTAGAAAGAGAACTGAAACAAAAAGCAGTGGGTGATGGGAACTATAAATTGTTCTTCTCCGATCATTCCACTGAGAAAAACCAAAAAAATTATTTGCATTACATGTCAGCACTAAAAACATCAAGCAATTTGTTTAGCTTGACTTGGTCTGGAGATGTTTCTCTTGAAGGTATCTTTATTCCAATGTTCTTCATACCTGAATGGGAGCTTAATCATCTGAGCTTTTCCTTTTCTTTTTAACTTAATTGCTTTCAGTATGTTGCATAGAAAAATTGCTAATGAGATGAACTTCTAAATTTAGTAACTAGATGGATGACTTTTCTTGCAAGGAACTTTGACCGTGTACTGGTTGTTTTCTGCTTGCCATGATATTTAAATCATATTTCTCAAAGGTAGAAACAGAATTGCCTTGATGGGCCAGAGGAAGTCATAAAATCATTCACTTTCAGTCTTTATTTTATGTCCAATCTAATTTGTGAAGCTTAAGTCTTGTGAACGTGAACTTGTCTCATATAGATTTACAATAAGCAAAGACAAGGTATTGCATTATCATTTTTGTCATTGTGTACTTTTTCTTCTCTTTCAATGACTATGCTAAATTGCTCGTGTTATACTGCAGATGTGTATTTCTCTTATCCTTTAAGACCAGATGTGGAAATCTTGCGTGGTTTAAGTTTAAGACTAAAATGTGGAACTGTAACTGCACTCGTGGGTCCTAGTGGTGCAGGCAAAAGTACAATAGTACAGCTATTGGCTCGTTTTTATGAGGTTTAGTTTCTGTTTCTTAAGTTTGTTGAAGTTTCTTTCGATTCTGTTGTCATAAAAAATACAAGCATCAAATGATATTTTGTTTCTGTAGCCAGCAAGAGGTTGTATAACAGTTGCAGGAGAGGATGTCAGAACATTTGACAAGAGTGAATGGGCTCGGGTTCTCTCTATTGTAAATCAAGTATGGAAACTGAATATACAAAAAAAGATGAAGAATCTCATTTGGTATTATACATATTGCTTCTTTTGTTTCCAAATAATACACTAATACTAAGATGTTTACAGGAGCCTGTTCTGTTTTCTGTGTCTGTTGGAGAAAATATTGCATATGGGCTTCCGGATGACGATGTTTCTAGAGAGGATGTGATTAAGGCAGCGAAAGCTGCAAATGCTCATGACTTTATAATTTCACTTCCACAGGTTTGGCTTGTCCTCTACATATTCAGATGGTTTTATATAGATACATTCAATTGCTAACTTGTTTCCTTCATGTCCTTTTTTTTTTCTGTGAAGGGCTATGATACACTAGTCGGTGAGCGTGGAGGCCTACTGAGTGGAGGGCAGCGGCAGGTACACTGGAGTTAACATATAATCATTCCCTTGCATGAGCATGCATTTTCAAATTCCATGCATGGACACGTTCATAGGTTCTTGACTCTAGTGTTTCTAACTTGCAGAGAATTGCTATAGCCCGAGCTATCCTAAAGAATGCTCCCATCCTTATACTGGATGAGGTGATATTTATGTTCAATTCTCTATTTTGCCATCTACTTTCCGTCCTTCAGTTCACTCTAACAATGTGGTTCACTTCACTATGAGTCAGGGCAACTTGCAGCCATGAAAATCATTCCCCGCCGCTATTTTATCCGGTACCTATGTGGCCCTGTTTATGCCGTTCTTGATCTAGATATTCTTTGCTGCTGCAGGCCACCAGTGCCCTGGATGCTGTCAGCGAGCGCCTTGTCCAGGATGCTCTCAACCATTTGATGAAGGGGAGGACAACATTAGTAATAGCTCACCGGTTAAGCACAGTTCAAAATGCTCATCAAATTGCGCTTGTTTCTGATGGGAGGGTTGCAGAACTAGGCACTCATTTTGAGCTATTGGCTAAGAAGGGCCAATATGCTTCACTGGTCAGCACTCAAAGGCTTGCATTTGAATGAATTGATATTATGAATGTACAACATTGCCGTGCATGAGGCATGAAGCTGGATGTTTTGTTGGCTGGTCGAGCATTCAAATAAAACAAATTATTTTTGGCACAAGCTAAGCTAAGTTTTGCTTCGACAAAAAAATAAACATAGCATTTGCTTATTGATACTTGGAGTTGTGGAAGGGAACCGGTTTGGTTGAGAAGCATAACGAAAGAAGGCGGAAGAGGTGAACAATTGGCTGTAGTTGTAGCCTCTAGCTAACTCGGATGTTTTGTTATTTTGGTGTGCAAGGCCTATCTTAATGTGTCAAATAGATAGTATGATATATAGTTATTGATATATAGTTATAGGATTGTCATTCTTAAAATTAGTACTTGTGATGCCAAAAAGTAAAAGAAAAATGTTATATAATGTGAAGTAGGAGTTCTGCATGAGCCAAGACCAATGGGGTGGCAAAACTCTGTTGCGAATTAAACTGCAACTACGTATCTAAGGCTTAACTTCGAGACTTTTGGTTAAGCTAGAACAGATCCTTTTCAATTGATATGTAGTCATTGATCATTTTTTTAATATTTGGATCAATGAAAAAAATCCGATACATGTTTTTCCTTTTCTTTTAAGTCTAGAATTAATAATAAAAAGATTATCAACCATCTGTATAAAAGCTTAAATAATGAACGATGAACGTGTTTAAGTGTGTTGGATTGACTTTTTTGGGTTGATAATACCTTATAATAATGAGCTTTTTAAATAGTTTTTTTATTCTTTTGCTTAAATTGATTTAAAAAATTATTGAAAATTGTTGTTTGTACTTCCTATGTTAGAGTGAAAAATATTGGAAAAAATATGACAAGATAATAATAAAATTGTAAGGGCATATTTTCTATGTGTGGATGTGTGTCTCAAAAATGAGTGTACAAATAACAAAATTCAAAACTACAAATATGCCTTAACTGTATTTGTTGTACAGATAAAGACACATATAACTTGCAGCTCATGGAAACAACTCTTGCTTTTAGTTTTCAATTTTCATTTTTAGTTTTTCAATTTTCAAAAAATTGTAAAGGAAAAATAGGAAAAATTGAAAACTGAAATCTGTAGTTTTTAGAATTTTCATTTTTTTCTTTATAAATTCTGAAAAATTGAAAAACTGCAAATAAAAACTGAAAACTGGAAACTGAAAGTAAACGCCCCCTAGTTTTTCACAATTTTCAGTAGAACTATGGTTTATTCTATTATAAAGAATGCAATGGCTTCACTATTCTATTTTCGGGTACATTAAAACTGCTATACATGAAGTGTGATATATCACTATTAGGTCTAAAATGGCCAAAATGCTCCAATTTTAACTGTGTACTCGATGCACTTTGTACTATTACACATTGGATTTCCAATGTGCATGCAATGACTATGAATAGGTCTCAACAATGTCCAAAGTTTGTGATGAGATCTTAAGATGAGGAAGAAATGGATATCACAGCATTTAGGTCTGCAAGGCACTCAGTCGGAAGGCCAAGGAAGAAATTCATGAGGAAATCATTGATAGGATCAACTCTTGCCACACCAACCAGCCTGCACTTCCCCTCTTCATCCAATCTCTTGCCTCTTCCACTCTTCATAGTCCCCTTTGATTCTTCAGATGTCAAAACTGTCTTCACCAATAGTGGGGGAGCCTTATAGAGACTCCCAGCAGAAAACAAGAACTTGGCCTTGAATTCAAGATCAACCTTTTATCAAAAACACAAACTAAAATATCATCAATAGGATAGTTATGCAAACAAATTAGAGAAACATACATATTGGAAAGTTAGTAAGGCAAAGAATCACTGAAATGGTACACATAATGCCAAGCCTATTGAAATTGAAGAGGTATATATACAACAACAATTAAGCCTTGTCCCATTAGCTGAGATCGGCTATATGAATAAGATGTAACTATTAACCTCCAAAAATTATATTGGTTACCTTGCCAGATTCTTGGTCAATACTTCCATGGAATGCTTCAGGGACTATATCAATCTTAAAAAATGGTGGCAGTGGCAACCCCAGAAACTTGGTTGTGGAACTAGTTAGTGGTGGAATATAAAGAGTTTCAAGGTCAAATGAAACAAGAAGCTCATTGTTAGCTTGGTTCTCTGTCACCATTGCACTAGAACCAGTTCCCATTCCTCCTGCTGCATCATATTCAAAGTCAGGATATCTTGAAATGCCAAGCTTGCAAGCCCTTTGTGTCTTGAAACTAACACTGTAAACCTCAGCTGTTGTTGCTGTGTTGATGGTTGTTGTACTCGGGGAGATGGTCTTTTGTTGTTTGTCACTTGAGGTAGAGCAAGAGAATATGATGGTGTTTCTTCTTCTAAGCTTTGGTTCCTTAGTGTAAAATTTGCGTGGAATTGGTGGACTTAAGGAGTTCATTTTACAAACCATATGGTGTCTATGACTACGATGACTTGCTGAAAGAAAAAGGAAGCTGGAGTTCTGAAAATATATCTTGATGAAGTCACGGTTGAATTACTAAAACCGTAACCTTATTTCTGTGAAGCAACCAAAAGAATATGAGGCTGGTTTGCTTTGTGGCTGTGAATCTTATCTTCTCATTTGGTTTGTGCAATCTGCAGCCAACACTTGGCAGTTTAATAGATGATAAATTCTCTGTGAATAAATAAATAAATAAAGAGATAACAAATTCTCATGGAAAAAAAGAGAAGTATCAAACAAAATGGTTCTATGACAAACAACAATAAAAAGCACCTTCAATTTTTTTTTAGGAAAATGCTATTCAATTATAAACACTTTCAAAATTTTATTATTAGAATGATGTGTTATAATTGTTAATTGTTAGATAAATAAGTATGTTATACCATTTTGTTTAATGTAATATCTCCCGCGATTTTTATTAAAAATTTTGTAA
Organism: Dalbergia cultrata; assembly: GCA_031216105.1. NCBI lineage: Eukaryota > Viridiplantae > Streptophyta > Magnoliopsida > Fabales > Fabaceae > Dalbergia > Dalbergia cultrata. The sequence goes on from CM062344.1 coordinate 67,035,230, forward strand.
GTATATTTTTTGGACATGTAATATTGGATAGAAATTTTTTGTCTCAAAATAATATTTTTTTTTCTATTTTTCCAATCATTTATTGATACATGAAAATATAAGAATCAAAATAAATTTAAAAAATAATAAGTTATTAAATATATAATATGTATTTTTCAACACCATTAGAAGCAAAAGATTTCTATATTATTCTGGTCTCTATGTGAATTCATATTACAATCCAATAAACTCCGTTTTTAAATGCTTTTTTTACTTGTGTATTAAATTAATTTAATTTACTTAGAGTTCAATAATTGTCTCCATTAAATTTAGAGCCGACTTAATTCAACTCATCACGTTACAAAATGGGGTCACATGACATGTAGTAAATGAGCCACAGTTTACCTCTTTTTGGTCATGGATGGGCCATAGGTCAAAATAACATCTCTCCTAATTTTTGTGTCTATGGGTTGACAAGAGTTTGGATCCATCTTCCAAATTATCCATACCCACTCTACTTTCTCCAAGCCCCAATAAATAGGAGCTCCCAAGGAACATGATAAAGGAAAAAAGAAGAAAAATGTCATATATGTGTGTTTTATTCAAGTGAGGCTTGGTCTCTTAACTCTTATTTTTAAGCTGCCATATCCAAACAATGATGGCAATTTTTTTGGTAGAAAACACTTAGGGTATATTTGCGAGTTTAAATTTTGGAGGAAAATAAAGGGAAAAGAATGATTTATAGTGTAAATTTTTTTACTTGCTTTTAGTGTTTTTCAAGTGAATATCGAATATCCATTGTTGGAAGTAGTGACTAATCTTTTTTAGGTATAAAGTTCACAAACATGTGTTTTGTCTCTAGTCACAAAATCATTTCATACACATCGCTAGAAATTGAATTCCTAATTAGATATTTAAGGAGCCCAGCTAGCTACAAACTGTACTAGGTTTCATGGTTTGCTTTTAGCCTTTTTACTACTACAAGCAAGAATGTAATTTCCTGATAGATACACAAATTTGAATCTTAATTTTATCAATTATGATTCTAGGTAATCATGTAATAAAAGGTTAATAGCTTTGTTTCTGCTAAGTGCAGCAGTTGTCTCTCTTCTTTTTGTTTTTTTGTAATCTAAGCATCAGCTGCACAATTTTACCGGAAAATTGAGTGTGAAGATTGAAGAATCAATTTAGGATTGCTCTTAAACTCAGAAAAATTGACATTGATACAAATATTTGTCTCTGTTTTGTCCCTATGCTGCAACGGTGATGCAATTTTGAACATCTACTACAATTTACAAACAATGATCTTTGTGTTACAAATCAAACTTGCAAGAATAGTTTAATCCAAACAAAATTTACCTAGTACGACATGGGTTACGTTTAGAATGTACCCAACTAAATCGGTACATTGAATGTGCCATTTGGAAAAACAAACTGTAAAAAGTTTTTCTTTTAACTTTTTAATTTGATGATTATAAAATGTCTATTTTACCCCTAGTTCTGAATTTAATTTTCCTTTTCGAACCATTATAAATTTTCACCTTTTTTTGGTAAGATGAATTTTCACCAGCAGATAATACCATTATTAAGGGGTTAAAAAAAGAATTTCAAAAGCATTTAGCAGTCATCAAGCAATGCCTAATGGAGCAAAATTTCCCAGCAGCATTAACATAAAAAAACCATTAATCCACCTTTCAACAAAATTAGCTAGCACCGGATTCTAGCTTGGTAAACATGTTTTAGCTCCTCCAGGAAACTAACGCGAAAAAGCACCTGTTACTATTCATTTGCATAAGAAATTAGTTGGCACCAGATTCTAGCTTCGTAAACATTTGCATATGAAAAAGCTCCAGACCAAGAGATTATGGGGGAATAAGGGACATTTAAGTGATTTTACTTGCTAGAAATTTTACATATTAAATCATGTTACCGGTGTATCCTTGCTCCTAGCATCATGTGAAGCATGGCAATTAGATTTTGTATATTATCAATCATTGGATTTAATTTCTTGTCTAATTACTGGTAGAAGAAACTTTGGGCACATTGAATGTACCGATTTAGTTGGGTTCATTTTAAATGCAACCTAGAATTTGACTATATGAGAATCTTAACGGTTCTTAATATTGGATTTAGAGGATCTTTAAACTCCAAAAGGCCATTAATTTGAAACAAAAATAGAGTGAGAGATAAAAAGCATTAATCTTCTACCTTTGTGCTTATAGAAAGGATTGTCACCATAGTTTTATTTACCCACAAGTTTAAAAAGTTCTCATTGAAAAGCAAATGTTATGTCATCCACACGTCTGCTCCAAATTCTTTGGCATGAAATTTCTCATTATGTTTGAGAACACGAGAGGCAATCATAGCAAATAGAAATTCTTATGAGCACACATAGTAGCATGCAATCATAATGCACCAAAGTTTCTTTCCTTTTTTATTTGATTAACATCATTGAGCGAAATGGTAGGGGCCAACCCTTGGATAACATACTTGGTCTCACGCTAAATAGGATGTCACAAAAAAGAATTGGACTATAACGTGCCACGTTTGTAAACGTGCGAGTGTATTTGAGGAGCCTTTAGCGAATTATTATACCAGAGATATATTATTTGTATTTATTATATGTGGATACTGTATCGACATACACTATATTCATCATTAGATGAGGTGTGAATCCCATTCAATAATGGTCCAAATATTATTTTATAGTAAATGAAATATGAATTGATATGGTATTTTATATACAATAATTACAAATAATATTTTTCTATTATATACCTCCTAATAAATACAACAACTTGCATTAGACACTAAGGATATCCCCATTTTCATTTTGTTACTCAGCTTTTTAATTTCTAATGTCTTATTGCCAAAAGGTGTTGGAAAAGTTCTTGTTGCTTTTGAACTTTTTGAGCCACAAGAGTAAGTGCATGGACAGAATCATGTGTGCAGTTTTTGCCAAAGCAAACATTAGCTTTGAGGTGTTTATTTGTCCCTCAAATACTAGGGTAGCACAACAGCATTAGTGGTTGAGTGTTATTGCCTAGTGCAGTAGCTCTTTCACATCACCAAGCATATGAGTCCCTCACTATCACGGTGCTGTTCCTGTACTTTATACTCGTGGGGTGGTGGCCCCTTTTTCTCTTTCATTTTCTTTTATTCTTATAAATTTATAGAAAAATTCTAGAGTCGCATGATCTGAAGAAAGTGATCCCCCAAAAAAAAAAAGAAAGCCTTTTATTATAAGCAAAAAGGCGAATTACCTCTTTCTTCTAGACGATATTTTCATGTTTTGAAGGCTAAACATTTGGCAATTCAGGAAAGGAAAATGATATTTATTCTCATAAAATCATTACAATATTTTATGAAGTTTATGGGTAACACTTCAATATCTTTATAGCCTTTTCATGACAATCTCTGTGGATATATTTTAAAGGAATTAATGCTCATTTTAGTCCCTGACATTTCATGCGTAAGTCATTTTAGTCCCTGACATTTTATGTGAGTCATTTTAGTCCCTCACTTTTAAAATGAATCAATTTGGTCCCTCACATTTATAACTGTGAGGGACCAAATTGATTCACAATTATAAATATTAGGGACTAAATTGATTCACTTTTAAAATGTGATGGACTAAATTGATTCACAGTTATAAATGTGAGGGATCAAATTGATTCATTTTAAAAATAAGGGACTAAAATGACTCACGCATGAAATGTCAGAGACTAAAGTGAACAATAACTCTATTTTAAAGTTATAATGAGTTTATAACAACAAAATATATCCAAATATCCATACTTTTTGCAAAATATTGATATGAAAATAATATAAAAATAACTATAAGACCTAACATAATTGATAATTAATTGAACTCTTTAAGTATTTAGTCAGGATTAAATTCTTAATAGTATATATAGAAAGTATCTCATGGTCAAATATTTATCTCCTTAAGAAAAAAACATGACTAGGGAATAATCTACAAACAATTTTATGAATCATAAAGTTTGCACTTGTGTCATAATAATCTCTATCCAAAGGTAGCAGTATCTTCCATTTAAATACACAAGGTGGCATTGACTTTTGGCCTAACAAATGATGACAAACCTACCAACTCCTCTCTTCCCCGCATTGTTTCGCAGTATACAATGACTAATCATTGTAGATTGAGATTTGAGTTGTCACATTCAATTAATTACTACCATCAGTAGTTTGCCAGCTTGCTTAGCATATTTAATTCCATCTAGGCTGGTCCATAATCTATCTTCTTTTTTTTAAAATGCTGGTCCATAATCTATTAGACATGATACAATGTTCTAGGATTTTACGCTTTTAGAAATAAACAATTGTACCAAACAGTAAGAGCCAAGGCCACCCACCTCTCATCTTACCGGAAGGATGCACAAATGATATAACCAAAGTTCATTAATATGGCAATCAAATTTAGCAGCATTTAGGTAGTACAATTTAGTTGATAAATAACTATAATATAAAAGTCCAAAAATGACACTTCAACAATAAGGCATGGATTTCAGCTTCTCTTGATGCAGAAAGAAGACAGGCTTAAAAGCTAATAGTAATATCTATGTTACAAGCTTGAGAAAGTGGTTACATAAGGATCAAGTCAAGATAACTCGGAGTGCTATTAAGATATATAACTTCCTTTACAAACCAGGCAGAATGCCTTTCAACTTACACTCAAACATGAGAAGGGAATACAAGAAACTGAGCAATTAGAACACCTCATTCAGACATGTGTCATTAAACCAGAAGACAGTTAACAACAATGCAAATAAGGAAACATATACAATTCGCTGGAGAGGCAAAATTTTCAAGGGTATGCTGAATTAAGGCACAACATGAAGCTGTGTTTGATTAATCTGTCAATAAGTCTATCCGTTTAGCAGACAAGAGATGATCTCAAAGATGTAGGGAGTTGCGTGAACGATGACCACCGGATGACTGATTCAGTCACCACAAGGTCTAGCTGCTCACAGTCACCGAGTCCGATTGTCTGGTTTCTCTTGTTGTGGATTCCCAACACCCTATGTCCATTCACTCCACCTGCCCTCTTAGTCTCTACCGGCTTGCGGTCCAATTCTTTTACATTGTGTCCGATGCAAAGGGGAGAATCCGGTAGTAGAAGCAACTTTCCCAAGCTTGCTTCTACAATAAATTGCAGACAAAAATCAGACAAAGGAGGGAGGAAGAAGTAAAAGACAGCCAAAATGAAAAACTCTATACACACCTCCAGCGATTGCATTAACATCGGCTGTGTTAGTAGAGCACTCTAATTTACAACTCTCTTGCTCAACAACAGAACTGGGACTAAGAAATGAAAAGCTGAGTATTGAGGGTACTGGAGAAGAAAATTCCAACCCGTCGGAATCTTTGGCGCTCTGAAATGAAAACCCACCAGAAACCAAACAAGGAGTCACCGGTTCCACAAGAAAAGACGAAAATGATGATCTGCAGGTGAATGTAGGCGATTGAGCATCACAAGTTGGTGATCCTGCACCAAAGCTGATATCCCGATTCCTGGACATAAAAGAGGCAGAGAATGAGCTGCCACCAACATCCCATTCCTCCCAACTTCGGGTTTTATGTTCGCTTAGTTGTTCAGGATTTGTGAGATTGCTTTCCATCCAGCAATGATCTAGAAAGGGGAAGTTCATGAGAGGATCAGAAATTACATTCATTTTATGTTTCATTTTTCTTTTAAATTTTTTTTCTGTACTTTTTCTATGCTTGGGAGTGGACTGCATCCAGTTAACACATAATGGATGAGAACCACTATCCATCTGATTAACTCAAGTTCAAAAAATAGAAAACATACAAAAAAAAAAGAGTTGGCCATTAGGCCTGTAAAACAGCACAAGAAAGAATAAGAAATATAAAGAAATTAAAATCTGCATAAATAAACAGAGTAAGAAGTAATGGTTTTGCAACATAGCAATACATAAACCCTGGATTTTTTATGGGTGTAAAATATGTCAACCAATTTAAATGGAGTCAATGAAAATCATTAAAACGAAGAAGCAGATGACCAAAATAAATGCCATCAGCATCAGCTAACATATGAAATCATTTGCACAAGCTGATATTTATATCATTCCAATATTAAACCAGAGAGAGAGAGAGAGAGAGAGATTTCATTGCTAAACCATTTAGTATAATCTAAACTACCAAAATGGAGATATTATGTGCCATAATCTAGGGTTCAGGCTTTGATTTGATAAGCAGAATAGACATATTCTCCATTCTCCAAATTAAGTTATTATGTGTTCGACATATAGTAATAGTCTTAACTCGTTAAATTTGTCACTATCTTGCTGGTCTAAAAGGCTATCTAACTCCAAGGATAAATCTAAATAAATTTGCTCCTTTAGATAGGCATTAACAGGAGGAAAGAAAATGTAAACTTACCTAAAACCTCTTGGGCAGTGAGCCTCCGAGAAGGTTCTGTACAGAGCATTCCCTTGATCAAATCCTTCGCTGATTCGGATATGCAATTCCAAGGTTCCGACGGGAACCTCAGGGCAGCAGCCTTAACAGCGTCGAATATCTGTGACTTGGTCTTCCCCCAAAATGGAGGCATCCCACTCAATAGAATGTAAAGAATAACCCCTGCACTCCAAACATCAGCAGCCTGATTATATCCGCCGGCCAGTACCTCTGGAGCTATATAGAACGGACTCCCAACTAACCCATGCAAGCTTTGTCCTGCTTAAACAAAGCCCAACATTTGAAGATAAATACCACAAATTTTTTCAGTGGAGCAATAGAAATTGCAAAGAAGACTAATAATTAATCTGCAAAGGATGCAAGTACCAGGCTTGATGTAGGTTGCAAGCCCAAAATCGGCCAACTTGATTGGAGATGAGGATGCTCTTGTAGCTAAGAGAATATTCTCAGGCTTCAAATCTCTATGAACAACGCCATTTTCATGACAATACAAAACCACCTGCATTAGGTGCCTAAAGAGAACCCTGGCTTCGGATTCGGAAAACCGTCCATGCTTCTCCAACCGGTGAAACAGCTCCCCTCCGGCACAAAGCTCCATCACCAAATGAACAAAATCTTCCTCTTCGTAAACCGCCTTGAGATCCACGACATTCGGGTGCCCAGATAGCCTAGCCATGATCTCAATCTCAAGTTTGACGCTCCTCAGATCCTCCAAAGTAACCAAGCTATATTTAGCAATTGATTTGCAGGCCAGGGCCTCTCCTGTCAGCTTATCAGAGCAGGCTCTGATGACACCAAATTGTCCCCAACCCAACTGCTCCCCAAGGACGTATCGATCTTTCAAATTAGAGGTATGGTTTGTGTCTAATATGGTTTCGGCCAAGCCTGCTACTTTGTAACAATTGAATAAAGTACATGGTTCACTGCCGTTATTGCTCTTGGCAACACCCATACCAATTTAAAATTTTCTTGCTCCTCAACAAAAACCAGAAACAGTAGTAAACAATTGACCTTAACAAAACTCTAGTAGAAGGTTCTGGTCCGGGAGGGAGCAACTACCACTTTGACAAAAAATAATAATTACCAAACACAAAGGAAAAACCAGCCTCTTTCTTGTTTACAAATTCAGACACTAAAAACCCTTTTTCAGAGTCAAAATATTTGAAGATTATCAACTTGGTTCATATTTTGACAAAGTGACTCAACGTAAGCCACACGAGGACTGAGGACCACCTCTCTCTCTCCCTTTTCTTCTCAAACCAGCAGAATCTGCAAAACAATGGCAATGAGACTCCAATCAACCACTTCACGAAACAATGCTCAAATAAGGCAAACAAAACGAACTTGTTCATAGAACAACCCCCATCCAAACCAAAAAAAAACAGAGAGTACAGACTTCATACTCAGATCAAAAGTCACAACAATTTAAAGATTCTAGCTACCCCAGCTTCAAATTACACCAAAATGAGAACTGTGGACAGATTCCAGCACATCCCCACGCTATCAAAACCAAACAAAAAAATAAAGAAGTTTTTTTTTCCAATGGATGAAACACTCAACTCAAAATTTCAAGCTTGATTACCATTACAGACACAACTGATCCTTAAAAGAATTCAGTTTCAAACGACAACAGCAGCAAAACCCAGAAGCCAAAAGAGAAGAGAACAAGTGAAAACAGCAGAAACCCATCAGAATAAATAGGAAGCTAAGCAACCCCAGATCCGAGGAACAGATAAAAAAAAGCTCACCGGTTCCAAAGAAGACCTCAGAAAATTCGAAGAGACATAGTTCGAGGAAGTGAAGGAGGGAGAGAGAGAGAGAGAGAGAAGGGGAGCTCCCAAAGGAGCAACGGTTGAAAGCAACCAACCAGGAGTTCCAAGGGGAACCTGTCTGTCTTCTCGTGTGTGTGTGTGTTGTTGTCTGAGGCTTGGGACAAAAAACCCCCAAACACCAACAGCAACAACAGCAGCAGCAGCAACAACAACACTTAAAATATAACACTAACAGCAACAGCTAGCGCATGCTTCGTTGTTGTTGAGCTACTGTACTTTGTTTGGATGGATGTGTCTTTTCAAAATGAAGCCTTCCTCGGACTCCAACACCTGCTTCTAATTTAGTCTAGCTTAACGGATCCTTTTCTTTTATTTTTATCCCTTTTTTCCATATTTGTAATAATATTTTAATTTCAATATTACTAGACCCTATGTAATTAAGTAATTCAGAACTTGATCTTCTTCTTCTTCTTTTTTCCAATCAAAGTTGAATTCTAGAACAAGATTAAATAGTCGTGCATATTAGTTAACTTTATGTTGGATATATAAAATCTTTGATACATTTTAACCAAAATGTTTGTATACTGAAAATTAACATAAACATTTGTACCCTTTGACAAAAGATATGTCATTTCAATCATGAAACCTAATAACATTGGTAATTAATTGGGTTCCGCATGTAATCAAGGGTTTGAATCTTGATGGTGTGTAAGAGTGAATTTTGTGGCTAGAAGTTATCTCAATAAGAAAATTGTTACCTCAAAAGAATTAATCACTTCTGTTAGTTGTGACACCTTGGGCAACTAAAAAAAAAGGTATACCATTTCTTCTTAAATTTATAAATTGTTCATAAAATGTTCATAGAAATGGCATTCATTTGACCTTATAAAATTAAAGCTTGCCTCCAAATACATTCCTTCCTCTTCCGTAAGTAAAACGCAAAATAATATTACAATAAGTAGATTAATTGATGTATAAGTTATTGGACAAGTAGTAACTAGTAATTAGTTTTATACCTTGTAATAATGAGTACACAAGTTCGAATTCTAAGAATAAAATGAGAAAAAAAAAATTAGATAAATCATATTATATGCTTCAATTAGATAAAATAATTTGACATTTAGTTTAAGTAATTACAAATTTGAATCTTATAAATAAAAACACTCTCTCTTTGTTTCATAATAAATGTTCCTTTGATTTTTTGGGTAACGTAACTAGATACATTTAGCTAATGAAGTATTTAAGTTTGAGTCTGATAATAAGTTAACCCATCTTAACACATATTAATTAGCATTTAATAAATTATAGACAGTTCTAAATATCTAATTAAGTATGATACATTGTTTACTTTTATTTTAATGTTTTATATTAAAGCCATAATTTATTTCAAACACCTTCTTAATTTTTTATAAGCCTTTATTCTAATAAAATAAAATTTAAAAATATGTAAAAAATAATCTATACCTCTGGCATACATAGGTTGAAAAATGAGATAGTCAAGTATCATTAGACTTTCTTATCTAGGAAAGTTTTTTTTCAGTATTATCTTTCTAGAAACTATGAACATTATCATTTGACCTATCACTTAAAAAGTAGATAAATTAGTACAAATTTACTTTCTTTATTTGAATAAACATTAAACATTGTTCAGATAAAAATTAATTAACTATTTTAACCATTGAAAAACATTTGATTAATATAATTTTTCTTATAGTACTTTTCCTTTTTTTTAAAAAAAGGCAAAATCTTTATTTATGTTCCTCATCTTTTAGTGATATTTCAATTTCGTCCCAAAGCTTTTTTATTTATTTATTTCAATGTCATCCCTAACGTTTCATTAATGTCTCAATATTCTCCTATTTGATAATAATATCAATCTTTTAATAAAGATTGTTAATCTAACTCAAATGTGTCTATTTTTATCTCATGAAGATATCATGTTTCATACAAAAGCTTTGTTTTCATCCTCAGTCCTTCAAACTATTGTTTTTGTAGTTAAAAATTATCTATAAATTAGATTAAATTCATTTCACTAATGATGATTAGATAAAAATAGAGTTTTAATTTGTATAATAAAATATTCATATAAGATAATAATGAATATTTCAAAGTTTAATCAATACTATTTGTTGATAAAATTTGTGGTGTTCACAAATAGGATACCATATAAATGTTATCAAAACATTAGCAATGAAATTGAAACAAATAAAATTTTTGGGATGAAATTGAAACATTACTAAAAAGATGATAGGACGAAAAAAAAAAAGTCAAAGCAGCCACACATTAGACCGAGGATAGTTCAGTAAATCCGCATTCTCGTAAGCCTTACGCTTCTGCAACGTCGTTTCGTAGCATATATTCGCAATCTGCAAAACCCAACACTCTCCTCTTCCTCTCTCATTCGCCCGTTTCGCCAAATTAGGGTTTTTCAGCTCCAAATTCTGGAACCCTAATCTCAGCAAATTACGGTTTTCCCACACGAATTTTAGTCTCAGTGCTACCCTAGATGATAACGCTGCACCTTCATCCACCTCCAGTTTCACACCTTCACTCTGACCCAACCTTATTACGTAGATCGATTTGGGATACCCAATTCAACCAATCCAACCTTCGGTGACCTCTTTTCTTCGAATTGCTGCCAAAGCTAGAGTCTTTCAGCTCCCTCCCTTCCGATTCCCAACCCAATTTTGACACATAGACCTCAATTCGCCACAAAAGAGAAAAAAAGTTGAAAACCCCTCTCTTTTTCTTGCGGTGTTTTTCGATCCATGGACCTTGATGGTGGTAACAAGCGAGTGTTCCACCGATTAGGTGGACCCGCAGGGGACGCGAAGCACCAGAAAGTGTGCTATCACTGGCAAGCCGGCAAGTGCAATCGTCATCCATGCCCTTTTCTGCATAGCGAATTGCCACCTCCCAATGTTAATGGCACCTCTTCGAAGAGGCCTTATGGTTCTGCTGATAATTCCGGGTTTTCGGGTCATCGCCGGAACCCTAATTTCAACAATTCATGGGGGCGTGGCGGCGGCGGTGGTGGGGGAGGTGGAGGAGGAGTGGGTGGCGGTAATAGGAGTTTAGTTAGGAAGGCCGATAAAGTTTGTAATTATTGGGTTCAAGGAAATTGTAGTTTTGGTGAGAGGTGTAAGTTTCTTCACTCTTGGAGTTCAGGAGATGGGTTTTCTATGTTGACTCAGCTTGAAGGGCATCAAAAGGTAAACAGAAAAAAAAGAGGGTTTTTGGTTAAAGAATTATGTTACTGTAGGGCTGTTTTGAAGGTGAATCCTCTAAATGGCAACATATCCATGATTGAATTTTTCATATAGTTAGTGTAGAAAAGTTTTTTATACTATCGTCCAATCATGTATTATCACATTAGTAAAAGTGTTTGACTTAGATAAATTTCCTTAAAGTCACATATGCAAGGAGATGTGATTGATAGACAGTGTACCAAAATTAATCAAATGCTGGATATGATACTATGTATAGGGAAAACTGTGAGCTTGAATCTGTATTGACACTACCCTTTTTAGAGTTAGATATTTGGTAGCATGTTTGTGTGAGTTTGTATCTTTGGGTAGTTGGAGTTGATGAGATGAATTTTTCTTTTCTTACCCTAATGAGCAGGTTGTGAGTGGAATTGCCTTTCCCTCTGGTTCAGATAAGCTTTATACTGGAAGTACTGATGAAACAGTAAGGGTTTGGGACTGCCAGTCTGGAAAGGTTGTTGCTACGGAATGTTATGCCTTGTGATTTTATATCTTTGGAAAAGATTGGATTGATGAATTGGTATTGGTTTTATTTGTAAATGTCCCTATGCAGTGTATAGCTGTGATCAATCTTGGTGGTGAAGTAGGTTGCATGATCAGTGAAGGTCCTTGGGTTTTTGTTGGCATACCTAATTTTGTTAAGGTAAGAAAGGGCATGTAGGCGTTTGTTTTGGCTTCTCTCGTTGTTCTCTGAAAAATTTTAGTTCAAGTACATCTTTTATAATTTAGTGAAAAGTTTCTACTAAACCACTCATAGCAGCATGACTGATATGCTGTCTGATTGATGACATTGGCATTGCAGGTCTGGAACACACAAAATTCAATGGAATTAAGTCTAAATGGCCCTGTTGGACAAGTTTATGCACTTGTTGTGAATACCGACATGCTTTTTGCTGGTACACAGGTAAATCTTTTTCTTTTCCGTTATGTATTTGTTTATCCAAGCATGCTTTATTTCTTGATGCAGTAGTCATGATCTCTATGGAGATTATCTTGTTTGTGGTTAGGGCCGGACAGATGAAATGGATAACTGCATTTTTGTGTTCTTTTATACACATTAATCTTTATTGGGCGGTATCTTGTAAAATTAGAGGACTAAATCTCCATAATTTACTAAGGAATAAGAATATTAAGGTTAATTTTGTGGATGATAAGGGATTCTGGGACTGAAATTACAGACATTATGTTGTTAGAGGTATGAGTAGTTGCAATTGAAAATGAGAGAGAACCACTTAAGATGATTTAAGTATGCACAAGTTATGCATAAAAAATTGCAAATTTCTGATGCAATTTTTCCCAAGAAAATTTAACTAGAAGAAGCTAAGGGTAATGATTGGGAGACCAAGTATGATTGGCAGTATGTATTTGATACCATCGGTCACAAATTGGAATATTGGTTAGATCTGTAAGGGATTGGATGATGCTAAATAAGCTCTGCGAACTAGCTAATAAAACAACTCAGGTTAGTCTTTTAGGCCATGGGATTGGCCTAGCAGATTATCTGAGTCTTTCAGGGCAATTACCTGCTGAATTGTGGGATATTCTACATTGCTGGTGGATATCTTGGGCCATGTGCTATCAATTGGTTCTATGGAGGACCTGTTAGGAATTTGATTGGGGGAGATTGTTTTGGATATGTGAAGGATTAGGTGATATTAATATTAATATAAACAATAAGAACTAAACTAAGTATTATTAAGTCAACTTGGGTAATCCTTTTAACTCTCTAATGAGTTCATAATACTCCTAGTATGTTAGGAACTCAACCAAACATGTTTTTTAATATTTTTATTGTAAATAAAAAACAGGAATACACAAAACTGATAGAGCTGCATTTACAAAAGGGCTCAAGGTGTATCAAAGGAGGAAGCATAGGGGCAGTTTGGGGCGAGGAATGCTTGCTGCGTTGGCAGCTACAGGTGGGCCCAATAGTGGGCCTGTATAGTAGCTGTTAGGGAGCGTGTGGGATGATAGGCGTGTGAGGATTTTCTGTCAGAGGAAAGGGGATATTTGTTGGTTAGTGGGGGGAATACTTTCTCTTATGCATGATTCCATTTTAGGCAAGAGTGGTGAGGCCTCGAGTGCTCAGACCAGGCTAGGCCATTGTCACTATTCTTTTGGCTTTTTCATTAATACATACCTCTCTTACTCTACATGCTTGTCGTGTATTTTTGTTATCATATTTTGGTGCTAGTGTGTGTATTTTGTACTGGTGCGCTCTATTATTTGGTATTAGATACACTTTCCTGGGTATCGTGGATACGATCAACGCCTTTGCTGCAGCAATGGAGAACCGAGTGGATGAATTGGAGAGAAGCTGGATCGAGTAGTACAATTGCTAAGCGGACCTCGACACGGTCGTTTGCCGACGAGGAGACTCACACTTGTGCAACCGACTGATCGATGGAATGGGGGTTCCAGAGGGGGCAGAGCATTCCACCACTCACCCTCTCCCCGTCGCAGCGAGCTCGGCGCTTCACGGTCCTTGGAGTGCGATGAGCAAAGCTCCCCCCACTCCCGCGGTGATCGTTGGAACCACTAGTTTCGGTCTCCTTGGCATCACCGGCCATCGGATTCATCGTATGAAAGTCCCCCACAGCGACGACCAAATTGCGATCGGAAGATGGAATTATCGGTCTTCATGGGTGACGATGTGCTGAGCTGGATCGTTAAGATCGAGCGTTATTTCTCTATCAACAGGATCAAAGGGGAGGAACGCATGGAGGTGGTTTTGCTAGCGTTGGAAGGGAAGGCTCTTCACAGGTTCTAAGCTTGGGAAGAACAGACATTGGTTCTTTCATGGAGGTCATTCAAGGAGAGTTTGCTCCGGCGCTTCCAACCAGGGGTGGTGAAAGACCCGTATGGACTGTTGCTAAGGCTGAAACAAATGGGCTCTGTAATGGATTACATTAAGGAGTTCGAAAAGGTATCTGGGCCCATGAAACATGTGGACCGTGAAATTATGAAGGGAGTGTTTGTTAATGGGCTGAAAGGAGACTTGAGGGCTGAAATAAAGAGTCTGGAGTTGGGCTCCCTAAGTGCTATCAAAGACAAGGCTCTTATGTTGGAGGAAAGGAATAGAGAATGGAGAGTGGGTGGGTGGGGCCCACAAGAGAAAGCTATAGCCCATTCAAAAGGGGGGCACATTATGCAACCCACTAAATCAATTTTTCTTAATACTCATCGTGCAAGTGGGAACAGAGAAGGGGGTGTCAGCCACAACCCGCGAGGAGTGGGAGGAACTAGCGCCGATCGCGGCGGCGGGAAGCGGCTGTCACAAGAAGAGTTGCAGGAGCGCAGTCAAAAAGGGTTGTGTTTCAAGTGTGGTGATCGATGGGGGCGTGACCACATATGCAAGCTCCGCCACTACAAACTCGTTTTGCTGGAGGATTCAGACGAAGACGACTCCGAGGTAGGGGAGGAAGAGATCGGAGAAGGCGCCGATCTCGAGCAGGATGGAGGCGATGAATGCTTAGTCGACTCACTCTCCGATAGCCTTATTTGGTTCACAAACATCAACAAGTCGTTCAAGGTGCAAGGCAAGATAGGGGGAACCGAGGTGATCATTTTGGTTGATACGGGGGCGAAAGCGAATTTTATGTCGGATTCCCTCGTAAGAAAGCTTCAATTGCCGTTTAAGGAGGTCCCTTTTGTGTTGTAGGTAGCGGTGAGACTCAGCGTGGAGTGGGTAAAGAGAACCTCCACCTCTAGGTCCAAGGTACTCGGGTCACTCAATCTTTCTTTATTCTCAGTTTGCGAAACGTGGATGTCGTATTGGGTTATGAGTGGATCGCTAGCCTTGGTGATATCAAGGCAAATTTCCAGAAGCATATGATCTATTGGAATGATGACAATGGGCCACACTACCTGGTGGGGGACCCAAAGCTGAGCACGGCAAAGGCTTCGATCCGAACAGCCTTGAAGGCCTTACATGCAGATGATGAAGGGTATTATATCAAACCCTGTGAAGTAAGGGAAAGGGGTCAGAAGGGGAAAGAGGGGCAACGGGAACCCGAGGAGATTCTCCAACTTTTGGAGAAGTATGAGGATGTTTGCAAGCTTCCGGAAGGGCTACCCCCACCACGCACTCATGATCATGCCATCAACTTGAGGGAGGGGGGCCGCGATACCGCACATCAAGCCCTATAGGTACCCGTATTTTCAGAAGAACGAGATTGAAAGGATTATTACAGAGATGATGAATTCGGGAATAATAAGATCCTGTTATTTTGGTTAAGAAGAAGGATGGGAGTTGGAGATTCTGCGTCGACTACCAAGCCCTCAACAAGGTGACGATTCCTGACAAATTTCCCATTCCAATTATCGATGAACTCCTAGATGAACTAGATGAAGCAAAAGTTTTTTCTAAACTGGACCTGAAGTCAGGTTACCACCAAATTCGAATGAAAGAACAAAACATTGAGAAGACAGTCTTCCGTACCCACGAGGGACACTACGAATTTCTCGTCATGCCGTTTGGGCTCACGAATGCTCCTTCAACCTTCCAAGCTCTAATGAATCAGGTATTGACACCATACTTGAGAAAATTTGTCCTAGTATTTTTTGACGATAATTTGATTTATAGTCAGAATCCAGTAGATCACTTGGGGCACTTGAAGAAGGTACTGGAATTGTTGAGGCAGCACAACCTCTATATCGATAGAAAAAAATGTTCATTTGCAAAGCCTGAGATTGAATATTTGGGACATATTGTCTTTGGACATGGGGTGGCAGCAGATCTAGAAAAAATAAAGGCGATGGTGGAGTGGCCGATTCCCACTGACCTCAAGGAACTGAGGGGATTCCTAGGCATCACTGGGTATTACCGCCGTTTTGTGAAGGGGTATGGGAAGGTTGCATGGCCATTAACGCAGTTACTGAAGAAAGATAGTTTTCAATGGGGTGAGGAGGCGCAAATAGCTTTTGACAAACTAAAAGCGGTCATGACATCATTGCCAGTCCTTGTAGTCCCAGACTTTGGGAAAACATTTATTATTGAAACTGATGCCTCGGGAAGGGGAATAGGTGCTTTACTGATGCAAGAAGGGAGACCCATAGCCTATCTTAGCCAAAAACTGTCAGAAAGGGCCCAACAACGATCCGTTTATGAGTGTGAACTCATGGCCATTGTCATGGCAGTGCAGAAATGGTGACATTATTTAATGGGGAGGAGGTTTGTGGTGCACTCGGATCAAAAGAGCCTCCGATTTTTTATTGACCAGCAGCTCATAGGAGAGGGCCAACAGAAGTGGATCACAAAACTGCTAGGTTTTGATTTTGAAATTAGATATAAGGCGGGCAAGGAGAATGGTGCAGCAGATGCGTTATCCTGAAGAATTAACTTGAGTGCAATCTCTTCAGTTACATTCCAGAATTGGGAAGGCTTGGAGGAGGAGGTGCAAGCGGATGGGAAGTTAAAAGCAATATTGCGGGACTTGATTAGAGGTTCTGAGGCTCAAGCTGGGTTTGAATTGAAGAATGGGAGACTACACTATCGAGGCAGGTTAGTTATCCCTAAGAACTCCCCAAGAATTCCTGTTATGTTAAAGGAATTTCATGATTCAGTTCTAGGGGGGCACTCAGGATTCTTTAGGACATACAAACGCCTAGCTGGGCTGGTTTGGTGGGAAGGGATGCGAAAGGAAATTCAGAAATATGTTAAAGCCTGTGAAATTTGTTGCAGAAACAAGTACCAGACATTGTCCCCTGCTGGTTTGCTGCAACCACTACCCATCCCTTCGCAAGTGTGGGAGGATATATCAATGGATTTCATTGAGGGACTGCCTAAGTTACATGGGGCTGATACTATCTTAGTGGTAGTAGATCAACTCTCAAAGTATGTGCATTTTGTGGGGCTCAGCCATCCTTTTACAGCCAAGGATGTGGCCTATATGTTCATCAAGGAAGTAGTTAGATTGCATGGGTTTCCACATACGATAGTTACTGATAGAGACAAGATATTTTTGAGTACTTTTTGGGCAGAAATGTTTAAACAGGCAGGTACCAAGCTGAAATATAGTTCAGCATATCATCCCCAAACAGATGGACAGACGGAAGTGGTAAATTGGTGTTTAGAGACCTATGTGCGATGCTTTTCAAGTACCAAACCCAAGCAGTGGTGCAAGTGGCTGTGCTGGGCAGAATTGTGGTTTAATACCACTTTCCACTGCTCATCAAATACTTCTCCCTTCAAGGTCCTTTATGGTCGAGAGCCTCCTGCTCTCATTAGAGGAGACTCTTTTCCTTCGGCAGTGGAAGAAGTCAATCAGATGATCGCTGAGCGAAATGCTATCTTGGATGAGTTGAAATGGTTTCTTAACAAGGCCCAAGTACGTATGAAGACCCAGGCTGACAGAAAAAGAAGGGAGGTAGAGTATGAGGTGGGAGAACATGTTTATCTCAAGGTTCAACCGTACCGGCTGAAGTCTTTAGCTAACAGGGTCAACCCAAAGTTGAGCCCACGATACTATGGCCCCTTTGAAGTATTAGAAAAGATAGGCAAGGTAGCGTATAAATTGTTACTGCCTCTACTGCTCTGGTGCATCCAGTATTTCATGTATCTTTGTTGAAAAAGTGTTTAACACCAGAAGCTAGATGTCATCCCCTACCTCCAAGCCTTTCGGAGGACTGGGAATTGAGATTGCAACCAGCTGCAGTGTTGGATACTCGTGTGAATACACAGGGGGACAGCGCAGTGTTGATTAAATGGCAAGACATGCCTGAATTTGAGAGCACCTGGGAGTTAGCTGCTGACATCAAGCTCAGTTTTCCTCATTTTCACCTTGAGGACAAGGTGGTTTTTCAACCAGGGGGTATTGATAGAGCTGCATTTACAAAAGGGCTCAAGGTGTATCAAAGGAGTAAGCATAGGGGCAGTTTGGGGCAAGGAATGCTTGCTGCGTTGGCAACTACAGGTGGGCCCAATAGTGGGCCTGTATAGTAGCTGTTAGGGAGCGTGTGGGATGATCGGTGTGTGAGGATTTTCTGTCAGAGGAAAGGGTATATTTGTTGGTTAGTGGGGGGAATACTTTCTCTTATGCATGATTTCCATTTTAGGCAAGAGTGACTGAGCTACTGAGTGCTCAGACCAGGCTAGGCCATTGTCACTATTCTTTTGGCTTTTTCATTAATACATACCTCTCTTACTCTACCTGTACTTGTGTGTATTCTGCCCTGTTATCATATTTTGGTGCTAGTGTGTGTATTCTGTACTGGTGCGCTCTATTAAAAACATGCTCATGATTTTCTTCCTGGGTTTGGGATATCAGCTTATTTTTTAATCTCAAGTGAAATATTTATCATGCAGGATGGATCTATATTGGCATGGAAGTTCAATGTAGTTGCTAACTGCTTTGAGCCAGTTGCATCATTGAAAGGTCATGCCCGTGGTGTTGTTTCATTAGTTGTTGGAGCTAATAGACTCTACTCTGGTTCAATGGACAATACAATAAGAGTAAGTTTACATAAGCACTCTTTTTCAAGCAACTAATCTGTTTAATGGGATTTATGTCAGACTCTATCTAGGCAATACCGTAGGAGATTTTGGTTTCTTAGCTTGATTAATTTCATTTAACTGTTGGCTGTCCTTCAGGTCTGGAACCTTGAAACTTTGCAGTGTTTACAGACATTAACAGAGCACACATCTGTTGTGATGTCTGTTCTATGCTGGGATCAGTTCCTTTTATCGTGTTCATTGGACAAAACAGTGAAGGTTGACTTCACAATCCTTGTTCATAGTATATGCATTGAATATATATATTGTTTATTTGATTTTCTTGGCTTAATTCTTCTGGTTTCTGTAGGTGTGGTTTGCTACGGAAAGTGGGAACTTGGAAGTGACATATACTCACAATGAAGAACATGTATGATATTTTTTTCCCCAGAATTCTTGGTCTGACTTTAGTTGTACAGTTTGAAATGTTGACTGTTGATCGCTTGTGACCTCAGTGAATCAATTCTCTTACTTACCCTTATGTATGACTTCAGTTATCCAATTTGAAATGTTGACTGTATCTCTTGTAATCTTAGTGAATCAAATGCTCTTTTTACCCTTATGAACTAAAGTCATATTGCCACAGGATGTAAATGGTTTGGAAAATATAAGAACATTACTCAGAGATTTTGATAATGACAATGGCTCATTTTCCATGCATCTGGGTAGGGAGTTGACCACAAAGGTTATTGTATAGCCGCTTGTTTTTTAAATTCATTCCTAGGGGGATAAATAATGTTGTAAGTGTTTCACCAGATCATTATTTTTTGAGACAAATTTTAGTACTGATAACAGCGTTTTGTGTGTGTGTGTATGTGTGTGTGTGTGTGTGTGTGTGTGTTTGGATTGGCTTATTTTAAGTTTAAAA
This sequence comes from Dalbergia cultrata, assembly GCA_031216105.1. Classification (NCBI taxonomy): domain Eukaryota; kingdom Viridiplantae; phylum Streptophyta; class Magnoliopsida; order Fabales; family Fabaceae; genus Dalbergia; species Dalbergia cultrata. The sequence goes on from CM062344.1 coordinate 67,055,069, forward strand.
CAGCTTATAATCCATAGGTTCATGAGACAGCTTGTTACTTTGAGATTTTTATTTTTTAAATGATGTTGTGATCTGCTTGTAGGGAATAGTTACACTCTGTGGGATGCATGATGCACAAGGCAAGCCCATTTTGCTGTGCTCTTGCAATGATAATACTGTGCGCCTCTATGATCTGCCATCGTAAGTATTGGTCTTCTGATTTTTTATGCTCTCATTTTTTCCTCCAAATGCCTAGAGTATTTAGAAATATATTCTATGGATTTGGGGTTGGAGGGGATCTCATTCTTAAATTCTTTTGTCCCATTTCTTGTTTCAGATTTGCAGAGAGAGGCAAGATATTCACGACACAAGAGGTACGAGCAATTCAGGCAGGGCCTAATGGCATATTCTTCACCGGTGATGGGACTGGTCAAGTGAGAGTGTGGAATTGGTCAGCGGAGCCAGCCACTTCCAACCAATATAACGGCACTTAAATTGCACTCCTTTATATTGTTCAAGTAGTTTTCAAGTAGTTTTTATGGTCTCTTCCTTTTTGTAATATTTTTTGCTGCAAGAAGGGAATTCAGAGTGAGAGGTTGGGATGTGGGGAGTGGAGAGAGAGAGAGAGAGAGAGAAGAAAAAAGAGGAGGGGGGTATTTGTAATTTAAGTTTGCGGAAGAGGTTTTACTGTTAGAATATGAGCCGTGGTTTTGGTGTTAAGTTGGTATCCTTCGCACAAAGCTGTGCTCAAGTAGGAGTGCGTATTGTGTTCTTAACATTTTGCGAAATCGCAACATTTCATAGCATTTATTAACTTTCACCCGCTGATGCATGTATATCATAAATAAATTTTGGTCACTTAGCTTTAACAAGTGACAAGTTTGTCTTATATTTTCGTACATTGCTTTTTTGTTTTTTTCCCCGGGTTATCATAAGTATGACATCAATAAATGTTAGATTCATTTTTATTAGCTGCACCCTTTAGAAAGTGTTATTGCTACATATACCAAAGTTATTCAGTGGTTCAACCGTCGCAAGGGAGGTTGAACAGAGTTGTACTCACTCTGTTTCAAAATAATTGTCACGTTGGACAAAGTGCTATATTTGAACCTTTAATGTATCTAGTTGTCCAAAATGACAGTTATTTGGAATGGGGGTGTATTTTATGTTGCTAACTAGGGTAAATTGCTTAATTTCTTGACAATCAAGATATAAAGGTGATGTGAAGCTCTTGCTGTGTGTCTACGTCTGGTATTAATGTAGTCAGGGTCGTTATGAGTTCTAGATCCAAGAGCCAACAATAGTCGAAGTGTTGATGGATTTGAAAGTGCTAAGAGCCAGCATTACTGAGGTTGTGATGGATTAAGTACGGGATAACGGAATCGTCTAGCTGGAAAAATGGAATTCCTTAGTGCGAGTTTGGTTTAATATTTAGAAAACTCAAACTCTAGCTTGAATTATGCAAATTGAATTTTATCTCATTTTGACAAGCTCATTGAATTACGTATCAACATAATTTAGTCTCAAACTATAATCTTGAGTAGAAGATTAAAAGAAAAAAAAAATTACTTCTCTTTTTGGTTTGCAAACTGCAAACTATAGAAAACCTAAGGGTCTATTTGGTTTGGTGTTTTCAGCCTCCAGTTTTCAGGTTTTGTGAAGGAAATCAGTTTTCAATTTTTTCTTTACAAAAACTGAAAATTGAAAACAAAAAATCAAACATGCCCTAAGTAACTCGGCAATTGAGACATGTGAATTCCTGAACTAAGGAAATCGAATCTCCTCGTCCCAGGAACTGAACATAAGCGGAGATTTATGAGCTGTTGCATTCATGCCTTCATTTGATTTTGGTCATGCACACATCCAGGGTAGGGGGAATGGGGCAAGTGGTCTCAATGCCCTCTTATTATGTGGTTATTCAAGTAAATAATTTTTTGATGATAAAAAGAGCCCAAATCAAATAAAAATGCTACAGTGACCAGAAATAATAATAATAATAATAATAAATGCTACATAGACATTAAATTTTTGCAGTTTCATAGTGCTCTCATCCACAACAGTTACACTCGCACAAAGAAATACTTAGAATTGTTCATTTAATGATAACCAAAAAAAAAAAAGAGGTTCCATGACATTAGTCATAAGCAACGGATCCGTATATGCGGCAGTAACCATACACAAGTCACAACAAATATTTTCACGAGTAATTATCAAAGCCACTTTGTTCTTCACAACCCAAATTATGAAAATCCATAGGCATTTTACATGAGCAGGACCATGAGCATGTAAACATATTATATGGTTGCTGTTGATTATCTAAAGATTGAACATGACCTTAATAGCATTACCACCACGAGCACTTGTTTCAAACGCTTCTTCCACTTCCCTTTGGGAGAACCCAAACCTGTGAGTTATAAGGGGTTTTACATCGATTTTGCCACTCCTTAGAAACTCAAGGCAAAGAGGCCATGTGTTCTTGTAGCGGAAAATGCCAATCACATCAACTTCCCTGCATTCGGTATAATAAACCATCACGATTAAACATTCACACGAATGAAGACATATTAAGCAACTGTATAGTATAATAACAATGTAAGTTATATAACACCCCTCTTTCTTAAATTACTTAATGACATGAAAAGTACCAATCAAACTTGAATGAATATGACGATCGACACTCAATTGGTTGGTTTAAGTTTGGCACTTGTTCACCTTAATCCAGGTTTTGCTCTCGAGACCTATGGATGAGAAAAATAGCTCTAGAAAAGTTTCACTCTCATAGCGGGGTCGACTTGGCCCAAGTAAGATGAACTAAAGTCCAGTAGACTCCGGATACTGTTGGTTTAAACCAAAAGAATGATTATATGATGCATTATTTGGTCTCTATGCAGGGAGAGTAGATTAAAGGTAGCCTAATAATTAGAGGTAGAGGGAGATCAAGACTAACTATTGACGAAACCATTAAGAAGGATTTAGATTTAAATGATTTCTCCAAAAATATGGATAACATTATGATGCCGGTAGATTCGTGTAGCAGACCTCACCTTAATGGAAAAAGGCTCAGTTGTTTTTGCTATAGATGCATATAAACTATTATTTAATATTTTCATTGAATTTTTGGCTCTTCTGGAGTCCATTTTAGATCCTTCCCTGGAAGGGAAGTCGTTTACCTATTGGTGATGATGCATACTCATACCTTGCAGCAGTTGGGGCGAGTGGAACAGTCATTTCAGAATGACCCATTCCGACCAAGCAAACTTTGCCACCTGCCCTAGTAGCATTCAGTGCTGTAGACATGGTTTTGTTAAAACCAGCACAATCAAAGGTAACATGTACACCAGCTCCCATAGCCTTATGTATCTGTGCAACTTCTTCAGCTACATCCTGCAAAGCAGTTCATTCAAAATTTGGTTTACATCAAAATATTCAGATTTAAAACAGATATTTGGATGGCTTTCTTCCCAAAGCTTATCACAGAAACCAAGTACCAAAACTCCACTAGCAAAATAAGATAATAAAATGTTGCAATGACATTGTTAATCTTTTAAGGAAAAGAACAAAGAACAATGTAAACCAAGTACATGGGGAATGAAGAAGGCAAAAGATTTCTACTTAGCACTGTGTTAAAAATGTGAGTTTCCATCATTCTTTTCAAAATCATTGTAGTGAACCTGCACTGCATCAAAGCCTTCAACAGCCACTAAAAATGTAAACATACTTGCATCAAGCCTTTACTATACATGCCTGAATGTTTGTTGAGACTTTCAAAATACCATCAGCACCAAGAGTTTTTGCAACAGATAAACGATGGTCATCGACATCCACAATGACAATCCTCGGTGCCCCAAAAGCACGAGCTGCAAGCATTGTAACAAGTCCTATTGGTCCTGCTCCCATGATCAACACATTTGTTTCTGTCCCAATTTCGGCTCGCCTACAAGCATGAACACCAACACTCAAGGGTTCACACATTGCCCCCTCCTCCAAGCTCACGTTGTCTGGTAGCTTAAAGCATAGGTCTGCTGGATGCACTATCTGCAAAGAGAAAAATTCAACTTATAATTTTGGTTTTCCTTGGAGTAGATCCATTTGACCACCACATACAAAAAATGCTGACAGCCGAGGCAAATATATACTAGTTTGGGGGTGATAGCAAGGTTCTAATTTCAATCAAACCTAAATCCATGATTACAATTGTATGTTCCTCGTCAAGATTATACGTACTTTTGAGACTATAGGACCACCATTATCACACACTTTAGAATATATAGTAAAATTAAAATGCAAATTGTAATTCAGCAAGAAATGCAGTTTTGCCAACTGACGCTGTTTCCTAGTTGCATGAGATTTGACTTGATCCTGTCATTGTTCCTGTAAAATTCTTATACTGAGAAACACCAAGTATAGAATTATACTTTGAAAAGCTTTGAATTCTTTCAAACCTGATTAGCAAGGGAACCATGAACAGGTGGAGTAGCAAAAAATTTCATATCAGGGCATAAATTATAACGACCCAGTTTGCAGTGGTCGCAACGCCAGCAACTGATCCCAGGCTCAATTGCAACTCTGTCACCCGGCACCAAGTTCGTTACCTCACTGCCAACTTCTTCTATGATCCCAGCACACTCATGGCCAATAACCATTGGCTCTTTAACTATAAAGTCTGCACATCTCAGTTTCTGCAACCAGATGAAACAATCAAAACTGAAACTTTTTACCCAGGAGAACATAAAACAAAAAAAAAAAAAAAAATCCTTTAATCAAGATGAAAAAAATACTAGAAAGTCAAAAAAAATTTCCAGTTTTCATTTTCAATTTTTCAGATTTTGTGAAGGAAATACTAAAAATCCTGAAAATTACGGGCATATTTGGTTTCGGTTTCTAGTTTCTAGTTTCCACTTTCCAATTTCATTTTCAATTTTTTAATTTTTAGGAATTTGTAAAGGAAAAACCGAAAACTTCACAAAATCTGGAAAAGTGAAAAACTGAAAATAAAAATTGAGAACTGAAAATTGAAACCAAAATGCCTATAAATTCCGGTTTTCAATTTTCATTTGAGTTTTCAATATTTTCTTCGTAAAATCTTAAAAACTATAAAACTGAAAAACTGGAAACTAAAACCAACCACGCTGTTAGTTGTCAGATTGATGTGCCATTCTGCCATTGGATGAATAAGTGGGCAACACCAATTTATTTCATCCAACACCGTCTGTCTATATTTTTTTGGATGTATATTATTGTTCAACGATGTATATTATTGTTCAACCAAAATTTCCATCCTATGCAAGAAATATTCTTACATTCTCATGATTTCCCAGCAAGGGAAAGAAAAATTCAGCTATCCTTCTGATCAATCATACATAGCTCAAGTTATTCAAGTCAACAGGACTTGCAACAAACTAATTACAGGCAGATTATCAAACTCTTCCAACATAACTGTATCCCTTGTTTTAACTGCAAAACAAGGTGGAAGAGAATAATATTAATATCTACCTTGAGGTAGTGAACATCACTCCCACAGATACCAACAGCTTTCATTCTAACCCTGGCATCATGAGGTCCTTTACAAAAGATACAGAAATGAAGTCAGCCAATGATTTGGAATATGAATTTAGAGGGCACTGTAAACAGAAATACAATAAAAAGCAGAAACACAATAAGGTGATTGAAAGGGAGAGGGAGATTTATTTAATACCAAGAGGAGGAAGCTTGAAAGGTTGAATCTTGAGTGTGTTTATGGCAACAAGCCAAGCAGCCATATTCTCCTCTTCACCATCTCTGACTTCCCCATGATCATCAAGTGACATTCCACCTTTCCCCATTTTGATGATTCACTTCAACTCCTTCTCTCTCTCAAATCTTGAAGTTATCACTTATCACTACAAGTGAGGCCTACAAAACAGGGATTCAGTTCTGGCTATGGCTTCTATATAAGTCCATCTCACTTTCACCATCATCAGCATCATCATTCATATATATATATAATTTTTATTATTATTATTATTTTGTATAATAATAATTATCATTAATTTTATACGTATAGTATTAGAATAAGCCTACATTATAATCCCATCAGATATGAATAAATTAGTCTATCGAAAAATATCACATGTATATTAGGTTGTTACAAGGAGCTAATATATTAAAAACCAACAATTGCTGTATAGATTAATGTGCGTGTAATCTTTCTTTAAGGAACTAATATTTTAATTGTCAATTCTTCCAGAGATTGCTATCACATTATTGAAGATATTAAACTTTCTATAATTGAGTAGCATTGTAAAACTTTAAAAACCAATGCTAATGTTTTATTATATTATAAACAAACGAACGGTATGATTGACGTTGTCTAGTGGTTATGGTTGCCTTGAGTAAAGTGTCCTGTATTCAACTCCTACCTCTCCATTTCCTATCTTTAGGAAGAATTTTTAACTTTAATGTTTTTATTTAAAAAAAACAAATAAACAAATAAATGAATGGTTGTTTGTGGGGGTGATGTTGGATTGTTCTCATCCATAAGCGATGTGGCTATGTATATCCTCTACATAACTTTCAGCTGCAGCTATTGGGCTTCTCAGACGTTCGATGGTCCTTGCTTCCATTGGTTTTATTCATATCATATATTTCATGCCAGCCATGAAACACCCTATTCAGTATTCAGTCACCATCTATAATTTTCGGACAGAAAAAAAAAAAAAAAACTCACCATCTATGATAATAATAATAATAATAAAAATGCAGGATGATTTTACATTTGATTAGTGTTCAGATATTAGAGTTGTGTTATCTTAACAACTCTTTCATACAATTTTTATGCAACTTATCCAAATCTAAAGATGAAAAATAATACCTTTTATCTTTAAATATGGGTCTAATAAAATTTAATGGTAATAAATTGGATATAAAAATGTTATATAAAATGAAAGTTGTACAAGTAACATTTCTCTTACCACAATAGTATCCTTTGAAAAGTGGTTTTTGGATTAATGCTTTAAATAAATACTTTATAATAATATGTAAGAATTAATTCTAAACTTCATGTACAGTATGTACATTTACTTCTTGATTGAAAGAATTGAAGCTTTAAAATGGCATAGCCACAAAGTCATTCGTTAATATCTACCTCTTACACAGGTCATGTTTATCTCTCACTATTAAGGACTAATTGTCGTGATCGACTGGGTGGCAAAAAATATTGAAAAATATTTTTTGTGGAGTCAGTATTTAAGTTTATTAAGGAAAATTATTGGGAAAACTTTTTTTACAAAAATTTTAAACTAATCTACTAAAATAGAGTTAGATTCGAGAGTCTGTTTGTGAACAGGGAATGGTGGAGACTAAAACCCACAACACCTCTTATACTTCCGTCCTAAAACGGTTACCCAAAAAATAATTGTGCAAATTAGAATAACTTAAGACATATAAAATTTATCCAAAAAGATAAGCAAATATAATATTCACAAGTAAATAAAAAAATATTAAGTTAAAATATTTACAAATAGAGAAAATAAAATAACAAAAATCAAAGAAAAAATTATGAAAATTTAAAGTTTGGGTTGATAGAAATTCCTGCTCTAATGCATCATTTGTTACAATGAGGAACTCAAAGCCACTTAATTCTCTAGAAAATAATTGTGTGTTGAGTTAATTTTATTTTCAAAGGAAATAAAAGAAAGAGATAAAATCTATTTTTTGCATAGGATTTAAGTTAGCATAAGACTACTTAAAGAATCTTCATGATTCAACAGTAGTGAAGATAACATTTGCTACTCAATCACCATTATCAATCATTGCATAAGAAATTATTATTTTTTAATATATTTACTTACAAGAAAGAGACATGTATATTTAATATATTTTTAACACTAATTTCAATATGAATTGAAAAGGCTAATTCCTGAACAAATAACAACCATACAACTACTCTAGACAAAGCACAAGGACAAGCAAAATAATCCAACTAAAAAACACAAGGGTCCTAATTACTATTTTCTTTTCCTTTCAACCTTTTTACCCTTTTTTATTATTATTCATATTTTTATTTTTTTTATTTATTTATTTTTTCAACTTTTAGCCCAAAATTCACTAAAAACACCAAATAAATGACTAAATCACTCCCTAAACTAATTTACTTAATTCCCCTAAAGTGATTAGAATAAATTACTAAAACTAAGTCACCAAAAAAATTGCAAAAATATTTCACAAACTTTTTTAATATTTTAGAGGACCACTCCATTTTTTTTTTAGAGAAAATCATTCTCAAACACAACGTGCTTAAAAACAAAAAGCCCAACACCATTACCTCTTTTTTTTTGTTAAAACAAAAAGTCGGTCTGAATCCAAAAGAAAAAAAATGCAGAGACCCTTTACCCAAAAAATGAAAACCCAATTAAACTACCTCATCTTTCAATTCCCCATTTCTAACCAATTTTGCAGCTTTGACCAAAAAAGAAATAAACCTATTTTGCAGCTGCTCACAGAAGAATGGAAGCAGCAGAAATGCAGAGGCGCCTGGTGCAGGGAACAGCACTGGCAATGGCGGACAGCGCGGTCACGAGGACTTCCCAGGCAGAGCTCCGCGGCGGGGCTGGGCTGCCTTCTGCGTCAACGCCGTGTGAAAAAGTCGTAGGGCTGGCTTCGCAACGCCGGACGGCACGGTCGCGCGGACCTCCCAGGCAGAATTTTTGCGGCGGGCCTGTACCGGCTTTGGCGTCAACGCGGCGCCCAAGGTGGAGGGCTTTCTTCAGATCTTGGTTGTCGGCGTGGCAGCTGCTGATCCAGGCGACGCTGCAACCGCGACTGCAGGTGGCGAGATGGTGCTGTTCCAGGCGGAGGAAGCGGCGCGACGCGGGGCCACTCCCAGCGGGGTTCGGAGCGACAATGAGGGAAGGAGCGGCGGAGGATCTGCCGAGCTTCCCGGCGCGGGCAAACGGCAGCGGTCGCGCAGCCTCCTTTCCTCTCCTTCTCTTTCACTTCAATTTCTGGTTCTTTCCCTCTTTCCCCCTTTTTGTTATTCTTCTTTTTTTTATGTTTCAGCCTTTGCTTATGTTGATTGATGTTGGGCTTGAGATTTGTATGGGTTGAGAGGGATTGTTTGTTGGCTTTGAAGGTGATGAGTAATGGTTGTGATAGTGAGGGAGATTGATGTGGGTGAGTTTATATTTTGATGGTGGTGTGGAAGTGTGGCTAGTGGGGGGGCTGTGATCATGATGGAGGAGGGTGATGCCTGGGAAGGACAGTAGAGAGGGGGGGCTATGTTTGAGAACTGAAAAATTGCTGCACTTCTTGAATCAATTTTTTTCTTTTGTTCTCTGTTGAATCAATTTTTTTTTTATTTGGTTCCTTCTTCGTTCGGTCCTCCCGGCTTCTGTTACTGACGGATCCATATGTAGTCATTTCTCTGTTGATCAAAATAATTGATTATCCACTTTTACAGGTGGGCAGTGGATCATCCCTCATCTATAAAGGGAAAAAAACATTATCATTTTGCACATCTATAAAGGGAAAAAAATAATTATCATTTTGCAAGGAGTGGAGAGGAGCACTATCATCGTGTCCGCCACTCCTTCTCCCTTTTTTTTATTATTATTATGAATGACCAAAAGAAGCAACAGACTTGGATTCAAATAATAAAAAAACTTGGTGAAACGCATATTTTTTTATATTTTTGATTAATGTGTAAAATGAAGATAAAAACAAAGCACACAAATAGAAAGGTATGGGACCACTTAAAAACATAATTTTGACGAAGACATTAATAATTGAATCAAAACAATAAAATTAATTATTATTTTAAAAACTCAATTGAAAACTGGGTGCTGACACTGATACACAAAGTGGTGTTAGCATAGTCCAAAAGATGATGGATATTATGAGGATCAAATTGAATAAAGTGTGCAAAGGTCAATTATAGAGAAACTTCATGCAGACGAAATGTTCAGCTTCAGCTAGAACACAAAGAAAAGGCGATAAGGTACAAAGATAAAGAAAAACACAGAAATGTCACAAAGTGAGGGTGAGAGAAGTGAAGATGGAGAGATCAACATGGCTGCTTGGATTCTTGGTGTCAAAAATCTTGCAATTCAACCATACTCTCTTCCTTCTTTAGGCACTTCTCTTCTCATCCATGCATAATTCATGACATTTAATGTATATAAACTCTTGGTAACTTTCATATATACAAACTCATGTTTACTAAGTCATATTATTTTTCTTGTCTTGGAAGACAAAAGATCAAAATCCTTCTATTATGTTTATGCTCATGTTTATGGGATGTCAAGGGAATGAAGAAGTGAACGATTTCCCTTTGTATCAGCAGATCAAAAGAATATTGATACAAGCTCATGTATTGTAATCAACAATCTTCAATTTCAGGTCCCTTTGATGTCAAAATTAGAATTAAAGCTGTTGGTATTTGTGGAAGTGATGTTCACTACTATAAGGTGGAGCAAAAATTTTTCCCGTGTATTTTATATTATGTTGCTTAACTTTATTCTTTTACTTTGGGAGTGCTTATAACTGATTAGCACTCATAGTATTGGCTAATTTCCTTCTTTGGTGTTAATTGTGTTGTTAGACAATGAGATGTGCCAATTTTATTGCCAACAAACCCAAGGTCCTGGGGCATGAGTGTGCTGGAATCATAGAAGAAGTTGGAACTGAAGTTAAATCTCTTGCGGTAGGGGACAGGGTGGCTTTGGAGCCTGGAATCAGTTGCAAAAGGTGCAGGCTCTGCAAAGATGGCCGCTACAATCTTTGTCGCCAGATGATATTTTTTGGGTCTGCATCAACTCACGGTTCTCTTGCCAACAATGTAATATGGACTATATCCTATGGTTCAGTTAAAATGGACTTCATTTCATGAGTCACTGTCAATAGGTTTACTAAAATACTTGAGTTCAGTAATGAGTCAAAGTGGCATGCTTAAATGGTTATATAATTCATACATGATACAAAACCTATCTTCAAACTGTATAGCTATGTCAATGTTGATATTCAGATTGGTAATGATATGAAACTTTTTTGCATATGAAAAAGTGACACAGTTTCAACAGAGAACATGTAGCAAGCCTCTTCAGTCTTCTGAGTAAAGATTACGATAAAAAGTTCATTCTTGGCATTCTGTTTGGAAATTCAGATGCTATATTGATTGGACAACCTGTCCATTGAACTGCCATCTAAGTTGAATTGTGTGTGTATGATTTCTTTGTACCAGTGCGTACTTAGACTTTGGTTAATAACCAATCATGGAAAGTTCAAGGTAAGATCTTGAGTTTTTTTTGTTTTTTGGGGGGTGGGGGGGGTGTTACTACTTGTGAATAAATTGAAGGAACCTAAAATCTAGGAATTACAAGGTATGCTTTGCATTAGTAAATGATTTAACCTTACAAAACTAAATCTTTGAATTGGGTGTCAGCAAAATTTTCACTCTGCAAGGAATTCTTCCATTTTGATGTCAGGTGGTGCATCCAGCCAATCTATGCTTCAAGCTACCTGACAATGTGAGCTTGGAGGAAGGAGCTATGATTGAACCACTTAGTGTTGGAGTACATGCATGTCGCCGTTCAAATATCGGTCCAGACACAAATGTGTTGATCATAGGAGCAGGAACCATAGGCCTTGTTGTATCACTTGCTGCTCGTGCCTTTGGAGCACCAAGAATTGTCATTGTTGATGTAGATGAATGCCGTTTATCAATTGCAAAGAATCTTGGTGCAGATGAGACTATTCAAGTTTCGACTAGTATCCAGGTTTCAATTTATGCTCCACATTGCTTAGATGTCACAAGATATTCTGGCATCGTCTGATCTATGTAGTTGACTCTACCTAATGAAATAAGACTTGGTTATTGTCTTGCCTAATTCATTTTATTGCCCACTATATTTGGCATGTGACATTTTTGTTCATTTTATTTGCAATGAGATCAGCAGTTGCTACATTTTGATTAGCATGCTTACTATTTAGGACATGGAGAAAGAAGTGGTGCAAATCCAAAATGTCATGGGCTCTGACGTTGATGTCAGTTTTGATTGTGTGGGGTACAACAAAACCATGTCCACAGCCCTGAATGCCACTAGCTCTGGGGGCAAAGTTTGCCTCATTGGATTAGCCCAAACTGAGATGACAGTTCCCCTTACTACAGCAGCCGTTAGGTAACAAATTTGCCAAGAAAATTTGCTGGTGATGCCATAAAATTAAATATTTGTGGTGTTATTAGAGTATGAAATCAAAATTTATGGTACAGTCGGATGCTAGACGGTCTTCCGGGTAAAGTTTTAGTTTGATCTCTGAAATTATGTGTGTGTTTTATTTAGTGCTTGGGATTAAAAAATATCAATTTAGTTCTTGAAATTGCATACAAAAAGTTATTCAAGTTAATCCCAATGTTATTGTTGGCGATGACTAATTTGAATTACCAAAAGGATTAATGAGTTACTTTATACAATTTCAGTGACTAAATTAACACTTTATTTATTCCAGGAACTAAAATGAATCATACATATAATTTCAGGAAACAAAACTAAGCCCTTACTCATGGTCTTCCTCTATGCTCTTCTGTATGTGTACTTCATATCAATATTATGTGTACATTTTCAGACACCTTTTTGGGGACACCATAAATTATAATATAATTAGTCATAAGCATAGATTACTGAGGGGCTCAAATTTTTTCTCCTACCCTTGTCTTTTGTTTTTTGTAGGTGATCCCTTTACCATGTCTCATCTTAGTATGTTCTAATAACAACACTGATCATATTTTTATTTTGCTACAGTTTATAATATTGGGGCTTTTTTGTGCTGTAGGGAGATTGATGTAATTGGCGTATTCAGGTACAGAAACACTTGGCCCCTTTGCATTGAGCTTTTGTGCACTGGCAAGATTGACATCAAGCCACTGATTACTCACAGGTTTGGATTCTCACAGAAAGAGTTGGAACAAGCCTTTGAAACCAGTGCTCAAGGGGGTAATGCTATTAAGGTCATGTTCAATCTGTAGAATGTTGATTCAGAGCATAAAACTGGAGTGTTTTTAGCATTGATCAAGCCAGATTGATAAATAATCACTTGAAAGAAAATAATAAAATATGTATCACACATTTCATGAGATTCATATATGAAAAATGTTAATATAGACTCAAGTGTATTGTGAATTCTACATGTGATATGATCTCAATGGGTACTTTTATAATATTTATATTTTTAACTTGAAATTATGCTTTAAATGGTTAATATATTGCCATATATAGGGTTTATCATAAATTCAAGACTATAGTATCATTACTCTTAGTATATCGTGTTCAATCTCTATAGGCAAAGTTGAGGAGCCAAATTATAACACATTATACAGAAGCGTACGTATTCTTGTCATGGTACTTACCACAAAAAATGCTCAAAACTGAGATAATGTTCTTGAAAGGAAATTAACATGGAGAATAGCGAGAACTATCAATTATTAATTATCTTATCATTCTAGAGATGCAAGTATCTTTTTTATTTTTTTTTCTTTTAATATGAGACCATGTATTTTTACTTTATTTCTGATAGGGGAAGGGATACCGATTAAGCAATTAGTAACATGCTTAATGTTGAAGGATTATAATTTGGAGCATTTACCTATAATATATCTACTCAAATAATTACAAACTTCTAGTTACAACGACCGGAAGTGTTTTTTATTTTTATTTTTTTTGAAAAAGCAAATAGACTGTTCTGTGTAGCAAGCTTATCGCTGTTCCGTACACTTACAAATATTTTAAATTAAAGTAATACTATAGTGAGAGAAAATATTTGCTTAAATTGTGTGATGAATTTGCAAAATACATGTCCTATTAATACCAAAAATGTACATAACCTATTAAAGAGCCTATTTTTAACTGTTAAAAATGTATTTAAATCAGACTTAATTGTTTTTTCGTCCCTTAAAATAGTTAACAAATAGTCAATAAAAAATAATTGACAAATATGACTATACGTAAACACATAAATAATACGTTACAAGACAGATTTTTACGTAAAAAAAAGAATATGAACTAAAATAAGTACTACAGTAGTTTAAAATTATATAAACCAATAGTTTAATTAAGATTAAAATTTTGATGCAACTACAAAAGATTTGAACATTGTATTGACACATGGTTTGGTAGATTAATTAGTTAGCTTAATAGTTTTTTGGGATAAAAGGTAGTACATTAATGTTTAAACTATTTAGCATCATATCATTATACATATAAATGCAAAAAGTTTATGCGTCAGAATTAATTTTTTAATTAAATATGTATATCACATCTATCATAAATTTCTGTTGGGCACAAAAAATCTTTCTTTTCTTTACACACTTTTTTTAATATTAAAATCACTCAAATCTATAGAATTTCTTATTTCCGAAGCTTCCATTGGAGTTAAAGCCAAATTTATAATGGAAAATTACGCTTCCACACGTTTTCCTTCCTAATCAAAATTATTCTGGCACTGTTTAATGCTGGAGGGTAACAAGCCATAAACAGGGAGTAATGGTGCTATTAATAAACCTATTTCCCTATTATAAGTGGTGCCTTCCCACAACCACAACATAACCCGTCGACCACAATAATTAAGATACTGATTTCTTCTTCTTTTCTTTTTCTTTAAAAGATATGCTGTAATATTATGCACACCAAAAAAAAATGTTGTGATAGAAATATATAAAAATTGTTTACGCAATAATATCACAAAATATGTTAGATAACAAAACATATATCACACATTATACATCATTAGCCCAAAATTTTATCATGCATTAATTTAATGATTCTGACATTGGCTGAAATGGAAATATCTCTATAATATATTCAAAAAGTTAGGAAATCCTGCTTTTACTAAACATCACCAGACAGAAAATAAGAAAGAAGAGAATTGACCCCAATAAGCAAATTTATATTAATCCTTTTCGTTACAAAATCATTCAAGTCTCTAATAGCAAATAATCATTATTTGTTTTATGGTTTAATTAACATTACCCTAATAACACACTTCAATTTTAATTTGTGGCAATCACCTTCATATGTCACATCCTACCAACCTATAGAGTCCTACAACCTTTCTATCTACTCAACTTTCAGCAACCTTTTTATTGATCCAATGAATCAACAAACATGCGCTGCTAAAGTTTTTTCAAAAACATTGAAGATACCCCCAAATTAAAATCCCCAATAGTGTAGCGCCCCTTATTGAATGTGAATAGAAAATGACTCTATTTTCGCCGCCCAATTTTTTTTTTTTCATTTTTGAAATATCAAAGTTTTGATGAGTCAAGCATCAGATATTCCATCATGATTAGGGCAAAATCACTAGACTCATTAAATATTTACAGGAATTTTTATTATATTATCTACCAATGAAGGTTTCACAACAACATAGAATATTTAAATCCATACCCTTCTAAGATACGTCTTGAGCTTTTACCACCTTTTTCACGTTTGTTTGGCTTCGCCGGCCAACTCTATATCCTCAGCCACAATTTGCATTTAAATTCGGTGCCAAATTCCCATTCATCATATCATCTACTCAAAATAACTTTGTCAAACTGCCCCCACAATGCCACTCACTCCCTCAAACCCAATCCAATTCCACCCGTTTCAATCCCATGTGTCCTTCAATATCAACCAAACCACTGTTACCTTCACCCTAGTAGTATATCCATCTGCTGCGGTTGAATTTGTCGTGTTAATTCACTTAATTTTCTCTAGTTATGATTTCTAAAGGGTCAAAATGGTAAGGCGGTACCAATTTGCTGGTTCAACTGTATGTTAGACCAACCCAAACAATACGCACAACAAAAAAGAAAAAGAAAAGGAAAACAATCATAAAGTTGGCTGTAGTATTTTTAATTCGATAGAAAATCTACTAGGTCAGGGATTTTGTTTAAGTCTGTTGAATCTTAGAGTAGAATTCAATAACTAATGGAGTATAATGTTAGCGCATTAAAGGCAAGGTAAACTTGTGCCATTATTTTTTAATTTATTTTCATGCACGGTTTTTTTGTTTTTTTCAAAGGTTGGGTAGTGGTGGTTTCACCTTTCCTACACGCAAATTCTGAGCTATCTACAATTATGAGTCTATAGCCCTCAAAAAATGGCACTACATATTCCTCTTTTTGCCCCACTTATACTAATGCCATGTTGGCATATATCCCTTTGTTTGGGGTCCGGATTCTCTCCATATTTTGTTTTCCATACAATGAAATACTGGAGACTACCTTTGTTTGGATTGGGAATCTTCTATGTTTCTATTATGATGGCTGTAATATCTTATTCTCCCATGTGACCTATTCAAAGAGACTTACAATTTGTCTTTAACTAAATCAACATTTCTGAAAAAGGGGGTAGCATCAACTGTTTCAAAACAGGGTTATGTAATATGTTCCTATTGACCATTAATTTAACCTCATGAATGATTGCATATATTTATTAAGTAATATAAATATGAAATCTGAAGTGCATTCTTATGTTAATTAATTCCCATGAAATGACTTAACACCAGTCGTTTCCATTCTCAAATATTATACATTGTTACGCAAATATGAAATCCGAAGGTTGCTCTCTTACATTAACTAATTAATCCCCATGAAATCAAGGACATAACACCAGTCGTTTTCCCAACAGAATTGTTTATTTTCAGCTTTACTATTGAGTCTATTGACCTCATGAATTATTTCACTGAATAAACTAGAGCCACCAAATGTATTTATTTATCAAGAAAAAAAATATGAAATCAGCAGACCTTTTTACTAGATGTTTGTAATGAATAAGTCCAAATTGAGGAATTGAAGGAGTTTTTAATTAGTGATAAAAATAATAAGCTACTTCACCGAAAAATGAAAAAAAAAAAAAAAGCCTCTACCCAATGTTTTAAATCAAGATTTGTCACCTACTTATTTATAGGAATGGTAAGGCAACATAATAAAATGGGAAGATGCTTTCTTATGTTAATTAACTAATCCTCTTGATCCTGCTCAAATTCAAATACTTTTTGATTTTTTGCACCCACCGTGTAATCAAGGGAAAGGAAGTGATGAGATTAACGTATCTTATCAGGTGGAAACAGCAAAAATGACAAGCCACGTGTCAAACACCCACATTACGTCATGACGTGAGTGTATACGAAGACAATTTAGCATTATTTCCTTCGCAGTTTACTCAACCCAAAATTCAACCAACCTTGAATTACACCTCCTCCTCATGTGCTTTGTGGATAATATTAATAACAATAATAATAATAATCAATTAAACCGTCCAAATTGGAATTTAGAATCAAAGTTTCTTCTCATCACAAATTTGCTGACTGAGAAATGATATTTGACTATTTGGGTCATAGACTCATAGCATAACAGAGCTCAAATCAAATGCTAAACGTCAAAACTGATGTCGTTAAGCGCAATTTCACCCACGCAAACGGCGAAGGTATATTATTCTAATCGAGAAAATATATTATATAATTTTTTCTTGTTACAAAATTTTCTTTTATTAATAGTTGATTATGATGTAGAACCAACGTATATAGTTGCGTAAGAATTAAACCAATCCTTACAAAAAGATCGGAATAATATCAAAATTCTAATACGAAAAAAAATTAATCTTTATACACTAACAGAATAGGACAATATTATATTATAAATCAATAACAATTTAAGAAAATATCAAGTTATAATAAAGAGTTACTTGGCATAATTTTGTACGTTCTTAAATTTTTATTAGTTAATAATCTAAAACAAGCTATAGAAATCAAGCTTAAAAAATAAACAATTTATATAAAAATCATAATATATTTTTCTTCAATTGAGGTTATTGCAAATAAGGTGGAACTTAAGAAACTTAAGAGCAGTTAATAATATATATTGTCATATAATCGTAGAAGAGGAACGCATTTAAACATTATATATAGGAGAGTATTTATCTAACTTAATAATTTTTAAGAAATTAAGCGTATACTTATTTAAGGTCCACATATATAGCATATCACAAGCTGTAGAAAATTAACTTTATAATTGTAAGCAGAGTTTGAGTTCCAAACCTAGTTGAGTCAATCCTTATCAATGAATAATTTTATATTGAATTTTATGTTTAATCAACATCAGCAAGGACTTAATCATGGCTGGCCGAATAATCTCCTCCCCAGAAGTTTTAATCAAATTACTGTCTCATACTATAAGCCTAATAAATATAATTCATAAAAATATTATTTTTTAGAGCTTCCGTACGAAATTTAGATGGGCTTGATATTTGTACGCCTTTTTTTTCAAGATTTTTACTGTATTTTTTTTAATCTTTTCACAGAGAAAAAATACCCATTATTTTTGCAAGTGTATGAATTATTTATAGAAAGACAAAAATATATGACTATTACGTGAACATCTTTAATGGACATTAATTACGGCGAATCTCATTTTTCAATACTAATTTTTTTAAAAAACTTTTTAACCTTTTTTTAACCTCCAATCATAGGGTCTCCCAAAAATTGTCTAAACTGATGTATAAAATAATATTTTTTAAAATTAAACTCTAATATATGATAGACAATAAAAAGAAATTATACTTGTAAATAATATTACTCATATCTTTATTTAATTAATAGTTTGAGATCTTATATAAATGATATTTGAGTAATAATAAATCAAATTCATCAATATTACATCACAATTATACTCAAAAGTAATAATTATTCATAAAAAAAGGTAATAATTTTAATACATGATCGTATAAAATGTTTTATAATATCATTGAGTTATATCTCATTTATTTTACAAATTTAAGCTAAGCATAATACATTGCTGATAAAATATATAATAGATAATTAGATAATTGTATGAAAAAGAAATATACTTATAAAATATCAAAATTAATTTGTAAAAAGATAATGAAATGCGAAGATATATGATATCAGCCGTTCCGAACTGAAAAAAGAAAAGAAAAGAAAAGTGGTTGAAAAAAACATATAACAAAAGCATATGCAAAATAAATTACTTAGCTTGTGCTGTGGCAGTTACCTCTCAATCTTTCTCTCTCTATGTCGTTGAACTCAATCAACCTACCTACCTTCCCCAAAAGAAAGCACCAAACAATACTTAAACCCCTCCTTCAATGCAAATTCAATTCTCACCTCTGTCTATATCCCCTGCCCCACTTAATAATAAACACTACTCCATAATATCATATAGTCTTATACCTATATAAATACTCCTCCAATTTTTGCATCTTCCAAATCCCACATATTCCATTTCATTAACACCTTTCTCACATACACAACATTAGCATATTATGGGTTCCTCATCAAAAACCATAGCGGATTCAGCATCATGGTACTGTGCCATAGTGTTATTGTCCCTCATACTATTGGGGTCAATAAGGGAGAGCTATGAGTATGACAACTCCGGCGGCTCCGCCGTGACAGGGCGGAGCAACCTCCATGAACGGCCTTGTGATGAGATATATGTGGTGGGAGAAGGGGAGACCCTCCACACCATAAGTGACAAGTGTGGTGACCCTTTCATCGTTGAGCGCAACCCACATATCCATGACCCTGATGATGTTTTCCCTGGCCTTGTCATCAAAATCACCCCCATCAATTAACAAATTCTAGCAGATACATACTTTGTTGATCATCATGATCATGAGGTAGAGAATTTCAATTCCAAGTACAGGTATTTTGTGTTTTGTTTTTCTTGTGTATTTTACTATTTATATTGTAAATATATACATACGATACAGGAGGGGTATAGATTTTTCTTCCTCTTCCTTCTTTTTTTTTTTTGTATTTCATTTTTTTTATTTTACAGTTTTATAAGATCGGTGGTATAGAGTGAGCACTGATCGAGCACTTTCGGTTTGATATTTTCTCAGAGAAATAAAAGGGAAATAGAATATATATCTCTCTCATAATAGTCACGCATGATGATCTTCTCTTGTTCTTCAATCTTCTCTCTCTTTCCTTGTTTTTATTTTTTATTGCTTGGAGTTATTTTGTACTTGGTTGATTGATGAAGAACGTGAGCTCTTCAGTTATAGATAAGGTTCCTTTTTGTGTTCCATGAATGGCTTTGTTTGCATGTAGAGAATTACAATTAAATTATGAAGAAGGGAGTTCTTTTTGTTTGGGCCATGAATTCCGAGAAGCATATCAACCTGTCTCTCCTTTCTGTATAAACTATTGAGTTCGGTGGGGTATAGGTGTGGCTGTTATTGCTACTTTATGACCATTTTATAAATTGTTTGTTTTTAAATTGAAGGGGGAATCATGTGGAAGATAGCTAAAATATCAAGATGAAGCATTACGATTCTCGTTAGGTAGTTCTGTTTCTTCATTATATTCTTCACCTAATTTATTGTTGGTTAGTTAATCTTATGCAGTAAGTTTTGATTCAGAAACGCTAATCCATAATAATAATAATAATATTTTAGTGGAAGATATATATGTTCTTCTCCCAAGAAGATTAAGTAAACTTCTCTGATTGAATGACTCTATGGAATGGTCGAATAATGTTTCATCTTCCGAATAAAAGGATAAAGAAATTCAAAAGGGTTTGAAAAGAAGAAAAAGGAGGATAAGGATGAATCTGGAGGCGGCTATGAGAAGAAACTTGAGTTTGAATAAACCATCATGAATTCTTGTGACTCTTTCTGTTGAAGCTAAAGAGTATAAATACTTGGTATCTTTTGAATTTGGGAATTACAGAGAGAGTATAAATACAAAGGCAAATGGAGAAACTAAAGAAGATACTAATTACTAGTCATAGGTTCGGTGGATTTTTTTTTCTTTGTTCTTAAAGACAAATACAACGCATGCTTTCTGTTTAGCTTCCTATTTAAATCTTTTAATTAGGAGTACTAAAGAAAATTAAACTTAATTGTTGGCACGACTTTTGAGTTGTGTGTCCTTCATTCCGGTGGGCTTCAAGTTTCAATAATTTTAAGGTTCTAAACAACAAATAAATGTACAACTAATTATCGATCTTTATCAAGTGTATAACATGATCTTAAAATTTATAATTATTAAATGGTATTAAGTCTTGTTTTAGTACGTAAAACTAGCGTATTGCATGTCAATTCAATTTTTGATAACCAACAATAAAAATTGAATTGTCTTTTATATTGATTTATTAATTATTAGATATTTGTATGATGATATTATATGTTTTATACTTAAATTTGAATATTTAAATAAAATAAAATAAATATTTGTACTTTCACCTTTCCGTGTTTATTTTTTACTTTTAAATAAATTAAGGACAATAATAATCTGTAAAAAAAAATTCTAAAATAATTTTGTATATGTAGTACATTAATAATACATATATACCATTTTACGCGTCACATTTAATTCCTGACTCTGATAAATATTTCGGACCTTGTCCAAGTAAGATGCGGCTTACCAAGTCAAAATTATTAAGCACTTTTCTCTCTAGAAATTTCTACAGGCTGCTTGTTTTTAATTTTTAGTTTTCATTTTAAGAATTTTATGAAGGTGAAAGTTAAAAACTAGAATTTAAGCCTGTTTGATTTTATTTTTTAGAATTTTGTGAAAAAAATATTAAAAATTTAAAATTAAAATTTGCAGTTTTTAAAATTTTTAGTATTTTCTTCACAAAATTTAAAAAATGAAAAATGAAAACTCAAACCAAACAAGTATAATTTTCAGCATCTAGGGCCTGTTTGCTTTGTTGAAAACAGTTTCCAGTTTTCAGTTTCTAATTTTTGTGAAGGAAAAACTGAAAAAATGGAAAACTGAAATTGGAAATATTTTTCAGTTTTCAGTTTTCACTTTTTGTGAAGGAAAAACTGAAAATTGAAAACTGAAAGTTGTTTCCAGCAAAACAAACAGGCCCTAGTATTTTCTTTACAAAATAGGAAAAACTGAAAACTGAAAAAATGAAAAATGAAAACTGAAAACTCCCACTAACCAAATTGCAAGTTTTTTCCAAAGAATTGAAATTTAGAGAAATGTTAATTATAGATAACATTTGTGGGACACCATTTTAATATACTTTCATCTAGTATTCAATAGATATAAATTTCATTTAGTATATATTTTATATCCATCTAATCAAATGATAAATGGGAATATCTTGGTTGGATATCCCACAAATTGTGGTCCGCTTACCCAACAAATTACATTTAGGGAAATGATGCCAATTGAAACAAAGAATTATTGGGGCATCAATGGGGGACCATTATTGCGTTTTGAAACGCAGTTGCCAAGGCCCTCCCCAAAAAAAATATTAAAAATAATTGAAGTCAATTCTTAACATAATAATAGTAACAGAATATTCTTTTGATAACGTTTGATTCCTTAATACAATGATCAGGAGAAAATTAAAGACTCATAATGATAGATTGGAAAAAAAACCAAAGCACAGAGGTGCTAGTTTCTTGTTCCGTCTGCGGCTTCCCGTCTGAGTGTGATCATTGTCATTGAAAATAACGACACTTTACTCCCACTTCTCAAATAAATGGTCGATTTTCATCTAAAAGTTTGGTATATGTCTGTTTGTTTTCTTATAATTAAAGTTTTTTTTTAGCTATATTTCACATCTTCCTATGCGTTGAGCTCACTTCTCACGTTGTATTCCCTAGTATTGCATTCCTCAATTAATCTTCCAATTGCCATGACGACCCCTCAAAATTAACCATTGATCATATCCTTTATGGCCCCATTTGCATGCATATCACAATCAATCAACATGATTATAAGTCAATTATTGCAATTTATGTCATTGTATTGTTGTTTGATTTCAGATTATATAGTACGGACACTAATCTAGCCGGCACGTGTTAAGCGCTACTTGAGTTGTTTTCTGTTGTAATCGAAATTATATATATATTTTAAAAACTGCCAAGTCATTTAAGGAGATGAGGTGTTTATTAACAGTTTACTTGATACATCTAGCAATGAACGTGATTATAGAAAAGGAGAGTTGCGTACGTGACGAGGAAAGGTTCACATATTTTAATTTATAAGTATTAATGTTTATTTGGCCAGTATATTATCTTAAGAATCAATAAACTTAACATCCTAATTCTTGGTAACTAAAATAGGTGTAGTCCCTCAAACTTGATGTAATTATGAGAAACTTCAACAACTTAAAATTACAATCTTATTAATAATTATAAATTTTGACCTACTAATAATTGTTTGATCCAACAATTAAAGCGTCACAAAAATATCTGCATGCACTCATACAATGGTAGTCATAATTAATAATGAATAAGGTAATTAAAATAAGAAAGAATAAAAATAATAATATGGATCTGCCTGCATATACACAATAATAATGTGAAAAGTAATGGAAGTCTAGCAAATCCTTTCACAAAAGGGCCGGTAAAGGAATTGATAAGGAAATCATTAATAGGAATATGTTTGAAATCCTTATACTAGAGTTATCAGTAATGGAAAACCTAACATTTTCTAGAGTATAATTGTCGTAACCGGGATCACGACGGGACGGCGAAAAATGAAAGATTTTGTTGTTTAAAATTGGAGTCGCCACCAAATTTTTATTTAATTGGGAAAAATTATGGAAAAACCCATTTAATTTAAAGAAATTGATCTTTGAAACCAGATCTAAGCTCTGAGCTCATGCCTGTGCTAGGAAGGTAGGAATTTAATCCTACAAAGACCTCTAATACACCCGCCTTTAGACTGCACTTAATTAATTGTGCGAATTATTAATAACCTTTCAAAATATTTATTCACATTTTTTATTTCAAGAAAAATTTAAAAGAAAATATTTTTTAGAGTAAGAAGATTTCGGAGTACCAAACTGTCACAGCTCAAGTATCCGTAATATTGAGTTAACAAGCCACACTAAATTAACCTCTTTATTTGGAATAAAATATATACATTTCAATGATTAATTTAAATTAAGATAATAAAGAAAGAGGAAGATAATAATAATAATAATAATAAATAAATAAATGAATAAATAAACAAATATTTACAATAATAATGATAATGAACAAAATTATTTACATGTAAAACATAATAAAATAATATCACAAATAAGTACTAAATAAATATTTACAACAATAATAATAATAATGAACAAAAACATTTACATGCTAAACAAAATAAAATGACATCAAAATAATAATGAAATAAATATATATACATTTCAATGATTAATTTAAATTAAAATAATAAAGAAATAATAATAATAATAATAATAAATAAATAAATAAATGAATAAATAAACAAATATTTACAATAATAATAATAATAATGAATAAGAATATTTACATCTAAAACAGAATAAAATGACATCATAAAAATCTATTTTTAATTTGAAAATTTTGAAACATCGAGCTGTCACAGCTTAAATATCCAAAATATTCAATTAACAAGCCGTCTCGGCTAAATTAATATTTTATTTAGAACAAAATATTTAACAAATAATTAATTAATTTAAAATTTAAAGAATAAAAAGAAATAATACACAAAAAATATTTAAACAATTATTAGTTGAAATTGAAATAACACATGATAATAAAAGACAATAAATATTTATAAATAAACAGAAATAATAATAAATATTCACAAATCAAAACTGAAATAACATAAAATAACATAAAAAAATATAATTTTGACTTGACAGGAATCACTCGCTTCCTACGATCCTCCGTGCGATGAGGAATTCAAAGTCACGTAGTTCTTTAGAAGTTGGTGTTGATTGATTTTATTCCTAAAAGAATGTTCAAATATCAAGCTGTCACAGCTAAAATATCTTTAAAATACAGAATCAATAGACCATTACGGCTAAGTTAACTCTATTCTTGAAAAGGAGAGTTATTGATCAATTGTGTTAAAAAAAAATTAAAGACATAACATTTTTTTTCAGCAATTTCCATCAATTAAACTAAAACTCTAAAAGGAACAAAACAAACAAAAATCTTTAGGAATAAGGCCCGAATGATGTCAAGTAACAAAAAGAACCGAAGGAAATAAAAATATAGAGCAAGTCAAAACAAAATTAGGAATGGGCTGGGAACCTTGAAACAAAACCCAAGCAATGCTAGCCCAAAGAAATGCAACCCCAAATAAAGCAAACCACAATGAGAACCGACCCACATCCAATTCCTGATTCTCCATCCAAGAATAAAGGGATTTCACAAACAAAACAGAAGGGAGATAAGCCATGGAGGGGGAGGGGACAGCGGCAGCTATAGGAAAGAGAGAGAGGAGATCCAAGTGAGGGAGAGAGAGAGAGTGAGATCTGAGTGAGGGAGAGAGAGAGACCACAAGAGGTCGCAGCTAAGGCAGAAGGGGAGGGAGAGCCACGCGGCCAAGGCAGAGAGAGGCACCAGTGCAGCGGCGGTTCAAGCTGCTCCGAGGGTGGCTTGGCGGCGATATCGTTGGATCTAGTCGACGGAGCTTCGCGTTTCGTGGTCGTGGCTTAGCTAACCATGGTGGTGGCAATGGCTTATGCACAGCAGTGCAGGGAGACAAATGGGCGGGCTTAACAAAGCGGCGACACCGAGCGAAAGGGTGAGAGAGAGGAATCGGTAGTGAGGGGGACTGTTTCGGGGAGGGGAGGCTGAGATGGAGGTCGGGGCGAGGAGCTGGCCGCGATGGGACCGTGATGGAGAAGGCTGACGCGGTGGCGGTTAGTGTTGTGGCGTCTGGAAAGGGAGCTAGACTTCTGGCACGCTTGGGCTTAGCCGGACGGGAACCATCTGAGGTGGCGCCACAAAGGGAGGCCAGGGGCGAAGATGACGTCGGGCAAAGCGCAATGAAGTTGTCGGAGGGTCGCCAAATTGCTTTTTCTCCTCCTTAATTTTTTATTTTTATTTTATCTTATTATTTTTTTTGGTTTTGGACTTGTTTTGGTTCTTGATATCCTGTAAATGTTATGTTTGTATCTGGCTGGGTTTTAATTGGAATGATAATGATAAAAGGTTATGCGTTAGTTGTGCTGAGATGGTGATGATGGTTAGTGGTATGTGTTGTTGAATGATTCATAATGATGATAGGTGAAGGAAGTTGTAATGGTGAGGTAGTGAAAATGAAGGTGATGGCTTTGCTGGGTTGAGTTAATGGTCTGAAAAATAGAGGATGATGAAGTTGAGTTCAAGAAGGTTGTTATGGCTTGAGTGGGGATGGTTATCAGGTAGTGAAGGAGTGTTCTGGAGGTTGTTTTTTTTTCTCTGGTCCCCCCAAAAATGAAAACTCATTGATGCTTATAGCGATTCCCCTCGTTGACCACATTATTGCTTGCTCTGCTTTAACAGGTTGGCACACCGAAGGAAACTCGAACGCCTTGCACAAGGTGGGAAGAAAACATCATCATGAAGTCTACCACCTTTCTTCCTTCTTTTTTTTTCTTTTCTTCCACTAGCTTCACGTGAACGAGTCAAAGCACCAAAATCCCGTGACTCCTTTTTATTTTTTTTATTTTTTATTTTTATTTTTTTATTTTTAATGGAAATAGATTGGGTTGGGCTTCTTTTTATTTTTTTATTTTATATATATATATATATATATATATATATATATATATTTTTAGGTACAAATGGGCTAAAACAAATCCGAAAATGGGCTAAAAATGTAAAAATAGTAAAATCTATTTAGTTTAAACACCACATGGGCTAGATTATGAAAATATGCCAAACTTTTGAATTTTTATTTTCATTGATCCGGACAAAATCGGGTGTTCACAATAATCTATTTACAAGGTTTAATGGATAAAAACAAGATATTGATAAGTGGCTGTGGGCACTAGGCCAAATATTTCATTCCAAGTCTAGTGTATAAATTAAAGGACAAAAGGGAGTGAATATCAAACTTTTAATGGAGTTCAATGAATCTATGTAAATAAGATTCAAGGGAGCTTCACGGAAATGAATATCAGAAGTAGGGCCGCTTCCAACAAAGGTTTTAAGGATTTGTTTTTGAAGTGTTCATGAAACTAGCATATGCACATGGCCATGATATAAGTCCATAGTATCTCTAGTAAGCCTTTTTTTTTCAAGCATTTAAATTCATGTGTGTAGTATTTTAGGTTTTAACACAAAAATTATGGTTCATAGTGCCTTAAGTCTACCCTGTTGTTATAACTTTGAAATAGTACACTATGAGAAGATTTAAATCGAAATAGATATATACCCCTTGCACGTGAATTTATAAGTAGAGAAGTTACAGAGTTTTGCAAATTAAGTCGATCGGGAGATGGTTGGATTTGCAAAACAAATATGACTGCCAAGTTTACTGGCATGGGTATGTCTACTATCAGGGTACAACTACTATCAATAAGTATGCCTACTATCAATAGTTGTATATCTACCAAAAAGTATGTCTAACAGACATTTTGTTTGAAGACAACACCTATGTATATGTCTGTGTGGTTCTTCTGCCATAATTCCAACACTTAAATAATTAGAAATTTCTCTTCTTCACAAATTGGAATTCTTCAGACTTGATCTCCCAAGACTAGTGAGGACAATTAACACTTTAAAGATAGAGTGATATCTGATACCGTTCTAAACCTGTAAAGTTTTCATCGTTTTCTCCAATTCCTTCCATTAACACTTAGCAGTTAATAATACCTTGTACATGAATGTATATATATATAATTTCTATTTGATGTACATCATTGTTTGTCATTTATTTACTTGTTATGCAAATAAAAGACTTCTAAAATATGCTATTGAGATCAAAGCATGCAAATTGTTTCATTGAATAAAATTGTTAAATGAAGTACATGAGTTAAGAGTATATATAGGATGTGAATGCAACAATAATAATTTAACTAACTAACGGCTCTATTTTAACAACCTTAACGACATCCTAAAAATCACCCTCAAGTTGGGAGATTGATATTATTAACTCTCAACATGTATTAACTCTCAACTCGGATACAATGGATGAAAAATGAGTCATGGGAATAGGTTTCGTCAGGAGATCTGCCAGTTGACATTTAGAAGGAACATGTACTAGTTTGATTCTGCCTTGATTCACCTTTTCTCTTGTAAAATGCTAATCAATTTCGATATGTTTGGATTGTTCGTGGAATGTTGGATTGGTGGCAATATGTATGGCTGCTTAATTGTCGCAGTAGACCATTGCTAAATCAATATTGATATCGAAATTAAGAAGTAAATGTTGAATCCAAATGAGTTCACTAGTGACACTTACCAATGCCCTATATTCAGCCTCAGCAGAAGACCTTGACACAGTTGGCAGTTATTTTGATTTCCAAGATACTAAGGAGTCTCCAATGTAAACTAAGAACCAAGTTGTTGATTTTCTAGTGTCTTGGCAGCTTCACTAATCTGCATCTACATATGCTTGAGGTTGTATGGATGATTTGTTGGAAAAGAATACTCCTTGGCCTGCAAACCCCTTGAGGTATTCGAGATGATGAAGAGCCAGTAAATGACTACTTTTAGGTGCTGACATATATTGGCAGAGTTTATTTACTGTGTAGCTAATATCAGGTTATGGATATAGTTAGATAGGGCAACCTTCCAATGAGTCTTCTGTACTACTGAGGTTCATCCACTGGAACACCATTAGGATGGGCTGATAAATTTAGTTTGTGTTCCATTGGAAATTATTCTAGTTTAAAGTTAGTAAAACCAGCATCATCTAGTAGGCTTAGGCAATATTGATGTTGAGATAACATGATGCCTGAGGGAGATTTAGCAATCTCCAGGCCAAGAAAATATTTGAGGTCTCCTACTAATTTCAATTTGAATAGTAGTTGTTGAAGTTCTTTCTGTACTTGTTGGATAGCTACTGTTGAGTGTCCAGCTACTAGTATATCATCAACATATACTACCAAGAAAACTTTTGAGGAACATGAGCCTTTGCTAAACAATGAGTAATCGCTTTTGGATTGAATAAAGTCATGAGATGTTAAGGCACTTGAGAACTTAGTGCACCACTGTCTAGAAGCCTGCTTAAGGCCATAGATTGGCTTTCTTAACTTGGAAACAAGATGCTCCCCCTTACAGTGGTATCCTAGAGGCTTTCCCATATATACCTCTTTGAATAAGTCCCCATTCAACAAGGCATTGTTTGACATCCATTTGTAAGAAATTCCAGCCTTTGATTGCTTCTACAGAGAGGAGAATTCTGACTATAGTGAACTTAGCTACAGGGGAAAATATCGCTTGAAAATTTATACTAGCTTGTTGTGTGTAACCCTTTGCTACAAGCCTTACCTTGTACCTTTACCATCAACCTTGTATTTAACTTTTAAAATCCACTTGCATCTAATTGTGTGTTTGCTAACAGGTAAAGGGACTAGTTCCCATGTTCCATTATCTTCCATTGCCTTTAGTTCAGCTGCCATAGCCTCTCTCTATTCTGGTAGTTTAATAACTTGGTGGTAGGAACTTGGTTCAGTTATAGTTATCAAGGATGGGAGGATTAATATCAAGTGTAGGGATGGGATTGTTATTTTGAGGCTATGAGGTATCAGGTTGAGGAATTGGAATCAAGTATGTTTTCTAATTGAGGCAGTAGGTGAAAAAGAAAGGTGGTTTCATGAAATTGAACATCTCTGGAGATTAAAAACTGTTTTGTCTCTAGGTTATATAGCTTGTAGCCTTTGTAACCAATTGGATAACCAACAAACACTATGGTACAACTCTTGGAGAGAATTTCAGTCTATGAGCATGTGATGTGGCAACAAAACATTGACAACCAAATACCCTCATTGCATCATAATCAGTAGGATTAAACAGGAGTTCATAAGGAGACTTATCTTTAAGGATAAGGAATAGGAAGTCTATTGATGATGAAGGTGGCAGGGCTGACACATTCTCCCCAAAAAGAAACTGAAACTTTGGATTGGAAAAGCAAGGCTCGGGCCACATTTAGTAGGTGCTGTGTTTTCTTTCCACTGCTGCATTCTGTTGAAGGGTTTGTACCCAAGAAAATTGATAGAGAATTCCCTTGGATTGTAAGAAACCATGGAGCTGGAGTTCCTTTGCATTGTCAGTTCTGACGTTTTTTACAATTTTGTTGAATTATGTTTCCACAAAGATGATAAAGTTCTTTAAGGCATCTGATACAGTAGACTTATTGTAATGAGGTGAGTCCAAGTGTAACAGGTACAATCATCAACAGTGATGACAAAGTACCTAGCCCCATTAAGAGTTGGTGTATGGTAGGGACCCTATATATCACAATGCACCAAATCAAAGGGTGAGTCAGAAAAATGATTGTTACAAATAAAGGACAATCTTCTTAATTTTGCAAGGGTACAAACATTGCAAGGAGATTTAAGGCTAGTAACGGAATCAGAAAATTTTATTGAGGAAGCAACTTTATCAAAGATTTTATTTGAAAGATGGCCAAGCCTAGCATGCCGTGTATTATAAGGAACATTACAAACAGTAGAGATAGAAGTAGACAAAGGGAGATCCCTGCTACCAACAGGGACAAAGACAACATCTCTGTCTACTGGGTGTCACAACATACCCGGAGGGAGCCGCGACACAAAATGGCAATGATGTTTTGAAAATGAATAGGAGTCGCCACCAACTTTAATTCTGGTTAAAATTGGAAAACCTTTAATTTGTAAAAACTGGTCTTTAAAGAAAGATTTAAGGTTCGGGAGTCTGATTACGATTAAGGAAGGGTGGAAACTTAATCCCACTGCACCCTCAATACGTCCGTATAAATATGGTTACCCTATAGTTTATTATGCAAATTAATTATAACTTTAAAATATTTATTTTTCCCCAGAAGTTAATAATTATATATAAAAAAATATAAAATAAAATAAAAAGAAATTAAATTAAAAGAGAACATAATTTAATGAAAAATTAATTTTGACTTGATAGTTGTTGACCACGCCGACGTATCCTCTAGTGCAATGAGGAACTCAAAGTCACGTCGTTCTGTAGAAAATACTTGTCTGTTGGAAGGATTTTAAATTAAAAAGAAAAGAAACAAAGATAGAATGAAAGATGTATTGATTAATTTTGATTTGGAAATGATTTTTATGAAAGAAATTAAAATCCACTCTTGCACGGGGTTTAGGATAGTGTAAACCATACAATAAACCCTTACATTCTTGTGAAACTTGAGGATGATAATTCATACATCAACGTCACAAGTTGTTGCATGGATTTTAAACAATTTTCGCCTAAAAATCTAAACTGAGCAAACTCTTTTTATTTTTTAAAAGGATAAATAAATAAATAAAAACACACTAAACTCTAGTCCTAGCTATCATACTTCAAATAAATAAATAAAATAAATAAAAAAAAAACACTAAACTCTAGTCCTAGCTATCATACTTCAAAAAAACTAAGTCTAAACCCATCAAAACTAATTAGACCTAAACAATGATCCAATTCCCTTTTTTATGTCCTGAGAAAGAAAAAAAAAAAAAAAAAAACTAAACAACCCATATCAAAATAAGATAAAGAAAATAGAGAAAGCCAAAACTTAATACCATCAAACCTGAACGAAATAAAAATAAAGGGATTAACCATTCAAACAACTATAAATCCAAATTATTAAACTTTCTCTTTTTCTTTTTTTTTGCTAAGACCTGACACTATTCAAACAAAATAAGTAAAATGCTATATTTGAACCCAATCCTAACTAAAAAAAAAACTAAACCTGAACTCATAAACACTTAAGAGGCCCGAACTAATCCCTCCCAAAATGATCCTAACAGCCCAAACATCATTGACTAAACAGAAAATAGATAATAAAAAAAAATGAATAAACAAAGGAAAGCAGAAAAAACGATGAAGGATCTGGAATACGGGTTTCATTGTTTTATGTTGGGTTGAGACACAAACACACAACACACAACACACAGGGAATAAGAAAGAGAAAATAAAAACTGAGATGTGATGAAGGGAGTTCGCTACCGGGAGAGCGACAGAGAGAAGGCATCGGCGGGCTTTGTCGGGAAGGAAGGGCGTGTCGTGCGACGGTGCAGTGTGGGGGAGGAAGGCGGTGGTGGTGCGTTCAGCGATGGGAAAGGGAAGCTGGTTGAATCAAAGGGAAGAGGGCCGCGGCAAAGGGGGTGGTTCGCGGTGGAGAAGATCCGCGTCTGGGGCTTCTGCTCGCGGTGGCTTTGCGCGGAAGGGGAGAGCACACGGCGGTGGCTCTATTGCCAGCAAGGGAAGGCCGCGGCTTGACGCGCGGCGTTGAAGGGCGCCGTCAGGGCAGGGGATCCTGGCTGTGCGCGGAGTGCCAGGGGCGGAGGTGCAGGCTTCGAGATCGAGATTGGAGATGATGAACCAGCCGCGGCCCTCCTCCCCTTTTGATTGTTTCTGGGTTTTTAATGGTGAATGGATTTTTAGTTGGAAGAGTTTGATGTAATATAAGAGATATAAGTGCTGTGTGATTTAGATCTATGACTTGGACTTTGATTTTGGCTAACTCTAAGATTGAATTTGTTTGTGAATTTGGATGGCTGTGGATGATGACATTTTGTGTGGTTGGATCTTTATTGCAATTTTCCTATTGATTCTTTGACTGTGACTTGGTTCTTATGTTATGGAAGAAGAACCATATATGGGAGCTTGGTTTGTTGTGTGTATTGATGACAAAGATGAAAGTGAAGCTGAATGATTAGACTAAATGACATTAATGAAAACAAAGAAGAATCTCTGCAAAGATGATGCTGTACATGTATTTTGAACTCATTTTTTACCTTGTAGAAATATTGGGAACGAAAATGTCCACACTTTCTCAATCTTTCTCTCTGTTCTCACCTTTGTTATCCCCAGCCCTCTTCCCTTTCTCTTTGAAAAAAACCGAAACTGGTTCCCCCCTGTATGCTATTAATTGATCAGTTTTTCTTTTTGACCGAATCATTTCTCCTTTTTCCTTTACAGGTTGCCACAATGGAAGAGAATCCCCTTTTGCAAGGATTGAGGAAGAGCCATCATGGTGTTGGCATTATGTTGACTTCCTTTCTTAGCTGTATGTGTCACGGGAGGCTAGAGTGAAAATGAATTTTTTTTATTTTTTTATTTTGTATTTTGTATTTTTGGTTTTGGACTCTATGTGAATGGGCTAGCAAAATATGGGCTGACACATTTGTATTTTTTATTTTAGCAATTAGGAATGGGCACAAAAAGGGGGCTGATAAGGAAACAACTTATGGATTAGGCTCTTTTTTTTTTTTTTTTTAGTTTTTTATTATTATTATTATTATTATTATTTTTATTTTTTTTGGGTTTTTATTCAAACTAAATGAATGGAAAAGATGTGAAATAAAATAACGCGAGATAAAAACTTTAGAATAAATAAAATGAAATTTTTTAGATTTTTTTTGTTTTTTTGTTTTTTTTTTGACCGGACAAAACCAGGTGTTCACAGTTGCCCCTCTTTACTTGGTTCTTTACTAGAAAATATTGAAAACGGTAGTTTTTGATATTTTTTATAAGGAACAAGTAAAGATATGAACACATATTTTGTCCGACTATATATGATGCATGATGATGATGAATGCATGATGACAATGTAAAAAGCTCTAGTGGATACTGATGGAGAACTAATATACAATGATAATGAGTGATGTTATGATGACAATGTGAAATGTTCTGGTCGGATTATGCTTAATGTCTAATGCACATAACGGTGAATGGGAGATGACAATGTGTAATGAATGACGCTTGATGAAGACGAAAGTGAAAGTACACTAAATGTGAAGCAATGTAAAAGCATGTGAATTGTAAAAGTGAATATGAAATTAAATAGACTTGTGGATTGAAGACATATGAAATTGGAAGGACCTGTGAACATGTGTATGATGTGATGAATGCATAATGACGATACTGAAAACTCTTATGTATGTACAGACGATAAATGACAATGCAAAAAGAGGTTAAACGATTTTATGAAGAGAATGAACGCTTTTAATGGATGATGCCAAATGATCTCATGATGAATGCACATTGCTAATGTCAAGTACGGAATGAAACCTATACGAACCTTAGACGCATGCAAAATCTGATAGAAACTGGAAGAGAATGAGGAATTCAAAAGCTTGTGAATATGAAATGTGTGTGGGATGTGAGGTGCGTGAAAATGAGAAAGTGAATGTGAAGGCAATGAAAGTAAGTGTGAAAACAATGATAGCCTGTAAAATGTGAAAATTTAAAATCTGTGAAAACATGTAAATGTGAAAGCAAGTAAGAGTGGAAGCAAGTGAAAGTTTGTAAAAGCAAGTGAAAGTTTGTCAAAACAAGTAAAAATCTGTGAAAGCAATTAAATGTCTGTGAAAGCATGTAAAAGTCTGTGAAAGCACGTAAAAGTCTGTGAAAGCAGTAAATGTCTGTGAAAACAATAAATGTTTGTGAAAGCAGTAAAAATCTGTGAAAGCAATTAAAAGTCTGTGAAAGCAGTAAATGTCTGTGAAAGCAGTAAATGTCCGTGAAATCAGTAAAATGTTTGTGAAAGCAATTAAAAATCTGTGAAAGCTGTAAATAAATGTCTGTGAAAGCTGTGAATGTCTGTGAAAGCATGCAAACATGAACTTTAAAGACTTGTGAAATGTAAACTTGTGAAGTTGAATATATGTGAAAAACAACTATTAATGTAGGGTTGACAATTTGATTAAATGATGATGCGGAATTGGTGTGACGATGAATGAATCATGCAAAATTGGTATTTTGATGGCATAAATGACATGAAACTAATGTGAATCAGTAAATGAATTGATGCAAAATTGATATGTAGATTATATGATGAATGAATTGCTGCAAACTTGATGTAAGAATGAAAATGTCTCAAAACTAAAAATTGCCCCGGTTTGAGGCGTCTTCACATTGTCCTTCAAGAAAGCTTTTGTTTCTCTCAAAATGAGTTGATTCTTCATCTGAGCAACTCTATGAACTACTTCATTGTAGTTTTAAACACATATTCCCTTTGTTGACGTCTCAATGTCACTTTTCCGCCTCATATTATCAGTTTTCCCACTTTTGTTTCAATCGGTCCATTGACATCTACATCCATGTCATTGCCTTTGAATCTCGACTGAGCAAGTTGCTCCTTTTCCTTTGGATGATCAATCCTGAATCCTCTGTTTGACTTATTGTTTCGGAGTTTTGTTAGCAAATTAGTCACCTATTGTACTTCAATTTTAAAATTTTAACATTATGATTATGCATGGCTTTAAAAATAGAATAAAGAGACAAAGATTTGATAGGAGAACATAAATAGAGACACAAAGGAAGAGAAAGATGATTTTATTGGATTTCAAACTGGAAAGTATTTATAAAATTTCACTAACTGTTAAAAGATAAGGAAGGGAGAAAGACAATGCTGGTAGTGCTGCTTTCATATGCTCAACCCATTTCGCTGATTCATTGGTTACACCGAACTTGAATTCCTGAATAAGTGCAATCTTTTAATGTGTGTTTAACAATACACCATGACCCACTAACATTCCAATTGCCCCAGTGTCAGATTCATTCATAGCTTCTCAGCTTTTCACCATTGCATAAGCTGCATTTTCCGAGTTTTCAACCCAGTTCTCATCCATTTTGTGCTCT
The DNA here is from genome assembly GCA_031216105.1 of Dalbergia cultrata. NCBI lineage: Eukaryota > Viridiplantae > Streptophyta > Magnoliopsida > Fabales > Fabaceae > Dalbergia > Dalbergia cultrata. Next base: position 67,090,549 of record CM062344.1, read on the forward strand.
AATTTTTGCCTAGGACGCCCTTTCGGGTTTTCGACCTAGCGAGCGCTTTTTTTTTTTTTTTTTATGTGTGCTCTAATTTCTGCCTAGGCTGCCCTTTCAGGTTTTCGACCTAGCGAGCCCTCTTCTTTTTTTTAACCTTTAAGCGAAATATTTCTTCACAGCATCTGAATTGATTGGTTTAGCAAGTACTTGGCCTTCCATATCAGTCAAGATCAAAGCTCCTCCAGAAAAAGCATCTCTAACAATGTAGGGGCCTTCATGCGTGGGTGCCCATTTGCCCCTGTTATCTTCTTGATTCGGCAAAGTTTTCTTCAGAACAAGATCACCTGGCTGAAATGTTCTAGGACGAACATTCTTATTAAATGCTTTAGCCATCCTTTTCTGGTACAACTGGCCGTGGCAGACAGCGTTTAGTCGTTTCTCTTCAAGCATGTTCAATTGATCATATCTCGTTTTGACCCATTCGGCCTCCTCCAATTCAGCCTCCGCCAAGACTCTTAAAGATGGGATTTCCACTTCAATGGGTGTTACTGCCTCCATCCCGTACACTAGTGAATACGGAGTTGCCCCAGTTGAGGATCTGACAGAAGTACGATAAGCGTGTAATGCATAAGGTAGCATATCACTCCAATCCTTGTAGGTGACCACCATCTTCCCCAAGATCTTCTTGATGTTTTTGTTTGCTGCTTCTACTGCCCCATTCATCTTTGGTCGATAAGGAGCCGAATTGTGATGCTTGATCTTGAACTTTTCACACAGTTTTTGTACTTCTGCATTGTTGAAATTAGTCGCATTGTCTGTGATGAGTCTTTCTGGTAACCCATACCTACTGATGATATTGCTCTTCAGAAACTTCACAACCACTTTTCGTGTTACATTGGCATAAGAAGCAGCCTCAACCCATTTAGTGAAGTAATCAATGGCCACTAAAATGAATCGATGACCATTAGATGCTTTAGGATTAATGGGTCCGATGACGTCCATGCCCCACATTGAGAATGGCCAGGGCGATGTAAGAGTGTTCAATGGCACAGGAGGAGAATGGATTCGATCAGCATAGATTTGGCATTTATGGCACTTTCTGACGAAATCTATGCAATCTTTCTCCATAGTGAGCCAATAGTATCCCTGTCGGAGGATCTGTCGAGATAATGTGTGTCCATTAGCATGGGTTCCACAAACACCCTCATGGACTTCTGATATGATGGAGTTAGCTTCTGCAGCGTCCACACACCTTAATAAGACTCCGTCACAGTTCCTTTTATACAATACATCACACGAGATGAAGAATGACATTGTGATCGTTTGAGTGTCTTTTCTGTCATTCTCGTTTGCTCTTCTTGGATATTCTTTCGCCTTGATGAACCTCTTGATGTCATAGAACCATGGCCGACCATCGGGCTCTTCGTCAATGTTAGAAGCGATATCTGGCTCTCTTCTATGACTACTTGCAAAGGTCTTACTTCCACCTCTAAATCAAGCTTGGTCATCACGGCCAAGGTAGCTAGAGCATCGGCAAGCGATTACATTCACGAGGTAAGTAATGAAGCGACATTCTTGAACTCATCTTTCAAACTCACGAGGTGTTCATAATACGACAACAACTTTGTGCTCCTTGACTCGCCATTCTCCATTAACTTGAAAAATGATTAAGTTTGAATCCCCATAGACTTCCGGATATTCCACCCCAAGGGATATCGCTTTCAAGCTTGATTATGCATGCTTCGTATTCACCATATTATTGGTACAATCGAAAGCTAGTTTAACAATGGGGAATTGCTTTCCATTGGGGACACTAAGGCGCCCCAACTCAGTTCCCATGAATATTGACAGCACCATCAAAGCACATTTTCCACATTGAGTTCCTTTCTTCCTCGCTTTCACTATCCTCTTCTACAGCTGCTAGGATATCTTCATCAGGAAGTTCAAGTTCCATTTGTTGATATTCTTCAAGTGGATTCTCAGCCAGGTGGTCTGCTATCACACTTCCTTTTATAGATTTTACGGTCACATACTTGATGTCAAATGCGCTAGAGCCACTTGCCATTTGGACATTCTCAGGGATATATGCGGGCTTTCAAAGATGTATTTCATGGGATCTACCCTTGATATAAGCAAAGTTGTATAGTGGAGCATGTACTGTCGTAACCTCCTTGCCGTCCATACTAGTGCACAACAAGTCTTTTCAATAGCCAGATACCTAGACTCGCAATCATTGAATTTCTTGCTCAGGTAGTAAATGGCTTGCTCCTTTCGACCGGACTCATCATGCTGTCCTAACACTGCTCCCATAGACTCGTGCAACACTGTGAGGTAGAGTATCAATGGTCGTCCTGGTGTGGGTGGAACCAGGAGAGGTGGGTTTGACAAATAGTTCTTGATTTTGTCAAAGGCTTCTTGACATCTGTCATCCCATTTATTTGGGTTGTTCTTCCTCAATAGTTTGAATATCGGCTCACAGGTGTGAGTCAAATTGGAGATGAATCTCGCTATGTAATTTATGCGACCCAATAAACCTCGAACTTCCTTCTGTCTTGGAGTCTTTGGCATACTTTGGATGGCTTTAACTTTGTCTGGGTCGACCTCAATGCCTTTCTTGTTAACAATGAACCCTAGCAATTTTCCCGTGGATGCTCCAAAGGTGCATTTCTTTGGGTTTAATCGAAGCTTGTAAATCCTCGACCTTTCAAATAACTTTACGAGTCTGACAACATGACTTTCTCCTTCTTGTGACTTTGCTACCATATCATCGACATACACCTCTAGTTCCTTGTGGATCATGTCATGGAAAAGGGTTACCATTGCTCGCTGGTAGGTTGCCCCAGCATTCTTCAACCCGAACGGCATCACTCGATAGCAAAATACTCCCCACTGAGTGATGAATGATGTCTTTTCTTTGTCTTCTTACGCCATCAAGATCTGATTGTATCCTGAATAACCATCCATAAAGGAGAATCGGTGGCTTCTTGCTGTGCTATCGACTAGGACATCTATATGGGGTAGAGGAAAATTGTCCTTTGGGCTTGCTTTGTTTAAATCTCGATAGTCCACACACATTCTAACCTTTCCATCTTTCTTCGGCACAGGTACTATGTTGGCTATCCATTTCGGGTATAGTGGGACCTCTAGAAAGCCTGCATCGAGTTGCTTTTTGACTTCCTCTTTGATCTTAAGTGACATTTCTGGACTCATTCTTCGCAATTTCTGCCGTTTAGGTTCCATTCCCTCAATCAATGGGATTCTATGAGCCACTATATCTGGGTCTAGACCCGGCATATCTTTGTAGGACCATGCGAAAATGTCCATGAATTCACGGAATAGTGCAATCATTTCTTCTTTTTCTGGATTGTCAACTATTTTCACCTCTTTTTTATCATCGTCAGTCCCCAAATTCACAGTTTCAACAATCTCATCATGTGGGTTTATCCCCTTTTCCATTGAATTTATGATTTTGGCCAATTGTTGACACAACTCAGGATCTTCATCTTGTTCATTTTCATTCAAATCCGTTGTAACGCAAGAATCAGTTAGTGAGTTTTCACAATCATTTGCACAAAACAGAGATTCTGAAGGAGATGAGTCCCTGGAATTGAGATGAGACTCAGAATAAATAAAAGGAAAAAAGATAAATGTAAAGAAGAAAATAACAAAAGGAGAATGGAAAGAAAAACCATGCATAATCGTCTTTTATTTAATTAAAAAGGAAGTACAACAAAGGCAACCAAAGCGTCCATTACTCATGATACAACAAATCATCAAAGGGCACAGAATCCCAATTGTCCAATGGTTCACAACTCGGGTAGATCAGCCGAGGCATTTCTTTGACTCTTTCTGAAGTACTAGCAGCTCCAGCTCCTTCAATCATCATCACTGCTGCAGGTGTGGGAAATGTATCCCTGATATGCGGGATCTTCTGCTTGATAAGCTCACAAGATGGTAGTTCTCCCGTGACTTCATACCCCAGGCCAAGTTTCCCAGGATTGTCTTGGAGGGAGATTGGATCCTTGATTCCTTGCAACTGTCTTCCTAACCCCTTGCCTTCCTCGAATCCACTCTTCTGCATTATTCTAGCAGCGACTGGAAGTTTGTCACCTCTTCGTTCTATTAGTTCAAACATCTCAAGATTTTGAAATGAGACCTCGAGAGTGTCTGATCGATGTATGGTACCGCTTCTTGGTTTAGTCACCTTGACTCCTCTTCTCCTTTTCTTGTAATGAGTTTTCCGGAATCTATGAATTTCACCCTCGATGAAGAGTGGAGGGACAGCGCACCTTCATGGATCCGTGGTCTTCCTAACAAAGATTGTGTACCCAGGTTCAATGTCCATCACCTGGAATCTAGTCAGAACGCGTTGTCGGCCCGATTTCTAGCTGGAGGTCAATGGTACCCGTGATTTCTCTCACCGATCCATCAAATGCTTTGACAATTGTCTCGCTTGGTTCAATTATAGAAGGATCGATTGGTAGTTCTTCAGAGTAGAGTAAGGGAGCACGTTGAAAAATTTGAACCTCCATCAATCAATACTTTGGCGATATTGCAACCCTGGCATTTCAGGGTTATGTGGAGCGCCAGGCGTCCTTGCATGAGGAAAAACTTCATCCTCCTTAAAGGTGATGGTGTTAGTGGTCCTGATTGCCCCTACAATCCCTTCAACTTTGTCTGGGGTCACATTCTTAGGTACATATGCTTGATCCAGCACTTTCTTGATTGCGTTGCGGTGAGCCTCGGAAGCTAAGATTAATGAATAAAGTGAGATTTTTGCTGGTGTTTTCTTCAATTGATCCACCACATCATACTCGCTTTGTTTCATTATTTTCAAAAATTCTTCTTCCTCGTCTTCGTGGCCTTTTCCTTTGCTTTCGGGTATCACTCAGAGTCTTTCAATAGCTTCAGGAGTATAACACCTACCACTCCGAGTGATCGTTCCTATTCCTATGACATTTGTTATAGATTCTAATGCAAGGGGTTTTGAGCATACTTCACGATCAGGTTCTTCAATTGCTTCTAGTTGATCAAAGCCGCAAGATAAGGAGGCAAACTTGACACCTTGAAAGCAGTCTTGCATCCTGTTTAGGGGATGTGACTACGGACATTGCGAACAGGGTTCAATGACAGTTTCATAATTCCATGGAACTGTATGATCACTTTCATATGGAAATGCCTTAGGCACCTTGAAGGCAGTCTTTGGTTCACGGTTGTAGATTTTAAAAAGTGTGCGGTGGATCATGTTAATACTTTGTTTTATCCCCTTTTGTATCTCAAGAACCCCGACTTGATCATCTTTTCAATATAGAGTTTTAGCTCTGGACATTCTTCTATATGGTGTTTCTTTCCGGAACATTCACAGAATAAATCACTTTCGTCCCTATTCACTGTTCTTTTTCCTTTCTTTCCCTCGGCTTCTAACTCATAACCAGCCTTTTTCAAGGCTTCCAGAATCTGTTTTATCGGAGTCGACATTCCTTACCCACGATTTGCTTGATCCTCACAAATAGAATTCACTTGTCCTCCACCATGATTAGGGAGCGGGTTGTTCCTTATGTGTGGTCTTGGTTCTTCTTCGACTTAATGGCACCGCGATCAATTAAGCGCCATCTGACCTCCTGAAACCATAACAATCTTCAACCGAATGCCCTGGAGAATTGGAATGATAATCACATGTCTGGTTTGGATTGTACCAGCGAGGATATGGGGGCACGAAGGTCTTCCCAGGACGCGGGGCTAGCAAGTTGTCTCCACACAAGCATTTGAATAGTTCGGCATTGCTCATATGGAAATCAGTAGCAGTCGGTTTTCTGTTGGAGGTTTGTTGGTAGATGTGAATGGTGGGGTTGTTGTGAAGGGGTTGGTTACTGGCAGTCGTAGGTTGTGTTTGGTGGGGTGCAGGTGCTATTGGAGTATAAGGTCGTGGATGGGAAACATGATTAATCTGTGCGGTTGAGGTACATATGGTGTTTGGGTTGGAATAGTTCTTGGAGGCGTGGGTAAGGCAGGGAGTTCTATATGTGGGTAAGATGGGTATTGGTTTGGCCGAAGTGAATTGATGAGATTGTTGGTGGATGTAATTGTGGCGTTCTCCTTTTTCTTGAGCCAGGAGCTTTTCTTGGATTCACTTGTTTCCCCTGTTACCAACTCGACCTTCCCTTCTTGGATATTGGTTTCAATCCTTTCTCCTATCTCAACCAAATCCACGAACTCTTTCACATGAGTCCCGAGCATATTTTTGAAGAATGGACCTTCCAGTGTGCGAATGAAGTAAGAGCACATTTCCTGCTCTAACATCGGTGGAACAACCCTCCCGGCCATGGCTCTCCATCTCTGGGTATATTCTTTGAAAGATTCGTTCACCTTCTTTCTCATCCCTTTCAGCTGATCTCTGGTGGGAGCAGCGTTCAAATTGAATTTGTACTGGTTGGTGAAAGCTTGAGCTAAATCCTCCCAGCATCTAATTTGTGCTCGATCCATCTGCATATACCATTCCCATGCAGCACCTTCCAAGCTCTCAGGGAAAAAACTGATCAGGAAGTTTTCATCTTTGGACCACATTCCCATCTTTGTGCAGTACATCCGTAAATGCATAAGGGGATTGGTGCTTCCATCAAATTTGATGAGCTCGGGCATCTTGAAGTCCTTTGGAATGATCACGCTCGGCGCTAAACACAGATCGTTGATACTCATTGAACCATATGGGCTAGGTCCACGTAGCATTCGGAACTGCTCTTGCATGCTTTCTTGTAGTTCCTGTTTGAGTTTTAATCGTTCTGCTTCCTTATCCACGTTTTTATGGGAGGCCGCATTGTTTGCATCGTTGTGCGGAGTTCCGTTGTTGTCATTCTCTTCCGAATCATATCCTGGTCGCTCAACATTTTCCTCGTTTTCTTTGGCCGTATTCACCGTGTCAATGATGAATTTCTTGAATTCTGATCCGAATATGGATTTGATCATGCCTTTGAGCTCATCAATTTCTTGAATTAGATCCCTTTCTTGGTTATCACCTTCTGCAGCCATAGCCTTTTTCTTGTCTTTACTCTTTTCACTTTTCTTCTTCTCAACTTTCTCTTTCTCAATTCTAGATCGTAGTTCGTACGGCTCTCTAGCCGGCACACTACTATTGGACAAAGCTTTCTTTGAAGGAGCAATGTTTAAAGACCTTATATCACAAAAACAAAAGGTAAGTAAAAGAAAAATAAAGATTAAAAGGCAATCCTTTGATGGTGAGGAATAAAATCTATATTTAACAGCGATGAACTTGACTCATATCCTGTTCAGAGGACGTATTGTCCATAAGGCAGGCGTGTGGCGTTCAAAAGTATAGGGAAATATCATTCCACAATATACTTTGTTAGGAGCAGACTAGCAATGTAAAGCTTGATCTTCCTTCTTACATTCTACATAAGGAAAAATTTCCTATAAGGCAGAAATGTAATTGACAAAAATATCTAAGGGTGATTTTGCTCCACGATAGATCTGAGACTTGCACATTTATTCAAGAGAAGTAGTGAAAATCGAAGGATGAATTTATTTCATTCACTCAAAAGTGCAATTACATCATAATTGAGTCAAGAGTAGACATTTTCTTTCTCTTAAGACCTCTAACAAGACCCCTACTCATGTCTATGAATTCATTCACTTCACCAGGCAAATGAACCTTGAGATTCTTTTGAATTTCTTTTACGCCCTCTCAAAATGGTAGATAAACTTAGGAATATGATGATCTATTTCCTCAGTCAATCTTGCATGTTTTTCTTTCCACATTTCAGCTTTCATTGCCAGTCACCAGCTTGCTTTTTCCAAAATCTACCCGCATCCTCTGTATGGTGAAGTCGATCTCGACATTGCATAAAGCGAGCCCATTCTTGGTCACATTCTTCCTTAGCTTGTGTTAAACACGCATTTAACTTTTCTATCTTCAGCTCTAACTCTTCTTTTTCCTTTTGCATTTCGACTTCCAATTCTTCCTTCATTTGTTTTTCTTGATCAAGCTTGTTTTTCAATTCTTCGTTTGCTTTATCCAGTTGGCTAATATGTTTCACAAATCTATTCTTCTCATCAGCCATCGTCTTAATCTTCTTTTCAAAGTGCTTGGATCCTTTGTCTTTCTCTTTCGATCAGGGACATCAGCAAGCTCGTCTTTCAGTTGCTCAATCAGCTTCTCTTTCTTTTCACAATGACTTCGTGTGATAACAACTTCTAGCTCTGCTGCTTGTTTTTGCTGTTCCAGAAGCTTCATCTGTGCTTTCATGACCTCTATTTGTTCAGCTAACTGATGATCATTTCCTTTTTTGTGAGGAGAGCTAGGGACACTTTGAAGTACCTTTCTTGCCTCTCTCCATGTAACATACTCACGGGTACTGATTACAAGTGGTTTACCTAACTCATCTCTGCCTGCTATGTGGACATCCCTCCATGCTTCTTTGACTTCTCGTGATAACATCTTAGTGTGTTCTCCTTCTCTATACCAGAAGCAAAGTCCTCCAAGTTGCTCTTCTCGTGGTTTCTTTTGTGTCCAACAAAGCTGTCTGAGAGCTATTGTCGGCGTGTATGATATGCAACCCCTTGGACCCATTAGTGGTACATTCTGAAATTTTCCATAGCTAATAATGATATCGCCTCTCTGATGCTCGTACCATGGACAAACCCATTTGAATGACTGCTCCTTTATGTTATCAAATTCAGCCCTCCATTCATGGCCTTCTCTTGGCTTGGTTGGAATACGATGAAAGCTTCTTAATGGATCTGAGATATTTCTGATGTGATTTCCTGCATACATGTGTGTAATGATCCACACGTATAAGAGATGTAGACAACATCGAAGTTTCCCCTTTTGTTTCTGTTGGCAGAAGTTTAAGGTCAAGAATGTTTCAGCTAAAACAGTGAGGCTGGATTTCTTTGTTTATTTTCTACAGCAAAGAAAACATCCATGGCAGCTTGATCAATTATATCTGGAGCAGAAGGAAATAGGACTAGCCCATAGATAGCAAATGCCAGTACTCTTGAAAAAGTAATCCATCCTTTTTGATGTCCCAAGTCTTTTAAATGATCTTCCACGAATGTTTTAGTCACTCCTTTTGAATCTGCATGTCCCGATAGCTTCACTCGAGTCACTGGTACCCCTAGTAATTCTCTGAATTGCTCTATTATCTTTACATCTGAAGAGGGTTGTTCCAGATGAAAATAAATAGAAGCACTTTTCTTCATTGGTAGCTTTAGCAAACAGGCATACTCTTCAATAGTAGGGGTGATGTCAATGTTTGGTAGTTCAAAACATCTCAAAATGGGATTCCAATATTGAGCTAGAGTATTGAGAGCAGAAGTTTCCACTGATATGAGTAACAGATCTAAAATGGACCCATACTTCTTTGAGAAAGCTCTTCTATCTTCATTAGGTAGCAATTGACTCAACTGATACAACTTCTCTAAAGAGCTGATATTTCCCATCACATTGAATTGCTTCTTTGAGCTGGATACATTGCTAGTGTGTTGTGCTCCTTCCATCATTTACTGTCAAATATGATGTTATCACTCTGCCACCAATATATTTTTCAAAGAAGGAAGAAAAAATGAATAAGATGATGTTCTGAATAAAAATAAATATGTATGTGGGATGACATGAATAAGTGCAATTAAAATGTGATTATTATTATTTTTTTTTATGTTTAAAAAGTAAACATGCTTGATGAGAAAGAGAAATAAAAATGCATATGCTATGCATGATTACACTATGCGTTATTTATGCAAAAAGGAAAAAAAGAAATGATTATGTATGTTATAATGTGTATGTTGAATAATGCAATATATCAATTATGATGCACGATAAAAGAGGTAAAGAAAACATATGCTCCCTTGTGTCCTAATAGGGTGGGACTTATTGCTTGATGGTTCTATGGTCGACCCTACTTGAGGTTATCCAACTACGGTCATTCTAGTAGTGCACTACTCTTGAATGGATCTAGACCTCTAAAGCATTAAGGTTCCCAAGTTGCCTTTACCAATAAGATAAGGACCTAGTTCCACGAGTCATACCACAGGGACATGAAAGTCACAATATGGCAACCCATAGTTCTAGTAACAACCTGAGTGGTGAGTCAACGACTGTCAGGAAAGCATAAGCCTCACAATAACAACGTCAAAACCCCTTCTTGCCCTAAGGTTTTCCAAGGCTCGGGTATAGAGCCCAAATAGTGTGTGAGGACAGTGATAGTGCAAGTGTGTGGAGGGAGCATACAAACCTTGTAATCCTAAAAGTACTATTTCCTGAAAAAGAAAACAAACCAGTATACATTCAAAAAAACACAATCAACTATCCAAAAGAAGTAAATAAAACAAAGTCTTCTACCTTAAAGTTCAAAATATACACAAAAATAAAGTCTTTTATCCTAATGTTCAAATGAGAAATATTTACAAGCAAACTAAAATTAAATAAACCAATATCTACAAAAAGGAAAATAAAATATTCATAGAAGGAAAATAAATGTAAATAAACTGTATTTACAAAAAGGATTTGAATAAGAAATATTTACAAGTAAAATAAATCATTATTTAAAAGTAAATAGTTAAATAAAATAAAATATTCACAAAAGTAAAACAAATATAAGTAAAACATTATTTACAAAAAAATATTTATAATAACAGAACAAATGTGGGGAAAAATAAACATAATAAAGTTATAATTATTTACATAGTCAACTCTAACAGGCTTGACTCTCTAGCTTCCCCAGTGGAGTCGCCAAGCTGTCACAACATACCCGGAGGGAGCCGCGACACAAAATGGCAATGATGTTTTGAAAATGAATAGGAGTCGCCACCAACTTTAATTCTGGTTAAAATTGGAAAACCTTTAATTTGTAAGCGGTCTTTAAAGAAAGATTTAAGGTTCGGGAGTCTGATTACGATTAAGGAAGAGTGGAAACTTAATCCCACTGCACCCTCAATACGTCCGTATAAATACGGTTACCCTATAGTTTATTATGCAAATTAATTATAACTTTAAAATATTTATTTTTCCCCAGAAGTTAATAATTATATATAAAAAAATATAAAATAAAATAAAAAGAAATTAAATTAAAAGAGAACATAATTTAATGAAAAATTAATTTTGACTTGATAGTTGTTGACCATGACGTATCCTCTAGTGCAATGAGGAACTCAAAGTCACGCTGCTCAGAGAAAATACTTGTCTGCATTGGAAGGATTTTAAATTAAAAAGAAAAGAAACAAAGATAGAATGAAAGATGTATTGATTAATTTTGATTTGGAAATGATTTTTATGAAAGAAATTAAAATCCACTCTTGCACGGGGTTTAGGATAGTGTAAACCATACAATAAACCCTTACATTCTTGTGAAACTTGAGGATGATAATTCATACATCAACGTCACAAGTTGTTGCATGGATTTTAAACAATTTTCGCCTAAAAATCTAAACTGAGCAAACTCTTTTTATTTTTTAAAAGGATAAATAAATAAATAAAAACACACTAAACTCTAGTCCTAGCTATCATACTTCAAATAAATAAATAAAATAAATAAAAACACTAAACTCTAGTCCTAGCTATCATACTTCAAAAAACTAAGTCTAAACCCATCAAAACTAATTAGACCTAAACAATGATCCAATTCCCTTTTTTATGTGCTGAGAAAGAAAAAAAAAAAAAAAAAAAACTAAACAACCCATATCAAAATAAGATAAAGAAAATAGAGAAAGCCAAAACTTAATACCATCAAACCTGAACGAAATAAAAATAAAGGGATTAACCATTCAAACAACTATAAATCCAAATTATTAAACTTACTCTTTTTTTTTTTGCTAAGACACGACACTATTCAAACAAAATAAGTAAAATGCTATATTTGAACCCAATCCTAACTAAAAAAACTAAACCTGAACTCATAAACACTTAAGAGGCCCGAACTAATCCCTCCCAAAATGATCCTAACAGCCCAAACATCATTGACTAAACAGAAAATAGATAATAAAAAAAAATGAATAAACAAAGGAAAGCAGAAAAAACGATGAAGGATCTGGAATACGGGTTTCATTGTTTTATGTTGGGTTGAGACACAAACACACAACACACAACACACAGGGAATAAGAAAGAGAAAATAAAAACTGAGATGTGATGAAGGGAGTTCGCGCGGCTGGGAGAGCGGACAGAGAGAAGGCATCGCGGCGGGGCTGGCTGTGCGGGGAAGGGGCGTGTCGTATGGCGGTGCGGTGTGGGGAGGAAGGCGGTGGTGGTGCGTTCAGCGATGGGAAAGGGAAGCTGGTTGAATCAAAGGGAAGAGGGCCGCGGCAAAGGGGGTGGTTCGCGGTGGAGAAGATCCGCGTCTGGGGCTTCTGCTCGCGGTGGCTTTGCTCGGAAGGGGAGAGCACACGGCGGTGGCTCTATTGCCAGCAAGGGAAGGCCGCGGCTTGACGCGCGGCGTTGAAGGGCGGCGTCGAAGGGAGGATCTGGTCAGGCGCTTGAGTGCCAGGCGGAGAGTGCAAGCCGAGATCGAGATTGGAGATGATGAACCAGCCGCGGCCCTCCTCCCCTTTTGATTGTTTCTGGGTTTTTAATGGTGAATGGATTTTTAGTTGGAAGAGTTTGATGTAATATAAGAGATATAAGTGCTGTGTGATTTAGATCTATGACTTGGACTTTGATTTTGGCTAACTCTAAGATTGAATTTGTTTGTGAATTTGGATGGCTGTGGATGATGACATTTTGTGTGGTTGGATCTTTATTGCAATTTTCCTATTGATTCTTTGACTGTGACTTGGTTCTTATGTTATGGAAGAAGAACCATATATGGGAGCTTGGTTTGTTGTGTGTATTGATGACAAAGATGAAAGTGAAGCTGAATGATTAGACTAAATGACATTAATGAAAACAAAGAAGAATCTCTGCAAAGATGATGCTGTACATGTATTTTGAACTCATTTTTTACCTTGTAGAAATATTGGGAACGAAAATGTCCACACTTTCTCAATCTTTCTCTCTGTTCTCACCTTTGTTATCCCCAGCCCTCTTCCCTTTCTCTTTGAAAAAAACCGAAACTGGTTCCCCCCTGTATGCTATTAATTGATCAGTTTTTTTTTTTTTTTGACCGAATCATTTCTCCTTTTTCCTTTACAGGTTGCCACAATGGAAGAGAATCCCCTTTTGCAAGGATTGAGGAAGAGCCATCATGGTGTTGGCATTATGTTGACTTCCTTTCTTAGCTGTATGTGTCACGGGAGGCTAGAGTGAAAATGAATTTTTTTTATTTTTTTATTTTGTATTTTGTATTTTTGGTTTTGGACTCTATGTGAATGGGCTAGCAAAATATGGGCTGACACATTTGTATTTTTTATTTTAGCAATTAGGAATGGGCACAAAAAGGGGGCTGATAAGGAAACAACTTATGGATTAGGCTCTTTTTTTTTTTTTTTAGTTTTTTTTTATTATTATTATTATTTATTATTTTATTTTTTTTGGGTTTTTATTCAAACTAAATGAATGGAAAAGATGTGAAATAAAATAACGCGAGATAAAAACTTTAGAATAAATAAAATGAAATTTTTTAGATTTTTTTTGTTTTTTTGTTTTTTTTTTACCGGACAAAACCAGGTGTTCACACTTGGCTGTAATCCAAAAAGTAAACATATAGTCCTCCAACTAAGCTATCTCTTCCAATCACCTTGAGTTCCTAAAGGCCAAAAATTGTTAGGATTGATTCTAACAAAGAAATGAGGATATTTTAGCATAGCACTTATTAAGATGACCTTAAAGGAAGGAATGTAAAGAACATTGTTTAAGGCCAAAACATAATTTATTTTAACAGTGCTAATAGAATGAACTGAAAGTAATTGGTTATTTGGAAGAGTAACAAAGGTATTAGTCATGATTCTTGTAGGAGCAAGTAATATGAGTAGTAGCCCCTGAGTCCAAAATCCAAATATTAGTTTTTGGAGAAGAAGGATTTAGAACAATGGACAAGATTATTCCAACAGTAGAATTCGGCTTAAAAATAGAAAGATGTTACCAATAGGAGAAAGGGATGCCGAAGTGGTAGGAATGTAACTAGGTTCAAACAGCATTGGTAACTTGAGATGTAAGAGGTTGAAGCAGTTTCTGACACTCTGAAGTAGTGAATTGAACTGCAGAATTTCCTGCTTGCAGGGTCACCATGTCAGAGATAATGGTCAGGTTGCTTAATAGTAAAAGCCAGCTAAGTGTCCGATTGAATGGACATAGCCCTCTGTTCTTCTTCTCGGAGAATCAGAGAGAAAACTCGCTCGATTGTAGGAATAGGATTCATGAGTAAGATCTGGCCTCGGGTAGAAGAGAAACAATCATTGAGCCCCATTAAGAAGGCCATCACAAATTCTATTTGGATGAAATGATGCATTTCGGCACCCCCCCCCCCCCCCCCTTTTTTCCTCCCCCAACAATAAGCACACTCGATCATAGGGTGAAAGTCACTGAATTCTTCTCAAAGAGCAGTGATTTTTGTGAAACACCGAGTCACCGAACGATTACCTTGCACGGTATTGACCAAATCTTTCTTGAGTTGGAAGATTCTACGGCTATTACCTTGCAAGTAACGAACTCAAAAAAGGTTTTCCATATTTCTGCAGCCACGGATTGGTGGATGATACTGGCTGAGATTTCCCTCGAAATAATATTCAGAAGCCAAGAAACAACTACATTGTTGTTACTTGTTCCTCTCCGAAGAAGATTGAAGCACATGATTAGAAGAATCTGGTTTTGGTAAAGACATCCTAACTAGCATCTCTGTTTAACAATCTTAACAGACATCCTAAAATATGCTCAAACGAGAAAAACACAAAACTAGAACATTAATAGTTTAATTTATTTTATAGGGTGCGGTATATTTTCTCTTTAATTAATTAATTAATATAAGAGACGAACTAAGTAGTTACAAAAGTAGAGGAACCCATTGGCCCAAGTTGAACAGGTGATGATGGGGCACACCTATTACTTTCCCCAGTCTAATGACAAAAGGATAGTCACTATAGGGTGTGTTTGGTTTGGCGTTTAACCCTTCCAAACTTGCGTTGCATTTCTTGAACGTATCACCAACAACGTTTGGATGTTTTGATGGTAGCACTTTTTCAACGGGCTTTTGTCTCAAAACCCAGTTTGAGCCAAAGCAGCTGAGAGTTTCTTCCCCGTTAGAAAATTTCACGTTGGAGCATTAATAATATTTTGTTGAAACAATCTTCCAATTCTATCCCCCACATTATTCTCAGTGGCTTTTAGAGTATATTTGACTGAGGAGTAAAAATAGGATGTAAGCTCTATATAATCAAAATAAAAATGAAAATGATAGTATTAAATTTATCATATATAACTCATATCCTGCTCAGTGATTTTACATCTAAAAGTGATTTTGAATATTGTTATCCAAACAACATCCATTCTATTATAATTATTTATGATTTAAAGCTGCCAAATATAAGTCCCGTTGACCTTAACTCAATTTTGATACCAGTGGAGCCTTCTACGATGGGGAGAGTGAAGTTGTGGAGTATGATGGGGAGGGTAGGATAGTGAAAATATTGAAGAGTGAGGGGCACATTTAGAATTATAAAAGAATGATAATTAATCTTATAATTAAAATTGACTAATCTGGGATTAAAAGTTTAAAACATCAGTTATGCTATTTTCCCTCCTCCTCGACAAAACTTTTCCCTGCTCCCCTTCTTCCCCCTGCACTCCACTCTTCTCCCTCTCCTACCTCCATGCCAAACACCTCCCTGTTATTCATTGGAGAAGCCCCCATCACCGGTTGCACCCTCATCGGCGTTCTACCCTCCTTGGCGTTGCAGAACCGCCAATCTTCCCCCACCACGGGTTCCATATTCCTCCGCGTTCCAACGTCATCAGTATTGCAGAACCCTCAAGCCTCCTCCCCCACCACTGGCTCGAACCCTCCATGGCGTCCCACCATTCAGAACCACCAATTCACTTCCTCCACCACCACACTACTACAAAATTGGTCTTTCACGACACTCAACTCACGGTGATTGTGAGGAAGGGTCGTCGCTCACCATGACATAAAGCATTTCCCTACGGTTAGAGGAACCGCCGTCGCTTCCCCTTTCCTCAATCACTACTCCTCAGTGATATTGGCGCTCAAGGTCCCCAGCCTTGCTCGCGGTTTTCATCTTTCTCTCGCTCTCGCTCTCACTCAAGGTTTGCCTCTCAAATCCCTAATCCTATTCAAACCCGGTCTCTCTCTCTCTATATATATATATATATATATATATATATTGTGCTCAAGGTCTCTCTTCCTTTCTCTTCTCTTGGAACTTAGGAAGCCCCAAACCTTAGAACCCACTCTCCCTGGAAGACGAAGAAGAAGAACCCCAACCCCAAGAAACAAAGAGTGGGGTCTGGAGAATACTAGTGCCGAGCCTAATTGCTTCTTCTTCTTCACCAACTCTTCTCTCACTTGTCTAGCAACTTCCCACTACCCACTTCTTAGGGTTTCACTTTTTTCCCTTTCAATTCAATCCTCAATTTCATTCACAATCGCACGTTGGTTCTCTTTTTCATTATTCATTTTTTGTAGGTTGAAGCCGAAGAGCAACCCGAGATTTCCAAGGCTTATTCCATCTCTATTGTTCCTTACTTTGTTATCTTCAAGTTTTCTTTTTTTCTTTTTGTTCGAATTTAAATTCTATACTCCTTGCTTTAGCGCTTTATTTGTTTATTAGTATCAAATTAAATTGCAGAATGCCCGAATCAAATTTATGTGTTTTGTCTATTAAGAATCATGAACAAGAAAAACGGAAACATAATACATTTATGTGTTTTGTCTATAATTGCTCTGTAATTTAGTGATATTGGTCTGTCACTGATGCTTTTAATTTGAATGTCAATGGGCAGTTAATAAGTGGTAAGAATGGTTATGATTTCAACTCTGTAAGGAGATGGACCAGCCAAAAGAAACTGGGGTATGGCCTCCATGAATGTGATAAAATAACTATGTCAAAAACTTTTTTGGTTTTTTTTCTCTCTTAGAATCAATGAAATCGGTTTTCATGCTGATCTTTTAACTATTTTGTTGATTTTCCCAGATATTTGTACCTATCCATGAAGAGAAACATTGGTGCTTGGCTGCTATCAATCAGAGAGACAAGAAATTCTAGTATCTTGACTCACTGAAAGGAATGGATACACATGTGCTGAAACTGCTGGTAAAATTTTTGGTTTATTAGTTATCTAATAAATTTCATATTCCAAGCTCATGAGTTATTATCTCATTTCACACTGGAGTTAATTAAATAGGAAACTGATGAAGGATATATCTGTCTTTACATTAGGCTGTTGCAAAGTTTATCTAATGTTTATCATTGATGCCTTCTAGGCTAGGTATTTTGTAGATGAAGTAAAGGACAAGATTGGAAAAAATATAGATGTCAGTTCTTGGGAAAAAGAATTTTTAGAAGACATTCCTGAACAGAATAATGGGTGTGTATTATAATCTGCTGCATCTAGGACTTAGTTTGATATTTTTTCCCCTGCTCTTTGAATAATGAGAAAAAAGATTCTACAGTAAAAAATAGAAGTGTTGATATATATCCTCTAAAGAAAGTACAAGTTACTGGTTCAAAGTTCAGACTGCTAGCCTTATAAAATGAATCTTATTTTCTTGCTAGTTTAAAATTAAAAACAAAATACTATTGTGTAGATATCAAATATGAAAAAGGAATAACTAGATAAATGGAAGAGACCTGATGTCATTTGATTTTATAAGCAAACAGTCAAATACATATATTTTTATGCATTTTCCATTTTTAAACTTGTATAAAGCTCTATTTAACTCTTGGTTTGTTAATTTATTGATTATTTGTCATTGAGATATTGTTGGGAACTACGAATTTTTCTAGGGGCTTTGCACGTGGAAATTTTCTAGGCAGCCAAGCTTATTATTAGTAATAGTTGCTACTAATAAGCATTGTTCTTGGTCACCAGAAATTGATAATATGTCAAATTGCTTGAGAGAATTTGTTTATCTGATTAATTAATTTTAGAAACCAATACTTAATCATCATTGGATATTTGGATAAAGACTTTCTGCTTTTCTTTTGTTTTCTATATGATGCTCTCACAAGCGGGGTGGATTGAATATTGTGGAAGAGGATGATTGACAACCCAAAAAGAAGGTTCATTTGGGGGTTCTAGCTGCATAATGGATTTCAATTGCAAGCCAGCCAATGAAACAGAGGCAGAGTTACAATCAGTTTTTTAGCAGTTTCCATTACTCCAGCTTTTGAGTTGTTGAGTTGAATTATTTTTCCTTTTTCTTTTCCCGAGATCTTATAGAGTTGTCATTTGTGAATGTTTAGTTCCATACTTACCAAAAAAAAAAAAAATCATATAAATTCTCATGTTTTCAGGAAGGGGGTTGTTGGTGATGTTTGGTTAGCAACTTATCATCAATCAAGTGAGGATTGTGATGAGTAACATGAAGTTGCTGCCATTGTTTGTGTTCTTACGATTATTTTGTTTGGTCTTTTTCCCACTCAGCCCTGTTTGGTTTCCGAGAAAACAAAGGAAAAGAAATGAAGGAGAAAAAAAAGAGTTTTGTTGAGCATCCAGCGTTGAGAAATCAAGTAGTGAGTTATTTGAGTACAAGGAACCATGAAATTTTTTAGCATTTTCAAGTTTATTTAAAATTTTGAAGATTTCAATTTTTTTTTCATTAATTGATTCTCATTTTTTTTTTTTTGGAGATTTGAGAAAATCATTATTTTTCAGTGGTAAAGGACTGTATTACATGAAGGAATCATTGATTCATTGTTTATTTAGTGTGTCTACCACTAGAGATTAGAGATAGGAGATATAATACACTTACTTGCATGAAGTGAGTTGCATGGTTGCACTGTTGCACAGTGACATTTGTTGAACTTAACAAATTTCAAGTGGGTCTTGCCACACAGGAAGTCTATGCACGAAGAAAATTCAATTTTTCTATTTTTGGGTTGTTGTTTGGATTACTAAAGTATGATTCAGTCTTATATTTAATGGGAATTGTCAGTTGCCAATTTTTTTGTTTTTATAGATCAATGGTGCATTTGTTTCATTTTATTTTTTTTTTTGGAAAAATGAACTTTTTAGTTGAAAAATATTGCTTTTTAGAGAAGCTATTCAAATCCCATCTTCTTAAAGTTAAATACAAATTAAAATAAGCCGTTTTTAGCTTTGGTATAAAAGCTGATTTGAATAACTTCTATGAATCTAATGGAATTTGGACATTTCTTTCATACAATCTTATATCTTTTTTTTTTTTTTCATTTTGCTTTCTTTTTGGTGCTCATTAGGTGAGAACAGCTTGTCTTTGAAAAGGCTGGAAGAATTGTAGAGGCAGTTACTTCAGTTTCAAAATGAAAACGTGATTTTTTGTCTTTACAATTGTATTCTCTGTTGCCTAAACTGTTGATAGACAGAAATGGATATTTTCCATCCGTTCAGGAATGCTGCAATGCTATGCTGCTTGACTTGTACTATCAATGCTTGTTTAGATTTAGATGAAAAGTGGTCTTTTGTTTTCTTCCAAACGTATTCTTTTACTATTTCCCTAAGAAAGAATAATTTTCGAATGCTAATTTAGCATTAAGAACTAAATTGTCACAGGCCAGTCGACTGAAGTAGGTATCTGATCTCCTGAACACTCTTAATTCCCTTTGTTCAGTGCTTGGTTTGGATGTCAAAGACAAAATATTCGAGATTTGCCCCACTATGGTTAATTCAACTATAACAAAAGATGTAAGTGACCATACAATAAAGAATTTGTCCTTTGAAGTGAAAAGTTTAAGAGGTTAAAATACAGAGAATACAGAATGTCAGTGCTATTGCTCTTATCCATCATCTCTTAACCAAATTAGGTGAGCATCACCTTATAGGATTCTTGAAGTTAATATTCGTGATGTCTGTGATGTGTGCAACTAAATACTCAAGTGTTAGATGTGAAAATGAAATAGGGCAAAGGTTGGATCATATTGTTAATGTGCTTCACATTAAAAAAAGTGACCTTTATCTGTTTTGTACCTTTTATTTTCCTTATTTTGATCCCTTTTACCAGGAAATTAAAATTATGTTTCCATCTTTACAGTGTACTATGTGATTTTTTTTTCCTTTTCTTTTTGTAAGAAAAAAAGGGTCTTACCCTGATATTTGATTTCATTAATGTATTTGAGATACTGCTTCGTTAAATGATGAAACTAAATGACCTTTTTCTCCTAGGAAGCTAGAGCCTTATTGAGAAGGCTTGAGTATCAAAAGGGTAATTTTGAAGCTGCAGTTCATGTATGTGAAGGAATAGCCATTTGTTCATCTCGTCACTTCCAAGGTCACTTACTCACGCCTTCCATTTATTATTATTATTTGTTTTATGAACCCTTCATTGTTAAGGGGTTATGGTGGTTTGCTTTGATTCGGAATCAGATAGTAAAAGAAAATCGAGCATGAGCTGTCTGGATTCAAGTATGGCTACCAGAAATTCGTGTGCCTTGAGTATCAAACCCTCGCCAATAGAAAATGGAGGGCACTCCTTCATTCCCAATTCTACGTAACTTCATCTTTGTGTTTCTTTTTATTATTATTTTTTTCAT
Source organism: Dalbergia cultrata (assembly GCA_031216105.1). Classification (NCBI taxonomy): domain Eukaryota; kingdom Viridiplantae; phylum Streptophyta; class Magnoliopsida; order Fabales; family Fabaceae; genus Dalbergia; species Dalbergia cultrata. The sequence continues at coordinate 67,111,157 of CM062344.1, forward strand.
TTTCAATCTATTTTTCTAATTGCTTACTTTTGTTAGGTTGGAGAATTTCAGGCTCTAAATTTACTTCTTGTAGAACTTATGGATTAATCAAATGTATAAAAATTCAGGTTGATTAATTAAGCATTTGCTTTTAAAAAGGAGAAACAATATCTGACCTGCTTCTAAAAATAGAGTACAAAGAGTCCTATTATTTTCATATTTAGAAGCTTATCTAACAGGTTACACAAACTTTTAAAGTGTTATTTTATTAATAGAAAATTCTTATAAAAAGGCATAAACAAACACACCATCAACGAGGTATGAGTTCAGATGTTATGGATGTTGAAGGGGCCATTGTATTATTGAATTTGTCTACAATCAATGAAGGGGAGATTCTAAGAAGAGAAGGGAAGAGGATAATATTTCTAAGGCAAGCATGGGTGAGATAACAAAAGTAATGGACTACAGTGTGCGCAAGAGATCAAGAAAGGTATGAATGATATGCATGTGGCCAGTGTTACGTTTACTTTTTAGTGAAATGCAGGAATTCCATAGCATTTTGTTTTTAGTCATCACAGAAGGGTGCAGTTTGTTTGGTTGGTTATATAGACTGTTTCAAATTACCTATTTATTTCTGGTGCTATTATGGTCAGATTCTAAAAAAAAAAATTTAATTTTTTTTTTTTGTTTCTTGTATAAGCTAAGCACTGCTAGATTATCTTCCAGTTTAATAGCCCTAATAGAATTGAATTCTGAAACTTTACTCCTCTGCTTGTGCTATGCTTAATAATGACTTATTTACCTTTTATATTGCGTCAAAAACTACTAGATAATATGCTTGCTGGTATATCACATCAGAGACCTTTTCTACCAATAGTGAGATTATAAATTTGTACTCATATAGTGAAAAGCCCTTTGTGCTGTAGAAACTAGAAGTTATTCAGTTTCGTCTCTGTAAAATGGGATTCAACTCTTGAAGCACTTACGAAGGTTTTCGTCTGTAGCATATTCTTAGTGAATTTTTGTTGCCTTTGTCAGGAGGAAAAAGATAGTTAAATAAAGCACATTAGCCACTTTGTAGTCTAAGTAACTTAAATCAAATATAAATAGCTTTGCATTCTTCAATTTTTTGAATGGCTTCATCACTTTTCGATGAAATCAAATCAATGATTAGTTTAAAAGTAAAATGATTAAAGCTATCAGTATGTAACAAACTAAGAAGCTCTCATTGTTATTGGAAATTTTTCATGGATAATAGAAGTGGTGTTGGAATAAGATGAAAATGCTCTTCTTATTATGCTTTAGTACTTGTCATTACAATTATTTGATAGTGGATGGTCTTTTCAAGTAAGGGCTATGAGTTCTTCTAAGCTTTTTTTGATCTTTTGTTATGTAATTTGTTTTGTTTTCCTGGGTAATTTTTTTTGTTATTGGGAAAGAGATTTAAAATTGCAAGGAATGGACTCCATCAATGTACCAAACCCTGACAAATTCATGTAAATGCAAAGAATGAGAGCAACTTTTCTCTAAGTTATCCAGCATCACCATGTTGTCTGGTTTTCTTCATTCTTCATGCAAATTGGATTTCTTGATACTGTCATGCTGGATGGACCATTTCCATCACAACAGAAGTCTTTTGTCTTTTGCTAGAGGACAAAATATTAGGTAATAGTAATTCCATTGTCAACCTTTCAAATTAGTAAAACTTAGAAATCCTTGTCCTTTTTGCGCCTGTACCTGAATTGTGTTAGTTATTAACTTATTATAACTAATCCATTGCAAATTACAATAGACCAGTGTTTCCATTTTTACACACAAGTTAGTATTAGGTAATAGGTACAGGTGCATTTTTTCTTCTCCACTGCTTCACATTCTTCACTGTTTCACATCTTGTCAAATGTTGACTGCTTGGTTCTTAAATGCCATTGAGAAGTACCAATGATTGGTAAAATTGCTTGCATTGTTTGTATGTCTGGTTATTTGAAACACATCTTGAATAAGTTTGTGTCTTCATTGGGAGAGACCATTAATTTGGAGTGATACACCGTGTACCCTTCATTCTGTTTAATATTGTCACTTTAAGAAGCAAAATTCCTTTGAACTATTTTCTGGTAGCAATGAATCATATTAAACATGGTTAATTTTAAGTTACTTTAGTTGAATCTAAGAAAGTAATGGGAACCTTATAACTTAAGCTAATAAGATTAGTGTCAACACCAACTTGTTTTTTTTTTTCTTTTATTGTTATTATTATTACTTTTATTTTGGTCATCTTGCTTATTCTTTATACTTATTTTTTACCGTTAACTTTACAAGATTTGGTTTGTTTTCAATTTAGATTGTAGACTTGGATTCACCGATATCGGCCCTTGTTTCTACTAGCCATGACTATGGACATGGTGGGCTATCAAGTATCAAACACCTAGTTTATTCTTTGTTTTAGTTCAATCGTAAGGATTATGCAACTTGTCTTTCATGCTATTGCAAGATTATCAAGACTTTCACATTTTGTGATTTGTCTTTTTATTACGATAAGAAATTGAAATATTTGAGACATGTAAGATCTTATATTTTATTGTGTATTTTGATCACTTTTTTTTGTATCTTTTATTATAATTAATGCAAAATTATTATCTTCATATGCTTGAAATTTTTGGATGTTGGGAAGCAGTTGTTATATTATGATGACAAAATTAATAAGCAAAAAAAAAAATTCCTCTTGCACCTACAAGGTTATTACCATTATGTAATGATTACTAGCGACTTAAAAAATAATTATCGGCATATGATGCCAAATTAGCAGCAACTGACAGCCTAATTCAAGGGGAATTCTAATTATTTTAGCACTAATATCATTTGTATTTGTTGGTTTTGGTCCTAAAAAAGGGCTACTGGCTAAGGAAGCTTTTAATTAAGTTAAGTAAATCTTATGAGTAGGAAAAAGATTTGAAGAGACATGCAAAATTACTAGCGTTTTACACTAATTACCTGTGCTTCTAACAAAAGTTACTAGCGAAGATTGCGAAATTACCAGTATTTCTCAGTCCAATTCAGGGGGAATTTTAATCATTTTGGCACTAGTGTCATTCGTATTTGTTTTTATGGGTCCCCAAAAATCTCTACAGAGTAAGGAATCTTTTAATCAAGTTTAGTGAGACTTATGGGATTGGGGAAAATAATTTAGAAGATACCTGTAGGATTACTAGCTTTTAGCATTAATTACCAGCTCTTCTAACAATAGTTACCAGTGAATAATGACAAATTACCAGCATCTGTTAGGTAAATTCAAAGGGAATTTGTAATCATTTTAGCACCAATGTCATTTGTATTTATTGATATTGGTCATAAAAAGTGGCTACTAGCTAAGGAAGCCTTTAATTAAATTGAGTAAATCTTATGGGAGTAGGGAAAAAAATTTTTGAAGAGACCTGTAGGATTATAACTTTTTCCAAAAATTACCAGCACTTTCTAAAAGAGTTACCAATGAGGATTGCAAAATTACCAGTGTCTATCAGTCCAATTCAAGGGGAATTCTACTCGTATTAGCACTAGTAATTTTAAACGCTGGTAATTCATGATCAAACGTTGATAACCATGTGGAAAAGCTAGTAATCGTACAGGTCTCTTTAAATTTTTTTTTATTGTTCAATCCCATAAGTCTTACTCAACTTACTTACGGTCTTCCATAACATCTTTTTTTTTGGACCAATACCAAGAAATAAAAAAGACATTAGTGCTAAAATTATTACAATTTCCCTTGATAGATGCTAGTAATTTGGCCATAGCCCTTGGTAACTCTTCTTGAAAATGTTGGTAATTTACGAAAAAGCTAATTATCATGCTGGTCTATCCAAATTTTTTTTTCCTACTCCAATAAGATTACTCAACTTAATTAAATGCTTCCTTATCTAGTAGCCTTGTTTTAGGACAAATAACAATAGATACAAATGACAATAGTGCTAAAATGATTATAATTCCTCTTGAATTGGACTGACAAATGCTAGTAATTTGGCATGATTTGCTTGTAAATCCTCTCAAAAGCGCTTGTAACTAGTGCTGAACACCGACAATGCTACAGATATGTTCTATATTTTTTCCCCAATCTCATAAATCTTACTCAACTTGATTAAAGGCTTTCTTAGTCTGTAGCTTTTTTTTGGGACCAATATCAATAAATACACATGACACTAGTAAAAAATTATTACAATTCCTCTTCAATTGGACTGCTAGATGTTGGTAATTTTGCAGGATTCGCTAGTAATCCTTTTTAGAAGCGCTGACAATTAGTCTAAAATGCTAGTAATCCTGCATATCTCATCTAAAAATATTAAACCCAGTCCCATAAGTTTTACTCAGCTTAATTAAAGGCTTGCTTGCCCTATAGCCTTTTTTAAGGACCAATATTAACAAATACAAAAGACATAAGTGCTAATAATATTAGAAGTGCCCTTGAATTGAACTGTTCGTTGCTATTAATTGGCATTGTATACTGGTAATTATTTTTTAAGGTGCTAATAATTATTAGAAAACGCTAACAACCTTGTAGGTGTCTTCAAAATATTTTTTCCATTCCTATAAGTCTCAAGTCTGCAACTAGATTTGGGGTCAATTCACACAAATAAAAATAACACCAGGGACACAAATATTAGAATGAAGCTTGTAATGGACTGTGCATAGCGAGTATATTGGGCCTCGGTATATAAAAATGACACCAGGGTGGTATATTAGACTGAAAGATTTTTATTAATAATAAAAATATTTGTAACTTGAGTCATTTGGTGAGTATTTGTCATTTTGCACAAATTAAGTACATACTATATTCAAGATCTTCATTATTGAAACTTTGAGATCTTAAATTGCTTTGATCATTTAGCTTACTTGAAGCATCTGGAGCCTATAAAAAAATCATACAAATTTTAAATATATGTGGTAATAATAAAACAATACATAGAAGTTGTAAATAGCAACACCAAAGCCATGAGAAAATATATATAAATCATGTTACCATTGTAATTTGGTAAAATTCGCTGGTAACTCTTCCTGAAATGACACTATTGCTAAAATTATTACAATTCCCCTTGACAGACGCTGGTAATTTGGTAATTTTCACTGGTAACTCTTCCTGAAAGTGCAAGTAATTTGTGGAAAATCCTTGTTATCATGTTAATCTACCCAAATTTTGTTTTCTACTTCGATAAGATTACTAGACATAATTAAATGCTTCCTTAGCCAATAGCCCTTTTTCAGGACCAATACCAATAAATGAAAATGACACTTGTGTTAAAATGATTAGAATTGCCAAGTGCTGATAATTTAGCATAATACGCTGGGAATTTATTGAGAAAACATTGGTAATTATATGAAAAAGCTAGTACTACTATAGGTCCCTTCAAAAAAAAATTTTCCAATCCCATAAGTCTTGCTTAACTTAATTAAAGTATTCTATAGCATGTTACCTTTTTTTGGGACCAATACCAACAAATAAAAATTATACTAGTAATAAAATGATTAAAATCCACCTTGAATTGGATTGCTAGTTATTGATAATTTGATTTTATACACTGGTAATTCCTTTTAAAAACGCTAGTAATTATGTGAAAAAACTAGTTATCCTACAAGTCTCTTCAAAAAAAATTTTCCAATGCCATTTTCACCTCCATATGTATAATAATTGATTTAAAGATCATTAATTCTACATTTTTTTTTAACTTTATAATAGTACTTATTTTAGAAAATTCAAATCCATTAAAAAATAAAACCAAAAAGTGTAAATTCAATATCCAGTTCTAATAATGCTATGAATGGACAGAAAAAAAAAAAAAAGCTTTCTAACTTATTAAAAACAAGTATAAAAATGATTTTCACCTTGCTTTAAATTTTTTGAAGAAATCATTAAATTGCCTTGAATTACCCTGCTACATGTCACCATTATAAATCTTTTGTCTAAAAAGATCCTAATCACACCACTCTTTATCTCCTCATTGTAATATAAAACAATTTTAGGCACTATAAGTTATTCCGTAGATATTCTAGTTCATGGAGAAACTAACAAAATAAAAGATAATGCACAGAGACATAATCCCCTTCCTATTTTTCTCCTTTTCCCATTTCACCTTTCATAAACATAGATAAAAACCTCAAATTTACAAGCAGGCCTATAACTACATATAACATGTCTTGAACACCACAAAAAAAAAAAAAGAAGTGTCTTTAAAGCACTCAATAGCTTCAAGTGCTGACGTACCCAAATCAGCTTTGTAGAGTAGACCTACATTGTATGGGTTTGTTCTGTGATGCCTTAGTGCATGAGTGAGAAGGCTTATAACAATTGAAGATTATTGGCCACCAAGATGCATGAGTACCCATGCTATGGAAGTCAAACTTGCTCATGGTTTGGCTCAATGTTTAATTATTTCGTAAATGATTTCATTGCTTCTTAATGCAAACCTCTGGCTTTGAAAAGTAAACCTGTCAAGCACAACACTAATTTTGCTACATGTGAGTAACTATTTTAATAGGATGTTACTAAAGGACCTACAAGGTAGTTTCACCTTTGAAATGTAAAAACATGTTAAGCACTTAAGCTTCTATAAAATTTTGATTCCATTTATGTTGTGGGGTGTGACCAACAAAATTCTCTATAACAAAATACATTGTAGATTTTGTTAAGAAAGCACTAGCCACAACAATAAATCTTTCCTGTCATTGACATGAATCAAATAAAAAAGAATGCTAATCCATTCACTACTATTATAATCAAAATTCTAATCCTATAATCTGCACCATCAGATTTGTGCAGTTTGTTGGCCACTTATCAGGAACTAACAATGAAGATCTACAAATATATTAATGAAAAGAAAAAACAACTAAAGTAGCCAAATTATGATAAATCTTTAATAAAGCTGTCTAAATCTATTAAGTTTTGTTTGCATAATGAAGATAAAGATGTCTAAATCCTATCTTCTCACTGTCCTTGACGAGGCCATGGCGAACACCATGGACAACCCATTAAAATTATCCTGTCCTAAATCAGATTCTAAGGTTGAAAAGAACTCCTAAAGAATGGCTACAGCCAAATTTACTTGATATTAGCAAATTGAACAAAAAGGAATAATCATACTTCATACATGACAAAAAGGAATCACACAAATAATCTTGATCAATATGTAACACAATATATTAGTGGGGAGGCTTCCTTGCCTTAGTAGCTATTCTGTCATATCGAAAACCCCAAGTGGTTGCCCTTCAAGGAAAAGCTCCGCAATAACACACCTGAAATAGTAAAATGATATGTGCACGAAATTACACACAAGCAATAAGAAAATGGTAATTAAGAACATGAAATAACTGGTAACTACAACACATGAAAAGTTACTACTGATTCAACAAAATCAATCTGGACAGTTCAGGTCCAACATAAATTATATAAAAATCCACTCAATAGCAAATAAGATATCATCACTACCATATCATAATTACAGCAGTATAATGCCTTGCTGATCATATTCTTGCAAATAATAAATACACATAATTCTCTTCTCCATTGTTAAATCAGTTAGTTAAATTTCATGCACATAAATATTTGTATTTGCAACCTGAAACATGAATACTTGAAAAACTAAATATTTCCTCCAGGATTAAGATTCTTGAAGCAAAGAATGCTCACCCGACAACAAATATATATCCATAGATGGCTTCAAAGGGGAATCTTGTGCAACCTGCGTCTCCTCTCCAGGTTCATAAAATCGCTGGCAGCCAAAAGAAGTTAATGAGACAAAAAAGAAAGTCTAAGGTAGTAACATAATCATGTTAGGAAAGGACAAGCAGGGACCGATGAAAACAAGCACGGGTCATGGCACACTAGTAGGATTAATCTTCCGACTCATAAATTGTAGTCTCTTTAAAATTTTCAAAGAAACAACAGAGAATAATCCCAGTGCCTCTATTTCTTGAGATACATAATTTTATAAATCAAGGCATGAACTAAGTTCAATGAAAATGAGATAACTGAACTTACACATAATAAAGGTTTGGTATCTTGCTTAAATCCGGAATTGGTCCTTGCAAGCTGCAGTTCCTAAGGCTCCTAATAAAACCAAGAAATAGATAATAACATATAAATGGCCAACTTACACTCCTATTCATTTGAGACAAGAAATTTTATTATGCATGGAATGAAAAATATAATGGAGAGAATGTGGTATCCTCCAATGAAAGACAAAAGAAAGACCACATAGCAGAGCTTTTCGAAAACAACATGGACATTAAGCAAATAGAATAGCAAGTTAGTAACACAACATCATTTCCAATGATAATTGAATGTCATACGATTCTTTTTAATATATGGTTTTATACCAAATGATCAACTGTCTTAAGTATCATTTACAGGAACAATATTTAAAATTATACATTTCTTTAAAACCTTTTAACCATGTTTTTTTGGCTCCTTGTCAATATTTTTCTCCTCTATATATTGTTCTATACAAGAAACTACTAAGGTCCCTGGCACCTCAGCTCTAGTCCTTGTACTTGTAATCCATTCACAAAATGCACTTACAATTTCAATAATTTTGACATGTTGCTGTAAGAATCGGAAATAGTGCTTCCAGTGAAGTTATTGTTATCAAGCTGACTGCAAGATGATAACCAAGACAAGGATTATTGTTTTCAATCTTGAAGCTTGAAGGCAGTTCACCTTAAAGAATGCAACTAGAAGAGGGTAATGCTTTTGTATGGAAGGTAATTGACCTGCTCATATGTTCCCAACGATATAACCATAGGATCTGAAGAAACCAAAGCTTGTTCACATTGCTTGATAGCTCTATGAAGCTCCTTCAAATGACCATAATCAAACCTGAACCCAATGAAGCTATCAATTACAATTTCATTGCATGATGGAATAGAATATAAGACAGAACTATCTCTTGAGTGCATAACAGGTGAAACAAAATTCAGTGTCAAGTCTGATACATATATGAGAGATATGGAAACAGAACCTTATTTCATAGGCTTAGTTGTCATTAAAGAAAACTAAGCTCAATCAATTACAAGATACAAAATTATAAATCATAGTTAGATGCCTGATGAACTCTTGAAACAAAGACAATAAAGACTCTTCTCATGAAGTCCTATGGATATAATTATCTCACCATATTCATCAATTGGAGCATCATAGTCATAGCTTGTAATGATGAATAGGCCTCCAGTTGATCTTCCAAAGTTAGTTCCTCAGTCAATAAAAGCTGAAAGATGATAAAAATAAATAAATAAATAAGTAAATAAAGGATATAACTGTGCCTTATTAGCTCTAGTTTCCATTTGATTTTCTTTTCTCTCAACATACCATAATGTTTTAAGCTTGAACTCTTCATAATACAAGTACGACAATCATTTTCTACGCATCCAATAGTTTTCTATTAAACAACAATCGGTGGTTTAGGAGAATATTAAAATTATTTAAGCAAAAAAATAGGGGCATTATTTTGAATCTTTACGGCAGCAATTCAAAGAGGTTAAAAATGATTAAATATACCAATTCAACAACTGCACTCTCCATCTACAAGTACCATCAATACATCAAGTATTAGGCAACGTTGTTCTATGAGCTTTATGTTTAGACTAATACTAACACTTTATGGCAACGTTGTAGGGAATTTATTTACCGCTCAAAATTTCCCCTATATATGTTCTACAAGCTTCAATTTAAGTTGAAGAAGTTCTTAACCTTTACGGTAGCAATGTGTTGGATAAATGCCTCTTAAGCAATTTGCAAATTCGACATGCTGTAAGAAGCAACAAAAGCTGATGTTAAATTTCCAAAACAGCCCCACATCGAAAATAATATTTTAAAAAAAGAATAAAACCCTTTATATAAAAAAATAATATATTGTTATGCACTCATCCGAAAAAAAAACAACAGAAAACTATCATCACATCAAATACTTGAAAGGAAGAACAGGAAAAAAGAACAAAAATTGAGTTTATTGTTGAGATGGAGAAGTAGAAAAGGGAGGAATCAAAATACTTGAGAGAACAAAGATGATTTCTTTTGCTGAAGCAGAGCTCCTCGCGTCACCACTATCGTCTTCCTCCTCAGTTTAGAGCCCTCGGAACAATACCACTCTTCGATCTCGCAACGGCATCGTCTTTGGTTGTGCAAAGGACGCGCTTTGAAGAGAGAGAGAGAGAGAGAGAGAGAGAGAGAGAGAGGCAGTGCTTTGAAGATGGCAGTGCGGGTAAGGCAGAGATCGCGACGTGGAGGTTGGTTGGGCGGAGGTTTGGTCGCTGGAGAAGAGGTCACGACACGTAGGTTAGCGGAGCTTTTCTCAGTGAAGAGTGGTGCAGACAAGGGTTTCTCTGGCGCAAAGAATGAAAGGGGAGTGAAGAGTGGCGCGAAAGTGAAATAAATGGGTTTTTCAGTGGAGGGAACGGTTTTCTCGGTGTTTATTTTTTTTTTCCCTTACTTCTCGAAACTGAGCTTTTGAGATCTTTTTTTTTATTTCAGATTTGATTATAAAATAATTTTCTTTTCTTGGATTGATGAGTTTATTTTTTGAAAAAGTATTTTTTTTCTTCTTTCTATATTATTTAAATTTTTAATTAAATCATTTAACTAATACACTCTTTAAAATTAGTCCTTTTTAAATTTTGAAAGTTCATGTATAACAAAACCCAATAAAATTTGAGTTAGAATCTAAAAGTTTCACAATGAACAAACAATTTATAAAATATATGTGTGTGTGTATATATGCTCGATGAAAAATTTGCTCAAGTTTTATTCACTATTCAGATTTTGTATCCATTTTCAAGGTACAATTACAATTGTAATAATAAAACAAGTTTCAAATTCAATTGAAATTAAAAAAAAGCACAAATTTTGCTCTAGTTACCATAGTTCATTATTTTTATTATAAGATTAAAAAAATCAAGACATAGCACAACCCCTTAAAAGAGCTGACGTTTAATTTAAGTTTCCCATCATCATTTTCTGAGCAACGAATGATAAAATTATAATTAATATTTTTTTTAATTTTTTTATTGATATGCATGTATTTTTTACCAACATTAAATAATATAAATAAATCAAATATTTAAAAAAGTAAAAGAAATTGTGACATGTATCATTAGATGTTTTACCACGTAACCTATCAAGCTAAACCTAAAATTGAATAAAATGACTAATTTGAGGATTATTGTAGTTTAAGCATTTACTTAGAAGATTTAAAAGTTAAGGTATCTATTTGTAATTAGCTAAAATGTTAAAGAATGGAAATGCTCTTTTTTTCCTTACTTTATTAGAAAAGTAAAAAAAAAAAAAAGAGACATAATAAAACATTGTAATTTACTGAGCTTTGTGGCGATTTTACTGAACTGCCATAATTTCATTGTCATTTCTTTCACTAGGATTATGGCAGCTACTAAAACCGCCATGCTTTACTGAGTATTGTAATGGATTTTGGGAACCGCCCTAATTTCACTGCCAAAATTCACATGATTTTTTGTATTGTCATTTCACAAGCTTGAGAAAGGGACACCAAGGAGCTTCAATACTAGACAGGGGAATCGAGAGCTTGTGTGCTGGACAAGGGAGTCGAGAGCTTGAGCAGCAAACATAGGAGCACGACCTTGACCGCTCTTCAGTGATCGAGAGCTTGAGAGAGAGACCGAGAGCTTCAGCAATAGATAGTGGAGCTTGACCTTCACCGCAGGAGCACGACTGCGAGCTTTAGAGAGGGAGACTGAGAGTGCACGACCTTAAGAGAATGGGTTCAGGGAAGAGAGGTGATTTGGGTTTGACGAGCTTGAGAGTAGATCGAATTTGAGAGGGAGAAGCAAATAGGTCTTAGAGATTGAGAGATCGGTGGGAGGGAAACACGCAATGGAAAGGAAATTAAGTAAAGTGAAAATGAAATTTTGGGATATACTATTGTGTGCTCTTCTTAATTTCTCCTTATGTGCACCTGCTATAGTTGTATACCATGGCTGTGTATAAATACCTAAACCAAGTGTTGAAATAGCATAATTGTTTTATAAATAAGTATGACATATCAATTTTATTAAAGTGCAGTGTCTTGTCATGTCAAACTATTCAATATCACAATAACAATTACTGTAATTCTTCAGTCTGTTTGACCTTTATTGCTAATCACACGCTGGAATATTCCCTTCACCAGCAAAAAAATGCGGCTACAAATTAAAGGACTAAAAATGTACATGGCCACAAATATTACCCGAAGAAAATCAATTCCAAAATATAGTCCAAAATATCATATCATTGACAAAATATTTTCAAAAAGAAATTGTATTTACTTTTAACACTTTAATGATCCATAATTTTTGACAAATTCAAGCAAATGCTAATTGGTCCTTATTTTCATCAACAAAAGTCATTCTTAGAGAGGTTATTTTATAACAGATATGATTTTTGAAGATTAAAGTGGAAGTTTTATAATACCAACTTACCGCACAATGGGATGTGTTTTTAAATATATGATATTTTTGGAATAAAGAACGGGTTATATAATGTGAAATTGACATAAAACGTAATCAGTCATGTTAGCAAAAATGGAGGTCAGTTGACTTTTGGATGGTCTTGTCACGCAACACTCGAGTTTTCATGGTTACAGCCAGATATAGTTTTTTTGGTTTTTAGAGCTATATTGTCAGCGACATGATCTTTCAGACATAAAATTGATAGTTGTCAGTGATAAAGATTTAACAATTCTATATTGATTCATCTATTTTTTAATAAAGCAAGTTAAATGGTCCCTTTATTTGAGTTTATATGATATTTTTTATTTATACATATGGAGGAAACTCCTTCTCCCTTTTTTTCTCAAAATTTTGGTGAATGATTATGAATTTTTAAACACTTGTGCAGTAATTTACCCATCAATATAATGATTACGGTGGATAGTCACCAGTGTAATTTTACATGTAGTTACACCTTACTTGTTCATTGTCCAGAGATAGAGATTAATAATTATTTGAATTTTATATTATGATTTCATATTACACAATAATGGCTTTGAATCTACCATTCATGTTATCGAACTAAGTGCACATTAGTTAATTTTTCAAGAGGGTTGGAGTGCAAAAGTATTGTGAATGAACTAAATTAGAAAATCCCCTATGAATTGAATTGATTGAACATTAATAGTTTATGAAGTCCACTCTCATATGAACAACTAGGTGAAATCAAATCCCTATCATCTTAATATGCATTGAATTATTACTGAATCATTGATCCCACTACAGATTTCAAATTTTACTTTTTTGAAATTATTAACTATTGTTTTAATGTTGTTATTGTTTTTTATCTCATTTTTTATAAAGTTAACAGAGGGAGAATACTGGAGTAAGAGAAGACAAAATCTCTTCCAAATAGGATATGTTTCAATAATATATATTTTAATAATACATAATATTTTCACAATAATTTTTAAACCATTATTAATGTTTTATCTTCTTTTTCTACTCATTGTTTTCATTGTTTACTTCTACTTACAATTAGTTGTAAAGAAAGCATAATATTTCATACAATGTTATATCAAATACTATAAACTTTCAACTTTATCACACCATATGCTATCTAGCCTTATTCTATTAGTCGTGTCAATCAGAAGGTCTATTAACATTTTAATATTATACAAACTATTTCACACACCACTACATATATAACATATTTAACTTTTTCCTTTTTTTGAGTTTTTGAATGTATTTACTGTCGATAGCTGTGTCTAATGCATAGAATATTGAGTTATATGATATACTAATATTATTCATAATTCTAATATTAGATTACTAAAAAAAAATAATATTATTAATTATTTAAAAGCAAAAATTATATATTTTTATGTCAACATTTTTTTTCTGGTACTTATCAATATTATACGATCACATGTTCCAAATTACTGTACTTTATATGTTAACATCCTCACTCTCATTTTATTGAGCCCATTAACACTAATTGCAAAAGCTAAACCGGGGCTGCAAATGTAATTCAGATATTTTACGTTCTTGCACTGTTGGGTCACACATGCAATTCTAAGGAATTTGGCCATTCCTTGCATATGTTCATTTATAGGCAAAAAGGGGGAAGGACCATGGAGGTCCTGGCCCATGTTAGAAGGAGCCACCAGGGGGAGAGAGTCAATTCTATAAAATCAAGTTGGAGCAAACTCATGTTTGCAAACGCCAATCCAAATTCACACTGTATCTTTTTCAAGAGCACACAGTACGAATATCAATTTTAATGTAATATTAGTATAAATTGTATTATAACATATCAATCAATCGTATCTTTTTATTTAATTATATAATATTCAAAGTAGTTACGATAAAAGTTAAATAATTTTATTAATAAAAAATTATAAATGTTTTATGAATATTTAACAACATTAACAATATATCAAAATTAAATTATTATAATCAATCATAACAATTAACAAGAGCTAAATATTTTTAATCCTGTAAAAATGTATAATTAAATGACTTTATAAAATACTTTATACTAATCAAAATATTCATCAAAAAATTGTTTGAAATTTAATGAATAATTAACTATTTAGTGAAAAGTAAAAGGGTATTTAAAGATATTAATTAGAGAGTAAGATATACTTCCAATTTTAAACCTTTTTATATTTACTTTAAATCTTAAATAAATAATCAATAATACTTTTAAAAAAATGAATTCTAATTGAGACATATACATGGTTAAATAAATTATTATATTTTTTTAATGCACAAACATTTACTGGTTTAACTTGAACATTTTTTATAATTATAAAATTAAATGATTATCATAAGAAATTAATGATAATTATAATTTATAATCTATAACAATAGATAAAAAGGACTGCTAACAATAACCTTTTTTTTTGGCACAATTTTTCTATTTTCAAGAATACCCTTAATTTGTAAAAGGTTGAGACAAATTAAAAAAAATATAAGTCACAAAATCTTAACATAGAATATTAAATTTAAAGAAATATTAAAAATAAAAAAAATATGGATTGATAAGCACCCACATCACTATCAAACCACTAGTCATAGATAAAGTGAATTGAGAAGAAAAACGGTTTTGGTGTGCAACTTTTATTTTCAATTTTACCTCTCTAAAATACTTCTCTCTTTCTCTCACTCATTCACTCTTAACATATTTTTAATAATTTCCTAAACAGCAATAATAATTTTCAATTATGGATAAATATATTAGCTTTTTAATCTATCAAAATAACATAATTTTCTACCATAACTATTAATAAAGAATGAAATGAGCATATTATTAACTTACTTATCTATATAGGCACGCCACGTGTATTATCAAAATTAAAAATGAGCGAACCGGTAGTAATGATAACTACGTTTCTAGAATTATTATCTGATTACAAATCTTATCAAAAAAAGATTATCCGGTTACAAAAAAACTAAGTAAGCAGCACAAAAATATGTAACAACAGTTGAAAACCAGCAAGAATTTCGAATTTGAATATATTTACCACCGACATAGTGCGAACTCTACATATACCTCCCATACTTTTACCATGCCCCATTACTCATTAGTGCCTAAACACATTAATTGTGGATTTGTTTATAAACACTTTAGAGGAGGTGATTTCTTGCGACTCAACAACACAGTCAACACTCATGCCACGAAGCCAAAAAGTGTCCCACAAAGGTTGTTATGTGAATCAATTCATCCATATTATTAACAATATCTATATTGAATGCTCACCTTGAAAAAAGTCTATATCAATTACTTTTCAATTAAATTATCAATTTCTTTCTTGTTGCTTTTTTAAGCGATTATAAATATCTCTCCCTCCCTCTCTTAATTTTTTTAGCAATAGCAGCTTTACCAAGAACAATGAAAACAATGGTGCATAATGGTCCAAAATCATCAATGTCATGGCACTGTGTCATAGTGCTAATGGCAGTGGCACTATTGTTGGTAGCCACCATAGAACAAAATTATGTTCGTCCCATTGATCAAGATCAGCCAGATCATCAGGCTCAGATCACCGTTGGATTGAACCACCAGATCATGGGTCCACCGGGCGATGAGTTGTACATTGTGGTAGAAGGTGAGACACTGTAGAGCATTGCCAACAAGTGTGGTGACCCGTTCATAGTGGATCGGAACCCGCATATCCATGACCCGGATGATGTTTTCCCCGGCATCCTAATCAAGTTAAAACCCTTCAGTAACCACTAGTGAATTTTAATTTTAAGGATTTGTATTTTGTTAAAAACAAGAAAAAAATATTAAAAAATGGTTAGGTATGTATGTACATTGCTGGCTTGTTGTAGCGATGTTTCTTTCAATTGTTTGACATACCTTGTTAGATCGATGTGCATATGCTTTGTTCTTGTTAATCTCTCCTTTCAACTTTTGTTAATGAGAGGGGGAAATTTGCAGTGTCATGTATCACGATCCTCTGTTAATATATGTTTTTTAGTTTTCTGGATTATTGAATTTTACCCTTTAATTTCAATTTTTGTTTTCAATTTCGTTAGAACGGTTGTTGACTTGTATTAAGAAGAGATTGTATTCTAGAAGAATAATTAATTTCTCTCTCTCTCTCTCTCTCTCTCTAAACGAAAACTTTGAATATATTGGAACAACGTACAGGACCATGAGATAGAACATCCCATACAGTACCGTGTAACTTCATTAGTCCAAGTGCGATCAATCTAATTCTGAATTACAAAATATAATCTAGGAACATATTGCATGTTTGGATAGCTATTGAAACAGCTTCCTTTTTTTTTTTCAAATAAAAGCTGTTTTAGAAAAATAATATTGTTTGGGTTATTTACCTCAAAATACTTAAGTTGTTTCTGTCATTCAAAACAACAGCTTAAAACAAAAGCAAAGCTGTTTTAAAAGAAAAAAAAGTTAAAGCTAAAAGTTGGACTTTTTTTTTATATAAAAAAAGAGTTGTTTTATTTCCAAAACTGTTTAAAAACTATTTTTGGACAAGACGAATATTAAGTGTATAATATTTCTTTATAACAAACTTACATCTCTATATAAAACAAGTGCATAGCCAAACAAAATATTCTGTCTTCATATGCCTTTATACTATAAAATTGCAAATTTGTTATAAAAAATTCTTGTACACTTAACAATCGTCTTTAAACAATTCAAACAACACATATTAACTTAAATTCACTCAGCTAAAGTTCCTAAACATAAATTGATTACCAAATAAGTAATTATTGAAATAAGCATAATCTTATCCTTTTCTAAACATCCTTATAGTAACTAAATTCAGCTGCTAATCTTTGGGCTTGCAGAGGAGTGATCCTTGAATAAGAGGTCTTCAATGCCATTCAAAATTTTTTTCTCTTCTTTTTCATTACTTATTAATTCTTTTATATCATAAAATATGTTGAGATTTTGAGTAACATTTTAAATGAACTTTGTTATATATTTGAGCAGCTAATATTTTAAATTTTTGTTGGAATATATTTTATCATTTTTGGATTTTATCAAATTGAAATTAATTTCAACAATCTCATAAATTACTATTTTAACTTTCATGAAAAAATGACAAAAATTAAATCAAATCGAAGTAATCCATTCTTTTGGATTGGATTTCGTAATCCAAACAAGTTTTTAACTTGGTTTAGATTTTTTTTTAAATGGAACTTGCTTTAGATTAGTTCAGTTTAATAATTGAAATGAAAGCGATCAATCTAAATCGTTGTAAAGTTTATTTTTCAGATCATTTAATATGTTATTTTAAAACTGAATCATAACAAACCGTAAATATCCTTATTTCTCAGTAAGTTGTTGAAAAGTTTTGAAATATATGGGCGTCACTACTAAAGTCGATCAGATTTGTTGGTTCAGATAATTTTGAATCGATCTTTGAAGAAAATCAAAGCCATTACCATTATTTTTATGCATTGTATTGTTATCTGTTTTTCCAGTATGTATTTATCTGAATTCGTATTTATTTTCATACTAAAGAACTTGCTACTGTATAAAATTGCCCTAAGAAAATTGTGGTGTTTTCGTAGAAAAATCCTTAATAATACGTGGAGCTTTTTTTGTTTTTGGAGCCCTTCAGTTTATTGGTCTAATTATTAGGAACTAGACTAATACTGCGTAAAGATCTCAAAGCAAAGCTTTAATTTACGTCTCCCAGCAAAGCTTTAGGATAAATTGTTTATTTGTTACACCTTATTTTTGTGGCTTTTTTACGGAAAAAAAATAAAAAAAAAGATTAATTTCCAATTTGTACTGATAGTGAGATTATTTACCAATATACACTATGTATAGAATAAAGGAAATACGTCAAACAGTTCCACGTATTATGTACACAAAACGTTCCATCCGATCACGTATTATTTGTAAACATCACTGAGCCAATTTGTCATTGTGCAGACTAGAAAACTAGAAAACGTGAAAGTTGGTCACGTATTTTGCTTAGGCAGCCACTGTGCATGGCAGGAGGCCACAGTGGGTGGCAGGGGAATCAATAAAACGTGGTAAAGCTTCACGTATTCTATCTTCCCCACTATGTTCATATTTGTCACGTATTATGGGCTGAAAGTTTGCATATAATACGTGAGCCACTCTCACGTATTACATGATGGGGACCTCTATATATACCGAGGGGACCACATTGTCACGTATTATGCATCAGTTTTTCACCAAGAGTGAAATAGTAAATGTTACGAGAGATAAATTTCCTATAGAAGTAATAATTTTAGTATGGCAGAGAATAATAATATTTATCGGAGAGATCAATGCGGACATATTTCAGCAAATTTGGAGACACATGTAAGTTAAGAAATTAATTTATTTTTTATATTGTTATCGTTAAATTATTTAATTTACTATATCTGATAGTAATAACTCATTTAATTTTGTATATCTGATAGCAACTGGTTAGAAAATGTGGATTGAATAATAAGTA
Organism: Dalbergia cultrata; assembly: GCA_031216105.1. NCBI lineage: Eukaryota > Viridiplantae > Streptophyta > Magnoliopsida > Fabales > Fabaceae > Dalbergia > Dalbergia cultrata. Next base: position 67,130,068 of record CM062344.1, read on the forward strand.
AAGTTCATTATTTCTTCTTTATAACTAAGAGTATGATTAGGAAAAAAAATATTAAATAAATTTGTAGTTTAATTAAAAATCTTAAAATAATGAATAAATAATGTTGTGAAGAATTTAATAACTAAAATCTATTTAGTTAGTATCTCCATTTTGTGAAGCTTATGGTTTTGTTTGAACTAGTTTAGAGAGTTTAGCTTTGTAGATTTTAGGATACAAATGTTTGTTATTTATTCTTTGTAACTAATAATATAATTAGGAAAAATGATTATATTGATATTTAGTTTGGAAAATGATCTTAAAATAGTAAATAAATAATGTTGTGAAGCTTGTAAATAATTAACATCTATTTAGTTAGTGTCTCCTTTTTGTTAAGCTAATGATTTTATTGGAACTAGTTTAGAAACTCTGTGTTTGAACATTTTAATATACAATTTTTTGTTATTTACCGTTTATAACAAATAGTGTAATTTGCAAAAAAAAATTGTATATCAGTGATTAGTTTAATAAAAAAATCTTATAATAAATAAGTAATGTTGTGAAGTATTGAATAATTAAGATCTATTTAGTTTGTATCTGCATTTCGTGAAGCTTATGATTTTATTGGAACTAGTGTAAAGACTTTAGGTTTGTAGACTTTAGGATACAAATGTTTGTTATTTATTCTTTGTAACTAATAATATAATTAGGATAGATGATTATGTTAATATTTATTTGGAAAATAATCTTAAAATAGTAAATAAATAATGTTGTGAAGATTGTAAATAATTAACATCTATTTAATTAGTGTCTCCTTTTTGTTAAGCTAATGATTTTATTGGAACTAATTTAGAGACTCTATGTTTACTCATTTTAGGATACAAGTGTTTGTTATTTATTCTTTATAACAAATAGTATAATTGGCAAAAAAAAATTGTATATCAATACTTAGTTTAATAAAAAAAAATCTTGTAGTAAATAAATAATTTTGTGAAGTATTTAATAATTAAGATCTATTTAGTTAGTGTTTCCATTTTGTGAAGATTTTATTGAAACTGGTTTAGAGACTCTAGGTTTGCAGATTTTAGGATTGAATTTTTTGTTATTTACTTTTTGTATTATTAGTTTGTGGAGGTATGAAATTTAGAAAGTATATTGTAGTTTGGTAACTTTGTTTAAATTATCTTGATGTAATTTAATTTTGTTTATTTTATGACCTTTGTGTAGCCTCATAGAGTTCTGCGCGGTAGATCTGACTTTAACCGTGGAGCTCCTGATGTCCGTATTAAGCCATACTTGATACAGGCAGGGTTTTGGCACGCTTCGCAGATTCCGTATTATGAATACGATAATGCATTACTATCGGCATTTGTGGAGCGTTGGAGGCCTGAGACGCACACTTTCCATCTGCCTGTGGGTGAGTGCACTATCACTCTACAGGATGTCGCATTTCAGTTAGGTTTGCGAGTGGATGGGGGACCCGTTAGTGGATGCACAGGTTCATGGGGCCTCCATCATCAGGGTATGAACATATGGGAGCTTTGTGATCAGCTGCTAGGGAGGGTGCCATCAGAGGATTACCGAAGGGTTTATAAGAATACACTCTCCATGGACTGGCTTAGGAGAGAGGTTCTACCGTTAGGTCTGCAGGAGACTGAGGCTCGGATCATGCAGTCAGCGCGTGCATATATATTGTTGCTGATTGGTGGTGTGCTGCTTTCTGACATGTCTTCTTCCAGGGTACATGTGAGATATCTCCCGCTACTACGTGATTTTCAGGAGTGTGGGAGCCTCAGCTGGGGTTCTGCTGTGCTTTCAGTACTATACCGCGGTCTTAGTCGGGCTTGTGGCATTTATGCTGTGGATTTTAGTGGATGTTTATATTTGTTCCAGTCTTGGATTTGGTATAGAGTGCCACAGCTGAGGCCGAGAGTTGATGCTGGTATACTGTTTCCACTGACCATGAGGTATGGAAAATTTCAATTTCTATTGTTATTATTATTATTATTTGTATGAAACTCTTTTTAGGGTGATAGCGGGATGGTTTTTCAGGTGGCGCGGATATAGATGTCCGCCGGATGTTACAAGCAATCGATTACAACTTATGAGGATGCAGGTTGATCTGCTGTCGCATGATGATGTAAGTATATTGGTGTTCGGAATAAATATTTTTATTTTCACAATATAATTGCAGAAGGTAACAGGTATTTATGCAATTACAGTTCATCTGGACTCCATACGACACTCAGGAGATACTTATGGCTACACCAGAGTGGGTGTATCAGGAGTCACGGCTTTGGACTTCCGTGACGTCCCTTCTATGCTTCCCGACTGTGGAGTGGCACCAGGTGGACCGTGTCCTTCGACAGTTTGGTGCACAGCAGCCCATCCCAGGTGAGCCACTAAACATTGATGGGCTGATTGGAAAGGATGCACGTGGGCAGGCACCTTGGTGGCCGAACTATTATGGGGTATGGTACAACTTGTGGGGCATAAGACACGAGAGATGTATTATCATACAACGTTGGCTCGGGTCAGTTCAGGTGCCGTCAGTGGAGTACTTTACATGGTATTGCGATGTTGCACGTAGGGTCTTAACACCCAGTATTCCACATCATGCATATTTGCCTCCTGATGCACCCCTGCATGTCCCCGTGGTGCATGTTCCACAGAGGCCTGATCATGTTCCGGATAGGCGTCGAGCCGAGAGGCGTGCTCGAGTAGGGACCCGTACTGTACGTCGACAGCCTCGACAGGAGAGTCCTGATGATGATGGTGATGGGAATGATGATGATGATGGACATGGTGGTGATGATGGGGGTCCTGGTGGGAGTGGAGGCCATGAGGGGGAGCCCAACACTCAGCCTGAGCCTAGTAGGAGTTGCTACCAGGCGGGCGAGGGTAGCACCCAGCCTGAGTATCAGTTCCAGCCACAGTTTCAGACCGATGAATCTAGCCCACATATAGCGGGACAACAAGTGCCTGATATAGACCTACTCGATCAGGTGGACCCAGACCAGGACTTGACATGGGCGGACATCTATAGATTGCTAGGGTGGTCCCCGGATGATGTTCCTACTACCCAGATGACAGAGGAGCATAGCGCGCATGAGTTTGACCTAAATGCTCCGCCTAGACAGCCTTCATTATCTCCTTTACCTGGGAGTAGCCCCCAGCATGTGGGTGAGATTCCGTCCTTTGATCTTTTGGGCGGAACTCCACCATCAGGCCAATTACAGCAGGACCCAGAGGGCCAACATCCTGGCAGACCTGTGCGCGACATTCGTCCTCGTCGATGTTACACGGGAGGACACATTGGAGCTCCCATCCGTCGCAGGCGGAATCGCTAGATCATGAGGTAATGTTACTTTAATTTGTGTATTACATATTCCGCCCATTCTAATTTGTTGCATTAATTGATGATATTATCTTTTATAGGTGTGCCTGACAGACCTACGAGTCGAGGGATCTGGCAAATCAAGAGAGCGGGGACATTTATGTTATTTTGTTTAAGGTTTTATGGATTTCTTATGTTTGTATAATTGCAGCTATTTTATTTTTTATTACTTGTATCGAATCAGTTTGCTCTTGTTTGCTCTCAGTTATATATTACTATATTATTTTATTCTCGCATTTGAGTGAATGATGTGAAAAAACTTACATCAACATAAATACTTAGGAGAATTACTCAAATTCCAACATAAACATACATTTTAGTACAAGATAATACTTGGCTGGATATTTAAAGTGCTAAAACGAGTAGATAATGACCAAGGTGACAATAGTTCACTACACAAAGTAAAATAGGAAAATAATTACTATTATTATGAGGCCCCCCCTTGATTAGAACTAGAGCCTAATACTTGCGGGCAGCGTCGCTTGGTATGACTGCCGCCGCACACGCACTGCTTTTCCATGACTAGTCTCCACCTCGTCCATTTCATTTCGAATTCTAGATGACACAGGTCGGCCCTCTTTCGCCCGTCTGAGCTCAGGATTAGGCCTAAGTCGAGGCCCATTGAATTGAGGCCAAAATGTTTCATTAGAAGCATGTTGAAACTCCATCTTGTACACATTGAAAACACTCTGGATGCTGTAAACCTCATCAACAAAAGTAGTCCAATCCAGGTGTACCTCTGCATATCCACAGGCAGCTAGTACATGTCGACAGGGATAATGCAAAGCTTGGAAGTGTCCACAGTCACACCAATGCTCCCTGAGTCTCACTCTATAAGTACCATATCCTGAACCACCCATGTGTTGGGTCTCCTGGACAACAAAGGACTCATTGGCTCGTGAGAAATTAGTAACAACAAAGTCAGTGGTCGCCTGCCTATTGATTTCAATCGCTCGCATAAGGGCCTGTGAAAACCTTGCGCCTGATGCAAGTTGTGCCTGGGCTTGAAGACCTTTTTTGACAAATAGTGCAGCAAGGCGGTAGTATGTTGCTTTAACTATGGCAGTTATAGGAAGATTGCGAACCCCTTTTAGAACAGCATTAATACACTCGGACAGATTAGTTGTCATGTGACCATACCTACGCCCTTCATCATGAAGTTGAGTCCACTTTGATAATGGGATTCTTCTGACCCATGCACCATATTCCGGTTTGAAGCTCTCCACCAACCCATAATAGTGGTCAAACTCTGCTTGGGTCTTTGAATATGCTGCATTGACCAGAGCTCGCTTAGCTTCTTTATTCTTGAATTTTAAGGAAAAGTTTGAAGCAATGTGGTGAATACAATAAGCATGGTAGGCTTGTGGAGGATGCCATCCACTACCTTCTGCATTTAGAGCGGCTTTTATGGCAGCATGCCTATCAGAGATTATAAGAACTCCTTGTTGTGGTATCACATGCCGTCGAAGATTAGTTAGAAAGAATGACCAGGCATCAGTTGTCTCTCCTTCAACCACGGCAAATGCAATTGGTAGAATATTCGAATTTCCATCTTGTGCAATTGCCATAAGCAATGTGCCCCCATACTTGCCATATAAATGAGTCTCATCCACTGAAACAAAACACTTGCAATATTTAAACGCCTCATGTAACACCCTAAATCTTAACCCAAGACTACTAGTATGTACTTAGGTTAATCTTTAGAATATTACCTCTTGGTCTCATCCTTTAGAAAATACTTAGCGGAAATATGGGTAAAATTTTTCTTTTTGGAATTTAAAATCAAAGTAAGAGCCACGCACGAATTCTTTGAGAGGAAGCATAGCGAAACATATAAGCAAAGCATAAACACATCATGTCATGGGAACATCAATGAGATCATATATATATAACGTGCCTACCCAAAGGGGCAGGACTATTTGATACATCATGAAACAGAATACAACTGAAATGCAATACAAGGAAATCATAGAAGTAAATACAAGAGAAACTACACCCATACCCATGTGCACCTATAGTAGACAACCTCATATACAAAAGAAGGTTTGTCCTCAACTATGTGGTGTGTGTGCACTAGCTACTACCCCTCCTATGACTACTCCTGTGGTCCGAATCATCTGTGGGGTCGAGTCGATCCTTGTGAATCTCGGCGAGTGGTGAGCGCATCATCGGGGCATGTCCACGCGCAAGGCGCAGATGGCGTCGAGCCAACCTCGGCCGGACCACATCTCCTCTCACTCCGAGCCCTCATCGGCGGAGGAAGCGGGGCCCCGGAGCTCCAACTGTACATATGGGATGACGGGTCCTACGATGGAGTCCGTCTCCGAAATCGGGGGCCCAGCGGCACATACTCAGGTACTCGCGTCTTTGCTGATGTCTCGGGCTCCATGCGGAGGATCTGCTCGCGCCAGCGTGGTCTCGCTCGCTCAAAAATCCCGTTATGACGGTAAAGGCGATCGGGGTGAAGCGGTAGCTCGGGCGAGTGCGAAGGTCGTCCCATGAACATGTATACTCGGCGGTCTGGCGACCCTCAAAATGGTATGACCAGTCTGGGGTCATGGTGCAACTCCCATACCGAGGTGTCGGCGAAGAGTACAAACGTCGCCATCTGAAGATATGGAAGAAAAGAGAGAGGGAATGAGAATCTTTCTAAAAGAATTCTCGATGAGGTTATCCCTACCTAGGTGTCATAAATCACATGTCCTCGGGAACCTTGGGTTTATTTCTAAAAGGTGTGCATGCATATAAATTCCTTTTAAGTTGATTTTCCAAGGAGGTATTTTATCCAAGGTCCGTCATATTTTATAATGCGTCTTTATAACTTAAGCAGAAATATACCAATGATATGAATGCATCATAAGATAAACCCAACAATAGAATAACTAGGAAAGGTTATAACATTGGCATAAGTATAGTTTATGTGACATTGTTAACTTTAACTTTCATCTCATGGGGCCAGCCTCTAAAACTTCTCTAGGTTATGAGCTCATACCTTAACTAGTCGTCACTAGCTCTTACTTATCCTATGATAAAGCGTAACATAATCCCGACTTAAAGTACGGGCTAGGGGGCAAATTAAGGATCTCCTTTCTAGGATCATTTCCTCTTTGAAAGCGCTTTGCTAGCCCGTGGGCCTGCTTAGTTTGTCCGCTTTGGCCAGTTGCATCTACACATACCCTCACGGGTTTGTCTCCTCACAGGGTGCTCGGCCCGAACCAGGTGTCACCCAGAGAAGCGATCTCGGTGTCGTGTCACATTTATATTCTCATAAGTATTAAATTACAATTACCTCATCATTTATCATATTCATTTTTATCATGCATTCTCATATATAGCTTTTTCTCATAACATATATATCATCACATGAAACTTTCTCATAACATTGCGTCACATAAAACTTTCACACAAACATCATCACATAGTCATATTTAACAATCATCCCCATAAGCTCATAGACATGTTATGTTATAACTCATAGTGTTTTAAACTTTGATTCTTATGAGTCTTAAACTTGCAAATTAATTGTTCTAACATTATCCTTAACTTATTTATACACCTATAGTTTGACAATTAATGAGTTATACATATTTTATGCTCGAGAACTAATCCAAATAGCACTAAGCAGAATTTGGACAGCTTTATGTTTATGTGGATTACGGAGTTCTAGAAATTACGTGGTTTAGATCTTTATCTCACTTTCTAAGTTATTGATCATCAACACCTAGTTTCTTGGGAACCTATAAGGTTATAACTAAGTATTTCTCACTCAATACTATGGTCAAGAACATCTCTAAACCTCAAGAGTGCAGAAATCAAAATACTAACTTTACGGGTACCTAGAAGTCACAATATTGACCCTTTCTAAGTTCGGTTTGCTCCTAAGGCTTCAAGATTAAGTCCTAAACCAATTATGAGTCATTCCTACACATATAAACTAATTTAAAACCATGATTATTGAATCTAAACCTTGCTGGACAGAATCCAAAAAAATAAATCTTTAAGGGATCTAGAACTCTCAAATTAATTCTTTCTAGTTCCTAGCTTATCCTATCTTTCACATATGAGTCTTAACATAATTATTACCCAAACATAAGCATATTAACATCATTAACTCGGCTCATACAGTGGCCAAACATAGCAAGCGAACCGGCAGGCGAAACTCCATTTAAAGGCATTGAATCATAGTTTCTAAAGCTTTATAAAATACTAGTTTCACTTGGAACCATATTAAAACCTTCAAAACTCTTTTTTGAACACTTTTATCATCTAAACTCGTGAATATACTTAATAGAAGTGGCTGTATTATTTTCATCTCAAGAGGTCCTAAATTCATAACACTTAGTTCTACACATTCCTTATACTCATATAAGTTTAGAAAAAGTATAAAACATAGTTTTCAATACTTGAAAACATTAAGGCCTCATAGGGCCGAAATATGGATCATAGGAAATAAAGGTTTTAGACCTTTGTTTGAGATATCATTGGGCAAGTCTTTGAGCTCTAGAATCATTAAAGTGATGACATAAAAATAAACATGCTCATGCACTTATTTTAGTTATTGCTAGAAAGTAAAGTGAGAGCATAAAATAAATATGTGGTGCAATATATTATTATCTTTGATATTTAAGTGAGGACTTGAAATATAAATATGATAATGCAAAGCTTGAAACATAAACATGATAATGCAAGTTCATTCATTATCTTGGGATTTAGTGATAGCAAAGAAATAAACATGATATGCATAGCTTAAAGTAAACATGATGCAAGTTTCATTTTTATGTTTAACTAGAGCTCATTTAAGACTTTAACAAGATAATAACCTTATACAATATCACAAGGATCTCAACACAAGAATCGAAAATCATATAAAGAAAAGAAAGAGTGAAACTACATCAAGTTCTTTATTAAGTACCCAAAACCCCTATCTAGAGACAAATCTCTAGAGCGTGCAGCCAACTTTAAAGGTTGACAAGGGTAGGCTTGGGCTTTTAGAAATCCTTAGATTAATTTTCTTAAGTTGGAAAACCATGTGAGCTAGATAACATATAGATGAAGTTGTAAGAAAAGGAAAACTCAAGCTTTAGAGGTTTCTTTGAGATGAACACAATGTCATCATCTAGAAACTCTCATCATCAAGCTATCATGCTCAAATCAAGGCCTCATGGCCGAAAATGAAAAGGAAAGGAAAGACAAAGGAAAGTTCAAAAGAACCCAAGGAAAACTAGAGAAAAACACTTTCTTGAACAAAATAAAGTTTGAAAACAAATCCCTACCTTTTGATGAAGATAAAAGCTTGAACTTGAAGATGGAAATGAGATGAGCAACACCTCCTAGGATGGTGATGATGATTCGGCCTTGATGAGAAAAAAAGAAAGAAAATGTGTTTCAAGTGGAGTTGTGTTTGAGGTGTGGTGTTTGAGAGGTTTGATGATGGTTCAAGGTTTTGGGGTGGTGTTTGATGGTTGAGAGGTGATGATGAGATGAAGAGATGAAGAAGATAAAGATGAAAAGAAAGGAAGAACACTCTTGGAACTTTGAGAGAAAAAGGAAGGCTAGCAAGACAACTCTAAAACTCTAAACTTTGCAAATGCTTCAAGGTGCAACAAGGCTAACACAAGCATCCTATTTATAGAAAAACAAAACCATGGAGCTTAAATGGAGGGAGTGGCCGAGTGTGGTTTGGAGAGGAAAAGGAAGAGAAAATATCTCTTACACAAAGTCATTCAAGCATGGTTTGAAGTATGGAAGCTATGCTACAAAGTATGGCTTGATGTGAGTTAATTTCTATCACATTTTTATGAATTTAGGCTTCTAGAAATAATGCATGGCTGGAACTTTTCCAGCCACAATTAAATGGGAGAAATGGGTTGTTTTAATTATTTATTCATGTGGAAATTCAAGCTTGATTGAAAGTTATGACAAGGTATAGTGTATGTGACTTGAGGTATGGCCTTGAGTGTTGAAAAATTGAACATGTGATGCATATGGAGGAGGTGAGGGCTTCCCGGCTTGGGGCAGGCAGAGTGGGAGGATGGTTTGACCATTTAATTGTGTGTTAATGATAGGTTTAGATGTGTATTAGCTTAGGTACAAGGTTAGAGATGATTAAGCTTAAGTTTAGGTAACTAAGAATGTGATTTAGAGAGTTTATGACAAGTTTAGGAGTGCTCATACATCATTAAAGAATTTAAAACTCATTTATGAATAAACAATGTGTAACACAATTCATGATTTAAGGAATTGGAAAGAGAAACACTATTCAAGATTCTATGACTAGGTGTCATAAAATTAAAATATGATTTTAGGTTGTAATTAAGTACTTTTTGGTTCTAATCAACTTTAATAAATTATTTTGACTCTAGATTAATTAAGGAAATTAATTAACCTTCGATTAGAGCCTAATATTGCTTAGGTTTGCTTAATCGCGTGATTAGGCGTAAAAATCCACGAAACTAGGGGGGCAAACCGTAATTTTGCACTAATTTTGCCGGGACTTCAAAATTAAAACTGAGGTCATAGAATACATAAAAACGCCTTTTAAAACCATCCGGAGAGTTTGGGTTCATCCAAGGCACTTGCAAGCGGGTAAAACACCACAGGGCGTTTTGGTCATTTTGACTGGCTCAAAAACGAGATTTTCAATCCCGGGAAGGTACATAAGTTTTCTAATCCCTTCCAACATTGAGTTTGCCTTGCCATCTTTGCCCTTACTGCTTTCCTCGGTCCTGACTGAAAATGACCTCAGGGGCATTTTGGTCATTTTCACTCTAACAGAAAATCGGGGCGTTACACCTCAATACAAGGAGGAAATGTCCAAAATACCCGATGAAATATCACATATGTGGGGTTAATCAAATTTCCTTCATAATAAGGCAGAGTTGAAATTTCAAACACTGTACCTGAAAATAATTTAAAATAAATGAAAATTATTAGTTAATCGATAATTTTGAAAACATAAATAAAGGTGGAACATGCAAAGGTACCTGGCATAAAAGATTGCAAACCAAGTAACCATTTCGGAAGCTCATTATAAGAATCTTCCCAATCTCCAAAGATACGAGCAATCGCTTTTTGTTTTGCAAGCTATGCCTTTCTATATGAAATTGAAAATCTATACTTTTCATGCACTGAGGCTTGCAACACTCTAATAGGAACTGTCGGATCTGCTTCCACTAAAGAAAAAATGCAAAATGTGATGACATCAACATCCAAGTGGGAATTGTGTTGTGAAACTCCTCTAGCCAAGCAAGTATGCTCTCCGTTATACTTTCGCACCTCCCATATCCCTTTCTTTCGTCTATATGTGACACGGATGCTCCAGTTACACCCATTTCCAAAGTGCTTACATTTGCCTTGATATTTTGTTTGATCTGACTCATAGACTTTATACTCAACACCCCTTCGGATGCTATAATTTTTAATTGCAAGCAACATAGACTCTTTATTGGAAAATTGTTGGCCCTCTTGCAAGGGGGACTCTCCAGATGATTGCACAGTATATTCACTAACCACAGTGTCCCTCATCCCTTCGTCTATGCTCCTCTGACCTTCTTCAATATTTAAACTTGAATAGTGACCAACTCGTTGACTTTCAGAACGCATGAGAGTTTGTGTCAATGGCTGGGTTTGGGTTGGGGCCACTATCTCATTGTCATCATCTTGTGGCACTAAACAATTTCAACTAATTTTAAAATATCGTAACATTCATTGTAAATAATCAATTATACTCAATGATAAAGATTCCTTTTTCTACAGGTCCAAAAATTTCATTCGGCTTCCACTATGTCACTCTGTTATAAAAGTATTTAACTTGTTCCTTATATTGTAATATTCTAATTTTTTTAAATAATAAATCCTTTATTGAAAAAATCAGACGCCCTATAGCAACCTACATAAAATTAACTACATACATCACAATAAAATAAATAACATAAAGCATGAATACCTGATTAAGCAATATTACAAAATAAGTTAACAACATTCCTAAAATAAATATAACACAATAATCCATGGATGAGAATATGAGCTAAAGAGAAACGTTTTACAAAAAACACTAGTTAAATTAATAAATATTTACCAAATTCAAGAATAAAATTTGAACAATTTAAAAAAAAATGTTGATTACAAATTCTTAAAAGATATAAAAGATCTAAACACTTAAATTAAATCTTACCGTCAGTCAGCTCCTCTTCATAAATCACTTCATTATAAGGCTCATACCCTGCAATTGGACCATCTAGTTGAAGTTCTCTACCACCCTCCATCGCAGGTTCCCTCAACATCGAGCCACCGGTCCTTTCTTCCAAATTTACTTGTCCAACATTTTCATTTTGCGCTGGACTTTGCCTTGAAATTGTTATAGGAGGCTGACCTAATGACATCCCATCAAAAGCTTGAAGGGGATTTGATCCTTCAGAACTCAGCTGCAAATCTTCCATAGCTACAAATACCTCCATAACATGAAGATCGGGAAACTGACTATGGCAATCAAACATCATCATCAAATCATCATCAGTATCAATGCTGCAACTTCCATATCGCACTGCTCCTTGACTGATCAATATAGGTAGCCGATATATCATCTGAGTTATTTGTTTGCTTACTTCTCGCAATTTTTGAAGAATTTTGCTATGAATTTCTGAAAGACTCATAGATGAATGCATATTTATAAGTACAGGATTCTGACCACAAAACTTCACTCCATCTTGTGAATTTTGAATAACTTCATAATTATAATGAACAAGTAAATAATATCTCCCAGACATTTTTTAAAAATATGTGCACAAATAACTCACACACACCATATGTAATATGAGTTAACAAGCTTGGAAGGGCGAGATTTTATAGACGCCGATTCATAATACGTGAATGCAATACACGAATTGTTGAATATGTAAAATACGTGGAATAAAAATGGATTTGTTAAGAATACGTGACTAGTGGCCACGTATTGCTTTTCCCATTGTTGCTGACCAATATGTGACTTTGTCCACGTATCATGCCTTGGATATTTGCTGAAGAATACGTGACCTTTGTTCACGTAGCATGCTTTCAATGAAATACGTGGGTAGGTAAAACGTATTGTATGCAATTACGTCCCCCAGTTTTACGTATTCTTTCTATATCATATAGGAATAATACCTGGCACTGCTTTACGTATTCCTTTTATTTAAAAAATCAGTGTATATTGGTAATTAATCTCACTACATGTATAAATGTGTAATTAATCTTTTTTTTTATTTTTTTCCGGTAAAAAAGCCTTATTTTTGTGGTCAATTGCTCTTTTTTTTTTTGACAAAGTAGCACACAATCTAGACTCTTATAGTTATATGTCTTAACGAGTCACAAAATGTTATGAGTTTGATTCTCTATTCTACCCTTTATTTCTTACTATTTTAGCTAAAAATATCTACTCTTTTTTCTGGGCCACTTTTCTTTTTCTTTTTTAATTTTCAGGGCTCTTCCCTTACTATTTAAATCGTTGCACATGTATATATATACTTCCATAAAAAAAAGAGTTTAAAAGCGATCCTTACTGTGTGTGTGCGCGTGCAAGCGCAAGCCCATATATAGTGCAGTAAAGAATGTATCTTTTGCTTTTAGACTTTTTTTTTTTTTTTCCTGAAGTAGTTGAGGAGCATGATTTCTCTATTGTTTGGTCAGGTGGGGACCATGGCCAATCGGTCGGGGAGTGTTTTTTAGTCAAGAACAAATGATCATACAAAATTACAAATTAAAAATGGTTTTTGCAAACAGTTTAACTCATAATCTCATTGAAGTAAAAAAATAATATATTACTGCTGTGTTAATTATATATAAGTAAGGAGTAAATATCCAAATTGGTCCCTGACAATTTTATTGATTGATAAATTGGCCTCTAATAAAAATATATTAGTGTTGAGATCTCTCACAATTGTAAAAATAAGACACTATAAGTCTTTGACCATTTCCTTGATAGACAAATTAGTCGCTGACAATATGTATTAGTGTTAAGTTACTTTACAATTATAAAAATAGGGCATTATCGGTCCTTGATATTTTCATTTTGATGGATAAATTGATCCCTGATAAAAAAAATATTAGTGTTGAGGTGTCTTACAATTATAAAAATAGGACCCTATTTTGTTATTTTATAATATGCAATCATTGTGTTCTTTTGGAGAAATGATTATGAATTTATGATATTAATATCATAGTGTCTCAGAATAAAGTAGTGATCAAGTATAAGAAATTCAATTCCAAATCATATTCCTTTCTTATAATGATAAACTATAGGTCAAGGGTTTCTTTCTTAATAATGGATACGATGAAATATTGAAACGTTTGGGGGAGGAATTTGTAAAAATAAAAATAAAAGGGTGTATTTTAGTTAGTGTTGATTAAGATTAATGGGTGTCATGTAGATTAATAATTAAAATTCATGTTTGCATTTAATATTTTTCAAGTGAATCAGGGATCTTGTTGTGTTGATATGCAAATCATCTTGCAATAAATGCATTTTGTTTTCAACACTTGACTTTGGTGCCCAAACATTGAAAACAATATGTGACTGCATTTGATTTTTGTGACAAAAATAAGAAAACAAACCCCATCTCATCACATATCTATATGTGATATTTTTACAGTTGTGAGGAATTTCAATATTAATTTCTTATTCTTAGGACTAATTTGTTCATTAAAGAAATTATCAGGACCTATAGTGTCCTATTTTTACAATTATAAGGAATTTCAATACTAATATTTTTTTGTTATGGACTAATTTGTCCATCAATAAAATTGTTATGACCAATTTGGCTGTGTACTCACATGAACTTGGCAGAGATACTGCAGAAGTGGAAAAGCAGATTACCTTCTTATGTGGGCACATTAGCTTATGCTTATAAAATTAAAATGTTTAACTATTGCGTCGTGGGATGTTAAGGCTCAATGTTATAGATGTTCTTCCTATTAATTATTTTCAGAATGAATACATAAGATGCTGTTGTGGTAACGAAACGTATCATGAACATATGGTCTCAAACATATCATATAATGGAGCATATTCGTGTTCATGCTTCAATTACTGACCTTATATATATATATATTAAAAAAAGGAAGAATCTTAAGTGATTGGAAAAATATTTCAGCACTACATGATATATCTCAGGACCTTCAAGTAGATGTCATTGTTAAGAAAGAGAAAGGAAAGAAGACAACTTAATGGTATATGTTCAGCATATCCAAAGCATAAGCCTTGAGCATGTAACTTGAAAAAAGGCATAATCCTTGAGCAGATGCTACTGTTTTTCTGAGTTTAGCCACGATTGTTGAGCCTATATATATAACTCACACAAAGTAGCCTAAGTAAGCATAATTTAGGGAACAATATTGGGGTCAAATTAAAGTCAAGGGGAGAGGGAATTTTATTAGTAAGCAAATCACTTATAGGGCATGTCTCTTTTGGCTAGTATAATACAATGGTGATTGCTATTGATTTAGTGCTACCAACATTTATCTCAGCAATCAACTTGCCAAAGGAGAGCTACCCTCTGAGTGTATAGCTTAGGCAAGGTTGACAAATGTAATTGGGTGAGCATGCAGAAGACTTAGCAGCTTGGTAGAAAGGTAGAAAGAAACAGAATTTCATGTTGTTCTGTTTTTGACTGAAAATATTTTGTCATTAGTCTACGTCCAGTGTTTTGTCTAATCGTTTGGCTATGCTTGGAGTCCCTTGCATTATTGTCTTTCTTTCTTTTCCCCTTGGGTGAAGCAAACTTGCATTTTGGCCTGAAACATATGGCACATAAATGATTGATGGTTAAAAAGTACTTATAGATGAGTTTATGTTTTGGCGAAATTGAAAGTCATGGAAACTACTATTTGGTACTTGTGAAATGGTAGCTATGGCTCTATAGAATCAAGTCTTTCAATGCACATGAAGCATCTCCTGAATTTTTTGTTGGCCCTAATCATAAGATTTGAAAAGGGTTTCTAGAGTCGAGAATATAAATAAGGATGAATGAATAAGTATTATTAATATATTCTCTTTTACGGGTTGCAATACAGAAGAAAAAGGAACAAGAAATAAAGGGACCAACTACTAGGATATTCATAGTATAACTCTCAGGCATATGCTATTGCTTCATTGGTTTATCCTATTTCTATAACCTACCAGAGAATTGATTATAAATATGCAAAGCTCACATAAAATATTTCAGTTCAAGGCAGAGTACACATTCTTGACTAGAAGTTCAATAATTAAATAAATAAGCCAAAAGGCATCTCTTTCTAACTAAGGCAACACCTTTTCTTACTAAGGCACCACTTTATAAGCGTTAGTTTTCTTTGATCAAAGGCAATGCTCAACACCTTCTCATAATAAAGCAACACTTTATGAAGGTTGCCTATTTTCTGGTATAGGCAACACTAATGGTGATGATAGCATAAATGTTGCCTGTTTCTTTGATTTAAGGCAACATATTAAAACGGTACCGTTGGGCATTTTCTTACTAAGACAACACTTTAATAACGTTGCTTATTTTCTAAGTATAGTCAACAATATTAAAATGCTGCCATTGTTATACCACAGGCAACAACTTTTCATACTAAGGTAACACTTTATAAGCATTGGCTATCCTCTAATTAAAGGCAACGCTTTTAAAGTGTTGCCTTCTTCTCTGATTTAATGCAACAATGTGGCCTTGGATGAGTTTGGGACCACTGGGGACTATCAATAGGGGAAAATAGTGGGCTCAAATTTAATTATAGTGTTAGGGTTAAAAGATAAAATAATAAAAATGGATGGAGTCAGCATAGAAATTTTAAAATTTATCAAACAAAAAATTAAAACACTAGTTCTTAAACAGATCCAACATATTCAAGAGGCCTTTGCCCATCTCTCTACCCCCTTTGATGGCCCTTGCCACCACACCTGTCATACTGCTTCAAGATAAACATGTGGATGGTGCGGCCAAGGGGAATCCAAGCTTTTTTGTTTGGTCGGGGGAAGGGGGGTTGCGTTCTTTTCCACAGCTAGCTTTGCTGGCTTGAACCCAGTGCACTTTCAAATAAGGCAAACTGTGTTGCCACTTGATCCACTACCTCAAGTGCAGGGGAATCCAAGCTTGACTGGGTGTGGAGGCCTCATCCGCAACATTGTTGGGCCTATAAAGCAAAGACATTGACACTGACGAGGACATGGACACGAATTTGGAGACACATCAAACTCAAAAAATTACAGGACACAGACATGGTATATATATATAATTTATTTTATTTTTTTGTATGATTTTTTTTGTCTGAATTTCTTTTTATCGTATTTGTGTAATTTTTTTTATCTAATTAATTTTCTTTTTGTGATCAACTAAAGAATTTTCAAAATAAAATGACCCAATAACATAAGTTTAACCAAATACCTAGAGTTGATTTTGGACTCATGTTGATATTAAAAAAATTTAAAAAAAAATCAAGAAACCAACTCAAGCGTGTCCGTGGGGTGTCCAAGCTACATCCACAGTGAATTAGAGCAGTGTCCAGCTGTGGTCAATGCTTATTCAAGCTCAGATTTTTTTATTAATTAGATGCATATAGACGTGTGTCTAACATGTGTCATGTGGGTGTCGAATACTGACACATGTACACCCACATGTGTCTGACACTCGGTGTGTCTGTGCTTCTTAACTGCTGGCCAATGGGTTATGGGCTTTACCAGAAAAATAGGACATTACACTGCTTATCAAGCGGAGCTCCGGGTTACCAGAGAAAAAAAGTATCTATGGAAGACGTGCGAGGAGTCCATTTTTCAATACAAAAGACAAAAAAAGTGTTATGCAATTATACTAATGTTGTAAATGAAAATGTTCTATGATGAGCACAATATTATACTATTATCTCTTCTTTTGTTTTAGTCTTTGTTTGAAAAAAGAAAGAGTAGTAGAATTATAAAGTTGCTATAATATTGACAACATCCTTAATTTCGGTCCCATTAATTCAATGTATAAATTCAGTGCTGTCTTTTTATTTTTGTGTCTAAAGAGCTATGCCTTTTTTTTCGGTCAACAAAGTGCCGGATTATATAATCCATGTTCACTATTGTGCCGGAATAGTGGGGAAAAGGGCCCAACATTGGCCATTGTAAATAAAGTATTAGGGGTATGTTTGGTTTGCAGTTTTCAATTTTTGTGAAGAAAAAATTGAAAACTGGAAATTGAAAACAACAAACTAAATAAGCCTTACAACGGCTCCAAATAACAAAGAATGGCCCAAGAAAGAAAATTTAAAATAAGGAATAACCTGAAAATTGGACAAAATTCATAAAATAAAATAAGGCTCTAACTGATCATAGCGATACTGCTCCCAAGTTCTTCAATTCATCCTGTGGAACTCATAGTCCAATAGGCCATAATAAATCAAAACGTCTGTTAATGCTATTTGCTGATGTCTCATAGTCACATTTAGGATTCGATTAGCTTAACATTCTAGTCTATGATGCCTTAAATAGGTATTATTCTTATACTTGGTGTAATTCTGATAAACTGTAAGGAAATAAACCTGTACCATTGCCAAGTACTATAATTTTTGGGCTAATAGTAAACATTTAATCCAATATCCTAAGGGTGAACACGTACATTATGCTACTGTACATGCAAGAGTTATGAAACTGGTATAAGGTAAGTGTTTGCATAAAATAATTTATGCACTTGAGTGCCTTTAGATGTAGACCCTCTTCGAGAATTCACCTTTCAATTCAACAGTTTTCCACATTGCTCCGGGCAAAGGCAATCATGGATTACAATGCCGACAGGAAAAAAAAAAGGTTGCCTTTGCTAGCTGCACCACTCCAAAAGGAGACAAAATAGCAGGCAAAATCAACTTTGCCTAGGAAATATATATTTAGTTGTAAAAATCTACAAAACGTGGAATATGTTTCAAACTAAAAATGCATATAGGAGAGAGATAAAGGCCCAGAAATTGCTGAACTAATCTAGGAGGGGGAAATTGAAAGCAAACAAGCGAACAACCATAGCAAAAGAATAAATTAAGGACAAAGATGTTGAAATTCATAATGATCAGATAAAAGATGGAACTAATTGAGAGAATTGAATAGGAAATTTTACTAATGAAATAGAAATGTGAGATAATACAAGTGGAATGTATTCATATATAGACTAAGGATCATAACAAATTCCTAACTGATATCTTAAAAATTAAATCAACTCCAATTAATTTATAATTTCAATTATATCCTCGGACTAAAGATATGGTTGGACAAATTTGGGCTAAGAGGGCCATGCCACTTAGAAACTTTGATAAGATTAAAAATACCCTGATTTTGGTCACAACCCCTTTTCTCCACTTCCCTTCTTTAAAGTACGGAAGAATCTGAAATGGTGGGACGGTCCAATAAAGTATTCTGACCCTTGGCTACTAGGAATATCTGCAATTTATGAGCATCAAACCATGCACAAATGTCAGCCAAATAAAAGAAGCTGCTGGTGGATATCTATAGAATAAGCCTCAAGCATATGCCAATGTTTCATTGGTTTATTCCATCTTTTTTGCTGTATATAAAGACTGCTCAAGTGTCACACACAAATCAGAGGCAGTTGAAGGCACAAGCACTGATGCAAGTTGAGAACTGCTTCAGTATAAGCAAATCAGCAATAGGGCACCTCTCTCGTGGCAGGTAAACAGTCAATATTTGTGTGGAGTTACCAACATTCAAGTGTCAATAACTTGCCAAGGGAGAGTTGCCCTGTGGCTGCTTTAGCTTAATCTCATACATTTGCAATGGTAGCATATGAAAGGTAACCCAAGGTTAGTCTTAATTATTATCTTATATCTTGATGATTGTAAGGGAAGTTTTCTTTTATAGCATTATATTTCCCTTTACATGTTGAGAAAGATGCCCCCCGTTTTCCATCAATGTGCTTAAGAAGATTCATCATTCATTTTCAAACCAACAAAATGTTGTTTCTAAAGTTGATGAAAAATAACAATTTTCTTTTACTTCCACAGCTTTTTTTTTTTTTTCTGTTTTAAAAAATTTATGAAGATGTTCTTTGTGTTGTAGCCTTCATTAACTTCTGTTGTGTGTTTACTCTAATTTGAACTCTTAAGAAAGGTGGCCAATTGTGAATGAAATACAAATGCAAAAAAATTACTGTGCTTTCTTCAAGCCATTTGGTGAAATTAAAACATAATAACTTCTAAATATCTCCATCAGTTTGATAAATACCATAACCTTGCAGTAAGCCTTTAGTTGAAGCTACTATCCCATCTATAGCCTATATGGCTATATGTCTGCTTTAAATAATCTAAGCCTTAATTTATGCCTCTCTGTCAGTTGACTATCTAGGTAGATGATTAGTTAACGAAAGTCACCCTTTGGTTTATACAATATAATGATGATTTTTTTCAAAAATATTAATAATAACCAAACATAGTATTTGTTCAATATATGTCTCGCACTTCATTTGATTCTAGTACAAAGGGGCACTTTGGCGAGATGCTTTTAATTCTTTCTGCTACCTTTCCAAATAAAATTAAGTAGCTGATCTTAAAAGTAGCTCACTTTAAAGGGAGTTGAGATTTCGAGAGTTATGTACCATACAATAGCTATCACGAGGGTTACAGTATAACTTCTGAGTCACAATTTGAAGTCCTTCCGATAAAGAAATAGAACTACCAGTCAAACATACTGTAGTTATTGCTAACATTTCTTTCAAAATACTGGTTTTGCACAAAACGAAATCACATCTTTTCAGCATTATTCTGTTTAAAGATCCTATCTGGATGTTAGGAATGTAAATGGGTTCGTTTGGATTGGATTTGAGGGAAAAATGAATTCAAACCGATCATTTTCTAATTGGTTCAAATTCATGATTTATTTTTCTATAAGTATATAAATTCTCATATATTAAGATGTTATATTCTAATGTGGCATGAGTTTACAATGATAATGATGTGGCATTTGTTTACAGTATCAAATTACATATTAATGACAGTAAATAGTAAATGAATAATAAATATGAGTAAATACTATAGTTAGTAATCAACAAAAACAAAAACAAAAACAACAATAATAATATTAAGAAAAGTGGTTCCGGTTAGATTTTCAATTGAAGGATGTCAATCTAATGATTGAATCAATATATAATTGGTTCTAATTAGATCCGAACCAATTGATCCAATAACCTAATTCGCATCAGACCAATATAATCGGATTGGTTTGGATTCATCGACTTCATCAAGTTGATTCGATTCACTTATACAGGATGCTGTTAATTACCAGTCATAACATTTTAATTACTAAAATGTTTTCTGATTTTCTTTTTCTTGTCAAATTAGATTAAAGATGTAATTTACATGTACTTATTTAGATTATTATACAATCAAATTCTCTTATTTACATGATTTTTAAAATAATTGAGTGAGAGTTTGACCCATTTTAAAGGCTTGATATTTCAAGCCTTTGGTTGATAGAAATTGGAAAAGTCCAACTTGTAGCCAAGTTGTATTTGTGTACGCACGTAAAAAGCATGCTGAAGTGATTTGACAAATAGGTATGCAAATCTAAGCTTGTTGGCATGCTATCTTTGACAAATTGGTAGCACATTTTATGAGCATCATGCTCAAGCAATCTACATAAGCCTATTGGCACAACTCATTTATAGTAGGAACTAAGATAGAGTGCAAGGTCAGAGCACTGAGAAGAACCAATTACCAATTAATTTATGAAATCTTTTTTTTTTTTTTTTGTAAAGTATTGAGTGTATACAGTGACAAGAAAAATATTGTGCTGTATTTTAAATGTATTTGAGATTTGGTTTTGAGTGGAATCTTATCACTTTTGTATCCCTATTATTTGGAATTTAGGTTGAGTGGAGTATTACTACTTTTATATCTCCATCATATTTTCATAGTGAAATATTTTATTGTCATCTTTGCCTATAGATGTAGGCTATAAGCCTAACCATGTTAGTCTTTTTATGTTATTTATTTTTACACTTTTGCATATTCATTCTGCGCTACTCTATCTGTGTCTTTTGGGCTCGTTATTCCATAACAAACTAGTATCAAAACTCTACAAGAGTTTTGGGCAAATTTGTTGAAAGATGTTATCCATGAAATTTGATATTCAAGAGTTTGATGGTCATATCAACTTTAGGAGTGCGGATGATGATTATTCTTGTATATCAAGGTTTGAAAATAGCACTTTCTAGCAAAGATTAGAAACCTGACACAATGAAGGATTTTGAGTAGGAAGATATTGATCAAAAAGCTCTTACCACTATTCAGTTATGCATTACAGATGATGTATTGTAAAAGGTCCTTTCAGAGAAAACAACAGCTACATTGTGGATCAAATTAAAGCCATTATATATGACTAAGATAGTGGCTAACTGTCTCGATGTTTTGAAATGTTTGTGCATGCTTTGTATGACAAAAGAGACATTGATGAGAACTCATATAGCTGAGTTCATATCACTTGTGATGCGGCTGGAAAATATAGATGAGACATTCCCTAGTAAGCAACAAGCAATGATGTTGCTTTGTTCTTTATTTCATTCCTACATGCATTTTCGTGAAACACTCATCTATGAACATGGGTGTCTTGATATTGATGAGATCAAGTCCTTACTTTAGTGTCGTGAAAGGATAGAGCATGATAGCAGTGATCTTAATAGTGCCACATCTGGCTTGGTAGCTAGAGGTAATTGGAAGGATGTTGGTTTAAGTAGAGCAGAAGAAAAGACATATGTAAATATTGTAAGAAATAAAGGCATTGGAAGCAGATTGTCCAAAGAAAAGAAAAAGAAAGATTCAACTAATGCAACAACTGTTGCTAAAGGTGATGGAAGTGTTCTCTCAGTATTAGCCAATTCAGTTGGTGATGTTTTGATTCTTGATTCTGGTTGCACTTACCATATTAGTTCAAACTGGGATTGGTTCACTTCTTACCGGTTAGTTAATGATGATATTATTCTTGTCACGACCCGATTTATGCACGTGACCGGCACATGAGAAGCCTCATTCTCACGTAAGTCTCGTAACCTGAACTTGCTCTATATGCACCATTAGATATGAAATCATTTAAAATATATTTTGATTTTCTACATACAAAACACCTGTTTGCTGAATCATACTCGTCTAAACTGTAACTATATAATTCAAATTCTATTGTCTGTATATCATAATACAAAACCCATATGTATATCGCTGCTCTGATTTGAAATGTTCACAAGTGTTAAACTATTTGATACAAACCAAAATAATATAATAATATGCAAAACATGATCATGCTCTACCGTTTAGGGTCCTGCCTGCAATGTACTGGAGCACTCTAGAAAAAAATATAAACACCTCACTCGAGTGAAGCTCACTACTGGGACTCTAGTGTTGCTGAGATGGGGATAGCGGGGGAAGGCCCGTAGCTGCTTCTGTATCTGTAAATAGAGGAAGGAAGAGAGGGGTGAGTTTTTGTGGAAAAACTCAGTGAGTAAGTCCCTACCTGAAACCCCTTTCTATGGGACACCAAGGAACAATGCAGGAAATCATAATAACATTAATAATATTCAAAGATTTACATAATCAAATGGAGCACACGTATATATATATATATATCAAATAATCATTTTATAACCTCAAAAGAGAACACGTTCTTCCAATTACTTTTATGTGCAAAATCATATAAACTTATACTAGCATCTATCAATCATTGTATAATCATGTCTCTGCTCTAATCTGTGATGTTCCACCAGTGCCAGACAAAGGCCTCACTAGGGAGCTCAAGGGGGGTGTTCAGTGAGCGCAGGACGTACCTGCCCCATCACACTGAACAATCGTATCTCTGCTCTGATTTTCAGGGTGGGACAGACTCTAAGCACCTCTGCTTGTATCTCTGTTATGATCTTGCAGGGTGGGACAGACTCCGAGCACCTCTGCTTTATGAGCTGTGAATCCATCTGATTTTAACAGTCTGACCTTAGCATACCGATGGCTATAGAACCATGCCCATACACTCACTCTGTGTGGACATTGTGATCCTAAGCCTCCACAAGGTATGTAGCCGCTAGCTGTTATGAACATCATAAAGATTCATGCTCTAAAATCCTTGTGTTTAACATCTCCAAAACATAATCCAACCATCAAGCTTCTCTTACTAAAATTCAATATCATATTTCCAAAATAACAAGGTTTGTAATCACAACTCTATTCTTTTCTCTAAATAACATCTTTAAGTATATAACTATACTATATCCATAATCCATATCTAGAGCTCAATTTAATATTCATATAAAAGTTTTCCATATTCAAAATTATCATCAAATACATTTAAAATCAATTCAACAAATATGGTCCCATGAGTTTTCTCAAAGATATATTTCATGCACTAAAATCAACAGTTCTAAAACATACAAACCATCAGTGACATCAAACCTTTATACAGAAATCTCTAAAATCAAGCGATAATTCATATTTTTATGAAAATAATGCTAATGCAGAACTTAGAGGTCATAGATGAAAACCCACTCACCTGAAGGGATGAACAATGAAGGAATAATGCCAACAGGACCCTAGGAAGTAGGAATAGCACATCTGATATAGAAGTCATAGAACTTTAAATCAACCTCTAAAACCTCGGAATACCTAGTAATTCATCTTTAACAAGACAAAAACTTCTCCCCTTTGAGAAGCATGAAGAACCCCCCACTAACAAGGAAGAAATAGGAGAAAGAGAGAGAAATCAAGAGAATAACATACCTGAAAGCATTAGGAATCAAGGATTGGAGTTAGATTTCAAGAGGAAGTGAAAGAAATGGAGTTTAGAGGGTGAGAACCATGGTTTTGGGGTGAGAAAACTGAGAGTTTTGAGCTTGGGATGAGTTTTTGAGTGAATGAAGCTTCTGAACCCCGAAATGGGGCTTTTTAATACTCTGATGACCGCTTGGGCGGTGTCAATGACCGCCTAGGTGGTCCTTAATGACACTGCAGCACCGACTTACTCTCTGATGACCACCTGAGCGGTCTCCAGAAGGTGTTTTAGTGTCTCCGGGGGCTCTATTAACCTCCTAGGCGGTCACGTGACCGCTGGGGCGGTCTCCAGGAAGATGTTCTGGTGTCTCCAGGGCTCTGGTATTGGTATGTATTGGGCTGGGTTGTCTCAACAACCACTTATTTAAATAAGTTAATGTCCTCATTTATTTTACTCTCCATTAACTTTAAAATATAAATGTAAATAAGAGAATACCCCCCATTTGGATTCAAATAAAATATTAGAAAAATCAAAATCCCAACAAGTCAAAATCTAAATTTTGGGTTTTAGTTCAAATCCAGGAATTCTTTGAGTTTCGTAAACTTGGGGGCTAAGAATGGAGGGTTTAATGGTTTCATAAAATCCGTTAAAAATCACTCTTTAATTTATTTTTCTATAAGGAACAAATACCGGGACTTTTGATCCCAAGAATATGACTCTATCATGGGGCCCTCCAAGGAGGTGTAGGGTCCAGACTTAGAGAAATTCAGGACCTGGAATGACAGATAAGGGTAGCTAGTACCCGTCTTAGCTCAACAATATTTTCTATCCTTTTTATTTAAAAGTAGGGCATTACAATTCTTATGGGAAACAATACATCATGTAAGGTTGTTTGCATTAGTACAGTTCAAATTAAGTCACATAATGGAATCGTAAGAACTTTGCCTAATGTTTGACATATTCTTGACTTAAAGAGAAATCTTGTGTCTTTTAGTACTCCTGATTCTTAACAGTATAAGTGTTCTGCTGAAGGTGGAGTTCTGAAAATCTTCAAAGGTGCTCTTGTATGATAAGAGATAGATTGGTTAATAGTCTTTATCTACTTCAAGCTAGAACAATTATTGGTGGTACATCAAGATCTTCTTCATTTGAATTAGATGCTACTCACTTGCTTCGTATGCATTAGGTAGGGATGCCTATGGTGAGCAAATATGACTTGCTTAATGATAAAAAATTTGTTATACCTGACTTTTGTAGGCATCGTGTTTATGGGAAGTAAACTAGTGTCATGTTTAGTACTACTATTCATAGGACTAAAGGTGCTGATTTTGATTTGTGGAATTTGATGCCTGTTCCATCATCAGGTAGTTTTGGTATTTGAATATGTCTTAATTTTGAACATATTAGAGAAGGCGACTTGTGTTTGAATGAAAAATGAAGCCAATGTGGAGATGCGTTGAAATAGTGGCTTGACTTTTCATGCCTTTGGTTGATGGCAATGGGAAAAGTCCAACATGTAGCCAAGCTATATTTGTGTAGGCACATAAAAAGCATGCTGAAGTGATTTCACAAATTGGCATGCAAATCTAAGCTTGTTGACATGATCTCTTTAATAAATTGGTAGCACATTTAATGAGCATCATGCTCAAGGGTTCTATATAAACCTATTGGTGCAATTCATTTGTAGTAGGAACCAAGATAGAGTGCAAAGCTTAGGCCATCGAGAAGAGTCAATTACCAATTGATTTGTGAAATCTTTTTTATAATATTCTTTGGGTGTTGAGTATATACACATGTGAGGAAAATATTTAGGTATTTTTGGTCTATTTAGAATTTGATTTTGAGTAGAATCTTATCACTTTTATATCCCTATTATTTGGGATTTGGGTTAAGTGGAGTGTCATCACTTTTACATTTCCATCATATTCTCTTTGTAAAATATTTTATTACTGTCTTTTATCTAAGGACATAGGCTATAAGTCAAATCACGTTAATCCTTTTATTTCATTTGTTCTTACATCTGCACTACTATGTCTATGCTTTTTGGCCCTGACATTCCACAACTATTTGTTAAAAAAATTTTACATTCTTAATACATAAACTTACGTATTAAGGGTTTAGATTTTTAGTTCATAGATTAAAGAATAATGTTTCTTGCACACCTTCACAGTGCATACCATACACCATGAAGAAAAAGACAAAAATAATGTTTTCTCTCTCTTTCACTTTCCCGCTCAGCTTTTAATTTTTTTTCTCATCTGTTTTGGTTTGCAAGTTTTTGTGAATGGTTTGCAAGTTTTTTATACTATGTTTCCAAGTTTTAAGAACAGGTTCGCAAATTTTTTACATTATGTTTACAAGTTTTTAAGACGGGTTTACAAGTTTTAAGGGTGGGTTTACAAGTTTTTTGCACTATATTTACAAGTTTTTAAGACGGATTTACAAGTTTTAAGGGCGGGTTTACAAGTTTAGTGCAAAAAACTTGTAAATATAGTGCAAAAAACTTGTAAATTGTTCTTAAAACATGGAAACGTAATATAAAAAACTTGTAAACCATTCACGAAAACTTACAAATCAAAACAAATGAGAAAAAAATTAAAAGCTGAGCGGAAAAGTGAAAGAGAGAGAAAATACTATTTTATCCTTTTCTGACCTGACATATACAATATAAATACGGTATAGCACGTGAAGGTGTGCAAATAACAGCACCCTAGATTAAACACTTTTGTGCACATACAAACAAATAGTGGCAAGTTAACAGCTGACCGATAAGAAATAAAGGTTGACACGTTAACAATGAATTCCTACATTGAGGATTGATGTGATGGAAAATGTGTTTACTTTAATGTTTAAAGAAATGTATGTATACCACCATTATATATTAATTAGCCACTTCCGTGGGTTTCTTGCTTAAGAGTTAAAGATACAAAATAAAATATAAAAGAAATCTAAGTCACTGTCACAGGCTATAACCGGCAGGTCAGCTCCATGTGTTGAAGAAAGACCGAGTCAGAAATGAGAAAAAAATCATAGCTGTCTGTGTATTTTTCATTTTTAAAACTTGGCGTGTCACAATTTTACTGAACAGAACTCTTGAAGAAGTGAAAAGGTTTGAACCAAAATATCAAAGAACTTGGAACCAAATTTTCATAATATAATGTCCACCCTCCACACAGCATTATTTATGCCATAGAGTGATTACACTGTTAGCTAATTCAAAGCTAATAATTAACTTGGCTACCACATTTCTTATTTCATAGTTTAAAGTGCCCTGCTCGACGACAATGTCTTGTAATTCTCACTAAAGGAAATTTTGTTTGTACCCCTCTCACTTTCCTTCTCCGGTCCCATCACCATGCACAATGCATAATTAATCATTCAACCTCCATATTTTTTGGTTTACTAGATATCCATCGTCAAATATAGTGACTAATCCTTTCATATACTTGAGCCCATTTAGGAATGAGACATTGACTACTGGTTTTTAAACCGCTCCATTCAAGCTCCATCTAAACAAATTACTATAGCAATGCAGCTATGGTATTAATATATTGGAAAATTAGTTTGATATAATGGACAAGTAAGTTCATTCAGCATGTTCAACTTCAGGAAAAAGGGGCTTAAATAAAATTTCTGTATACGTTTCATTCAATATATCGATCGTTATATTAATGTTACTCGTATGAACTTTAATTCCTCGAGTTATTATTAATCAAGATGCTGGTTCATTCATATTTGTAAGAAATACTTAGTTTAAATAATTTTTATTATTAAGCTATTGATTCCTAGAGAATTCGAATTTGAAATGAATAAAAATATATGAACGGCTATCCCTAAGAAGAAACCTATTAAAGATCAAAACTCCAATAAATAAACACTATATATATATATATATAAAACAAAACAATATCCCACTTCTACTGGATCTCTGAAACCTCAGCTGATGTTAAAGCATTGGCATGTACAGCTGGCAGCGCTTAATTGGACAGTGTTTGCCACGTGCTAGCCAAGTTATGTTGCATCCACCACAAACATTTGTTTTTTGGAAAGAGAAATAAAATAATGATGATAATAATTTTGCAACACTTGAACCTTTAGCAAGCATTGTCGATTAGCACCTAGATGAATTCAAAAAGAGGCTTTCTTTTGGACATTTTCGATACAGCCAGCTTAAATATAAATTTATACAATAAACAAGGACTATATTGGCGTCCACTCATTATTGCTTTCAACTCTCTCTACCTCACAAACAAACCATCTTCAGTTCTTGTTCTTCATCCATACCAAAGATATTTGTGGAATTGTGGTATTAGTTCATATCAGTGAAAAAAAAAAATAGCAGTTAATAATCCCTTCTCACTGCCTGCCTCAGCAGTTTACATGCCTTTCTAATTGAAACACTGAATCATAACCTCTCTAACGCAACAATAAGGATTTTGCCCTGTAACTTAGAGATCACAGGTTCAAATCCTGAAAATAATCTATTCGCAAAATATGCAGTAAAACTTCATACTCTTCTCAGATCCTACCAGATGGGAGCCTACCCTTTTAATATGATAATATATTTATCCCCCTCACCTATGTTTAGCCAGCAACCTTTTCATCTTTGTCTATGCCAAATTCATGGTTTTAAGTAATTATGGGACCATCCCTTGTAATAATTTAAATAAAAATGGAAAAATCGGACTAGGCAAAAGAACATTGAGAATGGGTAGGGAGAGAGGGATTCCACCAAGGTTTGCAAACATTTTAGTTGGAGCAAGACGAAGTATATTTTTCTAAGTAACATTTGAAAGGACTCCAGTGTCCAGAGGTTATACATGACCACAATCAAAGCAAGTTGGACGGTTCAGATTGATTGGCCTATGGCAAATAGGATTAAGAGGTCAACTTGCCAGACCATGGAAGACAAGGTCCAAAATGTGCAAACTGACCTTTTCAGTACAGGATCATACCACTGCCGTATTCAGCCACCTAAATCCAAATACATAAAATTTATATACCAGTAGACATAGGTAGCTGTAATTTTCTGTATTTGGTTTTTCAGTTATGCCGATTGGCAGAAAACATGGCAAAATCCAATAGCTGGAGAAATGTCAAACTGCTATATATATTATAAATCAGAATTGTCTATGAGTGCATAGAAGGAGGAAAGAAAAGAAATAAGAAAATATGCAGAACCTTGGCCAAAATGAGGCCTCACAATCATTCTCTCAATGTTGCTGCCCAACACCATTTTTCAAACCAGCATCATCTCACAAATCAACAAGCAAACCAAGAAACAGTTCAGCAGAGAGTCGCCACAACTTTGCAGCAACAGCATCCTCCATCTTCTTAAATACTCACTTCACCAACCATGAGTCTCTTCCATCTCTTCAGGAATCACTCACTGAATTCAACAAAGTGTACCCTCAGTATTCTGAGACTGAACAAGTTGACCATGTTAGAGCACAAGAATATTACCATCTCTCAGTCTCGAACCACACATGCCTTGATTATCTTGGTATTGGTCTCTTCTCCTACTCTCAACTTCAACAACACCATGACACATCAAAAACACAACATGCCTCCACTTCAACCCCTCAAGCATCCCAATATTCTGAAATTCCCTTCTTCAGTATATCCTGCAAGACTGGGAATCTCAAGACTCTATTGCTTCATGGTGGACAAGAGTCAGAATTTGAGTCTGCAATGAGGAAAAGGATCATGGGGTTCCTCAACATATCAGAAAGTGATTACTTCATGGTTTTCACAGCAAACAGAACCTCGGCTTTCAAACTTGTGGCAGATTCCTACCAATTCCAATCAAGCGGGAAGCTTCTGACAGTGTATGACTATGAGGGTGAGGCTGTGGAAACAATGATTAGTTCCTCAGAAAAGAGAGGAGCAAGGGCTATGTCGGCAGAATTCTCATGGCCAAGGTTCAGGATTCAGACATCAAAATTGAGGAAGATGATTGTGAGCAAGAGAAAGAAGAAGAAAAGGAGGGGGCTTTTTGTGTTCCCACTTCACTCAAGGGTAACAGGAGCAAGGTACCCTTATCTTTGGATGAGCATAGCACAGGAAAATGGGTGGCATGTGTTGGTTGATGCATGTGCACTGGGGCCTAAAGACATGGACTGTTTTGGACTCTCTCTCTTTCTCCCAGACTTTCTGATTTGTTCTTTCTACAAGGTCTATGGGGAAAACCCTTCTGGGTTTGGATGCCTTTTTGTCAAGAAATCTGTTATTTCAAGTTTGGAAGCAACATCTTCTGCAGGAATTGTGAACCTTGTGCCACAAAACCGGCTACACAAGATTCAGCTATCTGAGGATTCTTCTGGTACTGACATAGAACTTGAACAAAGATCAATATGTAGCTTTCAAGAAGAAGAATTATCATCTTTGAGATCCTTCTCTGGCCCCTTACAAACTACAGAATCTGGGAAAGTTGAAGAAGGAGAACCATCAAAGGCTCCTCAAAGTTCTGAAATTGAGGAGGCACAAAACCCAGTTCAAACCCTCAAGAAAAAGAGTGTCCAAGGAAGTGAAAATGCGAGCTGTGACATTGAATGCAGGTGCTTGGATCAGGTGGACTCTGTAGGATTGATACTGATCACTAACCGGGCTAGATACCTGATAAATTGGTTGGTGAACTCAATGTTGAAGCTTAAGCATCCTAACACAGAAGGGGTTCCCCTGGTGAAGATTTATGGTCCAAGAGTGAAGTTTGATAGAGGACCGGCTTTGGCATTCAATGTATTTGATTGGAAAGGTGAGAAGGTTGAGCCTGTTCTTGTCCAGAAACTTGCTGATAGGAGCAACATTTCTATCAGCTTTGCATTCCTGCATCATATATGGTTTGCAGATAAGTATGCAGAAGATAAAGGAATAGTCCTTGAGACCAAAGTGGTTGAAGGCCAAGGAGTGAAAGCCAACAAGAAGAAAGATAGAGATGAAGTTGGAATCACTGTGGTCACTGCTGCATTAGGCTTCCTGGCTAATTTTGAAGATGTCTATAAGCTTTGGGCTTTTGTTGCAAGGTTCCTTGATGCAGACTTTGTGGAGAAGGAGAGGTGGAGATATACTGCGCTCAATCAAAATATAATTGAAGTTTGATTCAACTTTATTTCATTTATTCTTCTGGATTTTGTGGATCTTGTAAGTGTACAAGAGTTTGAATTCGGCTGAAGATTTCATGTAGATGGAAAATTGATTCTCCAAGGAAAGGAGGATTACCCCTATTCATTCATTTGTCTGATGATTCCAGAACCTATGTTGATAATAATTGTCTCTGTGAAATACACTTTCTGTCCATTTACTTGTTTCCTATACTTGTATTTATAGTATTTATATAAGCAGATAGTACTAGTCATGTGCCTTAATAAGCTTTAAATGAATAAAGTTAGTCATTAGAGCACCTCAAAAAAACGAAATTCCTTGGTGAATAGCACACTACTCTCTTTTAAGAGTGACGCAAACCTACTCAGCAGAACTCAATTTAAGATGTTCAGTTTGACTAAACATCTTATGTCCAGTCTACAACCACTCAATTTTCAAATTGAACATCTTATATTTCTTAATTGTTTTAATTTAAACCACTTATATTATAGAGTTCAATGTCTATTAAACTCACCCATACACCCTTACACACTAACTAGTTAACTGGGATTATTAAACATATAATATATTGGATTCCTTATGGTAGGTATTAAAAAGGTCTTCTCAAAACTTTACATCTCAAAGGGTTTAACCATAGTTACGGAGTATAAGAAATAGGTTTTGTGATAAATATTTATCCTTTTAGGAAAACTCTGCATATTAAATTCTGACATCAACTAATTTGATTTGAGCAAGTTCTTATATATAAATTTATTAAAAAAAAAGTTAAAACTAAACTAATAAAGTCTTAGCTCATTTTATTTTTCACCAACAACAAATCACAATCATAATTCTAATGAAATAATCACTCATTCCATTCAAATACCCATTAAAATTTCCACGGGGTTGGGTAGAGGCAGAAAATCTACCGCACAACATCACAGCCAAAGTCGGTGTCATAGCCTCAGAAGGGTTCAAGTCAGCATCTTTTTTGATTCTATAAGCGACCACTCTTTATTCTCATTCCATTCCCATTACTCAGTAATTCCACCACCTACTCCTACTTCTTCTACTAATACTACTATCGGTACTCATCATCTAACTTTCTCGGCAACCAAACAAGTCACAAGAAGAAAAAAAAAAGTGAGGGAAAATTTCACCAGCCTTTTG
This sequence comes from Dalbergia cultrata, assembly GCA_031216105.1. Taxonomy (NCBI): domain Eukaryota; kingdom Viridiplantae; phylum Streptophyta; class Magnoliopsida; order Fabales; family Fabaceae; genus Dalbergia; species Dalbergia cultrata. The sequence goes on from CM062344.1 coordinate 67,162,428, forward strand.
TTTTTTTCCATGACTTCTTCCCACCCCAAGAATGTGGGAATCCTTGCCATGGACATATACTTCCCTCCCACATGCGTGCAGCAGGTGTGTCAGTGTGTGTGTTCTGAAGTTCTGATTGTTCTTTCACTTTTTCTTGCTAATTTGAGAAAAAGTTGAGATTTTTTTTTTATTTTTTAAATGGTTTTTGGTGTTTTGATTTGTGGGGCTGTGTGATTTTTTTTTTCCCTCTGCAGGAAGCTTTGGAGGCTCACGATGGGGTGAGCAAAGGGAAATACACTATCGGGCTGGGGCAAGATTGCTTGGCATTCTGCACTGAGGTTGAAGATGTTATCTCAATGAGGTCACTTACAATTTTGCATAAAACCATATCATCCTAATTATTGTTATTATTTTTTATTTTCATTAATATTTTGATTAGAGCGCTAATGGGTTGTGATTTGTGAATTGATCATATAGTAAAAAAAAAAAAAAGGGGTTACTTTTTTCAGTTTTTGTGGTACTAGTTGCTAGGAACTTCTTCTGGTAATACTAATAGTGATATATTTCTTTTTGGGGCTGTTAGTTAATTAATTCAGCTATTGTAGTTGATCAATGTTGCTTGTGTAGTTGTTTGTATTGTGGACTTGTATGATGCAGCTGCAATGGAAGTCCTCGACTTACTCTGATTTTTTTTTTTTGGGTGGATTTTAGCTTGACGGTTATTTCCTCACTTCTTCAAAAGTATAAAATTGATCCTAAGCAAATTGGACGCATGGAAGTTGGTAGTGAAACTGTCATTGACAAAAGCAAATCCATTAAGACCTTCCTGATGCAAGTTTTTGAGGTATCTCGTTCTCTGTTTTGGTTTTGAGTGTTGACCATGTGAAACAGACAGCATACCAATGGGATTGAAGATCCTCACTCTATACCAATAATAGATTCTAGAGCTTTATGCTTGCTTAACGGTTGGAATAATAATAATAATTTATGTATAGTTCTAGTAGATTCTAGATGTTTTCTGATGTAGCATTTTTTAATGGCTGTCCCAATTTCTTTTTTTCTGTTGTTGTTTTTGGAAATATAGATTAGTCCAAATTCAGAAAGGAACAAAAGGAAAGAAATTTCTTTATGTTCTTTTGTGATTCCTGCATCTTATATTAACTTGTGTAACAATCAGGAGAGTGGTAATACTGACATTGAAGGTGTTGATTCAACAAATGCATGCTATGGTGGAACAGCAGCTTTGTTCAATTGCGTGAATTGGGTGGAGAGTAGTTCATGGGATGGACGCTATGGACTTGTCATATGTGCAGACAGTGCGGTATGAGCTTGAAAATATTTTGAGCAAATTTAAGTTCTTCTCAGTACTGTTTTAAAGATATCAACAGTTATTTTAACAGATATCCTATAATGCTAACTTGAAGTAATATGTGGCAGTGGGATCACGTGTTGTCTTGTAGTAAATCTCCTATCTCTAGATGCATGTGCATGAACTTAAAATTATATAAATCCCTAGTTAATACAAATTAGATATTATATCTGCAATCTTAGCATTTCCTAGCTTCATGATTTTAGGTTGTGTTTCTAATGAAATTTCTGTGGCACAGCCTCATAAAATAGCTATAACAGTAGAAGTTCAATATATTTCCATCACCTGAAAATATTTGAGGGAGTTTGGTTAGCTGAGTACAAGAAAGTTGTTTTTATCCAAATGAAGCTTCTTGTTGGCTAGACTATATAATTTTCTCTTGAATCATGGGTGAAAGACATTCATTTATTAATAAAACAACAAAGTACAAACTGCAGAAGCTATACTGAACTATATAATTGAGTTTCACCATCTATACCCATTGATGGTACAAACTTAACTTTCTAGGACATTGATTTTAGAAGAAAGCAGCATGTAATAAAAGTCTTATTTGAAATGTCTACAATTCTACTGTCTCATCGTTTGTTCTAATTATACTACTATTCTACTTTTGTTCCTTTCTTCTCAAATGATGAATCCAATTGCAGATATATGTACACTATCAAGCAATTTTCCCAGTTATGACTTTATGTTCAGGTGTATGCTGAAGGACCTGCATGTCCTACTGGAGGAGCAGCTGCAATTGCCATGCTTGTAGGGCCAGATGCTCCTATTGCTTTTGAAAGCAAATTCAGAGGCAGCCACATGTCTCATGCCTACGATTTTTACAAGCCAGATCTTGCAAGTGAATACCCAGTAATGCTTTGTCACCTCCACTGTATTAATTGTACTCGCTTCATAAGTGTGTGATCAAATGTTGTCTTAGTTTATGACTGACTTGCTTCTGTTCTTACATTATGAACAACTCCACTTATTATCTGTGGACAGTAGTGAAGATATTTCCAATTTTCAGCACTATCTTTTTTTCTTTTTTCTGTGTTCTATTTTTCATATGAAATGTCTATGAACAAAAAGAAGGATCACGATCAAGAAAGCATCTACTAGGAAAAACATTTGTTGTCTTTGTGAACCAAAGCAGTAGAGTCTTTAGCTAGTCCCATTTTATTTATGACTTAGCATGATTCCTCCTCCCAGCCCCCGCGATACCACCACCACATAGATAAACACTCAAGCATGCTGTTTGCCTCAGGCAATAAAAACTCATGTGCCTGAACTTGACTACCATAGGTGTTTTGTCCAAGGTCCAAGTAATTTGTTTCAGTGACAGTGTGTGCACATAATTTCATTGTGAGTATTTAAATATGCTTAGATCTTAGTCTCTGATTTATGCCAATCACTTGTTATTCTTAAGTGCTTGTTAAGTATGTTTCTGCACTTCATTTGATCTGCTATAGGTTGTTGATGGAAAGCTCTCACAGACCTGTTATCTGATGGCACTTGACTCATGCTATAAGGTTTTTTGTGGGAAGTAAGCCTAGACAGAACTAGAAAGCATTTTCAATGTTCTCCTTTTGGTTTCCAAATCTCATTACATGTTCTTCCATGTTCAGATTTGAAAAATTGGAAGGGAGGCCTTTCTCAATATCTGATGCCGATTATTTTGTGTTTCATTCTCCATATAACAAGGTAATGCAAGGCTTTATGGTTGCTGGGTTTATTTCTCCATATTTGGTATGAAAACAAAGCAGCACAGAGAAATATGTTATAATGTTTCCTACAGTGTGAAACAATCATCAGCCAATTTAAAATTTTGTTGATCATGACATGGATAAATGATGACTACCTATAATGTGCCTCTACATAACTTCCTTCTTTATGTATTGTAGCTTGTGCAGAAAAGTTTTGGTCGGCTTTACTACAATGACTTCCAGAGAAATCCCAGGTTTTTATATCATCTGGTTTAGCTATGTGCCTATGTCCTATAATGGATGCAATGTCAATTGGAGGTGCCAAGCTATAGAATGCTATCAACCCTTCTGACTGGATAATTACTATTGTGCCTTTTGGATATTTTGCTATAGTAACAAGCCAATAGATGCTATTCACCTGAGATTTCAATTGAATATAATAGTTTTTCTTTTCCACCATTAGATTCATGAGTGCTTATTAGAAAAGCTATACAAGGCTAACTCCTCGTTTCTTGAAAATGCAATGTTGTATTACATCATACGGTGCAAGGTATTTTCTATTAAGCACTAGTAGCTCCCACAAAATTTAAAGTAAATGAATCATAAAAAGGTGACTGCACACTAATGTTTTTAAATTGTGATTTGTAATTCTTTTGTTCTCTGCATTATTTCTTCTATCCAGTTTTGTTGATGAAGCTTCCAGAACAGCCCTAGCACCTTTTGCATCCTTATCTGGTGATGAGAGCTATAACAGCCGTGATCTTGAAAAGGTAGCCAAGTTCATTGTACTTAAGTCGTGTTGATTGACTAAAATGATTGCATAGATGGAACTCAGGTTGTTTGTGGTCATTGTGATTCTATAGGCAAACCAGCAAGCTGCAAAACGCATATATGACATGAAGGTGCAGCCCAGCACACTCATCCCAAAGCAAGTTGGTAACATGTACACTGCATCTCTTTATGCGGCATTTGCTTCGGTCCTTCACAATGAGCACAGCTCACTGGTGAGTTTTTTCACACTACATCGTTCATGTGGCGAATGGCTGATCCTAATGTCTCATCAAGATTGTCCTTCCATATGCAGGTCGGTAAACGCATAGTTATGTTCTCATATGGAAGTGGCTTAACAGCTACCATTTTCTCATTCCACATTCAAGAAGGCCTACATCCCTTTAGTTTGCCGAACATTGTAACATTGATGGATGTTTCTGGCAAGTTGAAGCAGAGAGTTGAGGTATGCTATCTTCAAGCACTTGTATGCATATTGGCAAGCTATGTAGTCCCCCCATTTTTTGTAACTGCCTTTTTAAGATCTTGATTCATAAATTGAGAAATCATTAAAAATTCAGAAAAACACATACAAAGATGTCTATGTTTACAAAATTGTCCTTTTTTTGGAAATTGTGCAATAATTATTACATGAGAAGCTTGTGCGTGGAGAGAGAATATGTGCAAGGATAAAAGTGGAAAAAGATAATTAATATTACCTTAAAACTTTCAAATGACAGATGATATTGAATAATTTTTTTTTTCCTTAAAAAGACAGTTATAAAAAAGGGGGGGAGTATATACATCAATTATTTCAGGTGACTACGACCTCTTTGTTGTCACTTTAAACAAAATCAACTTATGCTTGCAGTTTCCTCCTGAAAAGTTTGATGAAACTATGAAGCTCATGGAGCAGCGTTATGGGGCAAGGGACTTTGTGACAAGCAATGACTGTAGCTACCTACTTCCAGGCACCTTTTATCTTACCAAAGTTGATTCTTTGTACCGGAGATTTTACTCCAGGAAGGGCACCACCAGCACATGATAATTCTTTAGTTGATAATCACTCATACCTCCAAATTTATAGTCCATCCATTATAAAATAAGCATCTCTTTTACATTTTAGGTTTATTGATAAATTAATGTATCTTAGAAAATGAAAGAGACATTAATTGTGAAATGGAGGGAGTAGTTTTTTTTTCTCCCTTAATTCAACTTTTGTATTTGATCCCTTAAGCTTATTTATTTAATTTGTTTATAGAATTTTTCATTTTTTTAATTGTGGTTATTTTGTGTCCAAAATCAGTTTGTGTATGACTTGTCAATTATTTTTAATGCACTAATAATGCAAATAGATTAGTATATTTTTCCTCTACCCAAAAAAAACAAAAAGAAGATTGGTATATTTTTCAATGAATGCAAAAAAGTAGTGACGACCATGATAAAATATTTCTTTTCACAGTGGGAGATCCTCTTTATAATCGAGATCTTAAAGTTTTTATCTTTATGTTATTCCTATTTTATTTGTAGCCTTGGTTTTTGGTCAAGCACGTTCGTTTGAAATTACATTGGATGTTTTGGGAAAAAAGTCGTTGAACTTGAGTTGGGCTTTGCCTGATCCAATTTCTGGTGTGTCAAATTGGGTTTGGATTGACGCTCCACACCCAGCTTTATGTTTGGATTGGATCAAGAAGCCGACCATCCTTATTTTTTGCGTGCCAAGTGTTGCTGACTTAGTAGTTTAATTTCTGTATTTAATTACAAATCATGATTCGATAATTGTGTTGAACAATGAATGATTGAACAATCCCTTTCTTAGTTTCGTTTTCCTTTCTAATTACCCTTGCGTTATATAAGAAGAACCTTCCAAGTTCCTATGAATAAACTAACCTGACAGGTATAGGCCAACAGAACAATCTAATAGCATATATAGTACACGTTTTTTTTTATTTTGTTTGGAAAGTGCTAAAGGGAAGGAAAGATGGAAGGGTGTCAAAGGCATCTGAGACCACCAACTTGCCTGCACCAACCTTGAATATTCACCAACTCATTCAAAGCTTTGCAAAGAGAGGCTTAGGAGTCAAAGACTTGGTGACTCTATCCGGTGGCCACACCCTTGGCTTCTCACATTGTTCATCCTTTGCAGTTCGCATTCACAACTTTAGCTCATTTCATGACATTGATCCAAGCATGAACACTGAGTTTGGACTAGGCCTTAGAAACAAGTGCCCAAAACAAAACACAAACCTCAATGCTGGAACATTCCTTGACTCAACGGCATCAGTGTTTGATAATAACTATTACACACAAATATTGGGAGGGAAAGGTTTGTTTTCTTCGGATCAATCACTCGTTGGTGATTACAGGACTAGATGGATCGTTGAAGCGTTTGCCAAGGACCAAAGCTTGTTCTTCAAAGAGTTTGCGGCTTCAATGTTGAAACTTGGGAATGTAGGGGTGTCGGAAGATGGAGAAGTGAGACTTAACTGCAGGATTGTGAATTGAGAAATTGAAGAGCAACAGAGTGAAAATCGATGACTAGTTACAACAAAAATTGTCAAAATAATGAGTTATTACTACTCAAGTTTGTATTAAAATCTATAAACATGTGTATGTCTCATCTTTTAAATGGCAGAGAAAAACATGTTTATTTTCAGTACAATAAAAAAAGTGAAATAATTTGTAATTTCTGAGTATTTTATACAATGTTCATTTGGCAAATGTGGATCTATCTTCTCTCTGTGTGTGTGTGTGTCTATATATATATATATAGGTCAGAATCTTTATGTATTTATCTAACAGATATTACATGATGAGCACTTGGAAGAATGAATCCGCGAGGCTCCTCAACCAACAATTTTACATGACGGACAACCCTATAATATATCACATCATTCAATTTTCCTGCAATAGATTGAGGTGGTGGGGTTTTCTGGGCACATCAATTATATTATAGACTTCTCTCGAAAAGTAATTGATAAATTAAAAACCATAAAACCATAAACAACAAGGGAATTCTCACTTGATAAATAACAAGCAAAAAAGTTGAGACTTCTGAAGTTGTGAAAGAAATTTTTTCATCGATACAAATTTAACCCTTTATAATTTATATGCATCCACAATTGAGTTAAAAGAAAAGTGTCTAAACAAATTATTATATTTGAAAAAATTGGTGAGGTCCAATTTATTCTGAATATTAATAAATAATTTCACTTAGCTAAGTAATTTCCAAAGTACTAAAAAAAAAAATAAGTTCGCTTCTTTTATTCAATTAAAACTGTTGTACCTTTAAAACCCAGATATCTATGACAACTTTTGCTCATCAACGAATTTTCGTTGATTAATAATTGAAAGCTATAGCTAGTATACAATAAAAAAGAATTGATACAACAAACGTTAATAACACATAAGCTAAATTAAATATTACATGCATGATCAATGAAATTAACGACGAAGCATTTACGGCTCCATGTTGATGGATGTTACCAGCCCAATATATTACAGACTAATTTTAACCCCCGAGTCCATTGTACAATGTTCTAGCCCCACTACCAAGATCAGAGTCAGATGTAGACCAAGCAACATATTGGATGGCTCAATAGGACCATCTCACTACAAAACAAAACTACAGCGAAGCTTACACATGATGATTCCACGACTTGGAAGTCTTGATCATAGATGCCAAATAGTGAATCATCTCGTGAATCGTTTAATCAATTTTTCAAATCGTGAATTATTTACGAAATTACATACCTAAAACATTAAGAAAATGAGCAGAAAACTACAACTGAGTACTTGAACTTCACTATATCATTGAAGACATAGTGAAACTAAAGCACAAAATAAAATTTATCCACAAATCCGAAGTCCAAAATACCATAACAAGCCACCAATCTCAAGTAAACTCGTATGTAAATTGAACCAAAAAAGAATAAAAGACTCTAGTCTCTTATACTAATTACTAATTAATTTATATAAATTTATGTTCTTCAATTCTGCTGCCCTCAAACGCCCAAAATCAAGTTGTGTCTGTCTGTTTACTCCTCAATCGCACGTATCAGGCGAATCGAATTGGAGGCCATGAGTTGAACATACAATTCATTCCAATTCATATCCAATTCAGTTCAATTCTGATTCACCTTTGATTCCGTATCGTTGGCTAGCTAACTTGCATCAAATCATACAATTCTAATCGCAATCGAATCGTATGATTCTAGCAACTATGGGTCTTGGTCAAATCTACGGGTGTAGTTATGAGGAGATGATATTATTGTTAAATTCTTTACCCATAATATATATATTAATGTTATTTTGGATTATTTTTCCCTCCTAGATTTTCATTTTCTTTCTTTATAGTCTATCTATAGAAGATGTTAACTTGATGATTTGAGCCAATTTGTTTTAATCCTTTAGAAATATAAAAATATCAAAGTTTTTGTGGGCCAGTTTTGTTTTACTTTACCTCAACTATGGTGTATGGGGCACCAAATTACTGAGCACCTATAATCTCTTTCTTTGATCACTCACTAGCAAGTTCTTCCTTCCATCGTGCGTGCGGGGTTGTTGCGGTGTCGCTGTGTCGATGGTAGAGTCTCATTACTTGTCGAGATGGGAGAGAAAGCCATCGTATCGTCATTGCTGATCTATCGGTGAAAGAGGGGTTGGAGAGTAGAAAGACAGGTCGCAGATAGGGATGGCAATTTCTACCCGACCCGCGGGTTACCCGCACTACCCGCCCCACTCAGGTCGGGTTTTAAACTCGCCCCGCTTGAGTCGGGTTGACGCAGGGTGGATTTTGCCTGCGGGTTTAGGGTGAATCCGCCCCAACCCGCCCCACACCCCATATACACATATAAAAAATATTATTATTACTATATGTTGTGTGTATATAATATTTTAATTTTTATAATAATAATAATATTATTATTATTATTATATATATATATATATATATGTATGTATGTATGTATATATTTTTTTCTAAGAAGATTACCTAAGATCTAAAAAATTCAATATCCTTTCAACACCAGAACAACTTTTCCCCCCTTCCCCAAAGACTAAACACAGCCGCTTCATACTCTAACCAAAACATAGGAGCCTTCTACGATGGGGAGGGTGATCTTTTGGAGTATGATGGGGAAGGTAGGGAGGTGAAAATGTGGAAAAGTGAGGGTGTCATTAGAATTTACAAAAGATAGATACTTAATATGATGAATGAGTTGACTAATCTGGGATTAATATATTATTACAATATAGTTAACCAAAAAAGAAAATTAGAATCACGAAAATGAAAACTTGAAAATAAAAAAGCAATGGGCTGAGTCTCTGTTTAGTAACCATCGGAGATTATAAGCTTCTCACCTATGAACCCCAATACTTGTGAAAAAGCCGCTGTAACCCACCTCCACCCATTTGTCTCTCTGCAGCCCCTGTCCACCAGGCAGCTGTTGGAGTAGTCGAAGGCAAGGGCACCGCGACAGAGTTCCGTCCCCGGCCATCTGATTTTGTGTTCTTGGTGCAGGGCCTTCAGTGAGGACGGAGTGACCTGCGACACTCTCAAGCTCGCAGCCGCTGAAGAGTGGTGAAGGTCGAGCTCCATTGTCCATCGCTGAAGCTGTCGATCTCCCTCTGTCTCCCGGTCGCTGAAGAGCGAGCAGGGTCATGCTCCCTTGTCCTCCACTCAAGCTCTTGGCGTCCTTCTTTCAAGCTCGTGACGAAAGTAAGGGTCTTTCAGGTTTGAGGTTTGTCTGTGTGTGTATGTGTTTTTTTTAATTATTATTGGCGGGTAGAGTGGGTATCAGATTTGTTGGGGGTTGTATGTCTATTTTAATCTAACCTTGTTTTGGATCAAGATTTTGTTGGATTAGAAAGTTGTAACAACTATCTCTGTGGTTCTAGCATGTTGATTTACAATTTGTCACAGGGAGGGATGGTTTAACACACAACATGCTGGATGTTATTCATAAGCACTGGAAATCTGCTAAAGTGGTTAGGATCAAATGCATGGGTGTTCCAACTGTTGACATGAAAAATATTTGCGCCTTGCTTGGGGTTGTTGATTGTTTTAATTTAATCTTGTGTAAGAGTTACTGCTGAATTTACAAAGCTCATAAAAAGTTATTGATTGCTTGGAATTACTCCCTCTGCAAGTGAGGAAAATTTCCGAGAACTATCAGTCATTAATATTAATATAGAACGCCTTTATGGAGTTTTTAAAGGACTCATAGTAAAAATGTGGCCTTAAGCTTTGAGTTGAACATGACATATTAGTGTTTCTTGTTTTGTTAATATTCATATATTTCGTTTTCAAGGTGCAAAGACCCTTTTCATCATTTCAATGCTTTTTCATCGAATGAGTTTTGAGTTTGGACCTTTGCTTCTACAATTGTTGTGATTGACTGCATCCTTAATGTATGAAGTTGTTTGAATGGTGATGCTCATTAAATTCTGAAATCAGACCAGCATACCAAGCCTTGTACATCTCCAGTTCACTATGCACTGGCTGAAAATATTGCTAGTTATCATCTTTTTTGTACTATTTGTTCCTTGAGATTAGGAACATTAACCTTTCATGCCTTTTGCATGTGGAGTTCCAAATCTAGCCATGGTTGAGGGTGTGGACAATCAGAAGGTAAAGAATTCATTGTTGTTTGCTTTATTTTGTGCTTTTGAATAAGATAGTCTTCATGTTGTACTCAATTATCAACTAGCATTTAGTATTAGCAATTGATAAGGCCTATACCTTCTGAATAACTAGTTAAAATTTTCAAAGTGTGATTTCGATACATCCTTTTTTCTAACTGATGCCAGTTTTCAGTTAACGAATGTTTAAGAGCTTTTGTACCTCTGGAACTGGCAGGTGGTGAATTATCTTGGTCATACAGTCTCTATGCTTGGAAGAAATCCACTAAAGGTTTTGGTGCAAGGAAATACCAGTGGAGAAGCATGTGAGTTCAGCTTAAAATAATGAGTTACCAAATCCTTGTTTTGCATATTATAAGTTTTTGTGTTAGTGAAATTTTGTGAACTTGTCTTCACATAGCTTTCATTTTGCCATTACCCCCAGGTTATTTACCTGCATTTTAGCTTATATGCATTCATTCAGTGGCTCATTTCTTACATGTTACATACATTGACCTGTTTATGAAATTTCAAATTTTTTTGCAGCTAAATCTGGTATTGATCCTTGCAATTGTGTTGAGGTTGCAAAACATGTAAAATTGTGCTGTCCAAACCTCATGTTCTCTGGCTTAATGACAATAGGGAGGCCTGACTGCACCTCACTCAACTCCAGAGAACTTCGAGGGGATAAATTCTGTTCTTATATTCTCAGCCACGTGGAGACTTCTTAAAATGATCTGTTTCTCACTTATTTTATCTTTTCCATCTTGGAATTATATTTTATTTCTTGTCTTCATATTGTTTTATTGAAATTTGACTGCAATTTTATAATCATTTTCTTGTTTTTCTAGCACAACTTGATGGCTTTTGTGCTATGTATTCTAAATTACAATTGTCTATTTTTTTAAGGTTTTCTCTTTTGTGAAAAACCAGACCTTTTCAAATTGCAGAACTGAAGTATGCAAGGCACTTAAAATGCCTGAGGACTAAGGCGAACTGTCAATGGGCATGTCTGACAACTTTAAGTTAGCGGTATGGAACAATCAAAATTCTCTAAAAATACTCTTCAACGAACTACCTTTCTCGATAGTTGGACGGTTGTTTCAATTATGTGACATTCTTATGTTGAAAGCTATCTTATTATTCAAGAATAAGCAATTCTCTTGTGCTTATTTCAGGACAAAACATATGGAAAAATCATTTCGAGGCATGAGGGTACAATTATATTATAGAGGCAGGAATTATAATCCCAAACATAGGCCTATAATTGCCCTCATGTTGTGGAAACCCCATGAACTTGTGTACCCTAAACTGGTTAAGACCACAATTGAAGGCCTAAGTATTGAGGAAACAAATGAAATGAGGAAGAGAGGACTAGTTGTTCCTGTATTAACAAAACTTGGTATGCTCGTTTTACTTTCTAATTTCAATTGCTTGTTTAATTTTGCAAAGGTTACTGACTCTGAATTGAATTGTAGCCAAAAATGGTTATTAGGCTGGTTGGGTGCCCATGATTAGAGATGCTTTCCTCAGCTGTGAACTGGTTCGGATAGACTGCCAGGGTCTTGAAAGGAATGATTATAAGAAGATAGGCTTCAAACTTAGGGTAAAGATAATTCTATTTCGCTTTTCTAATCAAATTATTGTACTAACTAGCTTTACAATGCTTTACTTATGTGACGTGGCTATTATCATGTGTTGCATAGCTTCAGTGCAAAGTGCCTTTTTCAGCATGGGTGATTAAAAAAATCTATCAAAGAAATTATTTTAAAATTGAGTTTTTTGGGGTCTGTGAAAACCTTTCAACAATAATTGATTTTGCATTATTAACTGTAGACTTGTGCCACCCCTAAAATGAATTTCATGCGCTAGAGGGTCAAGAAAATCCTACTTCCCTCAGTCAATTTTGCAACCTATAATTTACTGAAAAACTACCTAAAAAAAAAACTAACTATAAACACAAAAGGATAAGTTTTTCAATCTAGCGGACAAATGGATAAGTCTCATTTAACTTTAATACAGCTATAATACATTGCTGGTCTTCAGCAAAAGTACACACAAAGTGGTGGTGTTTGACCCTTTGGCGCCTCAACCTTGATTGTTGGCTTTGATCCATACACTGGTCACCATCCCTGTACCAAACAGATCCTTCTGGTACATTCTCAGCTTGGAAAGGTAATGCAACTGGTAGAAACTCAAATTCTATCCGGGAGTTCCTAGAGAAAAACTTAAAGGAAACTTCTGGTCAAGAAACCATAAAATTGGTTAATTGATAGATGTTCCTGCAAACTATGTGGCACATTATTTTGCTATTTGTGCAGGTAAACACACCTTAGTCTCAATTTACAGTTGTTTTACTCATTTAGACAATTGTATGAATGTCATAAAAATTTTAGATATTTAATCCGATCTTTCTGAACTTCAGCTTGGTTTATGTACTGATATATAATGTTGACCAGTAAAAGTTTTCATGATCATTTTTGGTTAATTGTCCCTTGTTTGGTTAATGATTCTTTCTATGCATGTTGCATGATCATTATATATTTGGAGCTGGACCTTATGAATATGCTTCACTTATAACTTTTCCTTGTTGGCATATGAAATAATGATGCAATAGGAAAATGTGATTTTGGGGCAGTTAGTTCCAAGTATTTCATTTAAAAACATGTTTTTCTATGAAAACATCATCTATGTGCCTTGCCATTTTAGTATGTCATTGGCTCATGCTCGCAGGGGACACTTACCCTCGGCCTGGATGGTCCAATAAACTTGGTAAACTGCTTCAACTTTCTTGCTAAATTATTTGTGAGAAGCTTAGTTCTTTGAATCATGCATTCATTTGGACAATTGCTATTGAGTAATGATGTTAACATATTTGTTCCAATCTGCACAAATATAATACGTCATCATCTATATAGTACTATGTTCGCTTGCACTCTTAACTTTCTTGATATATTTCATATTCGTGTGTTTTCCTACTAGATGTGGTATCCATTGGCAAAGACTAGCTGAGAATGTTGCCAGAGAATTTGCGAAAGAAAACAACATTGACTTGGTTTTTATTAACCCAACAGAACCATACGGCCACTCTTGCAACCAGAGCTAATTCAAGTGTCTCATTAATTTCAGACCTAGTGAACGGTAATCTTTTTCTTCCTTTTTTTTTTTGTTACTCTGGAAGTTTTGTGCAGTACAAAATTCTATTATCCCCTTTGTATACATCTGAATTACATAAATATTCTATTATCATTCAAATTAGATGCCAATGACACCACCACATCTTTGGATTGGCATTTTTTACATGCAAGACTTGAGCACTTCAAGAATTGTTGAGAACACTGATTTCATAGTATAAGAGAAACCATGTAATTTGATGTGTATTTCAGTTTTTCCCCTGGCAACATGTGACGAACTCTTTCACTTGGTTGGTGCAGGTTGACAAATATTTCCGAATATTAGTTTTGGATGGGTCAATGCAAAAGATGTGGCAAATGCCCATGTTCAGGCATATCAGATTGCTTCAGCTAGTGGAAGTTATTGTCTGTTTGAGAGTGGCACACTTCTCTGAAGTTGTCAACACATTACGCGATGGTATATCCAACTATAACAATTCCAGAGAAGTAAGATTAGTTACTTCTACATGTCCAACAGTACATATGGATATATGAATTCAGATTTGTAATTTCTATATTTGAAGAACATGACTAGCCTGTCAAGAGCCAAAGAGAATTGAGAGAGAATGGGAAATGTGAACTTGATAAAATGAGTATAGTGATTGCAATTAAGTTATAGTGTGTTTCTTACATAATAATGCTAATTTGAGTAATTATATGACTGATCATAATCACCCAACTTGTAACTGACTCCCTAGTAACTGTGAGATCAAGCCCTTTTGTCTTTACATGTAGTATCTAGTGCATTCCCTTCTTTTAGCAATGCTCTCTATTATTTGTATCAGAACTTGTGAACTAAATAAGACTTAAGATTATCTTCTACTTTTACTAGCATAATTTTCACAATGTTTTTATGTGTGCAGATGATAAGCCTTATATGCCAACATTTCAGGTTTCCAAAGAAAAGGCAAAGAGCTTGGCATTGAATTCATCCCTTTGGATGACCCTCAAGGAAACTTTAGAAAGCTTGAAAGAAAAGAGCTTTGTTAGCTTCTAGATAGTTCATGATATTTCCTTGAGGAGCAAGTGCTAATCATCCCTACATGATTAGAGATGCTTTCCTCAGCTATGAGCTGGTTTGGATAGACGGCCAGGGTCTTGAGAGGAGTGATTATAAGAAGATAGGCTGCAAACTTAGGGTAAAGATAATTCTATTTCACTTTTCTAATCAGATTATTGTACTAACTAGCTTTACAATGCTTTACCTATGTGACGTGGCTATTATCATGTGTTGCATAGTTTCAGTGTAGAGTGCCTTTTTCAGCATGGGTGATTAAAAAAATCTATCAAAGAAATTATTTTAAAATTGAGTTTTTTGGGGTCTGTAAATACCTTTCAATGATAATTGATTTTGCATTGTTAACTGTAGACTTGTGCCACCCCTACAATGAATTTCATGCTTTAGAGGATCAAGAAAATCCTACTTCCCTCAGTCAGTTTTATAACCTATAAATTTTTGAGAATTTATTGACAAACTTCCCAAAAAAAACTAACTATAAACACAAAAGGATAAGTTTTCCAATCTAGCGGAGAAATGGATAAGTCTCATTTAAGTTTAATACAGCTATAATACATTGCTGGTCTTCAGCAAAAGTACACACAAAGTGGTGATGTTCGACCCTTTGGCATTTCAACCTTGATTGTTGGCTTTGATCCATACACTGGTTCACTATCCCTGTACCAAACAGATCCTTCTGGTACATTCTCAGCTTGGAAAGGTAATGCAACTGGTAGAAACTCAAATTCTATCTGGGAGTTAATTCCTAGAGAAAAACTACAAGGAAACTTCTGCTCAAGAAACCATAAAATTAGTTAATTGATAGATATTCCTGCAAACTATTGTGACACATTATTTTGCTATTTGTGCAAGTCAACACACGTTAGTTTCAATTTATAGTTGTTTTACTCATTTAGACAATTGTATGAATGTCATAAAATTTTAGATATTTAATCCGATCTTTCCGAACTTCAGCTTGTTTTATTTACTAATATCTAATATTGACTTGTAAAAGTTTTCATGATCATTTTTGGTTAATTGTGCCTTGTTTGGTTAATGATTCTTTCTATGTGTGTTGCATGATCATTATATATTTGGTGCTGGACCTTACAAATATGCTTCACTTATGACTTTTCCTTGTTGCCATATGAAATAAGGTTGCTGAGAGTGGAGGCAGGAACATTGAAGTTGCTGTGATGACTAACAACATTGAAGTTGTTGTGATGACTAAGGAGCATGGCCTGCATAATCTGGAGGAAGTTGAAATTGATGCCATTGTAGCTAAGATTGAAGTTGAGGAAGTAGCTGCTGAGGTTGCAAAGAAAGCCCCTTGTAAGGAGGCATGAGTTGTTTTCTGTTTATTTTGTTTTGTATTATGCAAGCATTGTTCTTACCTAGGTGTTGGGAAGTACTTAATGAAGCTGAAAAATTGATGCCATTCTGGCTGAGATTGAAACAAAGAAAAACAGCTGCTGAGGCTGCAATAGAAGTTCTTCTAAGGGGACATGGTTGTACTTATATGTTATATGATTTAATGATATTTTTTATTTTTGCGTGAATTATTCCTGCTTCTTGTTGGCTCAAGATGACTATCTATTGTTTTGGGGTCATTCTCAAATAGTATTTATTTATCAAATTAATTAACATAACATGTTTGTGGAGATTACAAATTGAGTTGAGAGGTGCACTAGGAAACACAAGTATCAAACACCAAGCTTATTCTTCGTTTTAGTTCAATTGTAAGGATTATGCAACTTGTCTTTCATGTTATTGCAAGATTATCAAGACTTTCACATTTTGTAATTTGTCTTATTATTACTATAAGAAATTCAAATATTTGAGACATATAAGATCTTATATTTTATTGTGTATTTTGATGCACTATTTTTGTATCTTTTATTATAATTAATGCAAAATTATTATCTTCATATGCTTGAAATTTTTGGATGTTGGGAAGCAATTGTTATATTATGATGACAAAATTAATTAGCAAAAAAAATTATGGGATAAAAAAAATTATGAAGATACCAACAAGGTTAATAGCATTATCTAATAATTACCAGTGGCTTAAAAAATTATTATCAGCATATGATGCCAGATTACCAGCAACGAACAATCCAATTCAAGGGGAATTTTAATCATTTTAGCACTAGTGTCATTTATATTTGTTGGTATTGGTCCTAAAAAAGGGCTACCGACTAAGAAAGCTTTTAATTAAATTGAATAACTCTTATGCGAGTAGAAAAATTTTTTTTTGAAGAGACTCGCAAAATTACTAGCATTTGAAACTAATTACCAGTGCTTCTAAGAATAATTACCAGCGAAGATTGGAAATTACCAGCATTTGTCAGTCCAATACAAGGGGAATTTTAATCATTTTAGCACTAGTGTCATTTATATTTATTGGTATAGGTCCCCAAAAATAGGTACAGGCTAAGGTATCCTTTAATCAAGTTTAGTAAGACTTATGGGATTGGAAAAAATAATTTAGAAGATATCTGCAGGATCACTAGTATTTAGCACTAATTACCAGCACTTCTAACAATAGTTACTGGTGAATTATGAGAAATTACCAACATCTGTTAGTCAAATTCAACGGGAACTGTAATAATTTTAGCACTAATAGCATTTTTTATTTGTTGATATTGGTCTTTAAAAAAGACAACAGGCTATGGAAACCTTTAACTAAGTTGAGTATCACTTATGCGAATGGGGAAAAAAAATTTGTACAGACCTGATGGATTACCAGCTTTTACACATAGTTACTAGTATCTTTAAATGTAATTACTAGCATATCAACCAAAACTACCTGCATTGGCCAGTCCATTCATGGGGAATTCTACTTGTATTAGCACTAGTCATTTTAAATGCTGGTAATTCATCATCAAATGCCGGTAACTAAGTGGAAAAGCTAGTAATCCTACAGGTCGCTTTAATTCTTTTGTTTTCAAACCCATAAGTCTTACTCAACTTACTTACGGTATTCAATAGCAGCTTTTTTTTTGGACTAATACCAAGAAATAAAAACGAAACTAGTGCTAAAATTATTACAATTCCCTTTGATAGATGCTAGTAATTTGGCAATATTTACTGCTAACTGTTCCTGATAGTGTTGGTAATTTGTGGAAAAACCTAGTTATCATGTTGGTCTCTCCAAATTTTGTTTCCTCCTTTGATAAGATTAGTGAACTTAATTAAATGCTTCCTTAGCTAGTAGCCCATTTTTAGGA